>OV788324.1:17694727-18914727 GCA_928718305.1 Tetramorium bicarinatum
CTTCCTGTCAGGCTAGCGTCCTATGGCATGTATTTCTCGCGTAACCAATCACATAACGTTTTATGTTATTTATTTCTCGAATAATGCTTTTGATTGGTTACGCGGGAGATAAATTCCATGGGACGCCAGGCTTAAAGTCGTAAAAATTCAGCGTATGTTTGTCTCACAGTTTTTGTAGAATTGTAAAAATTATTTAGATATTTTTTGCGTGCCTATACGCGCTCGCCGCCGACCGACTTGAGCCGCCGCAGGCGCGCTGTGACGTCACAGCGGTAGACGGCTCGGCCAGCCGCGCCCTCGTACCGGCGCGACATAACTGCTGCGTACGTACCACTGCGTACCAAGCGTTCCGAACGTTGACCGACCGTAGAGCACGCAGGTAGCGGCTAGTTTCGTGTACCGAAATACAATATCATATCATACAAAAATAAAATACAAAATAAAATATTCCCTCCCATGGGTACGACCTTGACGTGGTGGGAGGGCTCAGTACCCTTCGGGGGAAGCTAACGTACCCGCCCCTCCTTTCCTTCGGTGTACGCGATGTGTGATAACTCATTGGCGCGCCCGCTCCTCCTTTCCCTCGGTGTACGCGATGTGTGATAACTCATTGGCGCGCCCGCTCCTCCTTTCCCTCGGTGTACGCGATGTGTGATAACTCATTGGCGCGCCCGCTCCTCCTTTCCCTCGGTGTACGCGATGGGTATACCTGCGGAAATGCGTGCACGCAACCGTCCTAGTACGGCAGTGGCGCTTTTCGATGTGCGATAACTCATTGGCGCGCCCGCTCCTCCTTTCCCTCGGTGTACGCGATGTGTGATAACTCATTGGCGCGCCCGCTCCTCCTTTCCCTCGGTGTACGCGATGTGTGATAACTCATTGGCGCGCCCGCTCCTTCTTTCCCTCGGTGTACGCGATGGGTATACCTGCGGAAATGCGTGCACGCAACCGTCCTAGTACGGCAGTGGCGCTTTTCGATGTGCGATAACTCATTGGCGCGCCCGCTCCTCCTTTCCCTCGGTGTACGCGATGTGTGATAACTCATTGGCGCGCCCGCTCCTCCTTTCCCTCGGTGTACGCGATGTGTGATAACTCATTGGCGCGCCCGCTCCTCCTTTCCCTCGGTGTACGCGATGGGTATACCTGCGGAAATGCGTGCACGCAACCGTCCTAGTACGGCAGTGGCGCTTTTCGATGTGCGATAACTCATTGGCGCGCCCGCTTCTCCTTTCCCTCGGTGTACGCGATGTGTGATAACTCATTGGCGCGCCCGCTCCTCCTTTCCCTCGGTGTACGCGATGGGTATACCTGCGGAAATGCGTGCACGCAACCGTCCTAGTACGGCAGTGGCGCTTTTCGATGTGCGATAACTCATTGGCGCGCCCGCTCCTCCTTTCCCTCGGTGTACGCGATGTGTGATAACTCATTGGCGCGCCCGCTCCTCCTTTCCCTCGGTGTACGCGATGGTATACCTGCGGAAATGCGTGCACGCAACCGTCCTAGTACGGCAGTGGCGCATTTTCGATGTGCGATAACTCATTGGCGCGCCCGCTCCTCCTTTCCCTCGGTGTACGCGATGGGTATACCTGCGGAAATGCGTGCACGCAACCGTCCTAGTACGGCAGTGGCGCTTTTCGATGTGCGATAACTCATTGGCGCGCCCGCTCCTCCTCCCTCCCTCGGTGTACGCGATGTGTGATAACTCATTGGCGCGCCCGCTCCTCCTTTCCCTCGGTGTACGCGATGGTATACCTGCGGAAATGCGTGCACGCAACCGTCCTAGTACGGCAGTGGCGCATTTTCGATGTGCGATAACTCATTGGCGCGCCCGTCTTTCCCCTCCAAGTGGATTAGGCCTACTGGGGATACCACTTTAAAAAAAACGCATTAACAATAGTACCTCATGGGTAATGTGGAAATCTATTGACGAAAAAATACAACAATGCTTTAAGACATTTCTGTAATAATTAATGAATCTGACAATAATTAAATTAATTAATTATTTAATGTCAGATAGAATTAAATGATAGAATAAGATTTATCACGTTAATGCACAGAATATCATAAAAATTATTAAAAGAAATTATTTGAATGAGAGGTTAGGTGAGAATGAATGAATTCTCGGCATCGAAAACTTCTGCAAAGTCGGCAAGTCGGCAAATTAGTCATTAACCTCCGTTTATTTAGCAGACAAATTAAAAATTTTTTATTTTTTATTGTTGTAATTGTTTGGGAATCATTTGGGCAAGTTTAGGAAAATATTATCATAATTAGCCAACAAGCAAAGTGAGCATTGGAGATCCATCCTAAAAATTTTCTGCCTTTTAAAACCTTGTGTCCACGATCCGAGAACTCTGTCCGAATTCTAGTTCCGAGAAATTTATAGCCAATCAAAGAGCAGCTTTTACGGAAAAGTGACAATTTTATTGGTTTAAACGCTACACGTTTTTCGGAATGCTAAAAAAAATTTTTTTTTCCTTTGTTATGTCTGCTAACTAAACGCTAAATTAATTTTCATCGATTATAAATAAAATATTATTTCCCAAATTATGATAATATTTTCCTAAACTTGCCCAAATGATTCCCAAACAATTACAACAATAAAAAATAAAAAATTTTTAATTTGTCTGCTAAATAAACGGAGGTCATTGTAGGCATTCTGCTTATGGCTATGCTTATGTATTTTTGTGTAGATTAGAAATTCAGATACCATACGCATGCGCTATGGTATCTGCACATTCTGCTTATGGCTTATGCAATTTTATGTGCTTCCACCTTAATGCTCATTAGTCCAAACAATTTTATGCTATGCATGTGTGGCTATGCAATATGTGTGCGATAATCCATAGGAAATAAAGAACTGATTGGTTAATTTTCTTATGCGTTATGCAAAGTCTGTGTCGCGGCCTTAAATAATGCCATGTGCACACTTATTTCATTTTAGGAGCAGAAAGTGTAATGTACCGCAGATACGAAAAAGCTATATCATCGCAGATGATATAGCTTATCATTTAATTTATTTCTTATTGAATTTAAAGGTGAAGTTGCAAATACATTGACGAAGAAATATTGTTGGGCAATACATTGACGAGGACTACCGACGTATGTACAATCGGTGACTAAAAGGAACGAAATAAGACTCGAGAAAATATTGTAAAGTGACCAAAGAAATGATTAAGCACAATTTTCCACCCTTGAAAAATGATCGGATACTGAAGGCGGCACGCGGAGAGCCAGTCGACAGGGTTCCGATTTGGGTTATGAGACAAGCAGGGAGGTACCTGCCAGAATTTCAAGAAGTTAGAGCTGAGCATGATTTCTTCACCGTTTGCCAGACTCCCGCGTTGGCATGCCAGGTGACCCTACAACCGATAGAACGTTTCGACTTGGATGCCAGTATAATTTTCTCAGATATCCTGGTGATCCCTCAGGCAATGGGCCTAAAAGTTGAGATGGCACCAGGAGTAGTGAGTTCTTTCTATATCAATTATATACTACATAACAATCAAGTGATATTCATAATGCTCATTCATATATTGCATATTCATTATTGTCTCTCTATTCTCTGTAAATAAAAAGTGTCTGTTAGGGTCCAGTCCTGCCTCAGCCCCTAGCCGATCCCAGTGATTTAGCACGACTTGTACGGCCGAATGTGAACGAAGCTCTAAAGTATGTTGGAGATGCTATAACATTGACTAGGAACAAATTGAACGGCAGAGTGCCGTTAATAGGATTCACCGGAGCTCCTGCAAGTATTTTAATAGTATCTAAAATAAAACGGGAATTGTATGGATATATTATATTATATATTAAGAATACTTGAGAATTTTTCTTTGATATTTGGGGATTTTTCCTGCATTGTATATTACATGCTAATATAAAATAATTTGTTTTAGTGGACTTTGATGGGTTACATGATTCAAGGAGGAGGTAGTTCTACAATGGCAAAGGCAAGATCCTGGTTATACAAGTATCCAGAAGACACTCATAAATTGTTACAGATGATTACTGATGTTATTGTGGATTACTTAGTACTACAAGTGAAAGCTGGTGCTCAGGTATAATTAAAGTACAATTTCTTTTTCTTGTAAAGAAGAACTTTTAAGATTCTCATAGCGCACATAACAAATGCTATATATTTTCAATATTGATAATAAATATCAGGATGCAATTTTAGAACATATGCAATATATATAATTATATAAGTTGAAAATAATAACATTATATTCTTCTTTTTCAAGTTACTACAAGTATTTGAAAGCAATGGAGACTATTTGGATGATGCGTTATTTACAAATTATTCTTTTAAATATCTGAAACAAATCAGCGAACGTGTACGAAAGGAGCTGAAAGAAGCAAATATTCCAGAAGTGCCCATGGTAAAATATTTTACATAATTATTCTTAATCGGCAAATTATTTTACAAACCAAATAGATATAAAGTGCATATTATAAGTATATAATATATGAGTATATATAAATAATATATTGAACATCTGTTTCTCTAGATTGCTTTTCCAAAAGGTGCAACTATGAATTCTTTAAAAATTCTTGCGATGGATCAGAGTTATGAAGTTATAGGCCTTGACTGGACTGTAGATCCTATAGAAGCCAGAAAACTGCTTGGTCCTAATATTACGTTGCAAGGTAATATGGATCCTTGTGCAATGTATTCTTCACAGGTATGTAATATCTTAAGTATGTATTTATTTTATATATAATTTTATCATTTTATATGTAAAAATCTTGTATATGATTAATAAATACGGATTATTAAGAACAATAACTACTGTTGATAGAAAACAATTTGGAAATATATATTATTAAAATATACTTATTGTTATCTCTAGGATGCAATTGTTGATCGTGCACACAAAATGGTGTCAAATTTTGGAAAAACTCGATACATTGCTAATTTGGGACATGGTATTTTACCAGATACTCCGATTCCATCCATGGAGGCTTTTATTAAAGGGGTGCACTCTGCATAAGTATATGTTTTATAATCGAGACATTTATTAATTTAAATGGTTATAAACAATTTTTATAATAATTGTTATAATAAATATATGCATTGTTTTATCTATTTCTTATAATTATTGGGATTTTATAGTATTTCTAATGTTAAAAGTATTTTTTGAATATTATTTTTCAATAAAGGGAAGTCTTGACTTGTCCGTTCCATTACATGTTTCAAATAATCACGAAGAATCTGCTCATTTTGGAATTCTTCATTTAGTACTGTTTCATTTTTGAAAAGCATCTTGTATCGGCCACTTTTAATGTCTTGTAGCATTTTAGCTTTTCGTTGTTTAAAAACTAATGCCTGCAAATTCTGCAAGAAACAGAAATTTTTCTACTAATAATAATGTTAAAATTGTAACCAAATAGTAATTTCGAATCTTACAAAATTAAGGAAATGAATTATTCGTATAACATACGTGGTACTTGATAGCTTCTGTTTGTATAATTCCTTGATCTACGTTTGGCATATCATCAGCTAATATTTTCAATACTTTCTGCGACTCGTTACAGTTGTCTACTATACCCTTTATTTGATTTTCTAACTCCATTATTCTACTTTCAATTTTCTTTGTGTCCTATAAATATTTAATTAGAAAATTTATATGAATCAAACTTGCAAATAATGCAAGTTGGAATTTACCTTCACGATTTGTTTTATCTTTAACTTTTGATCAGCAAGACGTTTACAGAATATAACTTTTTGATTATGTTGTCCTTTGGGATCTTTCTTAAATTTGCTCATAACTTTGTCTAATATAACATCTCTTCGCGCAACACAAAACTCCATGTCATGAATTAGTTTTTCTTGTGCCCTACGCAGATGTGACAGCCGCATTTCCATTTTATGAATTTCACTTTTCATCGCTGTAATATCGCCACCGTTACTACGTTCATCTCTCAATCTCTTAATTGTTTCTTGCATTAGTTGCACCTAATATAAATTATATTACCAAAAATATAAATTAAAGATCATAGTATATTTTGCTTGACATGAATAGAGATATTTTTATACAATATTTAATATCTAAAATATTACTTTTTTCTCCCATGATAAACTTTCTTGTTGCACTGCATCTAAATTGTCCTTCAAAAGTGTCTTTTCCTCATACAAATGTTTTAAATCAGTTTGCAGTTTTATTAGATTTAATTCTGCATCCTCAAGAGAATGTATTCCTTCGGTTTTTGTAATAGAATTTTTGTCCTCCAGTTCTTCCTTCAGTCCTTTTTGTATGACTAACTGTGTATTCATTTGTATCATTCTTTGTTGGAGAAGATTTAATATTCTCTCCATATTCGATTCTTCCTTATTCAACATTTCCAAAGCATGCTCTAATTTCAAATTTTTTTGCTCCATAATCATAATTTCTTTATTAATAAGACTAAGTTCTTGCAATTGTAAATCTCTTTGTTGACTAAGTGTAATCATATAGCCTTCTCGGCGAATCCACAATTGCTGTGCTTTCTGATTACTTTGCTGAATTTCTTCTATATTTTTTTCCAAAGTTTTTATTTTCACATCAAGGGGATTAACTTCTCCGTTTTCTCTATGTGATAATATCTGTAAAAAAATAATAGTGTATAAGTATTTAATATTCTCATATTTTAACAGAATTTTCAGTTAATAATGTTCTTACCTCTTCAATGGTTGTATTCAAGCTGATTACTTTTATTTGTCTCCTTTCAATTGCTACTTCATGCTTTTTAATTTCTTTCTGAATCTCATCTATTTCTTTTCCCTTTTTCGTATTACTTTGCAAGAGCTCCTCTAATTCTATCTTCTCATGAGATTTATATAAATTAAGTTGTTCCAATTCCAATAATTTTTTGCCATATGAGTTTTCTGTTTCTACTAATAATAATTCTCGTTCTTGTATCGTCTCTTTAGAATCTAATAATAATTTATTCAAGTACCGTGCCGCTTTATTATGCGCAACTTTTTCTTCCAATTTGCTATATATTGTATTTTCCAACTCGTTTTGCTTATTTAAAAATTTCGTAAATTCTTTATCAATTTCTTCCTCTTCATGTAACAAATATTGCCATTCCTAAAATATGGGATTATAGATATATTATAGATGATAATATAATCGTGTATGAATATAGATAATAATTTAGATAATAATAGAATTTGTTAATTAATAATTTAGTAATCATTAAATTTTTTTTCAGTAAATGTATGTACATACATTATGAGTTAAATCAAATTCGTGTTGCTCCTGTTCACTAAATTTTGCTATTTTTACTAATTCAGATTCCAAATTATTGAGTTTCTCATTTTCTATTTCCATCAATTTTGTATTAATCTGTATATTGTTTTCTATTCTTGTATGCAAGGAGGTCAAAGTCTCATTGTTTTCTGTTTCCTTATAGGTTTCTTTCTTTAATTTCTCTATTTCCGTATGTAATATATTAAAAGATTCACATATTTTCCTGAAACAATATTCACAGCTGCAGTCTTTCATTAGCAAGTGACGAATTTCATCAAAGCAATTATTTCTTTCTATTAGAATCAGATGTGATTTAATTATAATACTATTATTGTTTTCCATAACAATTTTATTCAAACTCTTAAAAATTATCAAGTCATTACGTACTCACGCTCTGCATTTAATTGTTCATAAACTTTATTTCGCTTAGTGATATTCAGTACAACAGAATTCCAGGCGTTACATAGATTCATGTGCTGCTTGTGCAACGCTTCTAGATCAGCATTAACGTCGGCGATCATCTGATTTATTTCAATTTTTTCTTTATTTTTCAACTGTAATTGCACGTCCAAATTGGCTATTTCAGTTTTAATTTTCCAAACTTCCTCCATGAGTTTATATATTATGCAGTCTTTCTGCTGTTTCTGCGCAATTAGATCTCGCTGAATTGCCTTATCTTTCTTTGACACCTGTTTGGAAATGGCCAAACTATTTTCGAGCTCTGTTTGCCATTCTGAGAATTGCGCTTGCAAAGCAGTGAGCTGTTCTAACTCGCGCATGAGGTTCTCTTCTTTCTTTTTCTCCTCGGACAATTTAGCATGGGTCACTTTATGAATATCTTTCGCATTTTTTACATTCGTATCTTTCTCTTCACGCAATGAAATTATATTTACTATCATACTTTGATATTTTTCAATTGTCATTTGCTGCTGTGCTATTTCCTGTTGAGCGTAATACAATTGTAAACTTTCTGCCTCGCGTTTCTTCTCTATTGCTTTTATATCATCCTCCTGAAATATTTGCAATTAATATTTATTGAGAATAACATTTGCATCTCTCTCTCTCTCTCTCTCTTTGTTAATACATTAGATTAATTCTTTAAGTCTAAAAAGATAAGGATTCTTACTAGCTCTAATATTTCGTTGTTTAATCTATTGTCGGCGCGAATAAGATGCTCTCGCAGAGCATTTTGAAATTTTTTCATCAAAGAGTCATCGGGATCCAGAACATTTGGCACGTCCAAAGACTTGGTGTCTACCCACAACTTCTTCATGACTTTGGTCCCCGGCTGTTCCATGTTATTAGCAGTAACAGAAGACGGGACTGAAGCGTCGCTTTCAATCAAGGTATTCATTGTGGAATGCCGTTCTTTGTAAAAAGCTTTTATCCTGAAATTACACTTGCTTTAGACTTGTCAGACTGTTGTTGATTCAAATCAGATTCGTAGCTAAGGAAGTATGACATCATCGTGATAGTCGGTACATAATCAAATATATCTTGCTTGAACTTGTCGTAATATAGTAAACCTCGGTTTATCTAGATGATAAAAATTATATAATTGCACATACGTACGCGTGTCATCATGTGTGTAAATATGTATGAGGGGAGAGATAACACAGGCATGTTTAATTACTCAATTTTTATTATCCATTCAAAGGAACTTGGTAAACAATATTAAGATATAAAAATTGTATTAAAAGAGATCAAATAAAAATTAAGATAGTAAATATACACACATACATGAAATATTTTTCGAATTTCACTTTAATTATCAGCAGCTGATAATCTAAACTCTAGGATAATACACAATGTGCGACTAGAATGGAAGTGTAAATTATCGACGGCTATAATTGCGAAGAATCTTATAAATATATTAGAGCAAAAAAGATAGAGGTGTTCAGCAACCATACGTGGTTCAATAGAGCTGCCTGAAACAGATTGGCGCGAATTACGAGCGAAGCGATTCCGGGGGCCGACGTTGCACGACGCGATTATCGGCGGGCGCCGTCGACACCGTCGCGCGTGACGCGCGACTCGCCAGTCGCTGCCAGTCGCCTCCGGTCTTCCCGCTGGTGTTGTGACAGTTCGCCCGAAGCAGCGTGGCGTCAAAGTTGCAGTCGCAGGAACGGGATGCGATCGTCGTGAGAACTGCACGCCGCGGGAACACACGTAGGATGACCGAACGTTGCGACGCGTGACACTCGTCGAGGGGCAAAAACGTATGCGATGCAGAGCGCGGGCGTCAGCGATGGGAACATGGAGCAGAGCTGCCTGGAAAAGAAGACGATCAGATTCCGCGGTACTGGCAAGTCCAAAACTCATGTGTCATCCGACGACAGGCGCGTGGAGAGCGTGGATCCTCCGCGCCGCAGGCCGCAATTGTCCGACGGTCAAAATGCGCAGAAGAAGAAGCAGCGTAAGTGCACGCGACCGCCAGTCGGAACGGCGGCTCTTTTTTTTTCGCGGTGAGATTTTATGTAAAACAAAGGAAAAAAAAAAGCAGCGACACACGAGCGTATGTACACATACGCGCTCCAACAGATTAGATAAGATGACATCGATCACCCGCGCAAAGTGACGACTCTAGGACTTTCTACAAAATGTACCTATCGCGAACGATAACTATGCAAAACGAAAATAGATTTGAATCCTTGCAAGCTGCGGCAGATTTTATATATTTGTACTTGCCATGCTTTTTTATTGTTACTTAATTATTAGCTGTTACGCTAACAGCATATGTAGATTCTGAGAACCCGGGTAGAACAAAAATTATGACATCAAAAAAACGCTATAACGATAAAATGACATAATAATGACATTTTGAAGTCATTTTGACATCTTTGTGACTTCTTGTTCTACCTGGGAATGTATGGAAGATATAATAAAATATTGTAAAATGTTATAGAAATGTTCCTAATATATTAAGATATTCTCTCTTGATACATTTTATTAGATTACATTTTTTAGATTATTCACAGAATGATATCATTGCTATTAGGGTACAGAAAAAATTGGATATACATTTGCTGTTTATCTAATAAAGGTATTGTTTTTTTGTTTTGTAGAGGTATCGTTGATGCAATTCTTAAGGACAGAATTAACGAGAGGTTATCAGCTGGAGCACGATGAGGAGAGGTTCTCCGCGAGAAGGGAGAAGGTTTACTCGTTCATGAAAATTCCGCGGGAAGTGGAAAATTTTATGGCGTATGGGTTCCTTCAGGTACGGCGACGTACAATGCTGTCGCGAGGATAAAACGATAGCTAAAGTGCTTTAGTTTTTTCACGTTATATGTTCTGCTGTTTTGTCATTGCTGTTTTTGTCATTGCAGTGTGCCGACTCCTTTCTATTTGTGTATACGTTTTTACCATTAAGGTTCGCGATGGCTTTATGGGCGGTGATTACAAGGCCTTTACGACACTACCTAAGGTATATAAGAAATATCAATTTAAAGTGAAATTAATTTATTTACTAATTAATTTGTTTACTAACTTGCTCTTGATCGCGGTTTCTCGTTTTTCGTAGGAGTGAAAAAAATCATGCGAAAGGTACGGAGAGATATTTGAGTCCGGCTGAAGTATGCGATTTGTTGAAAGGAATTGTAGTGGTCGGTTGCTGGGCAGCAACTTGGAAGGTGGACACCTCCATGATGTATCACTTGGTTAAGAGTCAATCAGTTATAAAGCTGTACATATTTTATAACATGTTAGAAGTGGGAGATCGTCTTTTCAGCGCGTTTGGCCAGGACACTATAGACGCCCTGCTCTGGACCGCCACCGAGCCACGCTCGCGCTCCAATTCCACTCGTACGAAACACTTTGGTACATTGCCGCATCTCCTATTTGCCGTCGCTTATGTGTGTATCCTTTATTTACATTGCCACGATTATGATATTAGGATAGGTTTAAATCGTAACAAAATATATTTACCTTGACTGCTCTCCCATAAAGTATTACATAGTATATTAGTATTATTTCAAGCGACGACGTTAAATGTGGCAATCAACAGCAGTAATAAGGCTCTTCTTACAATTATGATGTCCAACAATGTAAGTTGACGCTAGAAAAAGTAACGCAGTCGCTTTTTTTATAAAATACGTCACACGGAGTATTTTTAGTTTGTAGAACTGAAGGGTTCTGTCTTCAAGAAATTTGACAAGAACAACTTGTTCCAATTATCTTGTGCCGACGTTAGAGAAAGATTCCATCTCATTATGCTGCTTCTCGCAGTGAGTCTGCAAACGATGAAAGAGTACGCATGGCATAGCGATCGTCTTGCTGTTTTGCTTCCCGATTGCGTGATACTATTGTTGGCAGAGGTTCTCGTTGATTGGGTTTGTGTTATAAAATAAATTATATATTAATGAAAAACAAATATCAGATCGGAAATTGAATCAAATTATCCCTATCACTAAATTATTTATTTTCTCGTTTGCATTTCAAATATTGGCGAACCTTGTGCAAATCGTACAAATAATCTCTGTACTAATAACGTTGTATTTTCGTAAAGGTGAAACATGCGTTCATCACACGTTTCAACGAGCTGCCTTCCACCGTCTACAGAGACTATACCGTGAGTCTGGCTTATGACATGGCGCAGACACGCCGAGAGACAGCATTCTCGGATCCCTCAGACTTGGTTGCACGGCGAATGGGCTTCATACCACTTCCTCTGGGAGTCGCCATGGCTCGCGTATTGTGTACGACGTTGACGCCGTCCGCGAGACCCGCTAATATCATACTTTTATTATTAGCTTATCTTGTACTAGTATCTCTTCGCATATTGAATAGTTTAATCATCCTCGGAAAGGCATGTGACATAATGTCGTCGCACACGCAACCCGACAAAGACGATGTGCCCGCGAAATCTCCGTCGAAGAATCGTGCCAATAGTGTCGACATGAAAAATCCAAATCTTGGCACGGCTATTTTCTCAAATAGTGCCGTCAGCTTGAACAACGTCTGTTTGAACGAGGCGTTTCTGGAGCCGGACGAGACGCAGAAAAGTGAAAAAATTCAGTGTAATTTCGACGAGCTCACGAACGTCACGAAAACTGTGCTAAGGACAGGAAGCGAACCCCTCCTTCCACAATGACAGATCTCGATAGCACAATTGAAATATCATGATTTTTTTAATTTATAAACTGTACATATTTTGTTGTATATATACATATATATATATACATGCACAGATGCTATGGATGCTTTTTTGCAATGATATTTATATAAAGTCTATGTAAGAATAATAAATTTGGTTACCATTTATTATTAAGTTTTACTACCAAACATCTTATAGTTACATACTTAGATAATTATGTAAAATATTTTATTCGTAAATTTTTGATATTAAATAATACAAAATAATTCTCAACATTAAATAATATAAAAAATGTTTGATATATTTGATAATTTTTAGCTTTAATCACAATTTTGTCGATGCTTGGAGGTTATGGAAAAAATATTACATAAACAATATTAAATAATAGCAAATAATTTTTTAACATTAAATAATATCAAAACTTTTTTGGTATATTCATCAAGTTTTAGCTTTAATCTTTAATCATAATTTTGTCAATGCTCGGAGGTTATGAAAAAAATATTACATAAACAATATTAAATAACAAATAATTTTTTAACATTCTAAGTAATTAAAAAATTTGTAGTGTATTCAATAATAGTTTTTAACTTTAATCTTTGGCCATAATTTTCCTTCGATACTTCAAAGTTATAAAGAGACGAAAAGTTATAAAAAGACATTACATCAATAATATTACATAAAAGCTTATACATATTATATTCTTTCTTTTCAATTTTATTGACGATCGATAAAGAAGCACGCACTCTTACCCACGGAGATGCGGCAGTCGATATCGAGAGAACCCGTCTTCGACCCTATAGAGTTTGTCGCGGTCGGTCAACGAGAGCGAGTGACAAATAGTTCCGCCTGGTTCCGCCTCTCTCTCTCTCTCTCATTTCTCCGTCCTTCTCAGTCGGTCTCTCGCCCTTTCCTTCGCGCTATCCTCCTCTCTCCCACTCCGCGCGGCCGCGCACTCTCTCTCTCTCTCTCTCTCGTTCGGCCGACGAGACAAGCAAGACAAGCGCGGGACGTGACGGAGGAGGCGGTGGAGGACGTCGGTCCGCCGCTCTTCGGGAGCGCGAATCACGCCAACTCGCGGCGTGATAGTAACGACCGACGACGTCGCCGTTGGTCGGGTCCCGCGGGTCGCGCGACGCTCCGGCGTATGGGTCCAGATCCACTGTCTCGCGCAGCACGGCAAGTTGAATGGACGAGGGTACGAAATACCGAGTGCCCATCGGCGACGCCTGCGTGTCTATGCGCGTGTGCTTCGACTCGCTGTGCTTCTCGTCGTCGCAGCAGCCGTACGCCGACGAGGAGCACGACACGGCCGCCGCCGCCGCCGCCGCCACCGCCGCCGCCGCCGCCGGATCGACGCAGCTGCCGATGACGGACGGCGCCGCGGCCGTCGCCAGCGGCACCAGCCTCGCCGTCGGTGTCACCACGACCGTCACCACCACGCAAGTCACGCAGCAAGTGCCGCACGTCGTCGTCGGGGGTGCGACCGCGCTCGCCGGGACGATGAGCACCCTGCGGGAGCTCCAGGAGCTGCTGCGCGCCAAGGACGAGCGGATCGCCGAGCTCGAGGCCGTCGTCTGCTGCCGCGACGCCGAGATCCAGGAGCTGCGCAGCCACCTGGACAAGTTCCTGAGCGTGCTGCCGTTCAGCGCGGCGCCGCCGCTCACGCCGACCACCAAGCCGCGGACGCGCGACCGTGCCCAGGGCATATCCGCGGAGCCGCCGCTCCAGGAGCTCGCGCCGCTCGCGGTCGTCGACAAGAGCGACAGGTTGGTACCACGCGGACGTCCCCCTCCCCTCCTCCCTGTTTTCCGCCTGTTGCTTCGCGCCGCTTCGCGCGCACCTTGCGCGACTTCCTCCGACGTGTTTGAGCATACGCTCTATTTTTAACGTGTCGAGCGTGGCCGTCGTCGCGACGCCGCGCCGCCGCCTCGCTTTGACACCCGTGTAGAGCGCGGCCTGGGGGGCGGACGTGGGGAAAGTCTGTTTTCACGACGGTCAGCGCGCCGAGAATTCGACATCTGGAATTCTTCCTCTCTGCGAGTCTCAATTTGAAATCCATCCCCAACCCGGCACGTGATATCGCTCATTTGCTACAACGACGACGACGACGACGACGTTACTCGAAAATTGTCATTTTGGAGTTGTTTGCGAAAGAATGATGCGAGAAATGCATCGAACGAAGAGCTGCATACTTTTATTTTTCTACAATCAGTTTTTTATTACATTAAAAAAATTACATTTAAAAATAGTATAAAATTTTAGCGATTCAAAGTACTTGAACTCAACTTCTGGAACATTTTATTTCTTTGAATTGTGTCGTTCGACAAGTGAGCGATATTTTGTACTTTTAAAATAAATATATTCAAATATTCTGGGAGTATATTCAAAATATTGAAAACTTCATATAACATCCTATACTTTTGTGATAGCCTTTGAATATTTTCAGAATCTACATGTCGCTCATTTGTTGCTACAACAACGACTTATTAAATACTTAACTAAAGTCATCATTTTTTTAATTGTTTGCAAAAAATGATGACAATTTGGTACATTGAATAAAGAGCTGATATAAAACGAGATACTTTTATTCTTCTACAATTAGTTATTGATACCAAAATCGCAATTAAAAATATTACAAAGGTTTAATGATTCAAAACATTCAAGCTCATTTTCTGGAAAACTTTTACTCTTTGAGTCACGTCATTGTTGCAGCAAATGAGCGATGTGTTGTTAGGGATGCAAAGTCGATGGAAAGTTACTCGTCGGACAACGTCAGGCTGCGTTCCAAAACTTTATTCTGATTATGTCCATTTCTACCAATTTAGATTAACTTTAATCTCGGTTTAACTTACTTTTTATCTCTTCCTAGTTCCAAGAATTGAAAAAGGATAAAAAATAAGTTAAACTGGGATTAAATTAATCTGCATTGGTAAAAATGGACATATGTGGGCAGAGTCTATTCGTTCCAAAAGTAAGAGTAAAGTATCCTCAGATATTTAACTCTATAAATCCTGCTTTTGAGGTGGGTTGAAAGAGTAAACTAAACGAATCGCGTTCCAAATCATTCGATTTGAGTAACTTACTCTGGCTTACTCGCCTTCCCCCCTCCCCTCACCTACTATTTTAGGTTCTTTAGAGTTGATGGAGTAAAATTTTGGAACGCAACCTAGAACCGATAATAATTTAAAAGCGATCCGCCGGCGTTCCTTTCGCCCGGCCGGGCCGTTCGCGAGGACGATCGGACACGCCCGGCTTCAATCTTCGGTATTTAGCACCTTCATTCTCTAGTCGCCGGTCACGTTGCCCACGTGTCAACGACTTTATTTGTTACTCGCGCGATTGCGAACGGTGCGCGTGCACCGGCCTCGCGACGTTGCTGACGACGCGTTCGCTGTATGACCCTTGTCATCCTCGTCGCCGTCGCCGCGTGCGTTTTCATGCTTTTTCAGCTTGAAAAAGGAACAGGCCTTTCTCCCCTGTTGTAAAATTAAACATTTACGCGCCAAAATAGATTCTTTCGCTCGCGAATCTCGTGATTATTCTCGAGCGGCCTTATCTCCCGATGCCTTGAGAGATAAGTCAAGGCTACTTCTTTTCGTTATCTTTTAATCGGCATTATCTTTTGTCAAATATATCTTTGTTTCCAAGTCTCCGAATTAAAAGTCTATCAAATTGAGATACACTTATCAGAGAGGGAAGGAGGGAAAGAAAACCAATTAAGCAATGGAATTTCACTATCTTTAAGCTCGGCACGCCAAATTATTTAGCTCTCACACAGAGAAAAATACAGTTATTGGCCTCAGCCACAATTTTATAATATTTCTAATTTATAGTTATGGTTAACATGCATAATTAATGATGCATATAGTTAAGTTAATCATATTTCTTGTTAGAAATGTTATAAAATTATGGTTTTCTATATTTTTCTCTCAGTGCAGTGATCGATTAAGACTGGTTCTCTCTGTACCAAACGTTATCGTTACTTTAAAGTCAAACTTGTCGGGACTCGTTTCTCGGATTCATAAATTCCGCGTTGAGGTAATAATGACATGACGACGAGAATTGCGTGATATTACGTTTGAATTTTTAAAAGGCGTCGCGCGACGCGCCGACATCGAAACGATTTTGTTGAATTTTTAGTATCTAGGTATATCTAAGAGAGAGGGAGAGAGAGATATTGTTCGTGGGCGCAATGTATTTGTTTTATCATCGCTCGGACATCTCGGTTTACGAGGGGGATATCTCTCTAGTAGTAGCCAGTCGTATCGGGCGCGTTTCGTACGCGGGTATCGTAACGTAGTGGGCCGGAGTAAATCGCGCCTCGAATTTTGTTTTACACTTCGGCAGTGCGTGGGCGCGTAAACACGCTTGAAACGAGTGGTGTTCGGATCGGCACGGGCGCCTCGTAAACGTAAACAGATCGAAAAGAGCATAAATGAGCGCAAAAGGAACGGAAGCGAGCGACCGCGGCGCCTCGATTGTTTGTCGATACTCCGAGCGGCGCGGATATTTTTTTTCGTCCACGAGGAAAGTCCGAAATGCGCGGCGATTAGAAGAGACCATGATAAGCGTTGTGATTTTGTGCTTCTTTCGTCGCTTCTTCTCGACACTCGGTCGGACTTGCGAATCGTACGTGCGCCTTAACGCGCACTCGCGCACGTGTAGGTGTATAGGTGTACTGACACGTGGCGCGAGCCGCACTGCAGCCGGCGCTAGAGGCTCGCGCACGGCTTTCGCGGATTTACATTCCCCCGCTCGAAGGCGGTGCCGGCAACAGACTTCTATGCAGGTTGCGCCATAGAAAGGTGGAAATTAGTCAACACAAATGTCTTCTTCTGTGAGAAACTTGCAGTTGACATTTAACCCTTCCCGAGGCAAGTCTTTCCTAGACGTATCGAATTTAAAAGATGGATGGATAATTAGATAAATAGATAAATAGATAGGTGGCTAGAGAGATATTACATTTTACTTTAACATAAATTGAGAAATTGACTGTTGCATAATTTATTTTGATACATGCTGGCGAATCATTATTAAATGAAATGTGCAATTTGAAAGAACAGCTCTGTTCGAAAACGATATATAACGTACTCTCTTGCGACATAATTTATCGGAAATAAAAAGTGTAACGACGCAACATTGGAAATTATAAACGAGCAAATCATCGTATTGAATCATTAGACATTAAAAAATCGGTTTAAATAGGCCTAGCCTTAGTGAACTCGACTGCTCATACCCTCGCATTAGCTTTCATTGGATGATTCCAATGTGTGCCATGGGAAACAAATGTTGCGTGGCATGTAATACTTTGAATTTCTGTAGCCGGTAAAATCAAGCGGCGGTTTGAACTGCACCAGGACGCAATTTTCCTATACTGCGATTGCACATATTTCACAAATAACGATCTATTACGTAAACGGTACAAAAGAATCATTTTTAAATTTGTACATCACTTTACATAACAATGTTGGAATATTGCCTAATGACGTTTTCGACGCGTAAACTCGAAGAGCGTAAGCTTACAGAAACGCAGTCTATGCGAACAGAAGTATCGCGTTAAAAGCTTGATTTTTTCTGTTTGTTTATCATAATATCTATTGCATTTTTCTAGTTGCTTCACCTGTTGGAATTTCCATGTTGACGCGTATTGTCGCCTTATCGCATAAGTTCCGAGAATAAAAACTTTATCGATCACTTCTGTAAAGAAGTGGAAAAATATGCTGGCGTCATCAGAGACGCGTCTTTTGTTGATGACAATCGAAATTCGATTCCTTTTGATTTAACGGCGAGCGAAACGTTAACGTGACGCACAGGTCAGGAACAGGAGCTAATTTTAAACTCGCCGCCGCTCATTATGCAAGTCCTTTCATCGTAGATCAACGCGTGCATTGCGATTTCCTTTTATTGCGTGTCGATTCATGCAAGGGCGTGGTTGAACGTGATCAATTAAATAACTTTCGAAGTTTAAGCGTGTACTGCCATTAAACAACCGTTTCTCAACGAATTATAAGATAAATAATAAAAATAGGAAGCAGCCATTTTTTTACGAGGTTTTTTAATCGTAAAAATATGAGCTTTTTTAAAAAGTAAAATTGTATGCTAAAGTTTATGTATTGGAAACATTACGTGAATCGTTATTTTCAATTTTACATTTGTTTTAGTCACGTAATCACAAATTATGCAAATGTGGTATAAAGATCGTGTTGGTTTTTTTAAGAAATATCAAAAGATCATATTTAATTTTTTATACAATGCTGAATATCTGTTTTATCACGAAAATATTTCGAGAGTAGTTGGCACTTCAATTTCATCCTTATAATATTTCGATTTCATTACTATCGTGTATAAGAAATTCTTTTCAAACTGGAAGGGGGCATGCATTAGAAGGGAAAGTATAGGGTGGAGAAGATGACATTAACACCTGTTGCGCCTTAGAAGCCGGTTGCTTCACGCTCATTCCTTTCACCTATTGCTTTGCAATATTTCAAAGTTGTTCTTAGTTAGATAAAAGAGGTCTGTCTTTGTCGGCCTTATCCACTGACAATATCTTGCAATCTTAAGCGGATACCTTTTATACAACTTTTATACAACTACCGGTGGCAGAGAATTTATTTTTTACGTTATCGCGAAAAAAAGACATTTACGTTTGTGCAATACAAAACGTTGAAGTAATTGAAGTTGATCCGACTGCGCAATTTCAGTACAAATTAAAATTAAAAAAAAAAAAGGCATTTTCGTCAATCGAGTCGGTCGATAAAACACCTCTGACAATATAAACGACTATGGGGATTAGCGTACTGTTTAAACAATCTTATTATTAGCGAGGTAATCGCCTAACCGTGTATATTGAACGTAACATTACTGCGTAATTGCGACGATAGGATAGTCATCCTACGTAGAGTATTGTGTGTTCGGTGCTGCGTTTGTATCAGTGTAATTAAATGTTGCACAATGCATTGCAGGAAGAGCACTTTTTTGCAAAATTAAAAAACTTAATGCTATTTATTCTTTAAGCAAACACGTTATATTATTATTTTAAAAATAGCTATGTTACGTTAAGTATACGTTCTAAATATAGTCTCTCGTTAATACAGCCTTATTCTGAATTGTTTTTATTGAAACGTATCTTTTCATGTTATGCACGTACACAATTCGCATAAAATCGATAAAATCAAGAGTCTAGGTTCTATTTAATAAATACAAAGAGGTTTGTGGAATCTAATGCGGCGTTATTATATTTTAACTGCTCTGTCATTATAAAGAATCTTTTAAATGATTTAAATTTTGAATCTATTTGGTATAATTTGTTATAATTTCGATCCAAAGAGATCAAATTTAATTTATAATAGTCTAAAAATTTCATGTTATTCCAGCTTAAGCTTTTAAATTAACTGTCTTCTTAAATTCCGTTTTAATAACTCGTTACATTTTTCATCCCATGTTCCACTTCGACACAAAATGCCGGATTAAAATTTCATATTACGTGGTATTTAAATGAGACGTACACATTTAGATAAAACTGAACGATAGATATTTTGCAGAACAATAGATATTCTAAACTTGTACACTGAAAGAAAAATATAGTTACTTTTGGACCCAATCATAATTTTATAATATTTCTAACACGAAATATGATTAACTGAACTATATGCATCATCGTGTTATACCATAATTATCATTAGATATATTGTAAAGTCGTAGTTGGTTCCAAAAGTAATTTTTCTTTCACGGTACGTGAAGTACATATTACTTGAAACAAAAATCTCGCATATGCATCGGCATTTAGCGGTCGCGGGCCGAGTCCTTCCGGTCCACCCGGTATATGCGAGATCTCGGTCAACCTGCTATTATAAGAAAACGTCAAAACGGGTGGCAGATAAGCTTATGCGATGCAGGCGCGTTGCGTGCCTGTACGCGCGCGCGCGTGCGGAAGGTTACGCGCGGGTCGATCCGCTACCGAGATAGTCCGAAATATCGCGGATACAATCGGGCGATTATTCATCGCGCGACGTGTCCCGCAGACGCGCAGGTAGACAAAAAAAAAAAAGACGGCATATAGCGGTTGCTACCCGTCTCTTTCCCACCTTCATCCCGACTGTTATCCTTGCCCGCGCCGGATTCCCGCTCCTGAGACGGCCGATAATGCCAATGGGCCTGAAAATAGCCTCCTCGTCACGGCGCGTGCGGGGTCCGTTCGCGCGCGAATATATAACTTTTGCTGCGTCGGAGCTTCCACATGAAAATGCCCCGTCGTGGCTCTCTCGCGTCGTCGTTACGAAGAGACGCGTGGTTGACTTTGGCCGCGGCGTATTTTATGAGACCGCACCGAGGTCTATAATTGTGAGACGTCCTGTACAGAGACTTTCGTTTGACGTCTTTTATCAGGAAGAGACGTCTTGTATTACCATGCGAATTATTTCTGCATTTAGATGGTTTTCGTCATGGCCGTTTATATCTTTCGGACATTTATGTTTCTAATGTCCATTTCTACCAATGCAGATTACCTTTAATCTGCATTGGTAGAAATGAGCATAAGTCGTTTTATTTTTCGATCGTGCGTACGTATAATATACATAAATGTTCACTTTATGCATTTCATGATTTTCAGACTTATGTAAAATTAATGAAATTGATGTGGGAAATTTGAAGAAAAGATTTCGACACTGATATTATATGGTAAACTGTGCGTATAATTGCTTCCAGATTTTGCTTGAAAAATTCCATGAATATTAATGTCTGCGAATAATATCAATGTCCGTGTATTAAGTTTTATGTTATCTCTCTGTGCAGTAGGTTCACTTTATAATCATAATATAATTCTTTTTGTTGCCCATGCATTTTTTTATCATATTTATGACCTATTTATATAACGAGATTATCAAGTCGCGATTTGAAAAAAGTTTGCCAAATAGACCGACGTTGCGGTTTTCTTGCTACAATCGTGCATGATGCAGCTGTATTTACTACGCGCGACGCATACTTACAGCCGGCGGTTAAGTCGTAAATAAAGTATTTCGTCTACAAAGAAATAAAGTGATTATCTCTCGGGAAAAATATTATATTTATTTCTAAAGCTATTAAATATCTAAAAACAAATTTTAATATCTAAAGCAGAAGCGATTTTATCTATGTAAATCACTTAATTTCTATTCCAATAAGAATCCAGAATTGCAGAATTTATATTTTTCTAATTCTAAGCCAGCAAATCTAGAAACTGAGAACTAATCTTTTACGGGCCACGTGCAATGACGCAACATACGATATAATAAAACGTGCTTATTAATATACGAGCGTATTTATTTATACATTCAACTTTAATTATCTCTTTAATTATCTCCTGATAAAGAAAAATGCAGCGTGCGGTGGCGAACGTTTGGCGAGTCTACGCGGAGTCGACGGTTAAGCCAGCGGTTCGCCACGTTCTCCGATTAATAATTAGAGAGGGTTTATTTAATTTCCTACTTCGCTGCCGGGATTATTGGTGGTTAACGCGGCCGTTAGGCCGCTTTAAGTGGCCGTAGACCGTATCGGCACTGACGCTCCGGTGATTTTACCGGTCATAAAGTTTGGGAGGTGCTATTTTCGTCTCCTCCCACCGTACCGCAAGCGGACGGCGGTAAGAAGATGCCGCATTTCTTCCATACGCATCTCCGCGAGGCTGTTATAATTGCAGCGGAGGCCGGAGAGTAGGAGAGACCCTCTGGCCCACTTGCTTTTACTCGGACTCGACTCGACTCGACTCGACTCGTTGCACTCCGGACGGGTGTTGAAACCAGTCGGGTGACGTCACGTATAATTACTTCTTTGATTCACTCTCTTTCTCTTCTATGGTGCCTCTGGCACGACGAATTCGTCGGTCTCGATCAGTGGTGTAACGGGCGCGATGCACTTTTGGGCGCCGCGACACGTAGCGTTATCTAGGCATGTAAGATGTGAGAATGAGAATCTAATTAATAAAATTTTTCTATGGCTTGTTTCCGGAATAGAAGCTAAGCTGTATGATAAATATTGGCTCTCGTATCTAGCTTTTTTAATCACCTTCCCGTTTAACGTGTTGTGCGAAATCATGATATCGAAAATCCAAGGTGTTTTCGAGTTTCTATAAATTTCTCTACTTTCAATAACATTTTAATGTCCATTTCTATCAATGCATTAACTTTAATCTCGATTTTACTTATTTTTCATTTTTATTTTAAGAATTAAAAAAAGATGGAAAGTAAGTTTAATTGCGATTACAGTTAATCTGCATTGGTAGAAATGAACACAAGAGAACAATTACTATTCTACAACAAAATTATATTTTGACATAGTTATACTAGGATATAAAATACTTATGTATTAATTTGTGTTTTTTCTTATTATTTAAATTAAACTCATAAAAATACGACATTCATGCCAGATTGGCGAGTCGGGCACATCCAGGGGACTGTTGCAGAAGATTTTGTTCTATACACGTGTTCTGCAGAATAAACAGATGACGTGCCAACAAACGGTGTTGCACACGGCGGGAGTGCGATTCAGTTTCATGCTCGTCGCGCGATTTGCGTCTCCGCAGTCGCGCGCGACGGCGATTTACCTTTCAAATTTTATTGAAGGAAAGAACAGCATATCAATTAAACAGGTGTTAGCTAGCGCCATCGGACCGTCGTGCGATTACGCTACTGACGCCGCGAGTTTTGCCCTCGCCTCTCCCCGCGTTTCCCCTCCCCCTCCATCACCTCTCTCTCTCTCTCTCTCTCTCTCCCCGTCCCTCTCTCTTTTCATTCGGGCTCTTTACCCGCCGTCCCTCCCGCGCGCTTATCTCGTCGCGCGGTTAAAAATAGATCCTGTCACGGCCATCGGCGACATTTTAAAAAGCCGAGCGGCCGAGCAGCGCGCACGCGCGCGAGAGGCCGAGCGAACGGTCGAGAAACGAACGGGCGAATTAGCGCCTCCGTGAACGAGCGAGCGCGATCTCGGCTGGTGGCGCCTCCTCGAAATGGCATTTCGTCCGCACCATTCTTAAACTGCCGATCCACCTGTTCCTCGAGCAGTCGCCTTCCATCGCGACTCGGTCGGTACATCGCTGAAGTGCTTTTAAGCCTAAAGCTCATATCAGACTACGAATTGGGATATTGGGATTGGGATTAGATTGGAATTTGATCAATCAGACTAAAACTAACATAAAGTAATTTTGTGAACATTGCTTTGATTTGTCAAATTCCAATCTAATCCCAATCCCAATCTGTAGTCTAATACGGGCTTTATGTCCACGATTCTAGAATTCGGTTCAAGAAACGTGTAACTAATAAAATTGCCACTTTTTCGTAAAAGCTGCGAGTTGGCTACAAATTTCTCGAACCGAGATCTCGAATTGAATTCTAATTCGTGGACACAAGGCTTTACGGGCAATGGGAATAAGAAAGAAGGAAACTCGAGATTTAGGAATAAAGGGTGAGTTCCAGATGTGCACAGTATAAAACGGATACCACAATTAAATTATATAAATTTATCTTAACTAACCCTATCTAACTAAGCAATCTACCTTGTGGTGTTTGTTTTACACTGTGCGCATCTGGGACGTTCCCGGAATGAATAATAGAATAAATAAGAAATTTGTGTGCATCGAGAAACGGTAAACTATGGTATTCTAAGATACTTTACAACTACATTTTATTTACTTTATTTACCTTAAAATAGAAATAAGTAAATTCTTCTCTGCTCCAATGTATGATGAAAACGGAAGTTGCAATCTGACTGGAAACCAAGATACAATATAGACATATATTTTTGGCTATGTTTCAAAATTGCTGCCAATACTGAAAATCTATAGTTCACGTTACGTAAACTATAGTTTTTCATAAACTATAGTACTAACAGCAATTTTGAAACAGCCTTTATAACTATGGCTGATATCCATACTCTGAATCACTCTGAATACTCCGAAATATAAGATCGTCTTCCAGTTTATCTCTAGATACTCTGCAGCTAATGAAATGATCCGTTTAGTATCTAGAGATGAACTTAAGACGATTTTAAATATAAGAACAGACTATGAATATCGGTTTATAACTTTTATTTCACGAAGAACGTGGATTAAAAAAGTTCCAGTGGAAATATTACATTTTTATTAAAATATGCGATTTTTGAAAAAATCAAATTATATCTAGAAATCGAATGATATTATAATGATCTTCGATAACATTTGCTTGATAAGCTTCTTCCTAGATAAATTTTGTTCACACATACTATAAAAGAAAATTTAGCGTGTGTGTAGGAATGTGTTAAATTAAGACAGAACTCGGAATGCTGCGTTACAATATGATTTATTATGTCGCAACTATAAACGTCCGTTCGCAATCACACACATACGCAACTCGCAGCCAAGAGACCGCTCTCAGCGAAACGCCTCTCTTTTATCTTCTCTGCTCCAATGTCCTCTCTTTGACGGATTCCTCGTAACAACAGTTTTGAATATCTTTCGAGAAAATTCCTCTTATGTCTAATTATCGTCTCGAGATACTCGTTGTTTTTGTTTTCTTGGCTTAGCTTTAAGTCCACTGACTGTTATTTACACTATTATTTACTTGTTTTTGTCTATCATCCGTTTTGTTCCGCTATCTCTCTGTGTATACTTATAATCGATCTTTATTTTGAAGTTTGGTGGATGAACCCGTGGGAATTCTTCGTCGCAAAAAAAAATTTTGATACATATATGTGTATGTATGAATTTAAATAACGCGTGAGATGATAGACACTTTTGCGTTACAGTAATAACGTTGATAGATCGCGAAGGATCGATACCCTAAGCTCCTCGAGAGCATCGAACTCTGAGTCAGACAATGAGCCTGGGCTTTGCGTAAACGTAGTATTTACGGTTATCAGCGACGTATCGATGCGGTTACAAAAATAACCGACCGCTTTCATTGCTCGATCCGTCTTATCGATGAATTAATTCGATAACGGCTTAATCACCGGGAGAGCGAAATGATTTGACGCGCAGTCCGAGTCTTGATTTACAGACGCGATCCTCTCGCGCGCCTTTAAACGCGTCTCGAATTACATCCGGAAATCGGACGACGCTTTCTCTGACGGTTTATTCAATATCTGTTTGTGTACTCCTAAACGGATATGACGTGCGTGTGAGTGGTTTCAACTTTGGCTATGCTTAGAACGCGATTAAAGTGACTAGTTTTTCTTCGGTTTATATCGGTGCAGCTTTTCTTTCTTTTTTACATTTAGAAAGTTTCTTCTTTCTGTGAACTCGTTGGAATGAGTATTCGGCGAAACACTTGCTGTAAGTGAAGCGATCAGATGTATTCCGCCTATAATCGTTACGATGAATTTGGAAATCAGCGATAGTAAATATATATTAAAAGAAAAATTTCTCCGATGAGTAATACCTGAGAAATATTAAATAAATTTTGTTTTCTAAAAAATGTTTTTGTTATTCTTAATACATATCAATCTTTATATTTCTGCTTATATATTAAGAATAATGAATGTTGTAGAATAAAATTTATTCGATATTTCTCAGATATTACTCATTGGAGAAATTTTTCTTATTTATACACATATATTATCTTTTATACATACATACTATCATCACTTTCCAAACTTAAAAATATTTTCACTAGCGTGCGATATGCCAGAATTTCAATTGATCAATTTAATAAACACTTCTTACTTAAAAAACTATCATAGCCCCGACATTTTGATATTAGGATTTTAATCTGAAAATTATGTCATGTATGTGTATAAAATTATATTTAAATTAAAATTAGCATTTTATTTTTCACGTGAGAAAATATGATAACAAGATAATGTAGTAACAATGGATATAGCTGATTTGTGAAATAATTATATGGAGAGGTTTAAAAATTCTTGCCTCAGAAAATTGTAGCTCATGAATATCAAAATATTTGTGACAGCTCGACGATGTAAATTGGCCAACATCTTTCTGATCGTTTTGAACCTGAACGTTTCGCTCGAGCCGGCTAGAGACCATCGGTTAGTGCTCTCGACAATTGAGATTGGCCTGGCATTCCGCGAGATCATCACGGAATTCGCATCTGGGAAGCCACGGCCCGAAACACTACATAGTATTCCACTCTGTTATATATCACGTTAACAACCCAGCTACAGATCTAGCACCTGTTCTCTTTATGCGATCTAGCCGTTCCTTCGTTCTTTCTTATATCCGGCACATCGTATTCATCCTACGCACGTTTTATTCATCTGTATGCACATTCAATAAATATGCTGAGTACTGAGTGCTGAGTGCTTCGTAAATATTACTTATGTAGTATCTCACAATCAGTGTGAAGCAGTGCACTTCTTTTGTATCATACTTGTATAGTCATTGTTATCAATAGGACTTTTAACCATCATATAATTTGCATTCATTTTTGTTAGAAGTACGCTTACTAATATCGCACGTGGACTACTATCTAATATTCTAATGCTATCAATTTTTTGATATTATAATATTTTTACTGATCCTTGAAGTATCATTTTTCGAAATATCTTTCCTTGTTATTGAATCTGTTTTTCTTAATTATTAATATCCGCGTCAATCTTTCCATAATCAAATCTCTCAGAATGCGCATATAAAATTTTCTTGTAAAATTTTTTATTTACAGATATTCACATACAATTTATTTTAGTTTAATTCTTTGTTTAATGCTAAAATTATCTAAATTTTACTTGCTTTTATTTTGAAGTACATTAAATCTTTACCACATCTCATTTATATCTTAAGATATAATTCTATTTATAGAGTTGTTCAATGATGAACACTATATAGGACAATACACTTATTTGTTGTAAGTAAACATGTCTCGTACGAAGCACTCTTATTATCGTAAAATCTCGTATGATGATTCGAGCAGTTACGTGAGTACCGGTTATATGATATCATCCTACCTAAAGATTTTTGCATAGACAAAGTATACATAGAATAACGATTGCGAGATAGAAACGCTCGAAGGTTTTTGAGGATTCGGTGTACGCGACTTAAATAATTCAAGTGTCCCATAATGGACTCGATTTCACATGCGTGCAGATTTAAGCTCTTATTACACGCTTTGTACTATTCTCTCGAGAGGAAAATCTCCGATTTGGATTTGGAATCTGGATTTTCATCGTTAGTTTTAACTTTGTAACGAGAGAGAACATTGTATTTTCCTCTGAGCTCGAGAATTTAAAGGCTGGATTCTATGAAATATATACCGTCATTTTTCTAGATGATTGCACGATTATCGTATCGAGTAGCGTGTGAAATGGACATTATGCACACGCCTCGTTGATTATAGATGCGCTATCGAAAGCTAGACAAGGTCTCTTTAATCGCGCACGTGTATCTTTGCAAAGGAATACGTATTGAATAAACTAATAATCAGCGCTTGTCATTGTCCCGATTAATTACGTTGTTTAGTAGCCGAATGATGAGATATTAAAACATGCGAAATTGTATTCTATTCGGTCCTTCTATTCAATATTGCTGATTCTTTATATTATTAATTATTAGCTGGAAATTTATTGCACGAATTATTAATTATGAATTCAATTAACATGAAATTCCGTTTTGTTTTATGGTGGTAAATCTAAATGGAGGTTTTTAGTTTATATTATTTTAATTTCTGTATCGAATTACAATTCTAATTATGAATGCAATCAATTGTAATCACGTCTTTGTTAAAATATTTGTTACTAAGAAATGACATAACAATTCGCGCCTGTCATTGTCTTGATTAATTATACCAGTTTACAGTGAAGTCAGTGTTTTAAAATAGAAAAAATTCATTTAATTTTAATATTTCAATAACAACAAAGTTTTAATAGTAAAGATGTTATCACAGAGCAGTTTTTTAAAATTTGCATTAACTTTTCTTCTATTCGATTCAACACGATGTATTTGTTCAACAATTTTTATAAAATGTTTAACATTAAAGACAAACAAAATATTCTGTTGAACTTCTGAAACATAAAATCTTCCGGCTAGCAAAAGTGACGATAATCAATGATGCTTTTTTTTGGCGTTTTGCAAAATTTGCAGTTAATGATATACGTAACCAATTTTTGTTAGTTAATAATAACACGACGCATAAGACATAATCCGATTGATCGCATAAAATCGCATTACGTGCTATTTCATAATTCTGATGATGAATACATATATTCAGATGTACATACATATATCATCGACAAAGTTATTCGCTAGATTTACGGGATCGATGGTTAATGGTTCATTAGGGAAGCGATCCTATAACTTGTTCCGCAACTACAGCACACAAGATTTATTTTCATCTTCGGCAGTAAAATTACGTTGGAATAGTTTATAAATTAGCAATAGGGGTGAAAAGCGCCAGCATCAAGCAGTCACCGAGGATTTATGCCATGTCTAGAGTTTCCTAAATGTTTTTTCTCGTAACATCGTGTCATAGCAAGCGAGATGAAGAAAGAACGACTCCTTTTTCTCTTGATAGTTACAACGTGCCAAAGTCAAGGAAGCCGTCAGGGCCGCAAAAGGCCGGTTTGTATGTAGGGCGCATCGAGTACGAGGCATAAATCGCTCGAGGCATTCGCCAACGCGAAGAGTAGACTGACAAAACGTGCACGCGCAACCAGCGGCGTAGCGAGTGAACGTTTAGCTTTATTTGCCAAAGTTAATCCGAGAGAGTCTTGGGAAAATTTATCTTTTTATCTGGAAGGATTGTTTTCTCTCTTATCAAAACAGTTCACTCTCTTATCAAAACAGAGATAATTTTTCCTAGGTAGCACGTGATGATTTAAGTGTACACGTTTTATATGTTTTCTAAACGTATCTAATGTTTTATCAACATGTGCTATTAAAGTACATACAAAGAATTTCTAGAATCTTTTTAGAATAACAAAATCTTCTTTTGAAATTTCTATTTTATATGACATTCTTATTTACTATTCCATTTTAATGCGGGTTGTAAATATATTAAATGGAGCAAATACATTGAGAGAAAAATATAGTTACTTTTGCACTCAATCACAATTTTATAATATTTCTAATGATAATCATGGTTAACATAATGATGCCTACAGTTAAGTTAATCATATTTATTGTTAGAAATATTATAAAATTATGGTTGAGTCCAAAAGTAACTATATTTTTCTCTCAGTGTATTAATCTTACAATTAGGGCTGGTTTTTCCAATTTTTTGATAAGCTAACTGTAAAGTTAATATGGTTAAATCATACGTCCGTCTTTTTATCTTCAAATTAGACAAGTTTAGACGTATGATTTAACTATTAGTTAGCTTACCAAGAAGTTGGAAAAACCGGCCTTCAGTGCTATGTTCAAACGGTAGAATTAATAAAAAAATCTATAGATTTCAAAAGTTAATTTTCACATCGCTCGCAAATAGCGTATAAACCTAATTCCGCGCCATTGTCAGCGCGCAACAATCGCGAGCGCACGTGGGATAGACAGACCGCACGTACATACATATATGTAGCGGTAATCGGCCAGGGGCGGTCGGATCGGAGGGCCAAAATGATCGGTGAAAGGAGAGGCCATATTTTTTAATTGGTCGCCGAGGCGGATCGCGCGGATCGGCGGTGACGACGACGGCGGGAGTACGAGCGTGTGTTTGGAGGAAGCCGCGAGCGTCGCGATTAAAACGTAAAAATAGCCGATGCGCGTACTGTACGATCGTTAGTCGTTGCCGCCCCGTGGTCTAACACGCGAACCGGGATCGGCTTTCTTGGTTGCACGCTACGTCGCGCGTCGCGTGCTCCTCGTGGTCCTCCTCGTCGATCATCAGTTCGATTGTGCTCGGGGAACGACAGGCCGCGGCCGGCAGATCCGTTCGCACGCGATCGCATCCGCGCTAAATTAAATCGTTAATCTCGAGCCTGAACGCGGTGCCGATATCGGGTGATTGAAATCGGTATTAATCTCGGTGAGTTCAGATTTCGTTGTCGTGAGTTGTACGCGATGGTGAGCTTTGCGCTTATCAGCCGCGACAAGAGGAAATCTGATATATTCGACATAAAGTCTCCTCTCCGTGTGTCTCCTTCTCGTACTTGCGCAAATGAAAAATTGAACTCAGCGAAATTATATACCGGTTCCTGCTTAGCGTTGAAGTGCCTGAATCGCTAAGAGGTCAACGGCGCGCCGTTAGAATCGCGATTTTTTTATAATTACTCCCATAAGCAACGATTGAAGTTAACTAGGGTTCAATTAACGCTTATGGATTCTGCAAAAGAAGGCGGTCTTTTACTCGGGGAAGTTAATTGCATCGTCAGTCTAAGCGCTTTACCTTTTTTCCCCGACGACTTGATTCTCCACTTTTATGGTGTAATAGAAACGTTTCCGCGTCGTGACATCGGGTCAGGTGATGCCACTGAGAGAGATTTAAAGTGTGAACGTGATGCTTAGATACATAAATTGGACATTTAAAAAGTCCTCAGCTTAGTCGAGATGTCAGGATTTCAGTGTCTAACGAGTCCTTTGCTTATGTACATACAAGTTTCTTAATATCGGTTCAACATCATGAATTTTCTTTTTTTTTTTTAATAATTCATTTAGTTTTCAATTTGGTTGATGTAATAGGCGATCGCGAGACACGCGAGTGAGTTAATACTGATCGCTCTTTGAGTGTCGTGCGATGCTGTAGATCGACGGCTTGATTAAGACAGATTGAACGAGGTACTGGTAGTCTGCTCCAAATTGAGCAACGCTTAATAAAGTCTGGAAGAGACGACGGATATTCTCCGTATCTCGAGTTGTTCAATAAAACAGAAATATCTGTGTATTATACGTAACTTATTTTTCATTCGAAACACTGACAAGTTTTGATAGTCCAGCTTTGCTCGTGCGCGACGTGTTTTGATAATAATTCAACAGGAAAGAAAAACAGTTGTGAATTAATACTCGTCATTTTTGGACATCAGTAATATAAATTGCCTTGATTGAAACGGATTGTACGTGATGAATATTTGCTCTATTCATTTTTAGTGCTTTATCTATTCTGATCAATTTTAATGATAATTCTCTGTGTGTACTCAATATAAGCCTGATCTACACGATTGGTATAGATTGAGAAATGAAATATTTAATTATTAATCATACAGTTTCCAATGTTTTTATTGGCTACATTTTATAAATTTATACGAAATTATTAATTAGTTTGTTTTTTATATTTTTATTGGTTTACTTATATAATGATATACGTAAATAATACTTATATATATATATTTTTTCATTTTTTTCTGATTGTGCAATAAATACGAATGAGTAACACGAGCAAAATATCTAAGAAAAAGCGGAAAAATGCTAAAAAATGCAAAAAAAGATAATATTTCCTTCACGTTTTTTAATCGGAATTGCAAACATATAGTTAAATATAGCATTCGACAATCCTTGGTAATAGATTAGCTAATAATAATACAAGAAAAGCAAGTTACACAAGTTTTTATAAATTATTAACATCTTCGTGTTACTATAAGCACTTTTGCAATCGTGATTTTATTGTAAAGTGACGCGAGCGCGAGCGCAATTCGTAATCTTGTGCACAGCAGTAATTGTACGGTGCAGACCTGTTTCTCGAGATGATATTAGTAGTCGTTATTCCTTCCAGAAAATTTTCTACAGCACAGTTTTTGTCATGTTATTCTGAAGACTCGTTTCTTCGTATCTAACCTCTTATATAACCGATGTGCTTCTAACTTTGGCTTATTACTGAGGAAATAAATATATCTTGCCAGCTTTTGCAAGAATCGCGTCCTCGATGTTTGACAGGAACTTCAATTTTGCGCTCGACATTTTTTACCTGAATTATTCATATTTTTATGACATTTAAATTATATGAAATATTTAATATGGAGAAATTACATATAGAAATTGTCTAAATTCTTAAAAAAAAACTTTAATTTTAGAGTAAAATTTTTTCATTTTTAAAAATGTTTAAAAAAAAATTAAGAAAGTCTTTTTTCTCTTAAGAGAGAAATTGTCTTAAATGTTTTAGATAACACTTTCAAAATTTTATGAAAAATTATGACTTAAATCAATTCTAATTGAAACGTTATTACATGATGGAAATATGTACATATGTATATATGTATGTATGTGTTTAAAATTGTTTTACATCTCTTCATACCTTAATTTTTTACACTTTTTCAAATCGTTAGGATTCATTTTAAAGTGAATTAGATTACTTTAGAACTTTTTGGAGAAGTGCCAGAATTCTCTATCACTTATACCGAAATTTTAAAAAATAGATTCTCATCAGAGATTGTTGATTAAGTTGCAAAGCTGGATCGATGTTTACATGAATATTATTAATTTTCTTAAAATCTTCAAGGTTCGATGCAGATCGCAAATCAGATATATAAATACATTTGAACTTTTACGCGTAGCTTTCGATCATACTCTCGCACATTCGTTCTCTTGCAAAAGTTCATTGAAGGATAATAAAAGTGCAGCGTGACATTTTCGCGGTGTATGGCACGCGGTGTATCGCGCGTGATACTGTTTGACGGAGAGGAAGAGCATCGTTTCGCGAATTTTGTACGGTGAGACGTGAGAGCGAAGGGAATGGATTCGATACGAGACCTGAAGCGATTGCTGTACGAGCGTACGGAGGCGTTGCGACGTCGTGACGAGATCGTTGAAGTGCTCGAAAATGCACTCCAGGAGCGCGACGCCACGATCCGTTATCTTCAGAATGAGATCGATAAGTTCCGGCAGATCGTCGATCTAAGCCTGGCGTCCACTGCCATTGATTCTAATCAGAGATTGAAGCGGCAAGCCATATCGGCGGAACCTCTCAGAGGCGACACGAAACCAGTGGTGAAGTTTGCCAAGCCGCACAGGTAGATTAGCGAGTACCTTGGATGACTCCCCTTTTATTCATCGAACTCCCGATTTCTGAATAACAAGAGAAATGTGGTTTTTTTTATTGGTTATTGTCGCATATCTATAAATTGGCAACAGCTGATTTTGACTTTATATTTGTACGTTGATATTTTAGAGAAAATATTTATTGTAAATACGGCACGATTTCTGATTGTTGGAATATAAATATGAGATATCTATACATAATTTATGAAAATTAAATTAAATGATAAAACACAAGTAATTTTGTCAAGATAATATTCTACTCCAAAAGAATTGTTTTTGTCATCGTAAATAAATAACTTTTAATGAAATGGATTTTTATAACTCAATATAATACACGATATATCGGTTATTGAGAATGTCTATAATTAAATTAATGTCATAAAATTATATAATATGATATGAGACAAGGTATTTGCCGAAAGCGGTAACTACGCATGAATGATTCTCTCTACAACTACAAGCGGAACTTGATTACGAAAGTATTCGAGGATATCAATTTCAGTACACATGGCATTCTTTATGATACCAACTTATACTTTCAGATAGAAATTGCACTGTCTTTAATGTTACACTTAAGAGATTAATTAATATTATGTTATATTATAATTTTACAAGATATTATATTATTATAATTTTAAGATTTTTGCATACCAAGAATTTTTCTTAGATTTGTAAAAAATTAATAACTAAAAAGCATTTGATATTTAATATTATATTTTTGAGATGTATGCTCCCGTTTTCCCTAGTAATATTATTTTTTTAATGAGAGAGAAAGAAAGAAAGAGAACCTCAACAATGATTGTCTTTTTTTTTCAGATCCCGCGAGCTGATCAAGACTGCCATACTGGACAACGACTTCATGAAAAATTTGGAACTCACGCAAATCCGGGAGATTGTCGATTGCATGTATCCTGTTACATTTCCATCTGGTTCGATAATTATACAAGAGGGAGATGTCGGCTCTACTGTCTTCGTCATGGAGGGTAAGTAAATACAATTACGTATTTTTATGAAATGTGACAGTTTCGGTGGGAAAATCCGTAAAACGTCATGAGAATTGCTGCCTAAAAATAAATTAAATAATAAATAGATCGCGAACAGTATTACACTTGATAAAGATGTAATAAATATCAACTGTTTTCGTGAAGAACGTAAACAAAGTTTCAAGTTCGTATAAAACGAATAAAAATAAATATTTTCTCGTCTGATGAACTTTTATGTCGTAGAATAGCTTGAAATAAGAGACTTTTATTTTCTAAGTATCTGAATACGTAGATTGCGAATTGGCTTATCAAAACTAACACGATATATTTAATATTAGCTATAGCCTTTAATGTTAACTATGAATCTTAGGAAATTATTCCAGGCAAGTTTTGCAATTATGTGAAAAAGTCTATTTTTATATCTAATCGGCTATTTCGGAATTATACAGTAATCTATTTGATTTCTTGTACTACTCGATTGATTGGAATCTCTTTTTACCGGCCAATTTTCTCATACATGACTGTTTCTTCGCAGCTGCAACACGCATTTCATTATGAATTCGGAAAAATACTTTCGCCTGTAGATCAATCTTTATCCTGTATTGTTTGCATATATTGCGTTGTTTTTCGATGTGAAAAGAGCTAATGCAAATATCACCTAGTTATCTTTTATATGCATATTCCTCATTCAAATTTCTCCAGAATACCGTACGGAAAATGCTTTCACCATTTTCTTCTTTCCATTGTTACAACGGACAATACGGGATTAATTGGTCTTTCTGAGAAAAATAGATATATTATTATTATATCAAAATAACTATTTATAATCTTGTGTATTGATACGTTTATAAATTTTCTTATATTTTCATCACTTAGTGCGATATTTTAGATATTCTAGAAGTATAATCTCATAATTTTATTGATTAAATATGTACAAAAAAAATTAGGATTTTATTTATCAAAAGTACATGAGATACATCGTAATAACTGCATATGATATATTTATCTAAACAATTAGATTTTTTAATATATATTTCTGATACATGTGAAAAGAAAAGGAAACTCAACTGCACTTAAGCTACCGAGTAATGACACTGCGTGATTTCTCAACTTCGTTTATCTTACGCGGAAACGATCGCAATTATCTATCCGAGTTCGATGAACTTTTATGTTATAGGATAGTGCATTTAAAAGACACACTTATTTTATACGTATCTTAATAATAGGTTGCAACTTTTCAGAACTAATATAATATATTTGCTTTTAATGCCAATTATAAAATATAAAGAAATTGTTCCAAGTAAATTTGGCAATTACATTAAAATAGGATTTCCGGATTTCTTTATTTAATGTTATTCCTGCGAGACGTCCAAAAGCCATAAAGAAAAACAAAAGTAGCTTCAAGAGGGATAGTTTCAATTGTTTCCTTATTAGATGGTTGATGATGAGCGTAAATAATACTTGAGCAATTAACAGTGAATGTAGATAACGTAATAGTTATGTAAATATGCTTCGTACACATTATATAAGAAAAATATATACAATTACATTCCGTGAAACGAATGCAATTTTCGGAAGCGGAACTAAAGAAACCGAAGTTTCTCATTTAATTTTCTCATATTTTTTGCTTGTTAAATATTGCTTATTAAATTAAGTTTATTTTACTCCAATTGTTTAAGTGTCGAAACTATTATCGCATGTGTGTCTATGTCGAAATTATCATTTACGTAAATTAGAACGCAAATGCACAATGCTCAAGAGATTGCCACAAATATGATTGCGTAAGTTTAAACATTCTGTTGTATACGGGAAAGAACTACAAGAGTAATTTACGCACGTATCATAGCAGACACTTATCATCGACCTTAACTTCGTATTCACGATAAAATCATTTACAATTAGTCAATTATTTAGTAATACGAATGTTATTGCGACAATTATATAACTATCATTAGCTTAAATAAATTTTACATTTTAAATAATCGTTCTGCAAATAATTCTTCTTTTAGAAATCCATTTTCTCCTGCGGTTCGTAAGACGTTGAAGATATATATAATTAAATATATGATAATTGTATCTAAAATTAAGAGATATTTTATTATATAAATACTAGTCTCCCAATTATAACTTATATGAAAAAAGTTTTTTAATTTTACTCATTAATTCACGTTAGATGTATCTTTGAACATTATCCAATTCAGATTTTGATTGTAATCAAATAGTACCTCTATATAATTCTATTGTAATTCTACAATACAATAGATACTTCCGGATCTCGAATGTATCATATTTAGATTCCCTTTGTTATTTTTAATTTGGTTATTCATATTTAGATATTCGTATGTTAGGCATCCTTCCGCAATACGAACTAGCAAATACAAACGCGGATATTCAACGTTAATTGATCCTTACGATAAAAACGATCCGTGGGATATCGACACGAAACCGAATTTATGTAAAAGCGATTACTCCCTCCTTTGACGCAATTATGTTTCTTCCGGAATTCGATTACTGTCGGGTAAAGGCATCGAGTCGATGCCATTTCGTAATGAGCGCCGCGTTTTACTTTCACATAAAAATGCGATACTCGCGTCGATTTTCTCTCTCTTTCTCAACTGATCCGATCATTAGTATTATCACTCATCCATGTTGTTACAGTTACGTAATTAACGGCCAACGTTCTCCGTTTATACACATATAGTGCCTATTATGTGTGCATCGTGATGTTGTTTTACGTCATGAATTGAGTGGGCAATTTTTATTAGCCATTTCTACGTTTTTTATTAATCATTAAGTTTCAGAAATCTAATGCAGCTTGTGTTAGCTTAACAAATTTAAGTGCGTATTTAATTATCTAGAACTCCAACTTTAATTTGATTAAAAATTTTTGATAAAAAAACCCAAAATAGTTATAGATTGTGAAAATAAAAAAAATTTTGATTTTTTGAATTTCACAATCTATACCTATTTTGGGTTTTTTCGTCAAAAATTTGTCATTGCAAAATGCAACTACGAAGATAAAACATTAAATATAATAATTTTTGTTTATATGTAAAAGTACGTGTAGAGATATACAAAAATTATTTCTCTATGTTATAAATAAATTTTATAACACTAGAAATTAGATTACAAATAGTTTTCTTTGTATCTCTTTGCATTTACACGAATAATAATGTTTATCTTCATTGGAAGTTTATCTCCATCACCTCATTACATCTTTTTCCGCTAATGAAGTTAGCGGGGCCCCCCTTTTATAATTTCCTGAGTCCCGGACCTTCGCGACCGCAGGAAAAAAAAAGTGCCGTTGCACTCATACGTGGGAGCGGTTGCGGGGGCGAGAAGAGAACGCGGCGAGATGAGAACCTCTGTCCTTTCTCTTGCAAGCGCCTATCCATGGTGGGGTACTCCCGCGGCTCGCCGAGGGAAGGGAGTTTCTCGTGGTGCTGCTTGCCGCTCACGGGCATACTTTTCACCAGTCGCGAATACTGTCAGTGCGAGCGTCAGACGCGGCGTGTTTCGCGACCGCGGTGTCCTCCTTTGACAGGACTCCTCTCCCGCATTGTTCTCCAAAGCGGAGCGCTACGTGGGCGGCGCGACGCGACGATATTTAAGCGCCGTTTATCGCTGTTTATCGAGGGGTCCGGGTCACGAGTGCGGAAGAAACGATCTCGCGAGATCGGCTCGCTTGATATTTTCATAACTAACACGGAGAACACTTGTCTCCGGGCGCCTCGGCCGATCGCGGACAAGGGATCTAGTTCTTCGCGCGAACGTGAGAACGACGCGCGAGTGGCGAAAAGCGCGTCTTCCTCGCGAGGACTCGACAGGTCCCTCCTTCGGGACCCGAGAGAGGATTCGGCAGCCGCGGCGATGACTCAGTTTTCCGCAGCGCGCCGGTTCGCCAGTGACGGACGGCCGGATGGCGGAAGTCGCGAATGAACGTGAATGCGTCGTGAATGCGCGGATCCGACGTCAATGTCCGATGTCGAACTTACTTCTTGGTCTCGGTCGTCTGTCCGCCTACTTTTCGTCGTAACGGAATAGCAAGCCACATAAATATCAGGACGGACTGAACGAGGAAGGCCAGTGGCGGCTTTCGAACCTGATGACCGACGCGCGAAGGTCCGAGGACAAGTGGACTTTTCTTTCGCGCGGACGTCGGCCTTCGAGTTTCTTCCTGGACCGACGCCGGAATGCCTCGCGATGCTTTTCAACTGGAGCCTCAGATTTCTACTCCGAACGCTAGTGAATCCGATTCGTGAATTTGAAGCTATCATCCCCGTGGACTTTGATGTCTGACGTTCCGTTTCGATTGTGCACGAGGGTCGAGCGTCTTGCAATCGGCAGGGTCAAGGAAGATTGGAATAAACGTAGGACAGTAGGATCCAGAGTGGAAGGACAAGTCGGAGGTTCAAGAATGCACCTACCTGCAGGAACGCCATTATCTTCGTCTCACCGGATGAAAGCGACGCCGGCGTTGTCGTCACGCGGCGCTCGACTTTTGACCTTTGTGCAGTAGGAGTTCGAGAGGATCGGGAGGAGAAAAATCGCGAGCGAAAGTCTTGCCGGCGAGTAGACCGCGCGCGGAGCGGGGCCCCGGCCCGACTCGGTTTCACGATCCCCGCCTTCCGTTCACGCGAGCGCGACTTTCGAGGTCATGAAGGTCCGAAGTTATCCCGGCCGGGCGGTTCTCGAGGACCCCGAGCTTCTGTTGGACCCGGACGCTACGCGCGGCAGGGCGATGGAGCTCCTCTACGAGGCCAGCTGGCGAGAGTGCGGGGTGAACTGGACCAGCAACGCCACCGGCAAGATCTCCGCCCGGCAGTCGGCGGACGACGAGCCCTACAAGCGACCCTACGCCGACGTGGTGGTGTCGCGGTTCGAGACCGCGCTGGAGGACGCGAACGCGTCGTCCGCGGCGCGGGAAGAGGACGCGCGGTCCAGGGGTTCCAGCAGCACCGGCACCACCGACAGCGAGTGCCCCGAGACGAGCCAGCCGCCACCCAGCAACGCTCAGGGGGGCTTCCTCATTCCGCGACCGAGATTGATCGTGCCGGTTCATACCTACGCGAGGAGAAGACGCACCGGCGCGCCGCAGCCCATAAAGAGACGTCAGATACGCGAAGGTACTTGTCCGTCACGGATGTGACGTGGGTGGCGGGGATCCGGCTTGGTTTCTCTAAGTCTTCCTCCGGAATATGCCAATTTCTTCACGTCCGCATGCGATTCTCGCCCCGTACCGATCATAGAATCGTGCACACACTCTTCACGTAGTTCCCCGATTAATTCGAGAGGAATTTCCTTCCAGCTGAAACGTTGGGTCAACGCAGTCTCCTTTCAAGATTTAGAAATGTTTTATAGATATTTCGATAACTGTAATTAATACTCTCCACGCAAGTCCTGATTAGTCCGAAAGAAATTTGTTTCTAATTGAAACGTTAGTTCGACGCAATCTGCTGTCAAGATTTCGGAATATTTTACACATATTTCAATGACCATATTTCAAATTTTATTTATAAAACCAACTTATAAAGAAATGTCCTTAAAACGAGGCTTTGTTATTCATCTGAAAGTTTTAATTCGCTATTTCTTTAATTTTCAATTGCAGAAAATATTGATGTTTCAGTATTTAAGGCAAATATCGAATAACCATTAATTATCTTATTAAATTTCTACGAACATTATGAGATAACTGCATCGAAGTAAAAAATATACAGAGTGTATTTGAAATCGCACATTTCTTGAGAGAAGTCGCACGCTCTTTTACAAAAAAAAAAAAGAAGAGAAAGTACATAATTTCCGAGACACTGTATATACACGGCTACCGGACGTAGTTATGTCTTACAATTAAATGTGTATATGATACACGTTTATATAATTATCTTGACTTGTGGAAGGGACGATCGTAACGCGAAGCGAATCACACGCGAACACACGCACGCACGGAGCGTCTACATCCGCAATTTTCTTCGACGCGCGTCGAAAGGACAAAGGTTTCACGATGTCGCGTGAAGTCGACCTCGATATTATATTTTTTGGAGCACGAAACCGGATTATCCCGCGAAATGGGTTCTTCGTCTGTTCCGCTGCCCGAGAAAAGCGATCTTATCATTCGCTCTGTACACGCAATTGTGTTCGCGTTTTGCAACGACCACGTTTCAATTATCTATACAACGCGGATATGAAAGGAATTCAGAATTTGTACATATTTATGATTTACTTAGATAAATTAAACTTAGATAAATTATATTCGTGTTATTCTCAATGTGAAATATCGGTCTACAAATTAATAAATCTTAATGTATAAATGATGATATATAATATGAATATTCGAACTTTTGACATTTATAATGAAATGTCGGGATATTTCTATAAAACAATACGATTGTTGCAGAATATTTCTGTCTTCAGATATATTTCTAACAATGAAAAAGGTATTATTTATTTTATAATTTTTTAAATTCACTTCATTTTTACACCCATAAAAAAAATATATAAAAAATTTTTAGCTTAATTCTGCAATGCTTACTTTCAAAACTTTCTATATACATAATTTATGTGTAAAATTTGAGTTTTTGTTATGACTATCGATAATACTGACTTCGATAAATCTAGAGAAATAATGTCAGCTTTTAATTTTTAAATTTTACTGCATTCATAGGTATCACGTTTAGCATTTGCAAGTCTATTAATGGCGCCATGCACCATGGAGAAAGTCGCGTATCGACTTGGTATCAAGAATAATGGAAAGCAGAGTTAGTCATCAACGGTTTTATCTAGTGACATTCGAATATGCTAAAATCGGTATTAACATTTGTTTACATTCGGCTGTAAGTAGTTTTACATCTAAATAGGTTTATGAAAGTTGTCTATAAATCAGTACGCAAATTACTTGATGACAGCAATGACATTCCATGAATTTCACCGGATATACTTTAAGGAATCGAATTAATTTGATGAAGATTTAATAGCTTTATTAATGTGTTATTTTGCCATCTGCCTGATTTTTCATAAAATTTTTTTCTTCTGAAATCTTTTCAAAAATTCTCATTCAACGTTTGCGTGGTTGTTGGACGGATTCTTATCAACGCGTACGCCGCTTTGAAGTTAGATAAACGAGAGAATGGTGTTTACATTATATCTACAAACTTTATATAACTGACACACATAAATTTTAGTATGCTTCTAATTTGATAAATGTGTTTGTAAAGTTGCTTTTATGAAAAGAAAATCTCTCTATGAAATGAAAATCAATCAATGAAAGTGATGAAAATTACAATTATTTTAATAGCGCAACGTGCACGTCTGAGATGCAGCCGATTTAATACAATTATATTAAATATGTACATTACATGATTTTTTCTGTTACTTTAGCAGAGTTACAATTTTACAGTTTCTAAAAACAATAAAATTACAAACAGTAACTGTGTCATTAAACTTAAGATTCGATGAAATTATAATAAAGTACTGGAAATGGAGATAGTATTTTAAAATTACAAATGACTTAATAAAATTGGATTACAAACGAAATGTATATTCAGTCTGTTTACACTAAAATGGCAATGTCAGCAAACGTACAAAATTCATGAATGATTTTGACATTTTTTATCGATAATCTCACATTAGTCTTTTGTTTCTAAACATACGCAATTTTTGCTAAATGTCCCTTTACATAAAATAGAAAATATAATAGCAATGATTAATTAAAGCGACAAAAACGATAAAATTCATCGGAAATTTTTCTTTACACGTGAATCTAGTTCCTCGAACTTCTTTCGCTTCGCTGTAGCACGCGAGGTATCCAGATGTGGATGCCCGAAATGTTGATAATCGAGGCATCTGGTTTTAAGGATCGTCCTGAGCTGGAAATCTCGACAGCTGCTGCACGATAGAATCTTTTTTGTCGTCGTTGAATACAAGTTTTCGAGCAAGCATCGACGAACCGGCGTTTATTCGAGGAACGATCGGTTTAAGATGATTCTAATTAACCACTTTCTCTCTAATCTTTTATTCACGCGAATGCGCAAGTACATGTACTGCGTATTGCGGACAGGAATTTACGACATTTTATTAATGTTAAATTTCCAATTAATCATTGGAAATTGGAATATAACTTAACTATATGATAAATTATCGATCAAATTGACGACGATAATTTAATGTTATCCAACGATAATTATTGGACACGTTGTAATTGAAATCTCGATGGGAATTTAGGTCGCATATAATTACGCGTGACTCTTGCACATTTTTCAATGATAAATCTAATTAATAGCTTGAAATTAAAATCGCTTGATACATGTACGCGAGATTATTATTCCAGATTATTACGTATAATTGAACATTTATCATTTTATTATATCTCGTTATTTTACATCGGCAGCATAGATTTTGATCGCCATGTAAGATCGTCTAGATCCTGCGATTTATTCTTGTCAAAGCGTCATCGTGACTCATAACAACGACCAGGCATGTAGGTCTCAAGTGCTAGCGATACCCGAGGACCGTACCGACCGCGAGCACCGCTTCCGCTAATTAAAATTATAATTGTCAATAAAGTACAATGAAATATCGTCCATGTACGCGCGGACCTGATTGTCTAACTGCAGAAATAAACGATCTTCTATTCTACTGAGTTAATTAGGGTCGTAAGAGTCGTAAAGAGCGGGAAGTTTTAACAATCCTTTCTCAAATGATGAATTTATACGTGCGATTGTATCTCGATAAAAAATTTGTATGATATTAAGGTTCACAAGGTGAATTCGAATGATTTAATGTGTGATTTAATTATTTAATTCAACATTGAATTCCTTTCCGCTTGGGCAATATCCGCTTGCTCATCCGGCAGCTTCCTTGGAAGTTTCGGGAGGGATAGAAAGGTGGAGAATAAATACGAAAGCACACCGGTAGCAGCTGAACGTTTAGCAACTGGCTGCTAGCCGATTTCCGCAATCGCGAGTGTCCCAATTCGACATCCTGCTTTGCGCGCCTTTTACGCAAAAAACCGTGACTTTACTCGCAGTTCAGTAGCAACAATGAGGTAATCGGGGTAGTGCTCCGGCAACGATTCGAGGGTCTCGCCGTCACGTTCGTATCGACCCTCGTTGCTGCATGGTGACAGGATTTGTCTCTCTCTCTCTCTCTCTCTTTCTTCACAGGTAGTAATCGCAGGTTAAAACCGATACCTGGAAACTCGTTTCACAAACTCTTGTCAAGGGTCCCTTCCATTCACGAAACACTGATTGACAAAAGTGAAATATAATTTCCGAGAGTTCCATAAAGTGCTCCAAAACTGGTCCGCATTCTTTCACCACGACGAATCCTTTACTTTCTCTTAAATCATACTTTTGTCGCGCTTCCTTGATTTTCCCTCGATTCACATCCTGGGGGGTGAAGGTTAAATCGACCGCGACGACAGGGTTTACCCCGTAGACGTTCCGCGTGGTGAAGTCGTCTTGTAAAATCGATTTATTTCCGATGAAAATGAATTTCACGCGCTTATCACATTTTTATATCGAGCTCCCCGATTGCCGTCTCACGGTTCAATGCGAACCCGACGCTACCGGAGCAAGCAAGCAGGAGTTCGGTTACGCCGGTTTCGTGTAAAACCTCGGGGGGATATCGTGTGTGAAGCGTAAACTCTTTGTCCTGTTATGTCGTCATGCTAGGCCTTCTACCGCGTGTTATATATATGTATATATATATAGATATATGTGTATGTATATATGTATACATATATATAAAAGGCTCATGGATATATTCAGCGATGCTCTTTGCAGCCGGTACCGGTGCAGCATATGCACGGACTCAAACCGGACGAACCTCGATGAGGATTCTTCTGTTGTCCGTCTCCCTTTCTCTCGTTCTCTCTCCTCGGCGAGGTCTGTTAGGTATATCGAGTGAGTTTCTTTGTTCTCCGGTTGGAGGTATCAACGATTGCGAGCGTCATGTGCACAATGATTCGAGCACATCGTGAAATGTAGAGATCGAAACTTAGCATAATTGTGTGATCCACGCAGAAACGAGACCAATTGCGAGGATAATGCGAGCGAATCATGGTGGTTTTATTTTGGTTTCGCCTTTGTGCCTTTATATGGAAAGTCTCTAGAGTTGCGCATTTTATTGTGCGATTTTCTACGGATATATGTCATGCATATGTAATCTTATTATAATTGATATCGATATATCTTCCATGTGCATGTAAAACTTTTATTGTAATTTTATTATAATTGGATTGATTGAATTGATATTTTTTGCAATAATAATATTGTATCTTTAAATGCTTATTTCTGATGCTCTTTCTTATAGTCTACACTGAAAAAAAAATTCTAGTTATTATAAGTTATAAAGTATTGAGTTCTATTATAATAACCAGAATATTTTATCAATCCTACAAGATTTTCTGATTCATCCATCTGGTTTTTAACCAGAATTTTTTGTCAGTGTAGAAGAGATAAGCTTCGATAAACGTAAAGATATTTTGAAGAAATCTAATTTATGAAGGATCTATGATCTATGATGACGCTAGAGAAACGTGCTTTTGTTATTGTAATATTTTTGATATCTTGATTTATACAGCTGCTACCGCGACGTCGATGGCTCATAAATATTAATACGAGGTGACATAGAACGTTTAGAGTGATTAATCGCGATGTGGTCATCCGAGATCGGCGATTCGCGGCTTGTAAAATGTACTCGGCGCGACGCTGGATATTTGCTAAACAAATGATGCGCACAATCACAGTTGTTTTGGTGAAACGATACGATGACACGTCACAGGAACATCCGCGTTTTGATACAAGCGACGCTTCGCGCGACAGAATGCGCATGAGCTTTATTTTCTCTCTCTTTCTCTCTCGCGGCGATCAACCGATCGCTTGTTTTATTCTTGCGAAAGTGATAAAGGCGAGCGAAGGACAACTCTCTCGACTTTCGCAGAGTAGTTACATAATTATCTATACGCTATGAATACCGACGCGCGTGAAGATTAAACGGAATAGTCATGCAGGGGTATGACTATTCCGAGGAGAAGTATGACTTTGCCGATGCTCCGGCCCCGGCTCTTGAAGCGGCATTCAAACTTGGACGTCGCTATTCTCTCGTCGAGGATCGAAAGGTTTTCATTGTGCGAATCGTGCGCTCGAGAACACAATGCTTTTGCGCAAGATAACTGACATTAACGAGGGAGGTGCTATTTGTCCAATTTATTTTTTTTTAACTTCTAGAGTGACGTGGATAACGAATCTAAAATGCTTGTACCAAACAATAGGTATTTTTAGCCGTAAGCTTGCGAAGAATACGAATAGTTGTTAACTATTTAAAACATTTGACTCTTTAGAAATATTTAACTGTTATTTTATCATATTCAGAGCTCGCGAATTTTACTTGATCTTCTCTTTAGCCCTAATTATTTAGGGCCGGTTTTTTCAACTTTTTGGTTAGCTAACTAATAGTTTGTTACAAATTAGTACAAATTCAGCTCTTTCGATTTCTGTTTTTATTTTTATTTTTTTAAATTTATTTTTAGTTTGGACTTTCCAGGTTAACTGAGCTTCCAGGAAGCTGGCAGTGCCATGGTTTTTCTTCGAAATAGGAAAAGATACAAAATTATTTTTGGTGGTACAAATTAGTACATAATGAATATATTAAATATTCTGATAGGTGTGATTTGATTCTGCCGAAATGATTCTGCCAGCTTCACAGAGGTCTAATAGTTAAATCGTACGTTCGAACTTGTTTAAATTGAAGATAAAACAAAGATAGATGTATGATTTAACTATTATTAGTTAGCTTACCAAGGAGTTGAAAAAACCGTCCCTTAATGTAGTACCATACCTACTTTGGGATTGCAAGAAATTTTCGTAACCGATTGTTGAACTATGTGCGGCTATGAACTAATCACTGGCATCCTGCACCTATAGTTGTTTCGCGGCACGCGATTCATCGTCAAAATCTCCATTGTTTCTTCATTAGCATTGCAACTTTCCAAAGTTCGTAATATGCGCACGCGAACACTATCAACTATTTCTCTACAAGTTTTCTAGGCTTTCTTACAGTTACGCATTCTGTACAAGTGATTTTGTAATACAATCTTCATACATTTCCATTTATTAAATTTTACAGTAATTTTGCGCTACATTAATAAAGAAATCTTAATTCTTTTTGAACTTTTTAAATGAATAAGCTCAAACAGACGTAATATCGAAACTTGTCGATAAACGTTGTTGTACTTTGTTTTAGACGTAATTATAGATTGTCTAAAGTGGGCTTTAGCCGTAATTAAATCGACACGTATCCTCGCGATAGTTATCATCGAAATAACACGCGAGTTCGCACATCTTTAGAGCCTATTGTTGTGAATTTAGGGCATGCAGTCGTTAATACAAAAGCGATCGTATCAGGCTCTATTATATGTACTCTTATCGCATATGCAAATTCACGCAATTTCGCAAATGTGACGCAAATACTAACGAGAATGAAATTTGTAAAAGAAGCAAGCGTTATATTGACCTACTTTTGTAAGAATGGTTTCCTCCTTGTCTCGACTGACCAAACGCTTTTCCTGAAAGGCTCTCTGGAATTTTCCGAGAAGTTTCTTTTTTCTCGATTCTCGGTTTGTAGCTCGACAATTAACTGCTATCATCATAAAGTCCATTATCGTTGAAAACGATGAGACACCTGACGAATCGCATTGACTACATTTGCTGATATAGAGCAATAAAAGGGTATTTTTTTTATTGATCTATATATTATAAAATTGCAATATACGACACCCAAAAATAAATATTCTACGTTCAAAGTGATTTTTCTATAATCTCATATTCTAAGCTTACTGTTTTACAGCAAATATATTCCTCTTTCAGTAAAGTGAAAAATACTTTTTTCTCTCTTAAATACTCTTGTTTAAACTACTTTTCTCTTGAGTTCAGAGGAATCTTTTCAGATCACTATTAGAGTAAAATCCTCTAAGATTTAGATTCCACGTATATAAAAATTATTTTTTTTTTTTGGGAGGAGAAAACCAATTTGTTTGAACATGTAATAGTGTAAAAGAAAGAGTCGATGTGATTTCATGACAATACGGCCGGCGACGAGATAATAGCAGGGTCCCGAGAATAGAGAAATCGTCCGGTCTCGACGAGTTAAGAATACGGAGGTCCAACTGTATCTCGTGACTCATTCATAACGCGCGCATGGTATAACATACAAGATCGCCTGCGTCGACGAGACCCGTTGTCTCAAAGGGAAATTGCCGCTGGCGGATGCGTGGAATCAAATAGGACATCGCGCGCGGGGCATTCTCCCGCGTATGCTCCGGGAGCATTACCGACGTTGCGCGTGCTTATTAATAGCCGTCGCTTAACTCGCCGGTTAACTTCGATGGGGAAAGATATGATCCATCTCGCGCGAGTCACGATCGCGGTAACGGAACCGGTTCGGGGTCTTTTGTGTGACTCGTACTAGGCGTTATGCGCGAGGAAGTGAAAGCAACGCTCGCGGGACAATGCGCGGCCGTGGACTCTCCTGTCGCAATGTCGAACTCGATTGAGCCTCGGCGAGCGATACGAGCGACAAGAAAAAAAAAAAGAAAGGACTTTGATTTGCGACAGTCTCGTTTAGAGTTTCCTTTGATCAATTCAGCTCATTAACCGTGTATTTTGCGAAAGAAAATTGTATTTCCTTCGCGATTAAGGTACGTGATATCATATCATGAAATCATGTCAGATCACGCGAACGATTGAAGTTATATTTATAGAACGTAATTTGCGCTTGTAAAAGCGTAATTCAAGTACTTTACCTTGAAGGAAGAATACGATATAACAGTGTTAAATCTCACATTCTTCAACGCGGATTTTGCGAAATATTCGTTATACGTACGATGACCATGTTTCTTTGAGAAAAATAAAGGACACCGCCACTTGTCCTTCCACAAACAAGTGCAATGTAAATTTATTATTATCATTAATATTTTTTTCTTGAATATATATTTACATAAAAAGAAAGTAAAATTTTGTAAACTAAAACAATTATATATAAAAAAAGAAACTCATCTTTATTTAAACATTACACAAAATATATAAAGATGAAAGACTGAAATATACACAAAAAAAAATTTTGATATATGTGGAATCTTCTAAATCTAAGAGGATTTTACTCTTATTTTGCGCTCAAAAGGAAATCTTCTGAAATTAAGAGAAAAATAGTATAAACAAGATAAATTTCGCTTTATTGAAAGAGAAATATATTTGTTGTAAAACAATAAGCTTAGAATATGACGTGGGAAAAATTATTTTAAATGTAAAATACCTTTTTTGGGTGTCGGACATTTTATGGGACTTTTCAAAAATAAAGGACAAAAGTGAGTTTTCAGGAAGGAAATAAATTTAAAGGACACAGGTCTAAAATAAAGGCCTGTCCTCTGTAATATAGGACGGATGGTCACCGTAGTTATACACCCAAAAAAAATCCTTTAAGATTTAGAGGATTCTACGTATATAAAAAATTTCTTTTTTGGGTGTACATACTAAGATGAATTGCACATACAGAATTTTCCCATAACTTTCGACCGTGTAATTTTAACGATAATTAATTGATATTTAATGATAATATCCCCGACAATAAGGCGAAGATCTTATGTACAATGAAAATGTCGAGATAATATTTATTAATATTTCTAAAATGACAAGCATTCATAATAGACAGTTCAAAGCGTGTTGCCAACTAGAAAGATGCTAACGGAGAACGAAAATAGCATGATAACGTTCGAAGCCGGTATGTAATTGCACAGTGGTTTACGATTGTCGTGACTTAACGCTATTTGAAGTAACTTTTCAAGGAGCCGTCGAGTTTTCTCGATAAAAAAAAGGTGTCACGAATGAGCGTTGGCGTGCTCGAAAACGTAACATCGGTCGCTTGGAAATGTCAGTGAACCGTCAGAAGTGTGTCTTGCGCGACATAAAAAAAATTGATTATTAATATTGGAAACGTGTTTTCGATGGCAAAGAAATCAAACGTGAGTTAGAATATTTGCAAGAGAGTCCGCCGACATATCTTGATAAGAGCTACCGTTTTACATGTCAGTTTCCAGTTTCATCAGGCACGTCGATCGTTACCCGACGACTGGCTCAACTCTTAGGATATTAATTAATCTTAATACTGGTTTCGGAGAGAGATATATGGCCGACTTTTCCGTTCCAGAATTTTGTTCCGGTCTGCTGAATAGTATAAATTTAACAACTGGGCAATTTTATTTTTAGCTCTCTGTAATAATTATACAACCCAAATGAGAGATTCCAACAATTTTAATAATAATTATTTAATCTTATTCGTACATGAAGTCGAAACGATCGAAATGTTCAAGTGACGTGAACAAATGCGATACGAAACGTTATATAACTAAGATAATAAATGTAACATTAATATTGATGATTAAATCATGATCTTAAAGTAAACTTGCAGCATGAACTTTGATATTTAAGTGATTTCAAAATTGTGTCAATCGTTTTCTACAGTCATCGTACGACAAGAGATTATATTCCTGATCCCTGATTGAAATTCTTTTTTAGAGGGTAAGGTCGAGGTGTCGAGGGACGGCAAATATCTCAGCACATTGCAACACGGTAAGGTGCTGGGTGAGCTTGCGATTCTTTACAATTGTAAGAGGACAGCAACGATCACTGCTGCGACTGATTGCCAATTATGGGCCATCGACCGGCAATGCTTCCAAACCATTATGATGAGGACCGGCCTCTCGAGACAGGCCGAATACACGGACTTCTTAAAGAGGTAAACCAGTATGATAACTTTTTTTATTATCCTAGATAGACATTGACTTAATGCCATGTCAAATACTGTCATTAATAAATAAATGTCCTCTTATCCTGATAAATTTTGATCATGGGTGTCTTTTACTAGAGATGTTGTCTTAAACAAAATTCCGTAATAAAATTGTTTAGATTTTTCAAAAATTATATCATTAATTTAGTATATCTTTCAACTTTCAGAATTTTTGAATATTTTCTTGAATAGCAGATTTTTTCTATTGCCATTACAATGCAGTGGCAAGGCTTGACGTCTGCAATCTATAAATATCTGCAATATCATCTTTCAAGATACGGCGATGGCCAATTTGGGAAATTTTGAAACTGCATTATAAAAGTCACGTTCTTTCGCATACGTTTCTGATAAGAAAAGATAACTCTTTTATTTCGACGTGCAGAAACTTGCTATTAACTGCGCGGATGTTATTTTAATGATCAATAATGTCGTTCCGTGCAATTGATTTTCATATTTTTATGTGACGTGACTGACGTAATTGTCACGAAAAATAGTGGTAATGGTAATAACTTTAACGCGACAGATGGTAAATATGAATGTCATCCAACATTTTAACGATCCGGTTTACAGCAAAACTATTGCGAATAATTTTAATGAGGTACTATTAAAATTATGTAAATTCACATATTTTTTTATGCATCTAAATTAAATAATATAATGTACCAATGTCTCGTGATATTTGCGATTGAAAGTCATAGCATTTTTCGTCAAGAGAAAAGTAAATAATAGAACAGTAATCTGTTCTGAACGTCTTCTAATAAAAACCTATAAATAGTCGTATGTTATATTTAAGATTAACGCATGATTTTACGTTTCAGTGTGCCAATCTTCAAAAATCTGCCCGAGGAAACTCTAATCAAAATTTCGGACGTTTTAGAAGAGGTATGAGTTGGTTCTCTTAACAAAATACTTTTGCTATATCTAGATTATATAATTGTGATTAATTTCATATTTATTCACAGACATTTTACAACAATGGAGATTATATAATAAGGCAAGGAGCGAGAGGGGACACATTCTTCATCATCAGTAGAGGACAAGTACGCGTAACAATAAAGCAGCCTGATACAACGGAAGAAAAATATATTAGAACTTTGAGAAAAGGCGACTTTTTCGGCGAGAAAGCTTTGCAAGGGTAAGCGTAATTAATATTATCATTTCAACTTTTATGCAATGTTTTTTTCTTACTGTAAAAAAATTAAACTTCCACATCATTTATAACTGTCTTGATTCAATAAATTTGTCCCATGTCAAGACTGAATTAATGTTTTTCTTTAGATAAATTATAATTATAAAATTTACACTTTATAAATTTAGCAAGATTAATACAAATATATTAATTTATTTTACTCTTATAGAGATGATCTCAGAACTGCTAATATTATCGCTGACGATCCAGAAGGAGTGAGCTGTTTGGTAATAGACCGCGAAACATTTAATCAATTAATCTCATCCTTGGACGAAATTCGAACGCGATATAGGGACGAGTTAGTGGAACGTAGGAGGTGAATATCTTTTAATTATATAAAAATTAAATTAGTTACAGATAAGTATTTTAGATATAGATTGAGCTGTATTATTACACTCATTATTATATGTCATAATTATGTTCCACGCTTCGCATTAGGATGGGACAATAAACTATACGTTTCAAGTAAGTTTGTTGATAAAATAGATGTTGTGTAAAAACAAAAACTTATGTATCAATTTACTGATAATGCCGATAAAAAATTATCATTATCGATAAATTGAATTAAAAAAAGCAAACAAGAATAAGCTTTTGTAATTTCTAAATATGTATTTAGTGTTCTATAACAGAAAATTGATTCGTACTGATCAGAAGGGTATTGAAATTTTGCGATTTCTTTAGACTAAACGAGGAATTCCGGGATGTACGGTTACAAGATCTTCGGACTATTGCAACTCTCGGCGTGGGTGGTTTCGGAAGAGTTGAATTAGTTCAAATTGCCGGAGACAGCACACGATCCTTCGCGCTGAAGCAAATGAAGAAGGCGCAGATCGTCGAGACACGACAGCAACAGCACATTATGTCAGAAAAGAGGATTATGAGCGAAGCGGATTGCGATTTTGTAGTCAAACTTTTCAAGACCTTCAAAGATAGAAAGTATCTTTACATGCTAATGGAGGCCTGCTTGGGTGGCGAGTTATGGACCGTTCTCAGGGACAAGGGACATTTTGACGATGGTACTACGCGCTTTTATACTGCGTGCGTCGTGGAAGCATTCGATTATCTGCACTCCAGAAACATCATATATAGAGATCTTAAACCAGAAAACTTACTTTTGGATAATCAAGGGTAAGTTTACATTCATCTGTGTAATAATAACGTAAGGGAAGGATCCCGAATATGGGATACTTTTTGTTTAGAAAGTATAAAAGGCATTATTAAAAAGTTGGAAAAGTTGTCTTTTTCGTTTTACATACTTTTAAGTATAAAGTTTTTAATTATCATAAGTAAAACACTCTAAAACAATTAGTAAAAAGGATAAAAATAAAAGAATGAAAAGTCCGATTTTTGCTGTTTGGAAAATGGAATACCATATGTTCGCAATATGGAATAGTACTATTAGGATACCTTTGTAATATAATCAATTTTTAGATTCTATTTTGCAAGAAAATAGTCCACAACGAAAAAAAAAATTAAAATTTACATGCAATTTAATTTATTTAATCATTTATTCAATATTTAATATTTATTTATTTAACGTATTTAATACATTTAATTTCTATATTTGTTTATATTTAATTAACATATACATTTATATAATATATTAACGTATGAATGGGATATACCATAATGAGAATCCAAATGTTCCATATTAGGAAGTAAAGATAAAGAAACATTCTTTAAATATTTACAATATGTAGTACAAGACAAAATATGAACGTGTAATTGAATTGTTATTATTAAATATAGATTCAGATAAAAGAAATTCAAAATCATCACCTTTGAGTATAAAATTGTTTTCAAATGATGAAAATATAGACTAACCTTTTCATGGCGATTGAAAAATTTAAATTGCCCTCTGTTGACAATTTATAAGAGGCTACAGACAAACAGAAATTGTTATCCACTAAATAGCACTACCAATTACAGAATAACATGGAAATAATGCCATGTCCCAGATTCGCGATTCTTGCCTTATTATTTCAAAAAAGAATTTTTAGACATATTATTATTTTCAATATATCAAAAAATAAATGTTTCGTAATACTTAGCAGACTTACATATTTAAATTTTGTTGTATCACTTTTTAGATATGTTAAACTTGTGGATTTCGGCTTTGCTAAGCGGTTGGATAACGGAAGGAAGACGTGGACTTTTTGTGGTACACCAGAATACGTGGCTCCAGAAGTCATTCTAAATAAAGGTCATGACATAAGCGCCGATTATTGGTCCCTTGGCGTTCTCATGTTCGAATTACTTACGGGCACACCTCCTTTTACCGGCGCCGATCCAATGAAGACGTACAATATTATCTTAAAAGGAATCGACGCTATAGAATTTCCCAGATCCATTACGCGTAACGCGATGGCGCTTATCAAAAAGCTTTGCAGGTAAATTATAATACCCAGGTAAATTATAATATAATATATTAAAGTATCATATCCTTTGATAAATATTTTTAGCAATATTTAGTAATAATAAGTGAGATGGTAATGTAAGATGGGCGGCTAGATATAAGAATCCCTAATGTCACCTAGATTTAAAAAAGTTCTTCTGACTTTCCGCTGAAAATGGGATATATGTAGGATGAGGAACCACTGGGATTTGGATCCTTCTGTTACTCGCGTTAGCACGAAGTCGTCCCTAGCAATGTTTATAACAATATATTTATTAACTGCAATACGAATGATAATTCATATCTCTCAACCAATACAAATTATTCTGTCTTCAGGGATAATCCAGCGGAACGTCTTGGATATCAAAGAGGCGGTATCAGTGAAATACAGAAACACAAGTAAATATATTTCTTAGCATTTTAAAGGTACAAAAGAATATCAATAATGTATATTTATTAATTCATTAATTACAGATGGTTTGATGGCTTTAATTGGGAAGGTCTGAAAACGAGAACTCTGGAGCCCCCAATCCTCCCACGAGTTCAAGGCGCTACAGACACAGCGAACTTCGACGCTTATCCGGCTGATTCTGATCCACCACCACCCGACGATATTTCCGGTTGGGATAACGATTTTTAACGCAAAAAGTATAAGGAACTTCTATTTAATATTCGCGTTTTCAACTATTTAGCAGGAAATTAGGACATAACGATCTCTAGATCACGGGATAATTGGCGACACCTGCATTTATTTATACTTCTCTCATACTACATACGTGATATACAGATTACAGTCGCATTTTATCATATTCTTACATTTTTTGTCATACCTAGGCAGTATAATCCTAATTCAAACGAAGGGAACTGCACTGTGATAAAATTTAGAATTTTTGTGACTTTTGGACAACATTAACAAAAATTTAAAAGCTTTAGAATTGCAAATCTCGTATTTATGTCGCGTCTGACGGATTTTAGGAGCATCTTCTCCAGTGTTACACATTGTAATAGGATACGTATGCAAGTGTCAAGTGCCATTATTACCTCAAAGAGGTAAATTCATACACATGTCATACTTGTGCTCAGAAACGCGGTCACACGTAAGAAACAGTCAGCTCAAGTCCAAGGGACCTCTTGCCATCCATTTAACTTGTCAGAATGTGCATATAGCTCGATCGGTCAGATGTTAAATTTTTTATGGCAAGTTCATTGTTGTTTGATTTACTTTTTAGAGTTTATTATAATAATTATATTTTAATTATACATAACGTGACTCTTGTAAATAATGAATTATAAATATCATAAATTTCAAATGTGGATTGTATATCATGCAATATAGATAATGTTTTATTAATAACAACTGTAGGTGTGGCTCCACAGAACCAACCAATTTTTTTTCAGTAGCTTGTATCATAGCAAATTTTTCAATATATAGTAAATAAATGATAAACAGAGGAAAAGAAATTATATAATTATTTTGTGATTATACTTGTGAAAAGTATTTCATTATTATAAATAATATAATAAAATGATTGATAAGGCTTTTTAAATATATGATGATGTTGATTGTAATATTTGAGAAAATAAACTTGGTTGGTTCTCTGTTTTAGTCAGACCTTCAATTGTCACTGACTGGCAGGAATGCCTGGATATGTCAATATCTCGAGATATCGAACATAGTCAGTTGGGCGCATCGTACCTCTCTTATCTTTTCGCGTTTCTATTCTCTCATCGTTGTCTGTAATTGCGTTGCCGGTTTTTGAATAATCATCAGTCATAGCGCACAAAAATATACGTACGATGCGCCCAATATCTTGAGATTCGATCGAGTTCCGATATCTTGAGATATTGACATATCCAGGTTTCCTGCTGGTCAGTATATCGCATATACATGTAACGCATCTGTTGACTTTTTCTTTATATAAAAAATTCTTATATTCTGAAAAATGACAAATGAAAAGTGAAAATACCATTAGAACAATGTTTCAATAAAATTACGATAATTTAATATTGTTATTTCTCTAGCACTTAAGTATGTAATAAATTGTTGTCCTTAAATGTGCGAAAAAAAAAATAATACAAGGAATGCAATCGAATAAAAATTCATTTGTTTATATTTTTTGCATGAGAAAAAACTAAGTTTATAAATGTAACTATTTGCAAAAGAAATAAAAATATTATTTATACTAATAAAATAATAAAAAAGAAAAGTGTAAGCAAAAAATAAAATCTGGTGGAAAATAATTGGCTTATTTATAGATAGATGTAATTCAGTTCAACATTCAAATGTATTATTGCGCTTTACATTCAGTATTGACTGGATTAAATTTTATATAGATTCATGTCACATAATGCTAATTACAGCGCTGATCCTGGATGTTTTTAGTTAATTTTCGAATAATCAAAGAAAAAAAAACAATCTTAATTATCAAAATAATTGAAGGTAAATATTTAATTTATGGCATTCTACTTATTAGATTTTGATAAAAATACGCTCACTTGATGTTTGTTTATAATAAATGTTAAGTCTAGGCCTTTCTATTTACATTTTGATAAACATATATTCAATCGGTGTTTTTGTGTAAAAACAAAGGTTTGAAAAGCAAAAATTTTCGCTCATGGTTCTAAAAGCGGAAACAAAGCATTAAAATTGACATATTTTAAGGGTTAGGAATCTTGTTCTACCGAAACAAGGTGATGCAAGAATTGCAATAAGATAAAAATAGCGTGCAAAATATGAAACGTAATTACAATTACAACGTAATTGAAACCTTTGTGCAGAAATCACTAATAATACGTCTTTCTGCGTTTGCGCCACAATCCACTCGAGAGGAAATCGTCCAATCCCGCGAACATGAAGGACCGTCTTGCATTGCGCCATGCTGGCACGTGTCCTGCGCAGATCGACCAATTGCGTTCGAGATGGTGCGATGCTCAGCGGACGGCGATTGGCTGGTCGCTTGCCGCGCCAGTCGTCAAAGGCAAACGCTAGGGGGAACTTTTTTTCATTCCATATTGCGAGTCGTGGCGAGCTGGCGAGTCGTGCTTGTCGTGAATCGCAATCAGCCGGATTCCCAATCGGCCTAGTCGAACTTGGCCGTATTGAAGTCTCGCCAGAGATCAGGTGCCAGCCCCATTAGGGGGAAAAAGAAGAAGAAGAAGGCCTAGTCGAGCACAGTCGAGTGCATCGTGTTCCAGGAGAGTCATCGTAGGAACGATCGAGGAGAGTGCGTGAGGGTGCGAACTCGTTGGGAGACAAGAACTGTATGTCGAGACGCTCTAGTGGTCGCCGGTAGCGAAGATCCCCACGTAGAATGTAAGTAGCGAAATCGCCCGGCACTCGTCGACGTTCCTCGAACTTGCGAGGTTAGCGATCCACCATGTTCGATGGTGATCCTTGTAACCCTAAATTCCTCAACTTCCAATCTCGAGGTTTTTCTTCGAGATTGGGGTGATTCGGTAGGGGGTAGGGGGGAGAGAGGAGGATCATCGTTCGGTTCGATCCTGCGGATCCGTTGCGGCCGAGTCTGCTGATCTTTTTCAAGGGTCTCTGAACTCTGAGAGGAGAAAATGCCGAGGAACGGCGTGCCGTTCGTCGCACGGCTTCGGCGGTGCACCGCGTAGACGCTTGTTTGTTTATCGATCAATTTTGTATTTCGTACAACGGCGAGTATTTCGTACGGCGACGCTTTGAACGGGAGAATACTGGCCACGTTTCAATGTTCTATAGTTCACATCGCGTACACTATAGATTCGTAGTGCTGGTGATGAATGTCGGAACGTAGCTTTGATAGCGCGGCATGCTTTGATCGATACCGTGGAGATACGCTCGAACTCGCGTAGCCGCCCGACGTATACACATGGGAAAAAAACCGATCAGTTTACGCTTATAAAAGTGGTATTGCATATTGCCGACGTTCGAAACACGGCGGTCTTGGAATTAGACGGCGATTGGGCAAATTCTTCACGCTTGTGCAAACGCACACGGAGAAATTGGCCAATGAGATGTCTGAGGAGGACACTAATGGCCGCGTTTTCCGTAATAGGGAGGATTATGTAACCTTGCGACTCAAATCGCACGTTTACTAATGTCCATTTCTATCAATGTTGATAATTTTAATTTTGGTTTAACTTATTTATTTTTTTCAAATTTTTATCTATTTCTACGAATGCAGGATATCCGGAATGCAGATTAACTTTAATCTCGGTTTAACATACTTTCTATCTTTTTTTAGTCCTAAGAATTAGAAAAAGATGAAAAGGAAGTTAAACCGAGATTAAAGTTAGTCTACAGTGATAGAAATAAATATGAAAGAGATATATCTTCTGAGAGTGTACATATAAGCTCTGTATTAGAAATTTAAAGAGAAATTATAGTGAATTATGTATCAGAAAATTATAGAGAATTATCAGAAGTTTAAAGAAAAATTATAGAGAAAATATTTTTCGTTCTCCCTTTTCATCTTTCTCTTTATTCACAGGCAAGACATTTCTAGGTATACAAAGGATCTTAAGATTGGATTTCCAGCTCTTATCTTTTCACATTGATATGTTATATGAAAAAAACCTTGAAAAGGTTGATTCAAATGAGTGAAAGTTCTAAAAATTATTCCGCATTCAACTTTTAATGTTTCTAATTTGGAAAGAATACATTTGTTGATTTTTATTTATAATTTTTTTTTGTTATGAACAGAAAGCAAGTAAAGTACAAAGTTCATTTCACATTCTTTTTCAGGTATACTGGGTATCCGGAAATTCGCGCATTCGGTGCACATGATACTTTATGATAAAAGAAACAACTTTTTCCTTTAGTAAAATTCCATCTGACAAATAGTTTTCGCAGGCGAGCGTGTTGAAATTTACGAATAAGCACTCTTATCCATGTGGTATTCAGGGCCGTCGCGTGCTTCTCACTCACTCGTTCGTTTGAAAATAAAGACATATAAATAGTAATTAGTAAATAGCAAAATATTTAGAATAATAAGACACTTAGCTCGTAAAGCTTATTACTATTTACATATGTCTTTATTTTCAAATGAACAAGTGAGTGAGAAGCGCGCGACGACCCTGAATATCACATGGATAAAAATGCTTATTCGTTAAATTCAACATGCTCGCCTGTGAAGACTACTTGTCGGACAGAATTTTGCTAAAGGAAAAAGTTGTTTCTTTTATCATAAGACATAAAGTATCACGTCACGTGCACCGAATGCGCAAATTTCCGGATATCCTGTATGTATATAGAGTCATCTCAAACATTCTAAGAACGTCCCTATGTTCGTAGGACATGTTTCGGAGATCTTGTGCTGTTTGGGTTATGACTAAATTTAGAAAAATATAAATACTGTGATATCTGATATAATTATCTTCTTCAAATTAACGATTATCTACGATAATTTACAATAAACAATTCGCAACTTTTCGATTTTTTACCATTATTTTCATTCCTTCTTATGTTAAGTACACTGCTCGATAATAATTCGTTCCTAAACCTCTCTCGCAGGGCTAGGGAAACGTGTAAGAATATATTCATGGCGGTATCGATCAAATTTATTTTGCGGTTTGCTAGTGTCGGTTGCGTTCGATATCTTGATCTGCTGACAATTTTGGGAATTATGTTTTTTTAATAAAGTTTTTTTTTTAATGGGTAGAATACTGTCTCTTGATGAAATTTTATTCAGGCGATGATACACTTGGCAACAAATATTCCAGTAGTTTGACGTGAATCGAAGATACAGGAACGGTTCAAATATTAATGGGATTATATTTCTATACATATTACGTATAGCATTATGAAAAGTTTCACATACTACTTTTCAATATAAATTCCTTTCGTGTGTACTTGTAAGTGCGTATACTTATTTCATTATTCTGGAAGTTTCTTCGATTCCTAAATCAAAGGTTTTAGACAGCTTGTCAAATCATATTTTGCATAGTTTCAAATGTGAGACTCATTTTCCATATGGTTTGTCCCTTCTCGAAATAATTTTGCTCAATCGTACACTCTTATCTATTGCTAAATTGTGCTTGAAATTTGATTAAAATTTGAGAAGAATTGTCCCCTTTGTGAGAAAGTTGATAACTATTCTTTGCGCAGCACTATTCGACATTGCTCATTTAGTTATCATGACAACGTCTGACTTTGTGAGGTTGATCTGTTCAAGACGAGGCTTGTCTGATAACTTTGTGGGTTGATCTGTTCAAGACGAGGCTTATCTGAACGTGACAGATTAAGCTGGGAAAGAATGAACTATATTCTTGTTTACATTTGAACCATATACTTATGCTATATGCTCGCTATAGAAAGAACTGTAAGAAAGTAATTCTATATATTCTCGGAAGAATTTTAGAAATCCGTTTTTCACCCTTTTTTTTTAAAAGAAAGAAGATCTAAAGGTCTACACAAGAAAAGTCGGATACATTTTTGGGCGTTTTTCAGCAAGTTACACAATTGAGCAGTGCAATATGGTAAAAAATTTTATCTGTGTTAAACATTAAACCAACAACGATAAAATAAGTTATCATATTATTTCATCCGTATTTCTTTATAAATGCCTTTTATTAGAACACTATATAAAGAGTAAAGTGAAAAATCTTACAAAATTTTGAAAATATTAAGTTTTAAAGTCAACATATTATGATATAGTAAAATTTAAATTTTAAAGATTAGATGAATTTTTTCTTGTGCTTTTATATACAAATAAAATTGTTTGCTTGTCATCTCTCTGATTTTATTATATATTAAATATGCTGGAAATTCTTTCTTTCATTGTTCTAAAGATCTTGCTGAAAAATGTTCAAAGAATTGTTCTTTGTAAACAAACATATAATTCTATAAATGTATTATTAAAAAAATGATTGTTCAGGAAGCATTTAGCTATTTATCAATCCTTGGTTCGATACATAGACAACTTTTTATTTTATAAGTACCTTAAGATATGTCTTATACAGTTCTTATTCAATTCGATTTTATATTAAATTATTTTTTATACTGAAAAAAATTGTTAAATTTATTGATATTTTTAGGCCCGCTACAGTGGCCATACCTCTTAAGACATTCTTCAAGAGAGAACTGTAAAAAAGGACTGTATATTTTTCGAAATCCATAAATGTCACCGGTTAAACCGATTTCTGGGAAAAAACGAAAGATAATAATACACTGATATAAAGACAATGGAAGGGTCTGTCAAAATTTATGATGTTATATGAGAAAACGTGTCTATTGCCTATAGGTCGGTCTAGGAGAACAATAGAAAGATATTTGAAGCTTTAAATCTTAAAATGAAAGATCACGACACACACATACACACATAATATGCACGTTCATGCATGCGCGCTTATGTATACTGCACTCGAGTTGCTAATATTCTACCCTTGTTGAATCTTTATGGGCACGATCCCCTTAATGTTAGAAGTACTGCAAAGCGCCTTCCCTTTTAACAAAGCCAGAAGAAAAAGAACCCTATGAAGAAGCATCAAGTGGACTGTAGTCTATATCTTAAATTTTAGCATATTATAATTGCGACAAAAGAGGTGTTGCGCATGAAATATTAAAGTTGTTGCTATTAAAACATTTATCTGCAAATAGAAAATGATTAACTTTTTTAAAATTATGAAAAAGAATAAAGATGCGTGAACATAAAAATTGATATTCATATATTTGAATGTTCAAAAGATATTCATATATTTGAGTGTTGGCGCTAAATTATTTTATTTTCTAAATAGGGATTATTATGTACCTATTTTTCTATTTATATTTAAAATGTTGCGAACATTTATATAATAAGTAAAGTAATTAAATTTCTAAAAAAGTATTTGTAATATTAATATTCCAGTAAAGATTATTTAATATCTGTTATATAAATTGTAGAACACATCCTCTTCAAAATGGATCCTAATAAGGGGAAAGGACGCGGTTCCTTCCTGTTAGAGATGATGAGGCAGAAAGCACAAGAAAGCCGTGCTCAAACGCTGTCCCATTCTGTAGAAACACCTAGCGTTTCGTCGACTGATCAGACAACAAAATCGTCTGAAGGATATTCATCTCAAAGCACAACAAGTTCAAATAGTGGAGGTGGAGGTCGCGGACGTGCGCAATTAGTTTCTTTATTAAAATCAATGAGTACTAGCAGTGATTTGGAATCTAGAGAATCGTCTTCATCAGCAATAGGACACGGTCGAGGCTCTCTCTCAGGTTTAATAAAGAAACTTGGGTGAGTTGCGAGTTTTGCAATCTCTGTATTACGTATACAACTGTTTAAGGAGTACATGTACAATGTTCTTTTCAATTCCAGCAAACCAGGTACATCTGCGCAAGAAAGTATCGAAAAGGATTCTGCGGGAGTCTTAGGAAAATTGGCTGACATTTCCGTCTATGATAATCCGCCCTCGGAGGACTTGCAATCTTCTGATGATGTTGCACCGATAAGTCGACAAGGCAAAAGTGGAACAAAGTAATTCAAAATTTGTAATTTTAAGAATGAAGCCTTTCCATCCCTTTCTTGCTCTACTTAGATAATTTTTTTAGCAAAAATTTGGGTTAGTCAAAAATAGCTAACATAATGTAGGTAAATTAAAAAATATGTGACGTCTTTATCTGTTTTTAATAGCATAAAAACAAATCACGCGTACATGGAGAGAGAGAGAGAGAGAGGGAGAAAGATTATAATTTAATAACAATTATTAATAAAGATTGTTTTCCATTGTAGAGTAGAAATGTTCGCCAATTATGTAGATCTGAAAATAGAATCTGGAAAAGGTCTATTTCAGTACGAAGTTAAGTTTTCGCCAGACATAGATTCAAGAGGTTTACGTCGCAAACTACTTAATCAACATTCTACCGCTTTAGGACGAACAAAAACATTTGATGGAACGTTGCTTTATTTACCAATAAAATTGCCACAAGACGTGAGTTTAACCTCTTTGAAAAAAAAGTACTATTTTAATAGAATGTAATATAATATTGTTTGTTGAATAATTATTAAATTTTTAGGTTTCTCGCTATATATCGGAACATCCAATGGATGGCTCGAAAGTAACTCTTACAGTCATTTTCAAAAAGAAGCAATCGATGGGTGAAAATGTTCACTTTTTCAATATTTTGTTCAATCGAATCATGCGTGCGCTTAGTTTAGTTCGTATTGGTCGACAAAATTTTAATCCAAAATGCGCGCATGTCTTGCATCAACATCGATTAGAAGTGTGGCCTGGTTACGTGACTGCTGTAAATGAATACGAGGGTGGTTTAAAATTGTGTTTAGATGCTAAACATCGAGTAATGCGAACAGAGACTGTACGAGATTTAATGTAAGATACATTTCTTTTTCAGCATTAGATTGTATAACGAAATTACGACTGAATGATTTACAGTTGATCAAATTAATTTTGTGTAATTATCTTGCAGAAGAGAAATTTATCGTAAAGGAGAACATAATTATAAAGATGCTGTAGTAAGGGAGATAGTTGGTACAAGTGTATTGACGCGATATAACAATAAGACTTACCGTATAGATGATATCGCGTGGGATAAGACACCAAAATATGCATTCTCAAAAGGCGATCAAACAATGACTTTGATCGATTATTACAAGTCGCATTGGAATATCGAGATTAAAGACCTACAGCAACCGCTTTTAGTGCATCGCGCTACAATTAGAACATCAACTGGCGAGGTTCGTGGTTTCATGACATTCATGCATATTTTTATTGATATGATACTGTTGACTATGTCACTTGAAATTCGTTATTGCCACCAAAAAATCGTTTGAATACAATAGAAGGAGGAACAAATAATTCTTCTGGTGCCGGAATTGAGCTATGCAGCAGGTCTTACCGATAATATTCGTAATAATTATACTATAATGAAAGACTTGAACGAGGTTACAAAAATGTCGCCTGAACAACGTCGAGATGTGATAAGGCAATTTATACAAGAGATAGAAAAGAATGAGGTAACTCGAGAGATACTATCAGAATGGGGTTTGTGTGTGAACAATGAGTTAGTTCGATTTACCGCAAGACGTCTCGGTCCTGAAGTAATACAGTTTGGGGGTGACAAAACATATCAATCGAATGAAAAACCTGCAGATTGGAGCGGTTCTGCCGTAAGAAATCCTGTGTTACGTACTGTAAGTATATTGAATATGTTAATGGATCTTGTAAAAATATTTGTTACATTTACGTATACATATTTACGTTACATGTTTCTCTTGTGTTTTAGCCTAATTTAAGCAGATGGCATATTTTGTACGTCTCAAGGGATGAAACTCACGTGACAGATTTCTTACAAATTTTGCAAACTGTTGCACGTGCGATTCGTATGCAAATTCATGCGCCACGAAAGGTTATGTTAAGGGATGATAGAACTGAGACATATCTGCGAGAAATTCAAAGTAGCATCAACACTGACATCGAATTGATAGTCATCGTCTTTCCGACCAACCGCACTGATCGCTATTCTGCAATAAAGAAGTAAGATAATTTTTTTTTATTTAATTTTATTATTTTGTCTTGCACATGAATATACTGTATAATAATATATTTGTACAAGTATATCAATGTCTTGGACATATCAAGCATTATACATATTGGAAAAATTTATTCGTTCATGTAACAATAAATAGAAGGTAAACAAAGTTTGGAAAGATATATTTTTTACTATTTTATTACATTTACAGATTATGCTGTGTACAGAAACCTGTAGCGTCACAAGTCATCATCTCGAAAACGATTTCCAAACCTCCTAAATTGAAAAGTGTCACAGAAAAGATAGCACTTCAGATCAATTGCAAACTAGGAGGAGCACTTTGGACCGTAACTATGCCATTGGTAATTAGAAAACTTATATTTTATCATATATTTTTATGTATACATTCACGTTTTCTTGATCGATAAATTCTATTATTACACAACAGAAAAACTCAATGGTGTGTGGTATAGACGTTTATCACGCCGGTGCTGGAGCAGGTCCAAAGAAAAGTGTTGCAGGATTTGTCGCTTCTTTAGATGCTCAATTAACCATGTGGCATAGTAGAATTTGTATGCAGGCTTCCAAGCAAGAATTGGTGGATATGCTACAAGTGTGCTTTACTTCAGCTATTAATGCATATCACAAGGTAATTAATGCACTTTCCAAAGAATTTTTTTTTTTAATGATTTATGATAATGTTACGTCGGCAGCATAATGGGTGTAATCCAGACCGTATAATTATATATCGTGATGGAGTTGGTGATGGAGATTTAGATTATGTCGAAAGGTATGAAGTAAAACAACTATTGGCGACGTTCAATCGCATTGCGCCAAATTACAAACCGCAACTCAGTGTAATTATCGTGCAAAAACGTATTAATACGCGACTATTTGTTAAAGGGGTGAGTATTGCGCTAGAACTTGCATGATATGATTATGAGATGTTTTTAATTGACAATTGCTTCTAATTCGCAGAGAGGAGGTCTAGAAAATCCTTTACCAGGAACGGTTGTTGATTCTTGCGTAACGAGACGAAATTATTACGACTTCTTTCTCGTGCCGCAAAATGCGCGACAGGGTACAGTAACTCCCACTCATTACATCGTTATTCATGATTCGTCCAACATGGAAACGGACCACATGCAACGACTTACTTATAAACTTTGCCATTTGTATTACAATTGGCCCGGTACAATTAGAGTACCTGCGCCTTGCCAATACGCGCACAAACTTGTGTACCTAGTTGGTCAAAATCTTCTATCTGAACCACATCAATCCCTTTCAGATATTTTATTCTACTTGTAACTTCATTGTTATCCAATGTTATTTTGTCTCACACTACTTCTGATTCTCTTTTATCTCTTTCTTTTAAATAATGAACAACTGCCGTTAGATAGAATCAAATATTTTACAAAAACTGACTATCACAAGTATGATCGATGATGATACGGCTTGATTGTGTGTTTTTGTAGAAATCGATGCCATTCGATTAATTATGAATGACTAATCGTATTGGTATATATACGTATGTATATATAGATAAAGTAGTTGAGATATCAAGAGAGATAAGAGGCTACCAAGTATAATATGTGATAAACAAAGCACTTGGAATGTCTCTTCCATATTTAATTTATGTTCTGTAGTTGATACTTGCATTTATATTAACCTAAAAAGTAGGAGTTACTATAGTACTCTGGTAAATGTCAATGCAAGTTTGTTATTCTCAAATAAGGTTTCATCTTGTTACTATATATGTATATGTATATATATATAAATATATACACGTATGTATGTATGTATATACAGTTGATCTTTCTTTTTGTTGCAAAAAGACAAAACTGTGCTTCGTATATTTGAAACTATTTAGATTTTTGTATTAATTATAATTTACATGACATTAAGAAGAGTTTGAGATTTATTTTCTTATTTTCATACTTTTATTAAAATTTTGCAAAATTATTGGGACCAATATTATTAGGAAATATCAAATAAAGATTATCAAAATGAATAGCCTGTGTCTGCAAAAGAGCAATTAATTTATTTCATTGTTTTAATATTTTCAGTATTTTTTTTGTTTTCAGGCAATAAAACGTGTATTTTATAATAATGAATTATAAATTATTACTATTATTAAATAGTATTATTTTATAATCAAATGTTGCATCTTTAATATAATTTTCAAAATTTATGTTTGCACGGTTGAACATAATTCGATATAAAAAAATTTAATAGGATTATTACACAGGTTGTTCAGTAAAGATCCGGTAAAGAATCAACGCTCGTGAGCAGGTAAAGCGGATTAAACTGAGTTGAAAAGTCGTGTACCATTTTTCAATTTTCACAATAATTAACGAGTTATTAATTATTAAATATCACCAATTTGGCCCGGTCTACCGCCGAATGTAAGCCTGTGGCCAATTGTACGACCGTCCAATGTCGTTGCTAGGCACGCCGTAAGGTTTTTTTTTTTACAAACTAAAAAGATTTGAGGATAATCATTGCTCAAAACAGTTCCAACGTCTCGCACCGCTCGTATGTAGGCATTGCTACGCGCTTGTATTCAGCCGCAATAATTAACGAGTTATTAATTATTAAAAATCGACAATTTTTAATAATTAATTCGTTAACTATTGAAAAATGATACAGGACTTTCCAACTCAGTTTAGTCCGCTCTACCAGTTCACGAGCGTTGATCCTATCTTTACCGGATCTTTACCTTTTATATTATTATTATGAAGAATAGAGATCTTGTGCATTATTATGTTTAATAGATGCAAGAATATTTTTTACAAGATGAAAATGAATGTCAGTATTACAATTTATTCAGTATTATTTAATTTTTAATCACATTCACAATCATAATTCAATTATAATTATTTTATTTTTTCTTATTTATTTTTTTTGCAAGTTTTCTTTTAGGAAAAGAAAACTTGCAAAATTTTTCTATAAAACTATTGTCTACGACCAATTGTTGTGTAATATTAACAATTTTTATATATTTAGAGAAAAAAACTAATGTTCACGTTTTAAAACAATTATTAGTCTACTTAATAACTTGTACATTTTCTATAAACGTCGCCCTTTATTTGCTTAGTATGAATTTTTCAATCAGTCTCCATTTCATCTATTACTACCTCAGTAAACAAAAAATTACTTTGTATAAATCGGCATTATCCTGCGTCATTTTTTAAACATAATCGTGTGGGGTGTTAGTTTATTCTTAGAACATGTATAATGGAACAATGTAACACGAGTATCTCCAACATCTATTCTTATTTGTTCGAAATCTGTATAATTATTATCTAATCACATAATTATTAATATTATCTTGAGATAATTAAAATTATTTGGAAAGTAAATAATATGTAGAAATATATTTTTCTAAGATTTATTGATGTTATAAAATACAATAGTACAATATCCTATTTTTTAAACATTTCTAGTTTTAATTTCAATTTTAGCTAAAACACAATATAATCAATGAATACGTATCAGGAGTAAAACTACGAACAAGAATAGATACATATTGGAGAAAATGATCAGCTATGATTCTTCCAGCATATAGATTCTATAAGATTTTATCCAATATTGTCTTAATTTTTATTCTTCTCTTTGATGATTAATAATTAAATGAAGGTTGATAACATTCTAGACATCTTTTAGACAAAAATAAGTGCAAAGATAAAAAAGTTTTGAGCTATGAATGATGATTTCATGCGAGTAAAAGATTTAAGGTTCAAACAAACTAGAAACTATAAGAAAATTATTTTTTATTGCAGTATTTAGTCATAATATATGGATAAAATTGTGTTATTGAAAACAGTATATTAAATGAGTGATAAATTTTTCACAATTTAGAAAAGTATTTTTTTTATTATACTGGATACAAGTTAAGAAAAAGTTCATATGACAATAACACATGTAATGTGCTGAAATATTGTTTAATTTGCCATGTTTTGTATATGCAGTATTTACATATAAAATATAAGATTGTAATTCTGACATGTTCCTAAAACTTTTAGCAAACCTTGGCCTAAAAAAATTAAAATAATAAAAATGAAGATCACAATTTTTCTATTCCACTGAGGGATGAATTTCATCACTAAGCTTTTTTTAGAACTTGTAACTATAATCCTTCTGAGATTGATTTTCGTATTTTAATTTATCGTCCTCCACACATACGTATACACGTGCATGTTAATCAAAGTTCGCTAAAGTATAACTGAATTCTCTTTTTCGAGATTGAAACGGAAAAACTGAATTTGCAAACTTCAATTAAATTATATTAGTTTACAGTTGTTTCTCTACTAGCACGTGATTTTCGCCGAAAAGTTAAATTTTCACATTCTAACAAATTGAACAAATTTATCATATAACTGATACTTGGTTTACAAATTCATCCATGGTCCGCTTGTTCCATCTTGGGGAAGGATTGAAAAAGATTGAAAAACACTGGCTGGAATATCCGGCTGCGCTTATCCATAGCATTCCGATTATCGCAACGCAAAGTCGAGCGTGCCTAACGAATAACATTCATCATAATTTATACTATATAATCACGCTAATCATCTCGTCCTACCTCATGCAATCCCCGTGATAAGCGGACCGTGCGCCCAGTTTTTGGCGTGTCCTATTTTGGTTCCCAAACGCGCCGCCGGTTGAACCCTAACCTCGACGGCACGTTAAGTTCCCTACACGTATAATATGAAAGAACAGGTAAGAAGATTGTGGGTGAAACCATTAGAAATCTCACGGAAAGTCTTCAAGGCGATAGAAAAGGTCATCTGAGTATTAATTACTGCAATTGGAAGATATGAAACAGAGACCGCCTGGAAAAAGAGAAACCCAGGTAATACAATTGTACAGCAGCCAGTGCGCTGCAGCTTGGCAGTTGGAACCTTAAATAACCCACAAAATCAAGAGAAGAATCAAATCATCCTCGGGAGAGAAAGAGGCGCTCAACTCCTGGAGATCGGATCCGCCGCAAGGTTCTTCCGCATTGCAGCGTCCGTCCGTCCGTTGACACGATAGTTACGCCGCTGCGCGCGCGACGCGGTAAACACGACGCGCGCGCGCGCGCGCTGGCTCATATTTACAATCGCGTATCGTGCATATATCTGCGCGGAGTCGCCGCCATCGCGCGCGCTCGCGCTCGGCGCCTGCGTACATCTTGTTTACAACTGCGGAGCTCGGCGTACACATGACCTTTACAAGATAGACACGATCGTCTGTTCGGTTGGCTAGGCGTGAACCCGCGCGCGCGGCCCGCGAGAGACGGAACGCGCGAGCACCCGGGAGTAGGAAGAGGATAGAGCGAGAGGAGGAGAGGTGTCTCGCGCGCGCGCGCGCGCGCGCGAGCGAGCCGAGCGTGTTGTGGTGTCGTGTCGTGGCGAGAGAGTCCCGTCCGTCGCCTCTTGCTGGAATACATCCGGCGGCCACGTACCCGGCGGATTTTACGCGCGCCTCGCGAAGAAGAGAGAGAGACACAGAGAGAAAGGAAGAAAGAAAAAAAACCCGCGCTGCGTTCGCGTGTGCGACTCTTGGTGCTACGTAGCGTTGCGTCGCGGCGGGCCGACGGCGACGTCGCGCGCGTCCCAGGTACTCCGGTAAGTACGGGACGAGGTTTTCAACGCGTGTCTAAGGGCAACCGAGGTGATTAAGGAAGGCCCGACGTCGTCGTCTCCGTGAGATCGCGACCCTGCCGAGGGGAGGGTGTTGCCTCGCGCGCACGGCGATAGTGCGTCGTTCCTTCCTGCCCGTGCGCGGAAGAAGAGCACGAGGAGCAGCTGCGGCGAAGAAGCGCGAAGAGTGGAAGTCAGTCAGCGGAGGAAAGAAGGGAGGGGTGAGAGAGAGAGAGAGAAGGGAGGGAAGAGGAATCGCGTTTCCCCGCATCGACCTGGAATGCCGTCGCCACGGTTGTTTTGACGTCGGACGCCGCTATTGCGCATGAAAAAAAAGTCGCGTTGCCCTTGGCAGTAGCCTATTTCGCGAGAGGAGCGCGGGCAGTCGCCGTTGGCGATAAGGGGGCGAATTTCGGCCGGCCGCCCACCTGCGAGGCTACCCGGAGCCGCCGCTACTCCCGTACGTCTGTCCGTCTGTCGGTCGCTCGCGTTTCCACGCTGTAACACGTTTTCCACGAAGGAGAGACTGTCGGAGAGAGAGAGAGAGATAGAGGAGAAGCTGCCTCGCTCCCCTCTGCCGGTGCGTCCCGCTCGAGCCTTTCTCCCTCGCGCTCCCTGCGTCGTGAATCGTATGCGTGCCCAGCGTGCCGCGCGTGCCCGTGCCCGCGTATCGGCGCTCTCCGTCTGTCTGTCTGGCCGACCGTCCACCCGCCCGCGCCCCCGTCTCCGTCTCCGTCTCCGCTGCTCTGCGCGTGCGTCCGGCCCGCGCACGTGTCTGTGTGCGTGAGTGTCTGTGCGCCCGTTGGTGCGCGCGCCCAGTGTGTATACACGTCACCGTCGTGGACCACGCAGTAAATTGTGTTATTCGGAGAGACAAGCAGGTGCAGGAGGTGGGCCGCACCTCGTGGCGTTGCGCGCTTGACGGTCGCTCCTGTACGCGTGTTGCCTCGCCGACGTCGACGTCGTCCACCATCCCGTCCCCATCATTCTCCGGACACGCCAATTATTACTCGCGCCCGAGGACGGCGGTAGATGCACGTCCGAGCCGTTGGGACGGAAGACGGACGCACGGCGCGCCCGAGATTGGCGGCGGGCGAAATTAGACGAAACCGCGTGACAGGTGGATTCGAGGCGTGCCGAGAGACGTGAAGAGAGAGAAGGAGAGAGAGAGAGAGAGAGAGTGTGTGTGTGTGTGTATACGTGCGTGCGTGTGGGAAAGCGAGAGACAGCTCGAACAGAGACGAGAGAGAAGGAAAGAGCAAGAAAGGGAAAGAGACGAGGCCCGCCGGAGCGAAGGAGGGAGAGACGAAGCGAGAGTGAGAGAGTGCCGTCGCGACATCTCGGAGTCATCGGGCGCGTTCGGCGTGATCGCGGGATCTCCCCTACTTGGGTTTCGACGCCGTGGACGGAAGGAGCGAGCGGGGCGGCGAGAGGACGGGTGGAGGAGAGGGCGAGGGTGATCGCGAGCGTGTGACCGTGGTGTCGCCGTGAGCCACACGACGCGTCGTCGTCTTCGTCTCCGTCTCCGTCTCGTGTGCTGGCCATGGCGCGCCATTGTTATTGTTGTCGTTCCTCCTAACCTACGAGAAGAAGGTGGACGTCCGTGAGTACCGCCGCGCGCGAGGGTGAGAGAGAGAGAGAGAGAGAGGGAGCGCGGCGCACAGCGAGACGCAACGAGACGCGACGCGACGCGACGCGACGCTGCACGCCCTCGGACCCACGGTCTTGGACAATTCCGCTGCTTTTGCCTCGCCACATGCTGCACCCCCGGCTGCTCTGCGGTGCTGTTGCTCGCGCGCGCACCGCACAGTGTGTATTTACGTCCCCGAAGCGTGCTCCCGCCGCTCTCGGTGTCGTTTCCGTCGTGACTGTCAATGTGCGACGATAAGAGCGCCCGACGACGACGACGACGACGACGACGAGGGGGGCGACGTCGTGGGCTCGGAGCAGAAACGGAGGCGGCGGCGAGCGCCTCTACGCGCTAGAAGGTAACAGTTCGCTGACACGTTGACGGCCGTTGTTGTTTATGCCCGCGAAAGTGCGCGGATCGCGCTCCACCGTGGCGATCGAGCGGTGATCGAGAGGAGGAGGAAGAGGAGGAGGAGAAGGAGGAGGAAGAGGAGGAGCAGCAGCAGCAGGAGCGAGAGAGAGAGAGAGACGGAAGAGGACGTTTGGCGCGAGTGTGGGAATCCTCCGTCACGATGAACTTCCGCGCTGTTGTGCGTCACGCGGTCTTTCGCTGAGGACGAGGCGCACACGTGTGGTGGGCACGACGTGTGCCTCTCTCGCGGTCGCCGGACTCGTGAAACGGTCGACTCGCATGCTCGTGGAGAAAGGAACGGCGGGCGGGCGGGAACGATAATAGCAGGGATACTATGTGAATGATACGGGAGAACGTGAAGGGCCCGACTTGGCTTGCACGCGTGCGTTTACTCGTGGAGGAGAAGGAGGAGGAGGAGGAGTTTGGTTCTCGTGATCGTGCGACAAGGACGACAGCAACGACGACGACGACGCTCGTCTCGGTCGTCATCCCGACGATGTCGTCGGGCAGGGGCCCAGCGTCGCCCTCGGGCGGGCCCGTGATCCGCTGCGGCCACCTGAAGAAGCTCAAGACGATGAAGAAGAAGTACTTCGTGCTGCGCGGCGAGGGGCCCGGCTGTTTCGCCTGCCTCGAGTATTACGACAGCAAGAAGAAATTCGAGAACAGGCAGCCGCCGAAGCGCAGCATACTGCTGCACAGCTGCTTCAACATCAATAAGCGCGGCGACACCAAGCACAAGCACGTGATCGCGCTCTACACCAAGGACGAGTGCTTCTGCCTGATCCTCGACAACGAGAAGGAGCTGGACGAGTGGCTCAAGGCGATGCTGAGGCTGCAGAGCGGCGACGTGCCCGACGGCGAGCAGCCGCGGCCTACATTCGGTAAATTACGCCCCCGCGACGTTCGCCTCGCCTTGCCTTGTCTTTTTGTTGTTCCCGCCTGAAAACGGTTGACGCGGGAGAGCCCGACGAGAGGTGTTTTCTCCGTCGGGCTCTCCGTCGCGCCGATCGGTATGCCTTCTCGCTCGATATTTCTCGTCACCGATAGTTGCTATTCTGCGAATGGAAAAAAAAAATAATCTGCAGCCGTCAGATATCGAACGGAATTGATAAGTTGACACTCGACATTCGGCTTATACGTTTGTCCAAGACGTTCGCGGATTTTGGATAGCGATCTACGAACCCGACCTTGATACGCATTTCCAGAAGTGGCGTAACTAAACGAATTAAGCGTGGCATGGGAGCGCCATTTTTTTAGAGGCGCCAAACGGCGCGTGTGTACATAATGAAATTTATGTCCATTTTTATCAATGTAGCGTAATTTTAATCTCGGTTTAATTAATTGCTTATTGTTTTAATTTTAAAAATATGAAAAAGATAAAGTAAATGGACATAAAAGATTTTTTTTTTTTTCAGTGATTCAGAGATACATAAAGTGAATCACCGGATGCAGTACTGTATATCGGATTCTATGAGCAATTGTTATTCGCGGTTTTTGTATGCATTCTGCAATTCCTCGAAAGTGTCTCAATTCCAGAAACACCGAGTAGACATTGACGTCTTGCGATTCTCGGTCTTCGAATTCTCTTAATAGTTTCCTTTTCCTTTTTTATATTTTCTTTGGATTGAACGATGCTCTCGCAAGATTGCGGAAATGTAACTTGCTAAATTTTCCAATTTGAAAGATTAAATTTAATTCTTGACAAATAAAAAATATTTAAAATATATAAATAGTATGTAATGTAATGTGAGCAATATTTTTAAATTTAATATCAAAAGTTAATTTAGACATAATAACATAGTAGAAAGCACGTGTTAGAAAAAAATATGTAAATTTATATCAAATTGTTCTTTAATTTGATAATTTTTCTTGCTTTTAAAGTATCTTCTATATTAATATTTTTTGTAATTAATAATAAAATGAGTTGAGAAAGTTTTGTAAATTTGTAAAATAATTGAAAGATTCTGTCAATTTAAATACATTTTTTTGTAATTAAACGACTTGAATTGACATTTTTCATGAAATAAGGAAACAATTTGCAACAAAAGAATACATTATTAAATTTTTCAGAATATATTAATTATTTTCTTCATATAGATAGGACGGTAATTTAAATATTGCACGAAAACACCAAACAGCTTGATATCGTCTCTACTTATTTCTGTTGCGTCTTGGAAAATATGAGTCGTGTTGTTTTCCGCGGATGATAATCAATTCTTTTTTATGGTGACGAGATTATCGCGCACTTATATCGACCGATGTAGGGACCTGCAATGAAACCTTGGTTGCGCGTACGCAACCGTTTGTTTACGTCTCCGATAGAATGAACCGACTTTCTGAGATTTATTGTTTCTTTGCAGACATGATGGTTCATTTTCCTCCTTTTTTTTTTCTTTTCAATACGGAAACATGAGATTTTTCTAATTTGAAGAATTTTTGTCCACGTATATTGATATTGTACGACTTTGTACACATTCTTGAGAAATCGAAATTTGTGTGAAGAATGGATGCAAAGAACACAATAAAGAAATGTCTCGCTGCTATCTGTTTTGTGACTTCCACATTTCGAGCGAGTTATACAGCCTTGGAATAAAAATAACGTTGGCAATTGTTTGTGCTCTTGTGTTTTCTGCAAAAATAAAGAAAACAAGAATGATATCGGTTAAATACAAAACATTTTTGTTTCAAATTGCATATCATTCCTAGACCTTTGTTTTAATATTAAAAATATCTATTCTTTATCTTGATTATTAGTGCAATTCTCTTGTATGAACTCAAATGATTTTATACAAGTATCAGTATATATGTTACTTTATTTATACTTTTGAATATTAGTTACACTGCAATGCATTTAAATCATAAGTATATTTAATGTAAAGTATATTATATACATATACAATTATATACATATAATAATGCTAGTTTGTTTGCATTACATAAATAGATATTTATTATCGCGTAGCAAATATTTGTAGCAAAAAGTTATAGCAAATAAAAGCGCAATAGATACTTTAAATTTTCCGTGTTCTGGCTAGACTGTGATCTAATAGGATTTAATTCTGAAAAAAGTTTCCTACAATCATGATAAATATTTTTTAAAAGTTTTACGTCAATAGTCAATATGGAAGGTAATAAAAATATTTTGGACTCGTTTGAAAGATAATTTAATTTCCTGCAACTTTTATTTCGGTACTTTTTGTTAAAAAATGCTTGTAGTTTATAGGAAAGTTCCTATCAGTTACAAAATCTGGCTGAAACGTTCGGGGACTTTTACATATATGTATACATATGTACACAAGGTTCTTTACTGAAATTAAATATAGTTCGTTAATTAAATGTTAGATCCATAAATTATTTCTGTATTTGAAATATAAGATTAATGTTTTACATTTCTTTATGTCCTGTTTCAGAACACGTATGGCAAGTTACAATGCAAAAAAGAGGTCTAGGGGCACGGAAAAACATTCACGGGCCCTACAGATTATGCCTCACCGATCAAACTTTAAGTTTAGTGAAGATCGGGGCACAGGATAACTCCGATTCTATCGAGATTTCTGTAAGTTTATACGATATGTAGTTTAAAAAAATATAATATATAGTTGTTATAAACTAGTGCTTTTATACGAGTTTTGCTATTTAATAATAAAAGAACGCAATAGTCGGCTATGTGTAGTTTTATTCCTGAGGTGGTCCGAGATGTATTTAGACGGATCAGCTTTCAATGTGAATAATACAGTAGATGAGAGATTTTGTTTAGACTAAGCGACGCCACGCATAAAAACAATTGCACACGTCGACGTTTCAACGCCTCGACATGTCGCAGCACTGTCTGTTTGAGAGGCTTACCTTTCAAAATAAAGCTCTGTAAAGCCCAAATTATGAGCTTTAGTAATGCGCATTATTGTTAAAAATGTATCTCATATTTTTGTTATTATTAATTGAATAACAAGAAAATTTAGCATATAACTTGTTATAGAATCAATATAATTTTTAAATTACTTTCTTTTCTCTTACAGCTAAATTACATTAGACGATGTGGATTCGCGAACGATATATTTTACATAGAAGTTGGCCGATCTGCCGTAACAGGAGACGGCGAATTTTGGATGGCAGTTGAAGACAACAATATCGCACTTAATATGTACGATGTGATAACGACTGCGATGAGGAATTCGAAAAGTAACAAAGACGAGGTGGCACCTCGTCAGAGAACACGTAGTTCCTCCGCCAACGAAGCCAGCAAACCCATATCCGTTCTCCAAAGACGGCACACGGGTCAAAAGCTTCATGGCTTTTCGCCCCTGGGTAAGCAATCATTTTCGCAAAGCTGTTTCTTGTACATATTGTTTATCAGTTGTGATTTACACTAGGATGTGAGTTATCGGTTTTTTCAGAGTGTTTCGTACTACTTATTGAATTGTGATTTTTCACACATGTAATTTGGAACACATCGGTTATCACGTGTCTGTAATCAGAATTCATCGAAGAAACTGCGTCTCGGTTTGCTTGGATATACGTCATTTGTGTATTTAAAATTATCCTTGTTACAAATTCCTTTTTAAATATGTGAAACTTTGTCTAATACACCGTTCCTTTACACATAGTTACCGCCAATTGCACACGCACATTTAAATTGCATACCTTAAGAAAGCCAGGTGAATCGTCGTATATACACGTTAGAGCTCAGCTTTAGAGTAACACGAGTGGGTTTACGGGGTTTACAGAGGAACAGAAGACACACAAGGAGCAAGTGGAACCACTGCAAGAGCAGACTGCTACTTCCTCTGTTCTCACACAGTGTAGTCAATCTCGGAGTACCGCTTCCACCAATACAGTCACGGGTCTGTTCTCTGTCACAATAGCTATTTGCTTTCCTTCTTTCGCGTTCTATGGATTTTGAATGGCAAAAAGGATATACCAGAGCAGTGTGAACATGTCGTTTATTTTTCTTCAGTTTTTCATTTCATTTCATGGAGTATAGGATTTTATCTCAAGATTTTGGTCATTGCATTTTTTCTTTTATTTTATAGATTTCATAGATACACTAGATGTGCTATATTTCACAGTATTGTGCTATTTACATGTATGCAATCAATATGAATTATATTTACAATTTTTTTTTAGAAAAGAATTGTCATGTCATACATTCTTACTTCATCATCATTATCATCATGTCATATATTATCTTGTAGAAAAGATTAACAAACATTTAATGAAGGGAGAAATACTTTCTCTTAATGTTAAAAGTAACGTTAGAAATGATTAAAATTAATGTTGATGTTAAATATGTCAAAAAATTTTGATTGCGATATGAAATAAGTTTGAGCATATATAGATTGAAGAGCTAAAGCTGCAACTTTTATACGAATGCAATGATCAATTGTATTGAAAAGAAAAGTCTGAGTTAAATCAGTAATGCATCGTTTTCTGAGTATTAGTCTCATGATGTAAATAGCATGATTAATATAATCAGCAAGTAAATTTGGAATCTGTAAATTATCAGGTATTATATATAATGCATCTTGCTAAAGTGATGTCAAAAGATAGGAGACTGAAAAGGGGAGATTATCCTTTTAATTGTCATTTTGATGTCATTATTGATACATGTGTTCTATCGCAATTCTTCTATCACATCGTCATAAGGAAAATCGAAGTTGAGAGAACAGTTGTTAGTTGGGAATGATGTTTAAAAATAGGTTTCGTGTGTTAGACTTGTCAATAACTCATCGCGAGACATAGATTTTCTCTCTCTCTCTCTCTCTCTCTGTGGTCATGTCTTTAACAGCACGATTGGTATATTATCCGTGCCGTATCTGTCGTATCCGGCACAAGATGCACGCAAGACAAAGACAGTTGTGCGATAGTGAGAGGTGTGTGGTTTGCAGCCGTTGCTGGTACCGGGGCTTGGACTACTGGGATTGCCACGACTAATGCCAACAGTGCCGGTACCGCTAGACGTCGTCATTCGGTAGCGAGTCATCCTCATTCCGTCAATAATTCCCAATCCGCTCATGTCACAACAGCAACAAATGCAACTATGACCACCACTACTGTCACTACCACCACCATTACTGCAACCACCACTACCATCACCACCACCATTACTGCGACCGTCACCGCGACGATCACTACAACCACAACCGCGACAATATCCCATCAGAGAACCTTGTCGCTGCCCTTAGCTGCCGTTATTATCAATCAAACGCAACCATCTAAAAGATCCGTTTTACGGTGTATGTATTTCGTTCCGTCATATTTGTTTAATCGATTCGAATCTCTGTTTTACCCTTCAGTGTTTCTCTGTAACATGCTTGTTATGCTCCTTTTTTGTTACGCATTCAGTTCTTTCAAAATGTATAAAAAGCCATTCAATGTTATGTTTATCTAATAAGAGACGATAGTAATTATAATTTTGTAAAGTTTTGCCAGCATGCTGTTGATTGCACGATATTACGAAACAAATGCTTTAGTTTGTATCTTCTATTTATTATGTTCATTATTGAACATAAAGAATGAATACATACAGTTTTGTACATTTCTTCTGGATGCTCCATAGTGTTGATACTTGGATAATAATTTCTGCAAACTGGTTATCGTAATCTTTATTTTGCTTTATTTAATTTTTACATAACACGACTTCTGCAAATTTGCAGAATATGTGATGAAGTGATCGTGATTATTGTTGATTGCTTAACTTAAGAAGAAATATATATATTTATATACAATAATAAACAAATATTTTATGTACATATATAATAATTTATATGTATATACGAACATAAAACTAACCGCTGTTGCTGTGCTGGGACGATGGGACTGGCTTCTTTCTGCGAGTAAACACCACGGGGAGATTTCTGACAAGTACCTTTGCAGGTGCCACTGGGCGCGATCGATGTGACAGTTTGCCGTCGAGAGCTCGTACCACTAGCGAGGGACAACCGGCCACGATCGTGTTAAGCCATCCTAGAGGAGCGCATATCATGTCGCATGTACCGCGACCGCATTCCATGTGTGGACGAGGCCTCTCATATTCTCCACCAGTCGCATCGATGCCTATTAGTCCGTCTTCCGATGTCTGCTCGTCGGATTCGGCCGGTTCGTCACCCTCGATGGACGATTGTGGTGAGAATATTATGGAAGAAGGCACTATCTCGAGGTACGGGCATTCCTTGACACCCGACGAGCCCGTAATCTTAGATAAGAAAGGTGACGATTATGCTCTGTGGTCGACATCGCATCCACATCTGAAATACTCGCCAAACTTTAAATCTCATTCGCCCTCTCAGGTGAGCGCACCTATAATGTGAATTTTTTTATTAAAGAACTTTTATAAAACTCTAGAAGAATATTGTAAATTATTTTTTTTACTTTATACAACAAAGTTTATGAAGACATCTAATAAAATTTATTCAATAAAATTCAACAAATCCTTTTTATAACCGGTTTTTTGTAATAATAAAGTAAAATTTTTATTTTTACTGGCTTGTATTATCTACATTTCATCTAAATAAAGTGATATCTATTTTAAATAAAGTAATATCAAGCTTTGTGTTTTAATTGTTGGATAAGTATTGACAATTTATCGGTTGCAGAGTTCCTACCAGAGTGAAATGTACAGCCCCTGCGGCTCGAGTCCGGGCCGCGGTGGTGCATACATGCCCATGAGCCCGGCGACGACGGCCCACTCGCATTCCCGTGGATCATCCCTCGTAGAAGAAAGCACCGTGGACGGCTACGTACCGATGGCACCGGTTGGAGATGACGGTTACGTCGATATGGATCCTGTAAATAGTCACAACGGTCACTTTCCGGACGATATGTCGCAAAATGACGGCAGTAGCTGTTCCGTCACGTCTGGCACGCCTAGTACGGATCTGCGGTTTTCGGAGTATCACTTGGACAAAGTAACCAGCTTTTTGACACCTGGAGAAGATCTGCAAGCCAGACCGACCAGAGCTTACTCTGTTGGATCCAGGCCGGAACAAGCCAACAGGCATCGTAAAAATAGGTATGAGCTTTTAACATTTAAGGTTTACTTAAGTTCAATTTAGCGGTTGAAAATATTACATTATTACTATATAATATACATTACTGATTGTAAAATATTAAATTTTGTAAAATTCTGTGACGATTACATACGATGATTTGAGAGAAGAACGTCTTATGAATTTTAAATCGTCTAAAAATATCGTCGACATGATGATACAAAAGAGATCTTTAACTTTGCTATGGCATTCTCTGCGCAGGTTGGACATCACTCCGCAAGACGCCAATAGAGTACGAGCATTTTCCGTAGGTAGTCGGTCTAAGAGGCCCGAGATCGGAAGGCTAGCTAATGTAATCACTGCGCCGTTACCAGCTGGCTCGGACACCTCGAATTCGAAGTCGAGTTCCGCGCCGTTGTTGTCGAGCTCTTGGGGACACAATTCGGGTTGCTCCGGAGCGTCCGATCGTATGGAGGATCTCATGGAATTGGATTTCACGAAGCCCAGTATTCCGACCGCTCTCTCCTCGCCTCCGTTATCCTGTTCCCAACCTCAGTCACAACCGCAACCGTACTCTACTTATTCTACTGCCACCGACACTAGTTCCTATGTTGACATGTCGCCCGGACAAGCTCCCATATCGACTACTGCCCCATACGTCGATATGAGTGGCATAAATAAGGTATTATTGATATGTCAATGTTCATTTTGCTGAGAAAAATTGCCGCATGATCGTTGTTAAGCGACAACGAAATTCTTTTCTTGCAGATCAATCGCAATAACAATAATAATACAATCACTGCCAACCACAATCATAGCCACATGCATATATCATCGTTAACTTTCGCCCATAAACCTGTAATTACAACTTTAAAGCCAGTAGAAGAAGCGGAGGGACCTTACATGAAAATGGATGGTACGATAGAGGATTGGACGCATCCGGAAGCGAGCCCGAAACAAATGTCGTCACCTATTCAAGAGGACACCTATCAAACAAATGGGCCACCAGGTATCAGTCCGCAAACATTATAATTCTTTATATAACATTTTAATATAATAAAAACAATACTTATGGAAATTACTATGAATGTGTTTAGGTAGCACAAGAACGGCACCGGTAGATCTTCCACAACCGAGGCGTCCTCCGGAGGGATATGTCGAGATGTCTTTTAAAGCGCGGCCGAGTTTAGAGCAAGACTACATAAATATGAGCATGGGTGGAAACAATCGAAACAATCGTAAGACACGGACGGGTAGTCGCAAGGAAAAGTTGCGATCGCAACCAATCGCGATTCAGGCGGGCAGTAAGCCGTCTAAGACTCCAAACTTTTTACCTTTGAACGGAAGTCCGACATCTGAGAGTCTGGCGAGTACGCCCGCCTCTCCGCCGCGAGCAACGCCAACAGGTTCATCGGCCACGATCTTTCCCTTTTCTCTAAACAGTCCTCAATCACCCGTGAAGCCTTTCACGAAGAAAAACGATGAGTATTCCACGACAGACATTTCCAACCAAAATAAGAACGACGAATACGCGGTGATGGAACCCGCGAAGAGGGTTTGCACGTCGTGTTCTACCCTACTGACGGAGACAATGTCCTCGTCGAAGGCGAATAACGAGAAGCCACCTAGTCCTGTAGAGAAGAACGTTCGGATTATATTCAAGTCTTCGTCATCGCAAGAGCACAGTAACCCCATTAACGTAATAACGAAAAAACTCTCGGAGCTAACGGTATCGAAACCACGTCTCGTCACGGCCTCGCCGAACACCAGTCCCACCCTGACTGGTTTCAAGCCGTCGACCGTGCAACAGCCGAAGCCATCCTCGCCAAAGTTCATCGACGAGACGCCCACGCCTACGCCCACATCTACACCCACACCCACGCCAAGTCCGTTGGACAGTGAGGGCTACGAGAAGCTTCAACCGGGCGCAACAATACTGCATTACGCTAGTCTCGATCTGCCGGAGATCGATAATCCAGCGCCAGTATCGCCGGCGTCCACGCAGGAGAATTTTACCTACGCCGAGATAGACTTCGCGAAACTCAAGCAGACCTAAAATATGCGCTGATCTTGAATGCGCATATTTCGCCGTCCCCATATCGCATCCAAGGCCGTGCGTGACGGGGTGGCTTGGTTGACGCCTCTTGTGTTCCCCACGATAGCAACGAGTAGGCAGGGTATAATCGATCGTTCTGACATTGGCTCGGCTGGTCTAACGAATAAGGCGCCGGGTAGGAACTGTATATATAATTCATTTCTTTTTCTCTCCAGCCTAATGGCATTATATCGCTCGCCGATCTTTTTAGTGTATGGGGATTGGCAGCCTATTTTAAATCGTTTGAAAAATAAGCATCGTTGGTACCTATAGTTCTGGTTGTACTGCATTAATATCGTATTTTATCGGAATGATGTGAAATTTTTTAATATAAGCGAGATATACTTTTCTTGTCGCTGATTCCGAAGAGAGTCCTCAAATCTGTCCACATATACACTACTTCGGTAAATTTTAACACGAAAAAAGAGCAAAGTACGAAAATGTTATCTTTTATTTAGTTAAATATGTTTTGTATAATTGGTCAGTAGAATTTCTTGATATTAGATATATCGCCTAGTTAAATGGGAATTGCTTGTAAAAATGTATAAACCTTTTAAATTTTAATTTTGTTAGTGGATTTTGCGTGTTATCTCTATCAAAATTTATTTTGTTTTGTATCATATTTTCACATGCTGACAAGCCAAATATTTATAAGTAAATTCTTTTTGCAAGATTATATATATATATATATATATATATATATTATATATATATATATACATATATATATATACATACATATATATATATATGCACATATGTATGTATATATATGTACGTACATATATATATATGTATTTACAATATATACATATGTATATATATCCGTATATATAGGTATATATATATATATATATATATATATATGTATTTGGTGTATACATATACCAAATTTAACTTGTATATTTATAATAATCTCCTATTATATGTGACGATGAAATTTATCTATATCGATTGTTTTGGAGCTGCGCTTGTGAATAACAAATTCTATTACTTTTCAGTACGCGTAAAAATTTTAACGGTATATCTTTTATTTGCGCGTTGCAAATTCTATTGAATTTGATTTTTCTTAAAAATTTGCACATTGTTTTGTACAGAGAATGGCATGTTACTCTATCTACATATTCGCTTATTTACCCTAATGTTTTATAACAGCCAAATTGTCGGATTCGAGTATATTCGTGTATTGTTTTTAATTAAAAAAAGTAATATACATATTTGTGTATATACTTGCGCGGCATTGTGTGACATAAGATATCGGCTTCTATTTTAAAATCGTTTTATCTTTATTCGAAATCTTTGGATATTCAATGAGACCTTAAATAACGGAATCTGCGAAGTCTTAGACGTAAGAGAAAACGTGAAATTATGGATTTGCAATTTTTATAACTCGAAAAGATCGTTCTAAGCCTATTCTTGCGCAGGAATGCGTGCCGACTCGGTCGGTCCTCCTCGGAAACGAACAAAAATTCTCACGACGCCAAAACGAAACGCTCTGCTTTTAGACGTTGTGACTAACCCGTTGATATCAGCGTTAAATTGGAATTTAAATTAAATTACGAAATTGAGGTATCGTAAGCTTTAGGAATATCGCATAGAATACGGTGGTGTGTAACAGTACACTACCAGAAACATAAGTACTGAAAGAGAAACGCGACGGACCTGGTCTCCATAACGATTACTGCGAACTGGATGAAATTCCGCGGAGCGAGACTGATTCTCGACCGGCGAGATACTTACCGCCGTTGTGCTCTCGCGTCTCCTCCGTGCCGAATTTCAATCCGACTGTCTCCTCGCGAGGGAATGTTACCCGCCAATGTTAGATCGACATCTCTCATAGAATTCGTATTGCAGACAAAATAGATGTTCCGTACAATGGCAGTATACATGTGTTATAACGCTTTTCATATAAATTATGAAGGGCCGAGGGACCTCGAAAGAGAGCCAGTTCGGCTTCGTACACACACACACACATACACACACACACACATACACACACACACACACATACATATACACACGTGAAACATACAGTCGCATTACGCGTATACATATATGCATATTCGTGCTGCAGGATATTCTGTGAAAACGGTACAACCGGCGTCGTGCCGGGAGACGGTACAAAAAAAAAAAAGATAATCTAGAGTAAGAGAAATATTTAAGAAAAAAAAAAGCGGGAAGACAAAGATGCCTATGTGTAACGAATCGATCCTTATCAATAGTACGGCTTATCTCGTTTTTGAGCTAAAAAGAAAATGTACGTTCTTTGCATGTATCTTATTTAAACATATTGCGGTTGTATCGTAACGTACAGGGTGTCTTGTATATGAACACGCATGTCCGGCGAATTTTTTGCGAGAGCGTGTGCGTGCGTGCATACGTGGATGCGTAGGTACGTGCGTGTTTGCGTGCGCGATGTGGCGCATTCTTTTTTTTGCTGTGCGTGTTTGTGGAAGTATATACATGACGGACATGCGTGTACATATACATATATGTACACACACATACACATACATATATAAATATATATACTATATATATATATATATATATATATATATATATATATATATATATATATACATATATGTTATAAATATTAAGTATAATAATAATAATAATTAATAAACTCGCAATATACTCGGTTGTTTTATTTCCTGTTACCTTATGAAAACTTCTCATAAATCGTAAGATTACTTGTAAGGAAAAAACCCGATTTAATTAGTTGCTAACTTAAAATGTTTTTTAATTTAATTAAAATAAGTAATTACAATAATTATTTCTAAAATTTTTATTTATTTTTTATATATGATTTAAATAATTTATTTGTAATAATATATGTTATATGTATGTAAAATATTATATATTGCATTATAATTATAATGTTAAAATTTATATAACTGATAAATTTAATTAGTAACTTTATGAATGAAAATTTTCGTATTTTTGCGTTATTCAGAGCTTACGTACAATCAAAGTTATTTAACTGTTTACTTGTTTAATACGATAAATCTTTATCTTTGAGTAAAATTGAGTATTAAGCTGTATATGTATATGTTTGAATGTTATTAATGTATTATCGTATCTAAAAGTAGAGTATTTAAAAATTGCTATTTTTATTACATATTTAAAAAAATCTAATTTGAGAAAGATTGCGATAAACATTTTACAGAAATGTGTTCTAAATATTTCCTGCTAGATGTCGCTAGATGCTCTATGTCGTGATAAAATTTTTTAAATTGGTCTCGCACACGTGCGCTCGACTGATTTTATCAGCTGAGTACAGCATTTATTAATTTGTTTTTTTTTGTCGAGAATTTTAATATGTAAACTGAATAATATTTAGTATTCTGCATGCAATTATTCAAATATGTTTTTAATTTAAGGAAAATGGAAGTTATTCTATCTCGGAGACTAATCGGAGTACTACATTACCGATATTTTACAAATGTAATACCTGTTTTGTCAACATGCAATTTTTTAAAAGAAATATGTATATTACAATTAAGATATATCATCGTTTAATTATTTGAAAATATAGAACTCGCTTCAAAATGTTTTATAGCGAGAGTTAATTTGAATAATACGTTATTTTAAATAAAATTAAGCTTTATAACTATAAAAACCTAACGAAATTTAGTTTTTTTGTTTAATTTTATAAATGAATTTTAACATAAATTATTGTTTTTTAAATTAATGTTAATTAATATTGTCACGTAAAAAATTTATATCTTTTCTGGCATTTTTGTAAATTTTTATTTTTCTAAATTGTTAAAAATATCAAATGGTTATTACAGTTTGAAATATTTAATGCAGAAAACAACGCAAGCAACGCAGAAAGCAACGCAATATTTGGAAATCAATATATGATTCAAGAATTTGAGAACAAGAAATACTTATTGAGATTTTCATCATACATATATTGCGGAAATAAAGCATTATATTAAAAGAATATATATACGTTTATTAAATATAGAAAAATATCAAAATATTAAATATTATACATATTTTAATTAAAATAGTATTTATCATATAAATATTTTTTAAATTCGCAGAATTCGAATCATGACCTGACTATATCAAAAAATACGAGGATAAATAGAATTTCAGTTTAATTGACGACGGAAAATGTAAATTTGCTTTTCTTTACGTGTCGCGTCAATGTGGAGCCGGATAAATACTTGTTTACAACAATTTTTTTCAGTATGGGGACTTTTGAGGTAGCAGATTTTCTTCTTCAATCGCGCGTGAGAAAAACCACAATATTTAATAGATAAACTCACCCTAAACCGACGGACGGCTTAAAAGCATGGTCTCATAAAATGGCATCGGCCATTGTTGCATTTTCGCACAGGCGCATTAAGTGGGTCATCTTTACGCAACGTCTATATAGTTTCATTTATTCCTCTTTTTTTTTCGAAAATACATAAAAAAGTAGGTTTACAACAGGAAAAATTTAGAAAAAGAAAGTCCTAAAGACGGCGCCTAGGAAACAAATGAATGGAGGGACACGAAATACCAATAAAAGAAGAATAGCAGCAGATTATTGCTTCTTCAACGTCTTCGTTTCATTATTTCAAAAGTGCAACTTTCTACTCAATTACGTGATATTTCAAGGGGATACCACTGTAAAACAGGAAGAAAAGATACAAGGACACGCGGCTCCTCGTGGATTGTATTCGCGAATAAAAGTAATATCGGTCCTTGATCCTCCTTTTCACGCGCGTTTACGCGCGGATGCCACCGCGGGTGCGTGCGCGTCGTCGAGCGTGCGTTTACGGGCGAGTGCCGTCTCTCCCGAGAGGAAGGAGCGCGGAAATTCAGGCACAGACTCACGCAAGCGGGGGCGTATGCCCGCTAATTGCAGCCCGGGGCTAATTGATTGCGGGCCGGCCGTTTTACGATGTTTGGCGAACATGTCATCTCGCAAGCCGTCTGGCTTGCGCATGTACGACGGCGACGCCGTGGGTGGAGCTCGTGTACGGGCGTCGCGCCGCGCCGCGTCGCGTCGCGGTGACGACGTCCGGGTTTCCACCGAGTGTTCTGAACTGGGATTGCGGTGAATCGATCAAGGGGGCGAGAGAGGGAGAGAGAGACACACTCTCTCTCCAGGAAGCGTGCTCACGGGGGCCTGCACGTCCTGCCAGTACTTGTCGAAGCGACGGCCTGTTATTTATTCGGCGAGCGCGACACGTTTGACGTTTATTACACGCACACGAGCACCCTCGAGGTTTATTCGACACACATGTTTATTCAATGTGTCAACGACAGACGCTTATTCCGATTGTTGTGCCAATAACGATCGATATGTGGATCAGAAATAAAATCTATTTGCTCTCAGTAGCGTCGCCAACATTGCTCTCTCTCTCTCTCTCTCATAATATTATTTATAATATCCGCACTGAGAAAAAATATTTGTTGAAAAACGCAAAATATATTTCGCCTGACTAAAATATTTAGTCCGATACGTTCAACTAAACATTATTACAATGATATAAAATATTATATGAATGAACTATATACTTTTTTTAGTGCAACTAAAAAATTGTCGAATCAACCATTGGGAAACAACTATACAAATTTAGTTCGTACAAACGATTTTTTTTCTCAGTGCGGTATTGCTTTAATTTATAAGTTTTTAGATTATTTATTATATCTCTAGAAATTTATTTTACGTTCCTCTATTTTGGACATGATTAACGTATGATAATTTCACAGAACTATCAGAGAGAGTTCTAGCTTTATTCTATGCATAAGCTATTCGTTCCAATCAACTTGTAATGATTAATTGTTATAAATCTATTTTTGAAGAAAAATTACAAAATACTACAAATGCGTATACTATAATATAACGAGAAACAAATATAACGTATTTAATTTCTGTTATTCTCCCTTCACGTTTTCTTCGAGGCTCGTATGTATACTAGTAATTAATAAAATCGCTCCCTTTTGCTTTGCGCGTTATTGCGCTAGAAAACCGGACGATAGGTAAGAATCAATTTGGCCCCCGATGGCGCCGCGCGCGCCTCGTCATCAGCGTAAAATGCGTCGCTTAATCCGCAAACGATATTTTCGTAACGCACTTTTGTACCTGTAATTAATGGAATATTTCCGGCAGACCGTGCCGCGGAGCATGCCAATTTACCGTCGCATTTGCCTACGCGCGCTCGTATTTGCGCCGCAGTCACAGATTTGACGTGAGACACACACGTGGCCCAGGTCGGTGTTTGTGTCTCCGCGTGTTCACCGGTAAACGAGAAGGGGTGCAGGCCCCGCGGGGGTTGGAGGCCAGGGGTTGAAGCCATTACCGTCACAAAGCTACCATCAGATTGCCGTCGGGGCTCGGCTGCCTCTCTTCGCGTATCTGTCGCTTTCGTTCTCTCTCTCTCTCTCTCTCTTTCTCTTTCTCCCGCCCTTTCGCCCCGTCTCTCTCTCTCTCTCCCTTTTTCTCCCTCCCTCTCCCTTCCTCCCTCGCGCGCATTCTCCTGCTCGCTCGCTTCGTTCGTATTCATGATTTAAATTCAATTGCCTTTTATCTGCTATTCCGGGCTCCGAGTCGCTGATGATGGAATCGCCGAGATCAGAGGCGGCAGCGTCCTTGTTCTGCCCCATCCTTCATCTTGCGTCCTCCTCCCTCGCACCTCGCTCGTCGCTTCTCTCTGCGCCGCGAGAAAGACTACTCTCGTTGAATTTCGATGGAACAACGCCTCCACGTAGTCGCGTGTGCTGTAATCTTCGCCAACTGCTCGTTCCTCGTACTTTTAAATGATTAACATTCTTGTAATGATTTTTGTATCCATATGTTGTTGTTATAGCCATATATTTCACCTCGTGATCATTTGCGGTGTATTTAATGAGAAATAGATTCACAACTTGAGTGCAGTTGCTTTTATGTAAGTTTTATTATGTTTATAGCAAACATTACAATATCAATGTAGCAGTTTTTCGATCTGATAAAAGGATTGACTGATTATAGCGTGATTATATTATTTATAATCTTATTTATAACATATATACCATAAGTTTCTATTTCGTTTGTCACAATTTAATAAATATATATATGTATAACTTATGTATATAACATGTATATGTATAACTTTCTATATTGTAATTTTACGTGTACATTACAATTTTTATTAATAAGATTAATATGAGTTGTCAATTTTTATAATAACAAACTCTGCCTGTACAACATGATATAACAGAAATATTATTTTTATGTAGTTAACTATTATAATATCATTCACTCTGAATACCGAAAATAGAAAAGCCGCTATGTTGGTGGCTGTCAATTTTTATTTACAGCTTTACAATATTTTTCCTTGAGCATTTGAAATATCTGTTTAGAAACTGAAGAACCTAATACAGGAAGCCGTCTGTAATTACTCGCCACATTACGCGAATCATAGATAGAATGCGACAATGGGCTTCCAACGAGGGTACAGCTTTTGAAAGCGAAGACTTTCGGGAGCTCGGAGCCACGGCACGTGGCTATCTACTTGGACTCTTTGTCCAGCTATAATACTTGTTTTGGACATGCCTTCGGAAACAATCGGATAGTTTACACAGGAAGCAGGTATACAGATGTGTTACATGCCACCCAAGATACAAAATTTAAAAGGAAGAAGAATAAAATGATTGTACAAGGCCACTCAAAAGAACGAGAAAAAGAGCACATTGATCACGCCGCATTTGTTTCAGTTAACATGCACATCATACATGCTCATCAGGACTAAATAATATATTTTGATATTTTCAGACGGGATTTTGTGCTTAATAATAATGTTTCAAATATTTTATATATTTCGCCTTTTAAATCATTTTCGCAATAAATACAAATTATGTAACTTTCGAATCACATGTCTGAGTGAAGTAGTGTATTACAAGTTAAGCAATTCGTATGTATTGAAATTGTAGCTTTATTCTAATAAGTTTTTTGCTTTGGCAGAGAGCTTGGTGACGAATGAGAGAGGATAAGGAGAGGGAAAGATGAAGCGTGTTCTCGAGGCCACGCGCCTCGGAGCAATTTAGAAGATATTTTATGGACCCTATAGTTGTGTCCGTTTCTTTGTGGAATGTATTCAGCTTTCATGCATTTTATCCCGTAATTTTTTGCTACTGTATTACGTCTTACTGAAAATGACAGAAAAAAGAATGTATAGACACGAAAGAAAAGTCCAACATTAAAGTTTCGGAAATTTTCGTGTCTGTGAGAAACGCTATTTACAATGGAATAGTAGTCTTAATGTCACAGATTTTTATTAAAACAATTGTCAACCATTCGCCACGTGGGAAAAGGGTTAAAAGAATTCTTTAAGCGTGCTTTTGTTATAGCCTCGGTATCCGACGGATATTTTATACCGTGAAGCTGCATTGAACTTTCAGTTGAGAAAGCGTAAAAACGCTGTCAAATATAAAAAGCGTTGTCAGATAAATGCCTTGCCATAAATTATAATGCGAAGCAAGAATTTTTAAAGATGTAAACCTCTTTAGGTTTCACATGAAATACTTTATCTATTTATATTTATTCTGTTTTTTCTGCTTATAATATTTGTAATCCTGTGCCTATACAAAGTAAGGAAATCTCTTAAGAGGATTATTAGATTAGAAAAGTATATAAATGGACATCAGATATATAAATGCCTTGCCATAAACTGATGTAATGAACAAAAAATTTTTTTATAAAGAATACAAATTTTTTTATTTGCATTACATATTTGTATTTCATTATATGTACATTCTGTTACAATATTTGTAATTCGCTATACTCGATCGATGCAATCAATACGAAGCAAGAAGATCGTCTCCAGGATTGTTAGATGATAAAGAGAGATTTTAGAATTTGGTGTGTCATGATTCTCGAGCGCGTTGTGGGAATGTTATTTTTACAATTTATTTATTAACATATTTTATTGTGTTCTGTTATGTTACATAAAACTTCACGACTGAACTCTTTTAGTTTCCCTCATTCGAATATATGAGTATTGCAAATTATTTATTTATTTAGTATTGCATATAATTTCATTAAAGTTCTACCACACGTATAATAGATATGTTATATTATTAAATTATTTATACATGTGCATTTTACAGATTAAAAATAAAAATAAATATATAATGCAAACGTTAATTTTCTAAATTTAATTTACAAATTATTTATATGTACATTTAGATATATAATTTCCGAACGATATTAATCTTAACGTTATTAAATCTACGAACTAGTAACTTTTATATTATACGCTTTTCTAATATAAATTTCATATCTTTATACTTCGAAATTATTTATTCACTATTATTAAAAAAAAATTCTACTTTTGTCTTATTATTTAATAGATATATCTAATGGTCAACGAGGAAGTTCTCACTCGAACACGTTCGGACGCGTTTTATTTGAAAACGGAACGGGAGGGACCACGGCACGTTCGGTGCGGTTCTCTCCGTCACGGTATTAATTTACAGTGAACATTTTGTCGTTTCCAAACGGGGCTCTCACCCGACGGGTGTGCGTGCAGTACGCCAAGTGACACTATGCAGATCCCTTGTAGAACCGTGACCGCACAACCACCCACGCACTTTAGTGCGTTCGAGAGGGCTGCTCCACCCATTGCGAGTCACTGTACACTTTCTTCTGCCAGGGAGGTCCGTGCAGACTCTGTGGCGATCCGGAACGATATATTTCATGAAATACATATTTATTGCGCTGAAATGCCGCAACGCAGCTTGCGCGGTTGTCGAGCCAGATAGTTGGTTAGTCAGTCAGTCGTTAGGAGATAAGCGACGGCACACAAGCTCCGATCCTTTAAACGCATAGGATGCATGTTCTACTCTCCTTTATGTGACGGAGAGCAACAATTCTCCTCATAAAGTAATATAAATTGTCGAATTTAACTGATTGTGAGATTATTGACAAGTCAATAAATTTTTTAAATCCGTCACGAAGCATCTATCACGTAACCAATTGCTCATTCGCGCATTATACTTGTTGATAAATTTATGGCAATTATTAATTGCTTCGATATTATATTACAATGTTTGATATCACACAGTGATTACACTTGCGAAAACTTTATCATAAAAAATTTATATAAAAAGTTAATGCGTAATTTACTTCTCTATGATTGTATTTATCAATGAAACATCGATAATTTAACAGCTTTTGCAATTCTGCAAATTTGTGAAATTTTAATATTGTAATGTTATAAATGTACGTACAAGAGAAGCAGAAGAATAATATATCATATCATTTATCTCTTAAAAAATCTTGAGATTGAAACATCATCTCTGATTTTCTCACTTTAATGTTAAAACGACGTGAAGCTGATAATGTAATTCGATTCCATGACTAAATTCAGCATTGTAAGATAGATTTTGCAGGATAAAATTTACAAGACAAAGAATATCATTGTAACGTAACGTCTCGATTAAAAAGTAAAGCGTAACGTAATTGTTTGAAGTCTGTTCACCGGGCTCGATCTTATTAGTTCGATCGTTGAATGACAGAAAGCAGACGTCGCGTAGGAAGTGTCATCGCAGCCGCCGGCTGCCGTATAAACCTTTTAACACTGTCACGCAATAGCTGTGCTCTTTAGCGGCGTGCCGGCACTGGAAGTGTTACGCGATCTATAGCTACCGTTATGACAGTTTTTTTTTGTATTTACGATTTATCAAATGCGCAGGCGAAATCCGTTAATATATTTACAGAGTCGCAAAATGAAATCCTCTGCCTAAGAAAAAAATTTTAAATAACGATGCACTGAAAAAAAAAATTCTAGGTAAACTTATAAGATGTATTTAGTAATGCAATTTTTGAAATATTTGCTTAATATTACTATAAATATAATAATAATAACAAAACATTTGATAACAATTATGAACATTTCATTTTTATAACATTATTTTGTTACTATGATCGACCTATATGTTTAGTCGAAACTATTTCACCAAGTTTGTTGGTAACTTTTGTCAAGACTGGATTATTATAATCAATTATAATCAATCTTTTTTTTCAGTGCGATGTCATAAATAATAAGAAATTGTTATACATAATAAAAAAAATTGCTCTATGAATTATTAAATTAAAATTGTGAAAATTAAAATCGCTTCGCGGGTATTTTCGGGATTATCATCAAATATGTCATTACCTTTATTTTTTTATGTATTTATCACACGCGTCACTGCGATAGAAAATTAAAAGATAATGAGAATCATCGTTATTCCATTTTGCTTTTTACATCCATTATTTTCCTGCACTTGGCTGCGCAAAATGCACAACCGACTCTGCACGAGACGTGTAATGTCCAATATCGAAATTTGATGCAATTTGACGATGATAGAAATACGCGATTATACGTGGGCTGTTAATCGCACGACGATGACTGTTTATGCGATATTACGTTCATCATATTCTCACGTAATTACGCAGCGACGATAATGAAGCGCTGAAACGGGCGTGCCGTCAAAATGCGCTTCTGAATTTCATTCTTTGCTCTTTGAGTCATCGCGATAATCAGAAGCACGACTGAAGTGGGAAAGAGATTGTGAGAATTGGAAATTTATTAAAATAATGTAATTTTTATATGCTAAATTTATATTGTTAATTTTATATTGCTAAATTTTATATTGCTAAATTTTTATTTGCAATTTTTCAAAATATATTGTTTAGTGATATCTTAACTGATTTGCCTTTTCTGTTAATATTACTTCTTTTTTTTCTATTTCTTCAGTTATATATTTCTGATTATTGTGATAATTCAAAGACTAAAGATTAATCTTAAAAAAAGAATACTTTACTTTTAATCAACGTTGCAAACTTCGTGCAAAAAAATATATATATATATTATAAATATGTTTATATGAATTGAATATATTTTTGTTAAATCTATTTACATATAAATTATTTTTATATTTACATAAAAAGAGTCACTTTGCTACAAAGAATTAACGTTACGATTGCAAGGATTAAGTGTTGAACGAGAGGACGCTTCTCTCATCACGTCACGAATGATAATTGCAAGATTTGCGAAAGACAAGCATTCGAGTTGAAGTGACGGAAAACCCAAGGGGGGCTGTATTCTGTCGGTACTCTATTCGGAACACGCCTTAAGGAAATAAAGGATTGTCGTCCGTCTTTTTCGGAAGACTTGTAGAAGCGGGGGCTTCCCAGAAGTGGAGTTTCTCGCAATATATCGAGCGCACCTATATCAAAGCACCGTGGAAGCACGCGATTGCCGGTCTTCGTGCGTGCTTTGCACAGTGATAAGATTTCTTCGATAGCGCAAACGAAGAATTGATCGTGAACGAGAATTCGCTTCTCTCAAGTTCTTTGTCGTTTCGAACATAAAAATCAAATATTTGATTGAGATAATCCGAGCATATCGGCAAAATAATAATGCACCTCCATAAGTAATTTTCGATTGCAGTTTCTGTCTTGTAACATGTAATCTACATCTCATAAATTATATATTAATTTATCGTTACACGAATGAAAGACGTGACGCACGAGTGTATAGTTTATTATCTGCATAGAATCATTTCCATAATTTAAGTAACGAAATTGTTGAGATTGTTGTTATATCCGTCTGGTTAACAATGTATTTATCTGCGAACTCATACAGAGTTTGAAATTCCGATTTGAATGCAGAAAGAATTCACTGTGCACATCAATCGGTTTACATACCCTACATTCACGTGTAATTTAGAACACCGGTGTATCGAACTTATCCTCTACCCATTGAAAACGTAAGAATTTATATGACTCAATATCTGGCGGCACGATGTATCGCAGACACTCTTCGGAGTACGGTTCAAAGACAGGGCTGTGATGAGGAATCTTTCGGCTTGTGAAACGCGAAACATATTGAAACTATCTCCTTCTAAGTATTTAATTCCATGAAAGTTTAACAACTGCTCGCAAACATACATACGTTGCACTGTAGGATAATAAACGAAAAAAATAAAATAAAATGATTGATAATATAAATATAATAACAGAAATGTCATTTTTCAAATATTTAAGAATATTTGAGGAATATAATTTAAGGATGCAACGTTGCAAGAAATCTGCCCAGATAAAAAAATTGTATTTTTGGAAATTGTTTCGTTTCCTTTCAAGAAAGAAATCACGAAAATTTCGTTATCAATTGCTCGTGAAACTGAAGCGATCAGCATTTTGAGAAAGATTTAATTTCGATAAACGAACTATTAAGTTTGAAGCTTTCTCGGCGTGCACCATGAAAGTTCAGTTTCTGAGTTTTCTGGTCACTTTGCCTCGCTAATCACGGCCCTGCTCCAAAGAAGTCGCGCACTGTGTACACGCCGCGGTGTGCGTAGGTACACACACGTGCGAACCGCCACGCGAGCATAAAACAGCTTTGCGCCGATAGCGGTGCCTTTGATGTGCTCTCGTCCCCGACTACCTCCGCCGTAAAATTCTAAAACGCGCTGACGTACGTGCGCGTCGTGCCGCGGAATGCGGTGATCCGCCTTTGACGGACGGAACGATCGCTCATTCCCGCAACGAGATTGCTAATTTTCCCCGATCGCGCTCTAAGCAGAGCGCTATTTGAAAATCATAGACCGTAGATGTAAATGATGAATGAATAATGTAGATTCTGATGGAGGGTGGGTGGGGAAGAAGGTTTCTGTAAACGGAAATTCGAAAGTCAGAGACAGTTGATAAGAATGATCAGAGACGCGTTATTTCCTTCCCCCCCTATATATTTAATCCTTTGATATTGATTTCATTTCGTCGCATATACGAAAATCGCATCGATGCGTGGCGGAGATCGGTGCGTGTCCCCGTTGACATTAAAATAGAATTATTATCGGCACGGTAGCACGGTTGGGCAAATGCTTGCTGAATCAGCAAAGGCCAGATAGCGGCCGATAAGAAAGTTACACGATATCGATACTCGATTTAATGGAGTGGGTGTGGCCATTCGGGGCCGAGTACAAGCTGCCGTCGAGGAGACATTATCGAAAACAATATATGCATCTGTGCTCTGTCGGCGAAGAAAAAAAGGATTCAAAGAGATTAATCGCCGCTTGATCGCTTCGCGTGTATCGCTGCCGCGAAAGTCACCCGGTTGTTCGCATTTGCGCGTCACACCGACGATTATGTAAGTTCTGCGTGACAGTATAGAAAGAGATTGTTGGGCCGATATCTCGAAAATACTTTCAATATTTTTCCTCAAGAGATATATTTCCTCAAAGTATAATTTCCTAAAATCTTAAGGAAAAGTATTTTGCGATAGACTAATTTTATCAAAGTAATATAAGACTTTCTATGAAAATATATAGTGAATAGAAAAATCTGGGATATACAATAAAAGCAAGATAATGTAAAGTAATGAAAAAAATAATTGTATTTATAAAGAAAAAAAATCAACGTGCAAAATGCGCAAATTAATTAACGTACATAAGATAATTTGAAACGACGATAATTTGACGAATCAGAAAATCTTGTAGGATTGATTAAATATTCTGGTTATTATAATAGGAATTCTAGTTATTATAATAGAATTTAATACTTTATAACTTATAATAACCAAAATTCCTATTATAATAACCAGAATATCAATCTTATAAAATTTTTCTGATTCGTCCGTTTTTAACCAGAATTTTTTCCAATGCAAGAATTGCGCGTGCAGTTAAAAGGTTTGCGACATGTATCGAATGAAAGAGCCATGCGTAAAAGAGAAATGCGTGATATAAACTGTTCGGTAGTTCAGGGGGAGGATTTTAAAGGTCTCTGTTTAAATTCACCCCACCCAACTTCGCGTATCGTTCCACACATGGGAGTTAAGTACGTGACATCTTACAGCGTATAGCCGCGTAGATATTATCTGAACGGGGCATATGACACCCCGAGCTGAGAGACCTGGCAGAAGCGATGGGCGTCTGTTCGGTCAATGAGACTAAGCAGATGATATCGCCTATAAACGATTTGAAGTTTTAATAACGGGAAAATGTACACCATCGAGTGCCGTGCGGGTTCAAAGGGGATGATCGGTGAGGTCAATGAAACGTCGCACGTCATTTCTGACATCCTGCAAAAGTTTTACAGACATACCCGAGACTTTTCTCCCACACTGTCGACAAATAAATTTTGTTTATGCAATGTTTTAGATAAAAATTTATCATACTGTAGTCAGGAGATATTAAATACATAAAATAAGAAAGTAGGTCCACGTTTTCCACGTTTCAAAACTGGAAAGATAAAAAAAAATATAAAAATACAAAAGAATATAGAAATATAAAAATGCAAAATTCATAGTGTTTTTTTTTTTTTTAAGAAATGCGTGACTGAATAATAACTTTTCAATGCTTCCGTCCTTAATTTTTTAGTTTTGGGGTAAATAAGGTAGCCGGAAGTGCGGTTTTTTTTAAATCTGCGTGTGGTCCGAAACGCTAAAATTTCTATGTGATTAATGAAAGAAATAGTTAAATCTGGTTGACCCAAGCGCGTATTAGGTTCAAAACAGAATAGGAAAAATTTTTTCTTTTTTTTTCAGTAACCTGAATCCTACGAAATTTGACATCTGTGGTCGAGAATAGGAAAGCGAGAAATCAGAAAATCACTGTGCCTGTTTTTCAAGTGGCAGTGGTCCCGATAGGCTCCTAGAATGCCACTTGAATAGTGTCGAATTAAATACGACCATTTCACCTTTTTTTAAGAACCTTACTCTTAAAATAAAATGATAACACTATTCGCAACGACATGCCAGCATGTATTTTTAATAATTGTTAAATGGAAAAATATTTTACACATTAGATTTCTAATTTCAATCTTACTAATATACTTGATTAATAAACGTTATATATACAAAATATATATGACAAGGTAAATTTAGCCAACTTAAATTTAGAAATTTAAATTATTTATAATAAGATTATAATATTCCTTCAAATAAGTATATTAATTTATTTAAATAATTTTCAAGTTGTAACGAACTATCAACACAAAATTATTTTAGTATATAATTATATTATAAACATTTTTGATATAATGTAATATATAAAATAATTAATGTATATATACTGATTTTTAAAATAATAAATTTCGAAATATTTCTCGAATTGTTCTAATAAACTGTATAATAAAAATCTCTACATATATCTACTAATTCATTAATACTTAAGTCGATATAAATACTAAATAATTTACTTTGGTTTTGCAGCAATAGCTGTTATTCATAAATAATCGAATTCATTCCTTTGTTAAATATAATATCTTCTTTCGTGGTAGCTTACTCCATATAAGATGGTTTCATTTAAATCACAGCTCACGCCAAGTTGTGAAAAACTTTTCACCTTTTGCCACGAGGGCAATTAATTTTGAAAGTTATGCTGTAAACAGACTGTCACCGTCTGCTGAAAACGCCAGTGTCACGAGTGTTCTTCGACTTCGAGAGGATCTGTAAATAATCTGTGAATGATATAGGAAGAAGATGAGGAAAAGAAATGGAGTCAGCATACTTTTCTGTGTAGTCAAATACTTGTTATTTCAATATTTCAGTTTCCCAAGTCTCTCGAGAGCCACTAAAAATTCCTTTAATCAGTGATTATTTTCCCAAAGACAACAATTGTCAATTAATTTTACCGATATCAATTTGAGAGAAAATTATTCGGGTGATTATTAAAATTGAGATTTTTTTAATATATAAAAAAATAAGCTCCAGATCTGTTAAATATATTCTAGTAAACATACATTTTTATATGTGCGCAGAATTCTCCGTTACCTCCCGTATTCGCAACGTTAAACATAAAACGTCCAGCGGAGTATCCTCTAGAGGAACAAAAATGGTTTTAAATTTGTTAACTTTTTATAAAAAAAAATATTAGGTAAAAGAAAAAGCTCAGGACGTATATGTATAAATATGTAGGTACTGCCGTTTCAAAAGAGCTTTAATTCGAGGAAAGCGTTAAAGAGAGAAACGGAAAAGGCGTGTGCTCTAGCAAGTATATGTTCAATTTGGTAGTTCCAGTACCTGTGTAGTTTTGCAAGGAGTGGCAGAGCGCAAACGAGAGATGAGTGAGTGAGAGAGAAAGAGAGAGAGAGAGAGAGAGAGAGAGGGAGGAAACGAGGGAGATAGATGGATGACGGCGACGTACAAAGACGCTTCAGGGGTGACGAGAGCGTGCGAAGGGGGTGGACGGGCGGCGAGGGGATCTGCCTGCCTGATGGAGCTTGAAACTGAATTAACCATCCCCGCCCGGGGCCCGTGATCTCGTCGCAACCTCATCTCGGCGACCATTATATTTGTCTTTGTATGCTAAACATTTTGTGGAATTATACGAGACAGGTTTCGAAGAGTCGTCTCTCCCTCTACTCTCTCTCTCACTCTCTTTCTCTCTCTTTTATTCCTCCTTTCTCCCCCAATCCTTCCCTCATCCTATCTCTGCAGCGTGATCGAGAAACGATAACGATTACACAGAGCATTCCTCCCTTGTGCAAGATTACTTTCCAGGCGAAAAGCGATCAGTGAAATACCGTCAGTTTCCCATGCACTCTTTTTTATGCATGTCGGAAGAATTTATGGGCAACGAGCGGAATTGTGCTCGCGTTTCAAGTTCGCAAAGTTCGGAGAAATATTCCGATTAAAAAATAAGACACGAATAATCGTGGTATTCGTGAAATTTTTCTTGTTTCATCATTCGCGAAAAGTTTTTTTACAATGATCTTCTAAAAATCGATCTTTTAAAAAGTTGATCTTTCGAGGCGTACATGAATTTGTATTTGTCCGATTTTTACGAATTTTACGCATTGAAAAATGAATGAAGAAAGATTTGTTTAATTTTTTATAAAAACTATCGAAAATTATATAAAAACTTATTTGTGTAATTGACAGTATTATTATAAAAAAGACAGTATTATTATAAAAGACATTAAGTAACACAAAGAATATGTAAACGGAAGAAACGTGAGATGATTCGACATTTGAAATATCATCACAAATAGCGTGCTACGTCATTCCGCGCGATCAACACTTCCTACTTAATTTACGGATATCAATGTATTTCTCTGTTGGTGTCATACTGTCTGTGCTGTTATAAATCGATAAATAGATAAGGTAATCTTTATCACATATTGTTACCGATAATGACTGTCTATATCATGCCGCGCACTAGCTGTCGACTTTCTCTGTGTTCGTCGAAATGGTATTTTTAATTTAATCAACATTTTAATCAATCATTAGAAAGAGAGAGAAATATCCTTATATTAGAAGAATTCTTTCCAAAATTAAGTTTTAAAAATTAAAATCTATATCATCCATATTTATTTTCAAAAATGATTTCTCTTTTTCTCTCTGATTTTGGATTTTATTTATACACACAGAAAAATATTCTACATTCTACAGACGAGAAAAGTAATTACTTACTCTATTTTATTTTATTTAAGTAATAGTTTTCTTCAGCAAAAAATATTTTCTTAATGACAGTTTAAGACATGATAATTTTGTAATGAGGTGGATATATAAACTTACCAAATACTTAGAACAAATATACTATATATATATATAGGTAGTATATATTTTTCTGTTTGTATAAAGACAATATAATACAGTTATCTTGCATTAAAGATCAAGCATTTAATGCTAAATATTGCTAAATATTGGATATAAAAGCAGAAATTTAAGCGATCAAAATAAAAAAAACAGACATGTGTTATCTTAATAAGAATTCTTTTAATTCCAATATTACCTCAACGACTTTTGACGGCTTAAGATGCGTATGATAAAGAGGACTTGATGCTGTAAATATCGTAAAAATCAATCGTTTACCGAACAGGTTCCATCAGTTTGTTCTCATTAACACAGCTTACCGTAAAGATTCATCTTCCTTGACGTTGATGTAAATTCGTGGCGAATGTATCGGTAGCATCGATATCCCAAATATCATGCTGCGCCGCATCGTTAACGCATAATGAGATTACTGGACCATACGTCGGAAAGAGTATTGGACGAGGACGAGGAAGATGGATTATGCCGTTAAGAGTAAAACAAATGCTTGTCCCAATTAGTAACACTATACGGCGAAACAATGTTGCTACGCGTTATTAAGAATGATTAATCTGTCGACGTTGGCTTTCGAAAATCTGAAAAATTAAAATATCTTAAATTCTCTATATATTTGTTTTATAGAAAATTAATATTATCAATACGAAATTTTCACTAAAAAGTGTATAATTAATATTTCTACAGAGAAAATTCTATGTACAATTAATACGCGCGAAATTTTCAAAGAAATAATTTTGTTTCATCTATTGACCATCTATTTTAAATAATGAACAACGAATACACACATTTTATTTTTATATTTTATTTTTTATCGGTTATTATCTCGAAATATTAAAAGTGAGGCACAGACCTATTTGACTGAAATATGATGACAATCCGCGTCATTTCGCGAAATGTGCCAGTGGCGCCATGTTGTTTATGTATTAATGGTTCGTGATATGTAATCTCTATCTACGGTAGGGGTGGTTTCGTGCCCGTCGACCCTGTGGTTGGCTCGCATGAAAACTTGCGTGAGTCGATTACCCGATGCACCATGCTGGAAACATGCTCGTCCGTTCACTGCAATGGAGTTTGTAATAACAGAATTGCCTCGATTTTCACATGTATGCACACGTGTGTCGGTTGTAATATGTATATGCAACGAGCGCGGCTTTACTTTCGCGTATGAAAAATTGTCATTTATCCATTCAAACGTATTTTCTTTTCATCGTATGATTTTATAATTAATAGTCGAGTCAAAACCGAAAGAAAAACTTCTGATATCAGTACATCTCTAAAAATAGAAAGAGCCCTTAGTAGTTCTACAGGTAGTACACTGAAAAAAAAAATTCTGGTTAAATACGTACGAATCAGAAAATCTTGTAGGACTGATCAAATATTCATTATTATAATAGAAATTCTGATTATTATAAATAGAACTCAAAACTTTATTGAGTTAATTTATTATTATTTATGAAGTATTGAGTTCTATTTATAATAGTCAGAATTTCTATAATAATAACCCGAATATTTGATCAGTCCTACAAGATTTTTCTAATTCGTCCGTTATTAATCAGAATTTTTTCTCAGTGTATGATTCTCTTTTCGAGACTTCAGCAGAGGGAATTTTATTTAAATTTTTTAGCAATTATCCGTTAAACACCGAGCTTTTTTCCCCGTGTTTCCTCAACCTAAATGATTTATTGCCGGATCGAGGAGATAAAAACAGGTACGGTCGGCCGGTACTGTCTTTCAGTTTCGGGGGGACGATCGTTCAGCCGTCATTTACGGCCCACGTGGCACCCGAACTTAACGAAGTGCTCGCGCTAATTTACACGAGATTACGTGTAAATTTTACCGACAAGCCAGCGTGTACATACATATACATACGGGCGTACACACGTTCCGCGTATTCGCATTCCGTCTCTCATCTCGGCCACAGCGTTTACAACTTACGTCGTCGTACATAGCGGCAAATACCTCAAACCCCTTCCTCCTCCTCCTCCTCCTCCCTCCTCTCCCCTCCGCGTCCCCGCGTTTTGCGGACGCGTGGCGACGACGGCGGCGGGAGAGCGCGCGTTGTCCGCGGGTGGGTAGCGTCGCGACGCCCCGCGGGGTCACCCCAACCCGGAAGCTCCGCCCCTGTGGAAGTCGCCGCCAACCGGCGTATCCAGCGTACGGGGCTACGGTAGGAGGAGCCACCGTGTCGTCGTCGTTGGCGCCAGGTAAACGGCGGTCCCGGCCGTGGCACTCGGTCGCTTAGTATCGCGCCGACTCTCGAGTAAATATCTTCTTGTTCGTCTTTTTTTCTTTTCCTCCTACGGGCTCCCTTTCTCTCCCTCACGGCTGCGACTCGATCGCACGCTCCGGCCACGCACGTTGCTCCGGTTTTGCACGGAACCCTATGTGGATCCCGCGTGCGAGGCGTCGATCATTCATGATCGAACGTTTCTGAGGTGACCGGTCGTTCTCGGCCTCGAGGAGGCTTTATTTCGGTGCTTCGCGCACGAAGGTGCAGGAGAAGAGATGGAGACGAAGACGGAACCGCTGACGCCGCCGCAAACACCGCCGACGATCGACCGACCGATGCATCAGCAGCATCAGCATCAGCAGCAACAGCAACAGCAGCAGCAGCAGCAGCAACATCATCAGCAGCAGCAACAGCAGCATGTTGTTTTTGCACCCTCGAAATGGGCCAAGTCGAACTTCCTCAACGCCAGATACGTTCAGCAACCGCAGCACGTTCAGGCGACGCACAACGTCCCCAACACCTATCAGACGCCTACCGCTCTCCTCAGTACCTGGCTGAAGGACGCGGCCCTTTTAACGTTTCGCGGCTGCTGTCGCCAGCCACCTTATCTGTACTATCAGAGCCACCCGGGCGTGTTCCCGGTGCCGCCGCCGCCACAGCCACCGCCGTTCCTCGCGCGGAGACCCACGGGTCAGAGGCCGAAGAAACAGTTCATCTGCAAGTTCTGCAATCGACAGTTCACGAAGAGCTACAATCTGCTGATTCACGAGAGGACGCACACCGACGAGCGGCCGTACTCGTGTGACATATGCGGAAAGGCTTTCCGCAGACAGGATCATCTGAGGGATCATCGGTAAATATTCATAATTCTTCTTCAAAATGCACGCAATTCTGATAGTTCAATGATGATAATGTATTACATCGACGTGGTGCAAAATTACGTTCGCGTAAAACGGAATTGTAAAATCATTTGGAAGATAAGATAATAAATTATGAAAAGAGATCCGCACGATTTTAATACATATAACTCGGCGGCTTATTAAATTCGACAATAATGCAATAGCGAACTTAAATAAATTGAAATCTTAATCTGATTTTTCCACAACTGAAATTGAAAGTAAAAGAAAGAAAAAGTAAATAAAAATTGAAATGATAGTAAAAGATTTAAAAATAAAAATAAATCAAATTGAAAAAAAAACCGTAATTTTAATAACATTTATCATAATAATATATTAAAAGTAATATAATTTGTGTGTGAATTAAAGAATATTAAAATATTTACGGATCACATATACATATGCACGCAAATGTATTAAAATAATGCAATTACAATAAAGCAATAAATGTTTTATATATGTATATATATTATTCGAGAGAATTTAAAAATAGACTGTAGCTATATTTGGAGAGTGTCCATGAAAACATTTTCTTCGAATGTTCCCAGGTAATTTCCCGGGATCGTCTATTCTTTAACTATTTGTTTTTTGCCCTTGACGTGTTAAATACATATATCTTCCAAATCTTGAAATGCTTGCGATCCCTTTTTGTGACTTTTAGAAAGCATTTAAAATACAGAAGTGGGATATAAACGAAACGTTTCATGATGGTTTTATTTTTACATAAATATTGGTGATTTCCTGGATGAATAATAATTTCATATTATTCTACACTTTTTAATTTAAATTTATATTTAGTTTTAATTTAATTTTTTTGATGAATAAAATGAAGAATATATTGAATATTGCAAGGAAAATTCTTAACATATTGAAATTCTTAGATTGTGTGTGCAGCTTAATAGTATTTTTCTGGATAATGATTAATATTTTTAGATTTACAAAATTTTAGATTTTAGATTTAGAATTAGAAAATTTTGCTTAGAAAATTTCTGTTATATTTAAGCTAATTTGCTTACCATACAGTTAATAATTCGAAAATAACTTTTTTTCGTCGTAATAGTCATTTCATAGTAGTCGTTATTAAATTCTGAATGTCGGATTCATTCTGCTAATTCATTTATCCAGCCTAATATAATTATCAATCGATTGTTATTATATCTGGTTATTATAGTAAACTAAATAATTTTTCATAACGAGTACGTATATCGCCTGCGGCCCATCTATCGTGATGCTATACTATGATATATTAAATCATGCTATAGGATATCTTATAATTTAAAAATGTTTTACTAAAGTAGATATTACAATATTACGTTTCTGTAACAGTTATTTATTGTTTGGAAATATTTATTTTGAACAACGCTTTAAACGTTTCTCAAGTATTTCTGAAATATGTTTTCTATGATTACATACAGAAAAATAAAATCAAGTTAAGCGTACGTATCAGCATCATATAAATCAATAACTGAGTTATTATGATTCAGTGATTACAGTCCCTAATGTATAACATTGTATAAAATTTCGTGAAAAAATTGAAAACAAGTTTCTTGCGCTGATAACAAAAATTCTTGTTCCATTTATAAGAATTGTATACAAAGACGTCGATACGACTCATATATATTTATCGATATCGATGCTTTGTATCATCCGTATGCCTGTAAAAAAACAAAAAAAATATCGATTTGCTTTTGCACTCATTAATTATTATTGTGCGTGTGCAATTATGTATAGATCAAAAGTGAAAGAGAAAAGTTGACTAATTATTTCGAGAAGAAAGCAGGAATTATCGAGCGTTATAAACGAAGTGAAAATTATTTACAAAATTATTATTTACCAAATCATAGAATACATGTGTATGTATAACTCGCGTTGTATAATTATAAATATTATCGGATTCTCTCTTTTTTTTCTTACGAAAAAGTAATAAGAGATTGTCAGCTCGAGTCTGTGAGGGCTAATGCATTTTATACATTTTAGATATATACACAGTAAGGAGAAACCGTTCAAATGCAACGAATGCGGCAAAGGGTTTTGCCAAAGTAGGACTCTGGCGGTTCATAAAGTCATGCATATGGAGGAGTCGCCGCACAAGTGCAATGTATGCGGTCGGAGTTTCAATCAGAGGAGCAACCTGAAGACGCACCTTTTGACTCATGACGTTCCGCAGGATCTCAGGATCGAGACGTCGGTGTCATCGGATTCGAGGATCATGTCTTCTACAGAAGTTAGACAAATGGCAGAGCGGGTGAGCGGTCTTCTACCGATACCGAAGAGCAGTACGCACAAACTCGGTTTCACTATAGAGGACATTATGAGACGTTAGAGACTATAATTGTTTTCAATTTCAATCTGCGTACATTTCACCTTTGCGTTTGTTTTGTATCACAGTTTCTCATTTTCGACGAAGAGCTACGAATTAAATTAAATTAATTCATTATTGTAATCATATACTTTAATTCGTACGCTCTAGCATTCTCATTTTCGACAAAGATCTACGAATTAAGTTAAATTAACTCATTATTGTAATTATATATTTTAATTCGTACGCTTCTAGCACCAACTGAGTTGATTTCAAGAATGCCGAGAAACATTGTTGGTAATAATTTTAATTTTTCATATGAGTATCACTGATTCAACAGTCGAATGTATTTTCCATATTTAGTTGCAATTTAATTGCTTTTCTATTGATGTTCACTACTCGCATTTCTCTCGCCTCATATGCCAATCTTATCGAGCTTACAAGGTACGCGCAATATTTTTTGCCTCAAAAACATGTCTTTGCGTAAAAAAAAGATATCTTAGTACCAATGAAATATTTTTCTTCTTAAATAATTGTTACTTTCTTATTAATATATGTATTTATATATAATATATGTAAATTATATATACATACATATATATATATAAATTATAGAAATTCTTATAGAAAACAAATATAATTAATAGATAATAATAAATTATTATTATAAATTATAATTTTTTTCTATAAGAATTTTTATAATAATGACACTTTATTTAAAAATCGTCAATTGTGTGTGCAGTCATATTGAATTTTGACGACAATCGACTATGTGAACATTTTGTACGTATACAAATATGTAGTAATATAAAATTATAGTTTTATAATTATATAGTACAACACATATTTATTATACGACTGTTTTTGAGGCAAACTATTGCAAGTCTTCGTTATCCACGTTAAGCATGAATGGCATGGGGAAGAGTACCAATGAAAATTAATTTAAAAGTTGCAATTAATTCGGACTATTCTTTTATATAATTATGCGAAATGATTCGCTACCTCATATTTCAATACTGTAAGAAAGCAAAAAATCAATTAAACCTCAGTTAATTTCAACTGAAGTTTATAGATCTTTGTGGTTAGCTCTGGAAACATAATAAATATCATATTATGTTTCTGTTCATCTTTATAATACTTCATTTTTTGAGTTCTTTTTTTCTATGAACAAACTTAAGATATGCAAACCGCATTTGTTGATAGATCAGCATTCTCAAGACTTTCAAATTAATTCAAAATAGACAAGACGCAATAATGGTATGATACTGTAGTTACAAAGAGCAAAATTACAACTTTGAACTCTAAACAAACGCAAATTACAATGATAATATTGACGTTAATAATGGCACAGCAAGGATTCTTGTTTGAAGTTTTATGCAATAGTATAGTATTTTAAATAGAGACGTTGCAGGCTGCTATCAAGTACAATTAACTTGATATAATTTGCATTTGCTTTTAAGAGTCTGTTATGTCTAGTCAGAGAGTTAAAATTTTTCTAAAATTACCTTCCTCCCTCACATATATCTTGTTTTCCTACAGAAAAGATTACATGAACAAAATGATTTCAGGAGAACTGTGCGCATTTAATAAATTTTCTATTTTATAACACGTGCAGAAAAGAGATTTTATTTTATTATGTGTACGCAGATTTTCGTGTATATTGTTCTCTTTGTAAATATGTTTCGCAAATATTTATATTATATCGTGACACATAATTAGTATTATATTTATATTATATTTTCAATGTATAATTAATATTATATTTATATTATCATATAGATATATAATTAATTATATTTATCTTACATATTTATATCAAATATTTATACTATTACGTTTAAGAATAAGTCTTGTGAATATTCAGCGAAACTTTTGATTCTTCTAAGAATTGCGTATGCGTTCATATGTACAATGTCCCATAGATAACTTTGATACTTTCTCGAAGACGCGACAAAATACCTGAAGCAAAATATTGTAACGTGATGAGTCATTTTGTCATAAAACGAAGGTATTTAAAATGTTTGTGACAAATGGGACAGACTGTATATGTATTTCTAGATATACATTATATTATTATATTATATTAGATGCTGTAAACTTATAGTTCACATGAAAACAGTATTTACTGCGCGTCGAGTCGAAATTTTATCACATTTCATTTTATATTTTTTCTCTGACTTATGAGGCTGCTGCTAGCTTCATTTCATTTTCTCTGTATAAGGTATAGGTACTGCACAGACTTCACATGTACGATCGTTGTCAGTCGAGGATATTCCCAATCTCCGATATTTTCCAACATAATTTATTCTCGTCGCACATCAGGAGAAATCTGAGGTTCACCGCTTCAATGCGCCGCACAAAATCTCAATTAAGAGCCAAACTGGCGAAACTGGCGGACTCGAATAAAATTATTCGAGTTTCAAACGCAAAGTGTTCGTAAATCGAGATACTTATACGACGTAACTCACGTATTTGTGTTACAAAGTTCCGTAAATAGTTATGTTCCATTAATAGTTTGTGTTATACGTCTCATTGTTGGACTACAATACGTCGTGTGTATGGGATTAGGGGCGAGGAGAGACGATACAGATTTAATTGCGCGTAAATTACGACCGTGCCGCGCGAGAAGAGTGTCCGGTTCCGAACATCTTACCGGTTTCCAAAGTGTACGGTATCCAGTTCCTAAAGTGCAGTCACCATTCGGCCACAAGGCGTCGAGATAATTAATCGTTTCTCGACGAGACAACGGTCTGTGGCGGGAAGGTGCGACGTTACCGTGCTTGTTCCGTATATCGACGGTGTTAATCGGGTCTCTCCGGGTCGCTAGATATCTCTCGGTTTCCCGTAAAATTAGAAATTTAGATCAGATAAGGACGGGAGAAGGGAGTAGGAGGACATTTCCTGGCCAGTTAGCCGCGCCACCTTTCCCTTCGATGCCACCGGCGACCCGCGCGACAGTCCCACAGATTTCTTTTTCTTTTAATCTTGGAAAAGATACTGCTATATAAGATACTGCTGTCCGTAGACCACCCACGTCTCTCACGTACAGGGTGTATAGAGAACTTTCGTAATTTCCGTACAGATCGTTCGGTGAATTTGAAATCAGTCTTCGAGACGTTAGGAAAATTCGATGGAAAGAATAATGTCTTTTCAATATTTAGTATCGATAATTAATTTTTTTAAATTAAGATTTTATAGATATAAATTGATTATTTAACTGATATTATATTAAACAATTTTAAGAGTTTTGAAGTTAAAACATTTAATATTGACAGTTAAAAACATATGATTAGTAATGATTTAGTTAAATAATAATCAGTAATCCAGTTCAATTCTAATTACAAAAACCGAGCCTAAATTTGTTAAGGAATCCATAGTTGTGACAAGATACTTATGACACCCTGTAGGTTCGATTTCGACTCGATTCCTCCTTTTTCATTTTCACTTAACGCACGTGTTTCCCAGTTTCGGCTCGTACGTTGAGTTACCAACTAATTTAAGATCGTTGTAAATATTTATATTCGTGTAGATAGTCTGTCTGTAGGTGTGAACTGTCTTCTTCTGTCGTGTAGTTTCGTCATTCTTCAGTCCGATGAAGTCGCTTGTGCTCCTATCGGCGCGCTGAATGTATAAAGCGCATTTAAGCGGCTATCGGACTCAGCGCGGTTATCTGTTATTGTACGATCATACCAAATAGAATGAGAGGAACAAGAGAATACCTCACGCTAGTCGATCGTAATGTATATTTAAATGTTGTTGTTATTAATTGAAAATAAAAACTATTCGAAACGAAATGACTGATCGTTAACATAGCGACACTCCCGTAGCTTTCAAAAACCTTCATCTTCATCTCATAATTATAATATAATTTAGTTTTAGACTTGTTCGGGTAATTTTACATATATTTTTCTTAATTATGCGACTTGTGTTAATAATGTACGTATTTCCGTTCTAATCGTATACATATTTTAAACTTATGTAACTCAATATACTTCTTTGCAATATTCTCGCACGTAGATTAAAGAGCTGCGGATAATTCTGGCTCGTTAAGTGAGAGGGAGAAAGAGAGGTAGAGAATGTTCGACGTATCCGGGTTCAATTCAATCTCGCAAGAGTAAACAAGAAGTAGTTCCCTCGGCGATCCCTTTTCGACGCAAGTCGTTACGTGGATCCACGGGAACGAGGCTAACCATCATTCCCGACTTTTCCGACAATAGCCGGCAGTTAACGCGCTTGCCGGTCAGTTAGTACTGTTTAACTTTAATTAATTCCCGCGCCTTCCACGGACAATAAAGCGTGATGAAACGCCATACAAACAAGACGTTGCGTTTCCCTTTGCTCCTTCATCATCGAGCTAATTCCGGACCTCATCGTCACGTTGTTTGCTCCTTTTCTGTTTATAGACGTGTTGATAACGCGCTTCTTCCACGTAATTTTAAATTAAATTAGCGGATTCAATATTGACAAATCCGGTGCAATAAAACATATAGACGATAGCGATCCTCATTATTGAATACGATTTATGTCGATTAAGCAAAGTGTTTATTACAACATTTATCATTTAACTTGCAGAAATTCTTATCTTGAATTTATAACAGTTTTTTTCCTCAATACTTACGATAAAAATATTTGTTTATTTGAAAATAATGTATAAAAAGTTTCGAATTCTCTCATTTTCTATGTCAAACGATACCGAAGTAGTGCTTATTTCAATCTTCAACAAAATTATTGACCACATATGTGCTTTTAAACTTCGGCAACCGCGCGAATTATATCTCTCTATGTAATTTTACGATTCGAAAGTTTAGTCGGGTCAACATAAAATGTAAAAAATAATCACGCGATTTCGTAATCGCCGATAAGATAGTTGGAGAACATATATAAAGAGAAGCCATGTTTCAGGAGTAGTGAAAGAAACGTGGGAGAGAGAAGGTGGGACAGAAAACGAGATGGAATGATGAATGGAAATGAATTTCGTAGGAGAAGGAAGACGAATGGAGACCGTCCGGCTGTGTACCCTTTACCGTTTCCCCTGAGGGAGACGATTTAATTACAATAATCACAATGTTACGGTTCCTGGTATTCTGCCCGGAGCACAGCGACTTGTCCCACGGAAGAGAGGCTAATCGTTTTCCTAAATCGGGGATACTATTTCGCACAACTGTCCGATGCTGTTTAATGATATCGTGGGCGATCCATTTTGCCTAATAAAAACAGAACGATGCTGCTGCATTCAACGGTTTGTTGTTTTTTTCATTTAACCCTCTTATTTGAAAAAAAAAGTTTTTATTTCAATTTTCTCTGAGAAGTCAAAATGTATCTTTGAAAAATTATTCTGTGTAACGTATCATAATAATTTGTATTCTCAATAATAATACAGTTTTGCATTTTTATGTCAAATTTGTCTTTTAATAATATTACGAAATATGCCGTAACAGCAGAGAAAACACATTATTATTCTACCGATTTATGTGCGTACATATTGCGTGAATATTTTTATAGATTTGGATAGTTCATATTGCATGTGCGTCACATTCTGCAAACATAAATAAGATAGACATAAAAAATAAAGCGGGCGCGGCGTGTGAAAGGGGCGAAAACTCGAGGGGAATTCGAGGAGGTGAATTCGAGGTAGCGAATCCGCAAGCGACTTCGCAATTGTGGGAGTTAGCACCGTGGAATGTCATGAAATCCCTTCCCTTCTCTCCCTCCCGGGTCCACCTTTGGAGCTCTAAAATGTTAACCACAGATTACCCGGTGGATTAGATCGCTCAGTCGGGCGAGGCCCCGAGCTACGATTGCAGGGCAAAAAGAGGACGGGGAGAAGGAAGAGAAGCTGCCACGGTCCCCTCACGGTGCTCCGCGTGTACCCTCTTATTAGGGCGTGAGCCTTATCTAAGGGTCACAGCGCCCCGGCGACCTCGTGGGTCCCACAGGGACCACGAGGTTCGTCCAGAATTCCAGGAGTTGTTGCGACCGCTACGCACAAGCCACAGACAACCGGGGCACCGTTGAGTCTTCTTTCAGGCTTCTGAACACTAATTTCGGTCACCTTTCAGATAATGATGATGAGGATGAACCGTGAAGTAATTACCAGCGAGAAAGGGTGAGGGACGAGAGATATTTGGTTCCGCAGATCGGTCGAAAGTTTTAGGCGAATGTCGTGAGAAATCGGAAGGTACTAAAGTTAAGTTGCGGTAGAGAAATTACGAACTTGATACCTAAATACGTGTTTATCGAGTTTATACATGTATGTTTAAAGTGATTAACATTCTTGCAGAAATCTTCATGGAATCATGGTATTTTGTGACTCAGATTCTTCCGCCTTCGCCCATTACAATATATAATTATACTATACTATTCTATTTATATACTGTACAATTTATAATACATTTTTGCATTCATAAATAGTGAAGTGTATGCAACGCCCTAAAAATAGTATTAAAAAATTTAAAAATATATATACATTCACAATAAGATAAACCTTTATTTCAGTCTAATGTAAAAAATATGTTTAGCATCACAGAAATCTGCATTATACTCATTGTTAGAAGATTTACTATTAGAATGGATGTAAGTGTGTGTGTATAAATTTTAGAAAACTGAATAATCTTCCTGTATATATATTGTATATACGCATATATAAATTATATAAATTATATATGTACATAAAAATGTTAGGATTTATTCGTTTTCGCAAAATAAATCATTTATATATGTATGATTTATATACTTCGCGGAAGTGTCTCCGCTTTCTACATAATTTCCACAGGTAAGTAACGGTTTCCGACTTTCGCGGCCGTCGCGTCTGGGGGGAACGATTAAAAGTCGGGCGATAAATTTTCAGAAAATTAAGAACTTCGCTGCCGGCCGGGTGAAACCGGTACGGATAACGTTCAGGACGGAACGCGTAGGAGCTGACCCGCCGCGGGCCCAGGGCCTGTGGTTAGGGCGGTACAGCGACCGCTCTTTTTTCAGGCCCCGACGATTAGGTAAACTGTCTGTGCCCACGGCGCGCGGTGTGTGCCCACATTGTCGGGGCTCCTCGCTCCTCGGCTATGCTATTAGTTAGTAGTATAGTTTAAACTCGGGACATCGCGCGCCGGATCGCGCCAGGGGTGCGCCGGGGGTGCGCCGCGCCGCGCCGCGCCGCAGAAGATGGAAAGACGGAAAGCGAGAGGGAATAGGGAGCGAGCCGAGCCCCACCCTTTTAAACGTCGCTAATTCGGCGACGAACCCCGTTGGCATCGCAACTCTCCTCGAGCCGTGCAAAAAACAACGACGGAAGTGGGAAAGCGGACTGGCGCGGCGGGACCTTACCGGCACCACCGGGCTCTACCGAAATAAAGGGTCTCGGACTCCTGGATTCCTTTAACGATAATCGATCGTCTACTCTGCTTCTCCTTGCCCGCCCCCGCGTGCTTCCCGCGCCGTCAGCCGAGATCGCTCTCATTTTCTACGCTCGTGCAGTTTTTTTTTTCCCGAATAGTCAGGTAGGGAGGATGAGAGAGGGCGGCCTTTCGGTTCTTTCTTCGGTTGTTCTCACCCTCGAAATTGCTGTGATCGGTACCGATATACGGTCCATTATCGACGGTGCAGCGCGCGCGTCAGCCCGACGTAGTTTCTCACACAGTTTGCCTGCCCAAAGTCGTCGCCTGTGTCACCCGCGCGGATGCAAACGCGCACCCCACCTTCCCGGAATATCATCGCCGCCTTCCGATTGGCGCGTTTGGCTCTTTGTAGTCGGCGGCTGCCGACGAGCGTATCCACCAGCTGCTACCCTCTAACGGAGAAGCTCGCAACGAGCGGTTATCTTTCGTAATTCGAATTTTGCGTACGAGCTTGCGACTTGAAAATGCGACTTCAAAATCGTGTAAAATGCGCTCAAATTATTTTCTTGAGTAGTATATTTATACAGTCCGATATTATATGTAAGATCCTTTTAAATCTGATTTTAAATAGTCTTAAGATTCCATTTAATCAACACGATGATCAACGCGATGATCTTATAGCATTCTATAAGATCGTACACTTCAAAATATGATCTTAAAAATAAATATAAAATCTGAAGTTTGTATAAATATCGCTCTGTGAAGAGCATTTACGATCTTATTTAATTGTAATGGTTGCATTTAAGTATACGAATGGGATATGTACGCAGTGATATGAATCGTACCCAGCAAACACAGACCATTACAGTAATACAGTAATGTATAGCAACGTTATAACATTGCAGCAACATCACAGCAATTCTGCAATATTGTCACAATGTTACTGGAATATTTTGCGTTTGCTGGGTCATTTGAATCTTGATGGAGAATCTTCAAGATAGCTTTGTCCGAAAATATTATTTCTAACGATGTATTATGTATAACGAGGTTTGAAAAATTATCGTCTATCTGGATCGAATTAAAGTTTCTTTTCAAGAAAAGTTGCTAATAATGTAAGTAAATGGGCGAGTACGGCTTTTAAAAATATTTCCCTAATGTCACCTAGATTCTATAAACAATCCTCTGTGACTTTCCGCTGAAAATTGTATGTGGGATGGGGGCTGGGATTTGAACTCGGGACCCTTGCGTCACTAATCACTCGCGTTAGCATGGAGCCACGCGTCATCTTAAGAAAAGTTGCTACGTAAGTACCTATTCTTTTCATGATATATAGATCTTATAAATGATATGAGAGATCTCCTCAAATGTTACTCTGTACACGCATGTATTTTTATGCGAGTTAAAATGATGGATACATATTATTATAAAATCAAGATAAGATCATAAAAATTTTATAAAAAGTTTTATAAAGATTATAAGAATAAGATTGCAATAGAGACTGTACCGTAAATAAGTGCTTTTCATTGAAGCAGAATTTACAGACAAAGATACCGTTTATTTGCCCGCGAACGCGACGTTTCGGATAGGACTCGCTCCAGATTCGGCATCGCGCCTTGACGCGAGAGCTTCGCGGTGGACAAGGCAAACGCGTGAATCCCATTGCCGGGGCGTCGTCGGCAACCGTGGATTATCGGTTCATAATTCACTACCGCCCTGGACAGTGATTGTCAGTTTGCCCCGCCGTTACATCCGTCCGGCCGCACTTCGAGTCCGCGTAATGGATCATTACACGTCGAGCGATAATCAATTTTCGAAGTGCCGGCGCTGGGTGCGCGCCGTGAACGATCCCGGGGAGCGCCGTGAACGAGGGCGGCCGTGAGAGGGGTTTCGGCGCGGTGCACGTAACTCAGCTTTCCTGTCCGTGCTATGCTTCTGGTTTACAATTGAATCGATTATGCCTGAAAGGTCATGAGCCGGTAAAAGTGGCCTTTTTTTTTTCGAAACGAGTAGCATTTGTAGACGCTTTGCCCGTTTCGTCACTGTATTTTCTCCCGAGCCTTTCGTGCGCGTTTGATAAATCTCTTTCAGTCTGCCTTTCATTTATTGTACTCATGTTGGAAACAATCGCGGCCGTTCCGAGCTAAACTTCGACAGGGAGCGTAAAAGGCATAAAATTTTTCTTTCGGAGCGCGTTTCTTTCTTTTTTTTTTTAGAACAAGCTCTCGGAGTTTGTTGTCGTTTTACAATGAAAAAAGTTGAAATTATGGCACTAAAGTTTATTAAATTTACGATCTCTTGCTGCAGTATGCACCTTTCTACAATTTCGACATTTCTACATTTGTGTTGCAGGCAAGTTTATGAGTAATAAATATAAGTAATTGGAAACGGTTGCGGATTTGACGATTTTATTACTCTCGTCTTTTTCGAGACACTTCCAAGACTTTTTGTAATATTTCCATTTTTATATTGAAAAAGGTTCTTGTGGGAAGCGCAAACTGTGGTGCCATTGAGAGAACGGAATAATCCAGGCGTGATTCGGTAGCAAAGATGGCAGGAACATTCCAGCCGCGCGTGTACGACTGATAAAGATGGCCTGTGGTGCTCGCAAACGAAGAAATAAGCAGAGTATGCGGGAGGATGGACCTCGTGCGCTGGGAGGGATGGTATTCGATGGGAGCCAGGGGAGGAGATCGAGGAACATAGAGAGGTGGACATAGGCAAGATAACAGACGAGGAAGAAGGCACGGGGAAGAAGGAGTAGCGGAAGATGAATACGGGTGGTGGGTGGACTGTGGAAGAGGGAAAGACGGAAAGAATGCACCAGGCACGGAGGAAGCACGGGGTGAATGGCGAGCGAAGGGAAGGAAGAGGTGGGCGGGGGAGGTAGGAAGGAGGAGAATGTGGGTGGAATGGCGGAAAGTCGAAGAGAGAAGAAGAGTGCTCCTCAGCGCGCGCGCGCGCGCGCAACGTGGGAAGGGGAAGGAAGAATACGGTAAGGGAGGGTTTGGTGGCAAGACGGGCGAGCGAGCGAGCCGATCGAGAGAGCGAACGCGCGCGTTCGGCAAGACGTTGCATGGTGAAGGGGGTTAGTTAGGCGCGTGGGGCCACGTGCGTTCCCACGGTTTCGAGAGAGCCGCATATCGCGCCAGCCCTCTCCGCGAAGTTTCGCTCTTCTCCCTCTCTCTCTTTCTCTCTCTGTCTCTCCGCAAAATGCGCGTCCCCTTCCCTCTTCCGCGAGCGCGAGAGAAGAGAGAGAGAGAGAGAGAGAGAGAGAGAGAGAGAGAGAGAGAGAGAGAGAAAGAGCACAGCTCTCGATGGCTGGTACAACGTTATGCGCTTAAATGTATGCACGCGGGCTTCGTGGCGATCCCGACGACTCGCGCGCGTATACATATATAGATGTGCATGTTTAAAAAAAATTAATATATATATATATATATATATATATATATATATATAATTCCGCCGGCATCACCGCCGACGCCACCGCCGCCGCCGCCGCCGCCACCACCACCACCACCACGTCGTTCTTCCTTCTCGCTAGCGTTGGCGGCGCGCCGACCTCTGACCTCCCATTACCGGCTCGACCGACCGGCGACTCGACTCCTTCGCGCATGCAGGCTCGCGTACGGTACACGCCGGTATCTCTATCGATGTAGACGTGGTACGGCACCGGGGTCCCGCGCGCTCGAATATAATCCCCGGATTGTGGGCCCATCCGTCGGCCGCGGTTAACCCTCCCATGTATTTGACTACCATCCGCGAAAAAGCGGCCGGGCTCAAAGGGCCTAAGCTCGCGGGATTTCCTTTGCTTTGCTGCGATGCTGAAACAATATCTCGCGATAACAGGGATGTGGGCATGTGATATTCAAATTACCACCGGAGTGTACGTCGCGTAATTATACATCTTTCGTTCGAGACCACGGCAATTCGCGAGCGTAAATGCTATAATGCAATAAAATCAGACCGATATTCGTCTGAGGATTGATTTTATTAATTATGTATATAATGTGATAGTATGAGAGCCGCAAGTATTTTGTGAACGCAATCGACTGATAATAACTGAAAAAAATTCTGCTTTATGAGATCCCCAAGAGGAGAATAAAATATTACGAAGTGAGAGAGAGAAAGAGAGAGCAATGTGTATGTTTAACAATTACTTGAATAATGACAACGAGTATCTACAGTTTATTGCGGTAGATGTGTTGGCGTATTCCACCGGCGGGATTCATCCGCGCTCTCCGCCGTCATTAGGTTCATTCGCGGAGTAACCGGCGCGGCGCGCATCTTCTCGTTCCTGGGGCAATTTGAAGTAGGCCGGCGAAACGATTAGGAGCATTTCTCGGAGGCGAAGGGGGCGTTAAACGGGACGACCGGCGACGTCGTCGAGGGATCGTATCTTCGTGTTAACGACACGGCTTCCTCTTCTTCGCCGTTCGCTGAAACATGGTGCGTTCATCTATCCGCGTTCCGAAAGGAGCCGTTAATTCATAAACACCTCTAAACACATCCAGTACTTTCGCAGACGTGTTTAAGATATTTGCTCATATCACAAAATGGTAATAAACTCTAACATTAATATTTTGTAACAAAATAATTATTTTGTACTGATCAATGTTTAAATTGCTCAATTAGGCACAATTTAAATTTATGTAAAATAAGTACGAAACCGCAAAATCAGTTTGTTTTTTTTCTCAATTGTGTTTTATTTTCTATAAGTACCTATTTAATGTAAATTATTTTATAATTAAAACAATATTATTTTTTAAGTCAAGAAAAAGGGTAGAAAAATATTGTTGAGAAAAGAACAGTCATTGATCGAAATTATCAATATTTTCAATTTTTAAAGATTGGAAAAAAATTATAAAGTTAACATTTCATAAGAAAATATAATCCAAATTATATGAATTACAAGAAATCTGAATATTGATAGAACAATTAAAAGAAGATTCAGAAAAGAACTTTAGGAAATGACTGCAACATCTCATTGAAATGCGTACGTTGAAATTGCTGTAGTGCAGAAAATTAAATAAGAAAAGCTGTGAAAAAAATCGCGTTTATATTATATGTGACGTGTGACCGATGGAGAAATCAAACGATGTCAAATAATAATTTTCCTCTTACGAATGAAAAGAGGCGACTGCAAAACGCGACAACGAGTTTCGCATTTGCTCAATCAGCTGTAACAGTCTCGCATTTTTTTCCCGAGCACGACAGAAATAAGCGGAGATTGCTTGAGAGAGAGAGAGAGAGAGAGAGAGAGAGAGAGAGAGAGAGAGAGAGAGAGAAGGAGAGTATCTGCGAATCGCGCGGGGGTCCATTTCGGCGCGGCGCGCGGGGTACCCGCGCCGCCAAAGAAGACACGGCGCGCCACGCCGCGCGCGCAAGATATTCCCAAGAGCGAAAGCCCGCAACCGAGGTCACTCCACCTCGTGGGAGGGCCCCCGGGCGCCGCGTAGCCTCCCCCGTCGGTTCACCCGGGAACGAAAAACAAGACTTTATGGGGCTGCATCGGACGGTGAGCGCGAGGCGCGGTTACGTCCAGGACCGGCTAAAGGCAAGGCTTAACGAAAATCGTGATGCCGCGATGCGCGTCGGATGCCCCTCGGAGGATGGCAGATTAATTTACATTTTGTTTAACGAAATCTTAAAATAGATTATTGTCAATTGTTTTTACTCAATAATTCTATCGAGAAGTGTACTCTCTCTCGAATCATTTTTGCAGACATTATCAAAGTCCTACAATTTTCAACATAAAATCTTACGGCGCGCTCGTGTAAATTTAATTTATTTAAAACATAAAACTTTACAAAATATCCTTCTCTAATCTCTAAAATTTTTGTTACTTAATAGAGATTTTTTTAATGAAGCGCCGAGATTTAATCCGAATAATGAGAAATAAATTTTAGGGATTAGAGAAGGACATTTTGTAAATTGTATTTTATTTATTTTTAAATAAATAAATAAAATAATAAATTTTTAAATAAATTAAATTAAATTTATCCGAGTGTAAAATTTTATATATGTTATGAAAACTGTAGGATTTTGATAGTGCAAAAATGTTTCGAGAGAGTACACTTCTTGATAGAATTATTAAGTAAATGGATGCGATAAAAAAAAGTTCCTCTCTATTTAGTTTAGCGAAGATTACTTATCGTGAATGGGTCGTTCGAACGCGCGATAAAAATCACTCTCGGGCTCTTATCGTTCCTAGCGTTTTAAACTGACCGACGCCAATGTTATTTCGCGCGTGTCGGCGATAAGTTAAGACTAGTCAAAGTACGGCCGCGTTGGAAATACATCGGCGTTGTAATTTATATTATTCCCAAGTACGCCTCCGGTGTGTACTGCTGACCGTAATAATCGTACTTACTCGCGCGTTACACGGTGCTAACAAGAAACGGAGAGCGGCGGATGGCAAAAAGCGGAAACGACGAGAGAACGAGACGGGAGAACGGATGTGGAAAGCGAAGGAGAAAGAGGAAGAGAAGAAGAGGGCAAGAGCCAATTAGTTGCTTTACGACCAGCAAGTAACATTTAACTTGCTCGCATTTAACCGAAGAGAGAAAAAAATGAGAAGGTGATCGTACCGAGTAACACGATTGCTCGCAATCAACGAATTACAAATGGATTGTACAAACGTATATTTGCGGGATGCAACGTAATCAGATAATTTCGTTACTCGTTCAACGAAAATTTTTCTTCGCGTTGAAGTATAATTTGACTCGATACAAGAAGAAGACTCGAAACTTACACTTGAAATATTTAGCTTGATGAGATCTGGGAAAGTTACCCGAACTGATTTTACAAAAAGAGAACTAATAATTTATTAATAGGATACATTATTTAAGCCTTTTTCACGATGTTGTAAATTAGATTCAATAATAACATCGTAAATTTTAATTAGACACTGAATTTAAAAAAAAATGTATTTATAACTGAATTGTTTCACTAAATTATTGGACATCAGTTACATCCCGCTTAATTAGTAAGTAGATAAATTATATATATATATATATATATATATATATAATTTAAATTAATTTATGTATATATAATTTCATCGCCATGACGATTTTTTTTACGTTTTATCAATCATCAGTGATTGTCATGGAGCGACTGTCAAATAAATATTTATCATATATTTGTGCGACTCATAATGCTATAAATCCAACATTATAAATTAAGTATACTTTATTGGTCTTCATATAAAATCCTTTAATCTGGCGTGAATGGAAAATCAGTTAAAATATGTTTGACGGTGAATGAGTTAAATTACTAAAATGGCAAATAATGGCAACAATTTCTAGTAGGTATATTGTATCTATCTCAACGTCACGCGGAGGCTTATAAAATGCTGCAGGACGTGAGACGTGTAAAAATTGTTTCTCGCAACGTAGAGGAACACGTGCTGAGAACGTAGGTGGCGAGTTACAAGCGAATACCTCATTAACGGGACTGTACTCGCGAGAACGAGATAATTAACGCGTTAAACCGACGCCACGTCAGGATTATCAGGCCTCTCCCAGCTTTAATTACGTATACCCACGCGTTGTCGCTACCCTATCTGACCACCGGTGCTACACGTTATCGGATACCAGCTTAATATATGCGCGACTCTCGTAAAAATGTACGCGGAAGACAATGTACACACGATAGCGTGAAATATTCGTTTAGGAAGACGGTTTGCGCGATTGCAAGTTTCTTGCGAAGATTTTTAACGTCTGCGCTATTTAAATAGCGCCAATTTAGCAACGACATTGTAGATGTACTTGAAAGTAATTGTTATCATAACCGACTTAAAAATCTTCCCGTACCACGCCAACACCACAGGAAGTTGACTTAAGTTGCTTATGTAATTCTCATTTTCAAGCAAATGAATAACTAAATTCAAAAATATTCTGCAAATATTTGCCTGTCCGTCGTCTTTCTATTGAAATGGAAATGAGAGAAAACGGAAATATTTTTGCAAATTGAAGAATGATTTTTTAGGCATATGTGGCTATTTTAGGCGTATATGGCTATTTTTAGTATATAATAATTATGAATTTTTTATAACATAACCATGATTTGAATAATTTGGACTGATTACAAATGGAATATATTTGTATCTCATATATTATTAAATTATCAATTAATGATTATAATTGATATTATTATATTTATATTATATATTTATATAATATCATATATTTATTATAATAGATATTCGTACTATTGTAGATAGAAGAATAAATTTAAAAAATACCATATTATTTAGATATTTTAGAAATAAAAATAAATCTAATAAAATATAAAATAAAGAAGTTATAAACATATATATTTTTTTGATAACGGTAGTCACGAAACGGTGACAGTTATGACAACGTGACGATAAAATATTTAACGGAATTAGGACTTTAGTCTGTTTCTTTTTGCGGATTGTTGGGATTAAAATAACAGTACCGAAGGGATAACAGGTAGTCAGAGCTACTGCATCGAAGGCCCTAGTCTTTATTAAGTCCCTTTGTCTATTTTCAAAAGAACCAGACGTTGCAAGACATAGGTTTTATGTTGGTCTTATCTTGTAAAGTAAATATAGGCTTTTACATTAAAAGGCTAAAAGGAATAAATCATATTTAATATTTCAAAAAAAGGTGGTGAAAGGTAGGAAAAAAAACAAATTCCATATTTTTCGATAAATCGTTTCGACACGTACAGCTTTCCTTTCAATTTTTCTTTTGATTTCTTACGCTAATATTCATGTAAGATTAACATCAGAAAGGAAAATATGGCATTTAAAATTTTTTCGGCAACAATCAAAGCACCCAAAAAAAAGTATTTTACGTTCAAAGTGAATTTTTCCTGTAATCATATTCTAAGCTTATTGTTTTACACCAAACATATTCCTCTTTCAATAGTGAAAGTGAAAATACTTTCAAAGTGAAAATACTTTTTTCTCTCTTAAATACTCTTGTTTACACAATTTTTCTTTTGATTTCAGAGGAATTCTTTTGAAGTCAATATAAGAGTTAAATTCCTTAAGTAAGATTTAGAGGATTCCATGTATATCAAAATTATTTTTTTTGAGTGAGGCATTCGTATAAAAAAATTTACTGGCATAACGTACAAATAAATGTCTTCAAGCGATATTATGAAACATGGTATTCATATAACTCCATATCTAACAATTTTTTTTCTCTCTCTCTCTCTCTTCTCTTTTATTTCTTATATTATATATTATGACGCGCTGCATGTGCGATTCTATCGATATCATAGCACCATTAACGACGTCGGCTTCATGTATTTTAATAATTATTCGACACGTTATTTGTCAAGTGCGAAATGGAAATCGGCCGACGCCGCGCCGGCCCGAATCGAAGGGGAAATCGCGAAAGGTGCCCCATCCTCTCGCAGGATCCCACGCAGAGACGATGATTAAAATTGTAAATATCTGCGGTCGACCCCCGGTGTTACGACCTTTGCGCGTCTTTGGCACCCTACCGCCTCACCCCATATATTAAAGGATATTAGATTATGGTAAGCGGCGCGCATTAATGAACGCGGATTCGCGCGCGTCTCCCTCTATATGCTCACCTTACGCTCTCCCTGTCTAGCGCCATTTTTCACGCACTCAGAGCACCTTCGTACGGATTCGATCGGCGATTTCTCTTCGGGAGCCGCGGCCCTTTGTGTCGGCGAAACGGAGCCAATGAGCCCTCGCCGATATCCGCGGTCAATAACGCGGCAGCTATGCATTATGTATCGTTGCGTTATAAAATCTCCGAAATTAATAACGCAGTTTGGGGAGAACGATATTACTGCATTTCTTACGTTATACTTTTGGATAACAATCTCGCGAGAATTCTATATTTCTTTTTATTATTGATATGCTATAATGAATAATGTTGTAATAAAATAATCTCTTTATTACACTCTCAAAGAGTTAGAGATACCAACGATACATAAAACTTTTCACAAGGGAAAGAAAATGTTCAAAAGAAAATGTATTTTATAGCTATAAAGTATTGAGTTCTATTTATAATAACCAGAATATTTGATCAATCCTACAAGATTTTCTGATTCGTTCGTTTTTAATTTGTTCTCGATGTATAATTGTTTAATTATTTGCATACATAAAAATATTTATTGTTCCAGATCGTTTATATCAAATATTAAATATTGAAATACATTATCATTACCTCTCTCAACTCTTCTCAATTTTTCGTGTTCTTGTTTTTACAGTTCCATTCACTGCAACGTTCTGAGAGCACACAGCTTTCTATATTAATATCGATCATCCCTTAAGAAGAAATCCCCGAACGAAGAATGATCAACGACTAACGACAACAACGGAGAGTCAGAGACGACAGCGAAAGACGTGAGGGAGGGCGGAGAGAGCAAAGTCAAGAGGAATCGAATAAGAAAATCGACGAAGGGAGACAAGGAAGAGGGAGAAAAGGATTGTGAACGGCACCACACGATTATCCCCTCGTAGTCCGTTCACGAGGAGGCGCAATAAAGCACTCCCTCGATATTCCCTTGCGCCGCGGCCGGCACAATCGTCGTACCGACGTCCCCTTCTTGCCGTGGCCCGTCGTCGTTGCGCGCGGACAGCGTGGGTGTATCGACGGAGACAAGATGAACGTTAGAACACGAACTGGTCCTCCTTCGCCGGCGTTCCAGCGGTAATGCATGGGTTTCGTGTCGCGGCGGGCGGCACACTTTGTAACGACCGCGGCCTTTTGACTCGATTAATCATTGATATGTGTACATACGTGCGTGGCGTGTACACATACGGGGTGTTCGAGAACTCGCGAGATCCTCACCGCCCGCTCTGATCGGGGGAGGGGTGGCCGATGGTGGCGGCCGGGTGGAGGAGTCGCACGAAAATACGGAGCGGGATATGTCATAGGTGCGTTCGTCGCAGAGATAAATGAGCCATTCGTTGGGCGGAATAGCAGCGTAAGTCATATGAATAAAAGCGAGTAAAAATATTGTCCATTCAGGCGACGCTTTTCGAGCGAGTTATGCTGGCGCGATATAAATATCGTATAAATGTAATATAAACTATCGCGTAACCCGATGAAAGAGCTACCACGATGAGGAAGATCTTGACTCAAGTGTTCTTCATTTTTGGCTTTCGTTCTCCGTGAACTTGCGCTGTTGACGATCTTAATGAATTATTAGATAGAATTTGTGGCGGCGTGCACGTCAAAGACGAAAATTCTGAAATTTTTCTAAAAAATTATTACCTTTTTACGCGAAATAATGAAACTTTTGGTTCTGTAGAAATAATTATTTATAAAATAATATAATAATATATTATTTCATAAATTAATTTATGCCGTAATTGGAATTTTAGGATTTATTATTTGAGCCTATCACATATTTACTATTGAAAAGGGATATCGATACACGAGCATATTTTACATCAGCAACTATAATTGCTACTCCTACATGTATTAAAATCTTAAGATGAATTTCAACACTCCATGGAATAAAAATCAATTACAATCCTTGTCCTTGATGAACTATGGGATTTTTTCTTCTATTTACTGTAGGAGATCTAACTGAAATTATCTAATTCTTCTATCCATGCAGCGACGTGCGTCTTCGAGTTTTCGCGCATCTTAAATGGTATTTTTTGAGTCTAACGACGTTGGCATCTCGTTTACTCTAGCGCCACGATGAAAGATGATCGGAGCGCGCTCCGCAAAAGATGTCCCTCGATTTACATAACACTGAGGCCCTCTCGCCCCAATCGCGGCGGATTCCAGGAAATCGTCGGTAATTCCTCGGAATCAATCCGTGTGGGCGTCCGCGCCGCGCTCTTTCGGGCCAACGAAATCCGTCTTCGTCGATTTCCGTTGTCATCGTGTCTGCGTTGTCGTGAGGCATCGCCGTGAGGCTGCGATTTCGATAGGCAAGAAGGGGGCGTAAGAGGGCCCCTCGGAAGGCCTCGGGCCGGCTCATTACCAGCAATTGTGGTCGAATGGCACCCCGTGGCGTGGTACACGGCTGCATCAGCCCCCGCCGACTCCGGCGACGGCCGACGGCCGACGGCCGACGGTCAGCCCCGAGCGTGCCCCTGTCCGTCGCACGACAACGGGATTTAATTGCTCGATCAATCATTATTTTCGTGGTCCGTCGTTAACCACTGATAGACTAGGCGGTGCTTGCGTGCCCTATGAGCTAGTCCTTGATTGCTCTATCGCGTACATAATGCATCGGATCATATAACTTGATTATTAATCGAAAAAAGTTGGCAGAAATCATTTCTTTTTTCGTAAAAAGAGTTTTCCGATTATCCGATCGAGTAGTGTTTTTTTTATAATCTATTTATTATTGGCAGATTTAGAGCCGGTTTTTTCAACTTCTTGGTGAGCTAATTAATAGTTAAATCATACGTCTGAACTTGGCTAATTTGAAGATAAAACAAAGACAGACGTATGATTTAATTGTTAATTAGCTTACCAAGAAGTTGAAAAAACCGGTCCTTACACTGAAAAAAATTTCTGGGTAAAAAGGAATGAACCAGAAAATCATGTAGAATTGATCAAATATTCTAATTATTATAATAGAACTTATACTTTATAACTTATAACAACCAGAATTCCTATTATAATAACCAGAATATTTGATCAATCCTACAAGATTTTTCTAATTCATCCGTTTTTAACCAGAATTTTCTTCAGTGTAGATGTTGAATTATATAGTATTTGATTACTTTGTCTTGTATAAATTAAAAAAATATATAACAATTTTATAATAAGTTAGAAACTTTTATTTTTTTAGTCCACATACTTTAATACATATAAACTTTGTGTAATTTTAAACTCTTTTCTTCCTACGGTAAATTAATAAATAAATTATTTCTCTATAGGTATACATACAAAGTTTGATTATCGTAAAATGGAAAATTATTAGACATGGAATATTTCTTTTATGACTTGGCGGTCACACTTACCGGTAACTGTTCAAATTATCTTCTTACAATTAGATAGAATACGTGATATCAAGAGACGCACGATTTGACATTGCCGCGATTAATCGTGCCCTCTTTATGCTCGCACGGACGACCGTACAATTAGACGTAACCGCGCATTATCATGACAATAAAAGTATTGGAAAGAAAAGGAAGCGTTCCGCCGCGCGAGCGGGTTGATCGATCGAATCGTGCGGCTCGCGGTGTCTTTGATGGCGACCGCGAATAGATCGTCACACCGCGGAGACGGGAACGAAACACACGCTCCGGTTCGTGGCGTGGAAGAAAGGAAGAAAGGAACTGAGACAGCGTGGAGACAAAACGACCCACTTGTGAGACTTTTATGATCATTCTCCACGCTCTCACCCGCGTCATTAGCCGGTAGGTGGATACGCGGTCCCACACGTGGTGAAGACACACGTCTCCGTGCCACGACACACGCACGGGGAAGGCACCTCAGCGAGAAGGGAAGTTCCCCCTGCTCTCTGCGTTTCCGAGAAACAATCTGTTATAGTGTTCCACGTGAATGGCGAAACGTAAAAATATCACCCGGGTTCCCACGTGGCGGGCTCAATGGATCGCGCTGACCAAAGGGGTAGGGTAGGAAGGGCGGTAAGGTGAAGGGAAACGCTTGGCGAGAAAGACGGCGAGAAAGACATCCCGCGAAGGAGAGACAAGAAAAAAATGAGTGAAGTCGTCTCTCTCTCTCTCTCTCTCTTTCTTTCTCTCGATGACGGGCTGCGCGCCGAGAGGCGGCGATGCGGTTTCTACGCGGAGTGAGAAAGGACTGGACGAGAGAGCGAGGAGGGAGAAATAGAAGAGGAAGGATTCGTCGCGGAGCGCGGTTTTCAACGAAGCCAATTATTAGATGCGTCACGAGCCGCGGGCGGGGGTACCGGGTGTCGTCGCGCCGTATCGACGTAAGAGAGTTTCGAGAGTTTCGTTTTCCACGCCACTCGCGAGCTCGTCGGCAACGGCGCGGGTTCACAGCTTTACCGAACCGGCTGGCGTTGGGTCCTTTGGCTTTTGATTCATTGCGTGGCGCGGAGCGAACTGGGGTTCCCGGATTGGTCCTCTCGTCCGAAGCCTTCGCAAATGTGCAAATCACAATGTAATCACGATCGCTAATTACCTCGCCTAATTAGTATTCTGGGACACATTGTCGCGACACGCGTCTGCAATACACAATGGCGGTGTTGCACTTAAGGATGTATCTGAGCTATCTTCAAAATAGCACCAAGTCGATAAGAATTTGTGAGATTGTTCTTTAGCCTTCCTGATGTGCTGCAAAAAAAACTTTAAACGAATTCTGATTGTTATAATAGGAATTCTGGTTATTGTAAGTTATAAAGCATTGAGTTCTATTAGAATAACCAGAATTTCTATTATAATAATCAGAATATTTGATCAATCCTACAAGATTTTCTGTCTCGTCCGTTTTTATCCAGAATTTTTTTCAGTATGTGTGTATTTGATTTTCTAATGGCAACATTTAAATGTATAATGATACAATTAATGAAAACAGAGAAACGTGCGCAGGAAGTACATGATTGAAATTTTAAGAATTGTGCTAGCTCAATTAATCCCCTTCGCGCTCGGTTAATTGACGCTGGAGGGATGAGCGACGTGGAACGTTTAGGGCACGCGGTCCACCTGTTACGCAAATCTAGGCGTCACGCGGAGGAAGGTACACGGTTAAATAACACCGCCGATAGACACCCGGGTTGCCACAGGTATCATCGCCGACCATCCCGAGATCGAGTCTACGCACCTTTGTGCACGCGAAGCGGAGCCGAAGAATATCTCTCCCTTTCCCTCGCCGAGGTGGAGAAGAGACCGAGTCGCTGCGGGGACACTCGCTTCTCGCGCAGCCCTGACAATGGACCATTCGTCCGCCATTGTGTCCGCGGCACATTAATTGTCTCTTTGAGGCCCGATGACCTCCGCGGATATGACTCTCGCCCTCCCCCTCCCTTCTGCCCTCTTCTTGCGCCTCTCCCTCGCCGTTTCTTTTTCACCCGCGTCGTTTCTTTTCTCCTCGCCCGATTCCCTGCCTTTCTCGATGCGTTAAGTCGAACGTAACCGCGTGGGGGCGGAAGAGGTGGACCGTACAACCTCATCGAAGATAAAATTGTCCCGTGGAATCGACGCGTTGGACGTTGGACGTTTGTCGTGCTGGTAACATGTTATTTCGCAAATGATCACTATGGGCGCCCAACGTGATCTTTTGCACGAACCTCGCTTCACGGGTTCGAATTTGTTTAGACGCCCATTAAAGAATCATTTTTGTAAGGTACGTATGTTAATATAAATTAATTACAAATAGTAAACTAAAGGGATAGATTTTATACAGATACTTTAAATTAATTCACATGAGAAAATTACAAAAAAGATAAGTAATAACAACGGGACTCGCTCATGAAAAGATGTATTTTACAAAAAATGTATTTGATGCGAAACGCAATAGCGTTTCTTTCGATTAAAAATATAATTATGGAATGCAGAACAATGCAATTATAATAATAGAACTTTGTGAGCAAAGCCCGCATAAATATTGCATTAAAAATACTGTAATTGCATTTTAAAACGCACGAAAATTTTATTTCTTTGCTTTCTAACAAAAAAATAAAACAACTTTCCTTACAAAAAGTATTACTGAAATAATAAATTGGCCAGTAATAAATCACTATTATGTAGTAATTTTATTATTGTGTAAGTAATAAAATTACTAAGCAGCAATAATTAATTACTGGCCAATTTATTACTGTAATACTTTTCTGCTAGAGCTGTCTTTATTCGCGACACAGACTAGCTCGTCGGAGTCACAGTTTGCGAGAAGGTCCAGAGACACGAGACGTGTTGTTTAGCGAACAATTAACTATGTCTATTGTAATAAAAAATAGAAATCAATTATATAAAGTAAATACAATATAGGCACTCGGCGAAATGCTGATCGAAGTCGCAGCAGAATAACGCGAAAACGGCGCAACTTGTCGGTTGCGATACAGTACGGTACGATCGCGGCACGACAGGGGAATCGAATGTCTACGTCTCAATACGGTCGGAATTTCGTGTTAGATGGAGGACGGTCGACTGCTACCGATAACTCTCGGTGGAGACAGGGAACAGGACCTATCTCGTTGTTCTTATAATTTGGCCGTTCGAAACTGGAAGAGTCGTATCGCTGCCGAGAACACTAGGCGGAGTCAAGGAACTTCCTATCCCGTTTATCGTGCGGTATATGGTGAACAGGAAAGTGCCGGTGTCGATGCCGAGAACGCTCGGCGAAGGCAGGAAACTTCCTGCCTACTCCGGTTTTCTCACAACTCTCAGGTAGTCGGGAGACGAGTCTAGCTGATGAATCGCGGCGACGGCTGATTTGAGATGAGTGCTGTTTCGGCAGAAAATCAGCCTTTTATTCAGCCTCTTCGAGGTAGTTTGAAGATTTGTGTATACGGGGTCGGGAATTGCCACCGGCGATCGCGAACGCTCGGTGACGCATGTGGATCGGAGCGGAATTACGGGGTCCGAATGCCGCGATGTCGTTCGGCGATGATTGGTGATTTCTCATAGAGTTCGGTGCGATTTTTACTTATTGTTAATATGATGTGCGTATCATTACACAAATATATTACCTACTAATAAAATATTTAGAAATCTATTCCTGTTAAATCTATTTATAATAACAGCAGAAAAAGAATGATAAAAAGACAAAGAAAGAGAGACAGATTATTACTTTATAGTTTTTAAAAAAAATAATTTTTTATTTTATTCAACAAGTTTATTCATCAACAATGAGTACAATGACATTGAAATTTTGATACGAAACAAATAGAAAGATATGTACTCATCAAGAAAATTATAATTCTATTCTGTTAAATTTTATTAATATTATTAAAAATTTTTAACAAATTCAATTACTTTTCATGATTTAATTCTAACTTTCAGAACTAACAGTTGTGGTTCTTTGAGTTTTCCATTATACTCAAATTGACATTTACACTCAATTAAATGCAAATAGTAAATGATTTCAATTTTATTTATGTTCTTTTAGTAATATGATAGCGGAAAAGAACCATAGAATTTTACTATACGTTAGAATTCGACAGAAAGAAATTTCGATAAGCCAGGGGATATAGTCAGTAAATGGTCAGACACACGAATCGGATACTTATGACAACCAAGTTAACTGCTCTGTTCAAATTTAAGGAACGTCAAATTAGATTAATAAATGATTCATTAGAAGACAGTATATTTATACGTATATTCATAAAATATATTATGCCTAGAATACATGATATAGGGAAATCCAAAAAAGAACAAATGCAAAGAAATCTCAAATTAAAAGGAATATTCTTTATAATGTGATTATTTGTCCGTTATTTGTTTAAAAGATTAATATAATGTTATAAATTAGGAAATAAAAACGTAATATCGTAATAAATACAACAAACATCAAAAAAGGACTTATAAATATATTTATAGGAATAAAAAATCTTATTTTTATATTTATTCTTATTACAATTTGTGAAAATGTACAAATATCTGTAAATCGTTTAGGCCTATCTCAATCTCACTTCAAGTCATTTTCGAATAAAAATGAAAGAAAGAAGAAAAAAAAAGACATTATGAAAAAGAGAAAAAAGTGCAAGCGGAATAAATAATCCTATAAAGTTAACCAGATATTATTTATATCCGAGTTCAGTAATATAATTCCAACGCCAGCGAAGGGGTTTTAGCTTATGTATGAGGGATATGAGATTTGGGTGGCCCGCGAGTCTATCACGTTTGACGGAAAGATCAGTTAAAGAGAAAAACTCGACTCGTAGCGTTGAAAGAGATTCACGTAGGTGCCTCGACGATGTTCGCTGAATTACGAGCGATATCGGGGAACCCACCGATATAATTAAGAAGACGATCATCCTGCAGCAAGCCGCCGGCTTGTGTCTCTTTCTCCTCTCCTCTCGCGGTGGAATCCAAATTTTATGTCGGTATCATAAAAGCGCGTGACGGCAGAAGAATTAGGACGGCACTCAGATTCTCCGCCGCGGCCTTACAGCTTCGCTAGAAACATTATAAAGGCTAATCCACACTGAAAAACAGTTGACGCGACGCTAACACGCCTCGTGAGACGGTCCTATGGATTATCGCGCATGCCTTTGAAGAAGTGTTAATCGGTTTTATTAATCACTCCTCGAATACGACAATTAAACGTCTTTTAATATACGCCTATAACCTGCGATGAACATTTGTCGTCCACTTCATGGCACATAAAGAAAGGAATTTTCCTACTTCATCGCTTTATTAAACGCCATGCATGGTAGAGGCCATGCATGTAAATTTACACATAAGATTTATGCTGGTAAGTTATGAATTTCTCGATTTCATATGTCATTATAATAGTTGCCGCGATGAAATATTAACAAATAAATAACCGATTGCTGAAAAGTATCGATTAACGCGCGTGCTTTGTGAAGCTTTTGTGAAAATTGGGCTTAAGACGATCGTGCGAATAGATAGAGAGAGGGATACCGGGGATAAAAAGAGAGGAAGCAGATATGGATGAATAATATGGGTTCCTCTCTCTCCCTGCTCTTACGAGAACGGCCAAGGAGGTAGACGAGGGTGTCGCGATTCCCCGCTGTGCGTTGATGGCCTCATCTAGCCTAGAGGTCCTCGAGAATTCATCGGTAATTACCTTTTCTTCAGATCGACGCCAACGAGGTTTCATGGTGCACCGACCGCCAGGACACCCGCAATCTTTTATTCGCTACTGAACGCTTTGTTGACGTTACATGGACAATCCGAGAAAATCGTGTCGCATGCAAATTAACTACGCACCCTTTAATGCACTGTGGGGGGCCAAACTCTTTCAGTCGTTGGACTCGATATACATTTTTTCTTCGGAGATTCTCCGCCTTAAATGCGAAACTGTTGACAGCTTTTATTTTATTGCGCGCTCATCAGATATCGCAAGCGATGCTTGTTTTTGGAAATTTTATTATCTTACATCAGAGCTTTATTTGTGCTTAATAATAAGTAAATTACAGATTAAATGAATATTAGATATTTTGGATTATCTGGCACACAAATATAGTTACTTTTGGCTTCAACCATAATTTTATAATACTTCTAATATTTCTAATACAATAAATTAACTTAACTATATGCATCATTATGTTAACCATAATTATATCATTAGAAATATTATAAAATTGTGATTGGATCCAAAAGTAGCTACATTTTTCTTTCAGTGCAGAATCTTATATCTAATAATAATTTTTATGAATTTCATTATTTTGCCTTTATATGCTTCTGAACAATACACTGATTATTCAATCTTCAAAATATAGTTTTAAGCTGAAAGCTGGAAATGTAATATTATATTATTTTATATATATATTATTAAATATCATGTATATAATATGTATATAAATATATCATATACATATATCATCAAATTTAAATTATCAATTTAAGAAAACTGATTTGAAGAAATTATTATTAGGCATTATTAATAAAAGCCTACTATTTACGTAAATAAAATCTTTCATACTGATTATTTATTTTGCATATATTAATCCCTACCTATTTAAGTAAAAATAAAATCTGTTTCAGAGAAGAAAATTATATAAACATATTGTGCAAAACTTTAATATAAATAAAGTATTTTAAATTACAAAGAATATATTTAAATTACTTAACCAGCCTTTCTTTGTAACCTGCAAAGAGGGTGTTGATATATTTCGGTATTTGTTCGGAAGTATCAAAGGGAACGAAATAGAAAGATAACCCCGCGATCATACGCTATAATAATTTCTGTTCGAAAGCAGGGAAAGAGCGGCGATCCGTTATGTTCGATTCTTCCAGGCTATTCACTATCCACATGACATGGATATAAGTTACGAGCCTTCGAATAATTACACGGTTCAGTCTCGACCCGAGAGAGTCGCGGTCAGCGGAAGGCAAAAGACAATTTTACGCAGCGGGACACCATCGTCCCTGGCGATCCGGTGGCAGCCTCCTTTTCTGGTAACTATTTGCCCCACGGAATCGACAGCTGCGGGCCTGACTGGTCACCTTGGACGCAGGAAGATATCCATCAAAGGTCAAACCCGATTCATTAGTCTGCTTTATACGTCCATATGTTATTTCGAAGAAACGCGTGCTTCTTTTCGAATAATCTTCCTTTAATTTCTTTAAGATCGATGGCACTTTAAAGTGTCATTGAAACATACAATCGATATACATATAATCTGGATTTCTACAATTTGTTTTTTAGAACGCGATGAAATGAATTTAAAGATGTATGTCAGAATTTTAAAGATAACACCATTATCATAGTATTTGGCTAACAATAAGATGTTTATTAAGGTATTTTGTTCCTACGTGTAAAATTTGAAACCAATTTACTGTACCGTTTTCGAGAAAATTAATTGTCTGTAAGACATAATCTCTTATAGCAAACAGTGCACACATTGACCGTTCAAAAACGTGAAAAAATACAATCAAAATTTAATCTTTAAGAAATTGAATACTTCTATGAAATCTTATTGCACGTATAGTTGTAATACATTGAATGGTAACACAGAAATCTATGTTTTTATTTCACAAAATTGCGACAAATACAAACTTATTCGCGAAGAATATAAATTTAACCATTATGAGTTATGTAGTGTTTTGTCCAAAGCACAAAATTCGTGCAGCGTTCTTTGTGTGTAACGTTCAAAGCCTTCGAGCTTTGTAGCACAAAGTGTACGCGAAGGTGGCGTTTCCTTCGAGATGCAGAGAGAGTTGCAGCCTTCATTAGCCTGTTCTACACAATCTAAGAGACGCCGTCGGCCGGCTTATGTAAATCAGTCGCCGCGTAATTGGCACTGAACGAAAAAGCTAATTACCAAAATCGTGCACCCGAGACCCTTAGGACCCAGGGCCCCATCAGCGCTCAGCGGGGAATCGCGACACCCTCGCCCCCTCGTTCCACCACCGCCCGCACCCCGCGCCTCGTCTTTTTATCTTCTGCGGATGCATCTCTTCCCGGACACGATCACGAGACCCTGGAAATTACTCATCCACCACCGATATATACTACTACCTGCTTCTTGATTATACGTCGCTAATCTCGAATGCGTCGGCGAACGTGCCGAGAGAAGTATATCGCGATTTCTTCTTTACGCATGCGATCTTTCATTTCATAAGAATCATTGTGTTCAAACAAATTAAAATAATTATTGTTTATTTCAATTTTATCATCGATCTATTTACAAGGATTAATTGAAAGAAATGATAAAATCAAAAAATCTCATAAAAGATCAGATATCTGTGATAATCATGTAACACATTCTACATTGAAGCCTCACGTGGGCTCTGCAATATTTGTGAATTTATCGTATAATTTTTTATTTACTAACTAAAATTAAATAATCCATATTGTTTACACTATTCTTAGATTATAAAATTACGATTTGATAATTAAAACAATCTGTTGTACGATTTTTTAAATGCTTTTTTTTTCAGTATCACTAAACAAATTAATAATTTCAAAATTAATATCTCAATGATAAGCAGAATTTATAGTTACAAATTTAATGGTTATCATAATTGTATATTAATTGTAATCATTTTGTTGTTGTATAACACAAACGTCAAAGTCTAATAAATCGATTGTCTTCTTGCTGCGTTTTCAATCAGTACACGTCAATGCGGATTTAGATTATATTCTTTACTGTGGAATCGGAGAATCTATGGAATAAAGTGCCTTTCATTTGCGATGAAATTTCGTTGAAATAGACAGATTGGGCGCACGGTCTTCTGGCGCCCCGCCCCGTTCGAGAGTTTCCCAAGAATAATCACCAGGGGGTCCATGGAGCCCGCGCTACCATATTTTAGCCGCTCTGCTTCGGATGCCCGAAAATTTGTGGTTTTCCTCAAACAACGGCTCCCTCGCATTATCTCCGTCGCACGCTTTTTACCCCTTTGTGAAGAGGGGAAAAAAAAGAGGCTGTTATTAATCGTAGCGCGATCCGTGAAAAGACCTTACGACGAGGATGATGAGAGGAGGAGAAGATGACCGCGACTTCTATCTACCTACCTGCAGCAATAAGGACGACTCAGGTAGCCGAAGGATCCTTTGACCTATTCACCGCCTGTCCCGCGGGATACGTCCCGTTCCTGTCGAGAACCTTCTGTCTTTTCTCTTGCCGAAGAAATTCTTCTACGACGAGGCGATTCAAGGGGGGCGGAGTCGCGCCAACTCCCGCGCCAACTCCCGCTATTCATTTTGCTGCCTTCTGAGAGAATGAAAGAATTAATAAGTGACATCTCATGGGGAAAAGGTTTAAACGCATGCCGCGCCGGTGGGGAGGGGGGACGAGACAGAAGCGAGGAAGGCGAAGGTAGGACCCTGGCGAGAGAGGCGGGAATCGGAAAGAGAAAGAGACAGGGGGCGGAAGAGGGTCCGCGGTGGCTCCTAAACTCCCCATGTCTTTCCCTACGGTTGACGCGGGCTTCTTTGTTGCGCCGATGGCTGCCCTTTGTCAGCCAGGCGAGAAAACGAAACACCTTGTCTTAGGTCGCGTGTAACACAATGCTGTCCGACGAACCCCGGCATCTGGCCCGGAGAAATCTGAAATCGCCGGACAGCGACGACATTCCAACATTTATACTCGCGAGTTATTCTTTCTGCCTATCGCTTCGGTTGTGTACTTTCTAGCTTAAGGATCGGCATACCTGGTTGCCATAATTATCGGGAATGACATCCAACAAATTATTATATTTGAATAGCCTTGGAGATAAATTCAACTTGCTGTATTTTATCTACAATCTCGTAAAATCTTTTCTAAATCGTAATCCTCTTAGTCTTTTATATTTTTGATAGTCTCTTATTTTTTTATAGTTATTTTTTATATTTGAATAATTATAATTGAAATTAAAACGTACAAATTTGACGACTATTGAACGAACATTTTTTACAAAGTTCCATGATTAACTACATTATTATTTCAAAGAAATAATAAAATTATTCAGTTTTTTATACTGCAAATTTAAAATAGATATTTTTTATTTGATTTTTTTTCGAAGATTATGAAAAATATTAAAACAATACGTGACATTTTTCGTATTTATAAACACCATATTTTGCGTTCATCGTATGTTAAATGCAGATTCATAGCGATATATAGAATCACGGTTGCTGTTGTCACCCTTATCGCGAAGCTGCGGACATCGTCCTGGGTGGCACGGCAATAATTACCATCGTGAGACATCAGCTCATCCGCCAATTGGCCGATCGAAGCGATGGCAACGATGACGAAGGTACCTGCGTGCTCTCTGTGTCGTCCAAGCGCGAGAGAGATGAAGAGGGTGAGAGAGACGGCGTCGAGCGGCAGGGACAGGGGAGGAAAGAGCAAGAGCGAGAAGGAACAAACATCGCGCGTTCTGCGAGGAGTAAGAAAGAAAGTGTATTGCATCTTCATTATAAATCCTGAGAATCACGCAAATTGATAACGGCATCCGAAGGCTGCCGTAAGGGTCCTCGCGAGACGCTAAAGAGGGCTCACCTCCACCCCAGGCGCAGCGGGGTGTCCTCGACCACGAAATAAGAAGCGACCACCACTTCCTCCCTGCTCTTTCTCCGCTCCCTTGTCTTCCGCGATCGCTCGTATATTCTCCCTCACCCCTTCGATGATTTTTCAAGGCCGTAAGTTACTTTCATTAGCTTCCAGAGTCGACTTTGCCATCGTTTTCACGCGACGGCGCGGATGGCGATTCGTGATTTTTTTCGAGCAATATTGAAACATTATTGAAAAACAGAATATTTCTCTGCTATTATTTTTCTAGAAACTAAGATATTTTTTATACATTATTATTTCAGTAATAAATTAAATATGAACACATTTAGTGGATTATGAATTTCTGAAAAAAAGTAAAAGTTTTCAATATACGTATAGATAATTTTTTTAAGGAAAATATCTTTAAATGTATATATGCACAATTTCTCGATGATTAGTTTTTTGAGTAATAATTAAGGTATTTGAATATATTACCATAATCATTCTATAAACATTAAAATTCTTTTTTAAATTATTTTTCTCGCATAATGAAAATTTTGTACAGCGTTGCTGCCAAATTCTCCATCAAAGTAAATAAATAAAAAAGTAAATCAAGGGTATATATATTCCTTAAATTTCAGCAATAATATTAATCAAAAACTCGCAATTGCAAATAAAGTTGAAACACGCATGCGCGATCACGCATGTACATTTGGTACAACAATATCATACTTTCGACGCCGTAATTTACCGCGTGCGAAAGCCAATCAAAAGAGAACGCGAACCCACGTTTCCTTCCAGACACATTCGTCTGCCCTTCACCTACTTTTACGGATCCACCGACGCGTGCGAAGGTTCCGAAAAGTAATGAGTTCGTTATTCGGCGGGAGTCACGGTTATATTCCCTCTCTCGCTGGTTTCACAGACGGTTCCTCCCTTGTCCGTGGTCCTCACGAGGCCCGGACAGAAAGTGAGAGGGGAGAGAGAGAGAGAGAGAAAGAGAGCCTGGAAGCCGCACGGCTGGCCCTCGCTAGCTGACCGGTGGAAGATTCATAAATTATTTCAGGAAAAAAGGAGGAAAAGTATTTCCAATTACAGTTTTTTGTGAAGGGTTGCCGCGGGCCACGCGCGGCAGGGGGTCCGCTTAATGGCGACCCGCGCTCACCGCTCCACCTCCTTCGCTTCTTCTTCTTCTTCTGCTTCGTCTACTCCTTCATCCACCTCTTCCACCTTCGCCTCTCGCCCTTTCTCTCTTTCGCTCGATCGCTCTCCCGATTCTTCGGTATCCTTCGACGCCGCCAACGCGGTATTCTCTACTCGTACCTTCTTTTTTATGACGTATACACCCACCATACGTTCCACTACACGCCGGGCTCACCTCTCTTCCCTCGCTACAGACTGACGGATACCGGTGACACGAAAAATATCGATCATCCTCGAGTCGTTCTCGGTTACGACTCGATGAGAGATCCATGAAGTTGCTTGTTATCCGATATGTGGTGAACGGTAGTTTGGAATCGTAACGACTTAACTATACACGCACATTTGTTAGCCATTTAATATCCAGCCTTTTTATGAAACTGTATTAAAAAGTAATTAGTCGGCATGAGAACAATTATATATAAAGAAATTAGTGAAATATAAATTTTACTTTGATCAATTAACGGTTTATTATCTGACACATATATTTATAACATAATTTTAAGATGGTCTCAAAATTATGTTTAAAAAATAAATATACGTTAAAATGAATCCTAAAATTTCAAAGATAAGTTGCAATTTTTACATAAAGATAAATATCATTGATTGTTATCTGAGAAAATAAATGGATCTAAAAGTCTTTTTTAATACAAAGTCACAATCTGATTACCCGATTAACTATAACATTTCAAAAATTGAACATGGGCACGTAAGTATTTCTCATTTTTTTAAAGTAACAACTTTTGGCATTTATTTCAGCATTTCCCAAAATGCGCTCGCTCATCATCACGAATCTCTATCACTAGTTCGGCCCCCAAGGCTCGCGCGACATTTTGGGACGGCCCCCTGTGCGAGGAGAGGAGTCCCGGCGTATGCGGGTGTCCGGTACATATTTTTGGGAGAACACCACGCGGTCGCCGGTCATGTATCGCCGTGGGCAACGATATTCATAACTAATAGATCGGCGGCCCGCGGGTGACAGAGCAATACGTCCTGCGTTTCGATGTTCCCGGCTTGGCGACCAAGCAAACGGGCTCGCGGTCGCGCGAGCAGGCGGCCGAGCGTTCGTTCCTCGCTGGTTCCGTCGCTCGGTTAGGTCCGCTTACACGGCCTGGGCATTCCGGGAAGCTCGTTCGCCCCGAACGATCATAAACCAGGCGCGGGCTCGCTCTTCCTAACTTGACCGCCTTCCTTCCACATTTCCTGGTTCCTCGGCTCGGTGAGGCTCGCGTGTTACGGTACCGCGTTGGCGACTCCAAACATTCGTGAACGTCTTCGAACGAGATCGAAAAACACCGGGCTGCAATAGGACAGACGAGTGATTCAATATAGATCCGTCCAGAAGTTCGAATACCTCGAAAATAAGGGAAATATTTGCGTAAACGAGTAATTTCAGGATAATCCAAAATTAAAGTGTAAGTATGACTCTTTCGTCGCTCGTTTGTGTTTTTAGTACGCTCAGAGTTGATGTGTTTAAATGAAAATCCCAATAAGGAGGTGGCTTTTATCAAATGAGCAATTATTTTCGATGCACGTTGTATAATCGCGAAGAGATAAATCGAGAATCTTGGAACTGGTGAAATGAGAATGCGCGAATAAACGAACGTTCGTCTATCATGCAAGAAGAGCTTTTACGCAGGAATGCAGCGCGACACTCGCGACGAGTGTCCATGTGTTGCGACTGACCTTTGACCCTACAGAAGGGCGCGGCCCTGGATGTTACCAGGCTGGAGGTACAGGTCTAAAATAAGGCGAAGGAGGAGACGCAGAACTTCTTCGACAATAGGTCTCGGTCATACGATAATAATGATCAATTATCGATCTGTCATTCAATGGCTACGCCCGTGGAATGCACGACGAATCGAGTTTCCTTTTCGACTTCTTTCTCCCTTCGAGTTCGCTTTCAATCGTATTTCTCGTACGTATACAGCGTGAATAAGTTGGATTATATTTGTGATCCTAAACGTCTAGCTGTTTTCTTACGTCGCAGCGGGAAACATTGTCACCAATAAGATAAGGAAAACATTGTCAATAATAAAGTATGTAGAGATATACGTGTACCTGATTTGAGAAATGTAATTGCAAGCATGAAATAAAAATAATAATAATGTTTGGTGATGAGTTTTTATCATTGTACATGATGTGCCCTCGTGTTTGTTAGAAACCGCGGTTGAAAAAAATGTAATGAAGGACTACAGTGGAAATATTTTGCAAGGTATGATAACATTCGTTAGTACGATCCCGAATGCGGAGAACTCCCCTGAGATCTTTCTCACAGCAGTAAACCGAATAACTACAGGCAACTGTAAAAAAAAACCTAAAATTAATAATAATAACGGCAGGTTACGTAATAAAAAGGCGCTGCTAACTGGAGCTTCCTGGAGGCCGGGTAAGTCCATCCAAGAAAACGGGGACTTCAAAGGGTCGACTTTAACTTGCCAATTTGAGAATAATTGCACGAATTTTTCAGTGTTCAAAATCCATTTACTGTTTTACGATTTTTTTGTTATACAAAAAAATAATGTACTGTACTAAATTATTTGTGCATTTCGGATAAAATATTTTAAGAACTGAATTACTAAAAGTTACACATTGACATATGACTTCTTTTAAGAATGTGAAAGAATTTGAAATTTTATTTTAATCGATAATCAAAATATTGCTTGGCAGTAAGAGATAAATTCGAAAGTGGAAGAATAATTTGCGATTCCTCACGGCTCCTCTCATTGTTATTTTAAAATAGACTGATATTCGTTACGGCTTTATTCTCCTACAGTTCGTGCAACATAAACCGAGTTCAGAAAGCAAAATCCTGCGATCATTTTCGGCCACCTTCTCAACAGCTCGAACCGGCGACGGGGCAAATGGCCGCGGGGCAAATGGAGGGAAGAATTATAACTATAAAAACGGGATGAAGAGGCCATAGTGAATCGAGAGAAAGGAAGAGGGATGGCGAGACGCCCCCCGTCGCGACGCCGTCGCCTAATCATTCTTTAAACGTGCATAAACAAGTCTCCTCGCTAGCAGTCAAGGGGATAGTATATGACTAATGTCATTCCTGAGTCGACCAAATTCCCCCTTCCATCTTTCTCTCATCTCTTGCCCCGTCCTTCCGTTTCTCCACCGTCTCTTTTGACGCGCGGCGTTGACCAGAAACCAGAAATCGAAAGCGAGGGAGGCAACGAGGCAACGAGTGAGAAATCTCAGACGTATACAAGAGGCAGGGATGTGTCCTGACCGGGAGATAGGTAGTTGATAGAGAAGAGGAAGGAGTGCGAGAAAGAGAGAGAGAGAAAGAAGGAGAGAGACAGAGAGAGAGACGTGGTACAGGCGCAGCAGCCTAAATCTAAAATGCAAATACACTCAACAAATCACTATCGGCGACAGGCATCCTTACTTTTAAAAAAGAGGAAGGAGAAGCCGGTGTACGGACCCCCCGTCAGGGGTTTCGGGGGTAACCCCGGCTCTCTCTCCTGAAGGCGAGTTTACACCGTATGCGGTCAACGCCTGTTGATGCATCTTTCGGATGCTGCCTCGCGGGCACAACACCCGCATCTTCCTTCTGTCGTTCGTAGAGATTGCGATTATCACCCGAGGGTAGCATAGACAACCCGCTTCTCTGCTGGATTGGGAAACGTTGTCATGATTGATGTTACATCACAGCGACATCATTCTTCGAAAGCTTCATCGCAATAAAGAAATTGCTTTTGTTTATAATTACTTTCAAAACAGTAGTGCTGAAAATACGATCTAAAATCATTAAAGTGATTCTATTATTAAAAAAATGGTTCTATCAAAAATGTCACAATTGCTATAATGCTAATGGATATGTCAAAAAGCATCAATTGGATACCAATTATTGTAAAAAATAGACATTATAGCTTGGCTTTAATCAAATATGATCAAACAAAGTCAATTTGTCAAAATATAAATACTTACGGTGTTATTTGTAATGTAATTATATATTATATTATGTTTTAATGATATTAAAAACACAAATAACACTGTAACAACAAGAAGGCATCCGGTCAAAATTTATAAAAATTTTGTATGTAATATGTACCAAAGATTATTAATATAATCTTTATCCGTATATGTGATATTGTAAATTGTTGATTCTCTTTCCGGAAAATTTTTTACGACGGGGATTAATCACGACACCCGCGTGTCGTAATGGGATCGCACGTTGTACGGACGTTGTAAAGAGAGCAGTCCGAATGTGTAAACGGTGCTTTAAAACATGCGTTGTCGGTGGTGAGGTCCTGACTAATGGAATCACGCTTTGCCTCCTGGTGATACGTTCCCTCGTCGAAGGACCCCCCTTCCCCGGACCGGTGTCTCTGTCTCTTTTTCATCGAAGACATGGAAGAGGCCTGGGGAATAAGCCTTTTCTAGCCACCTCCTCATCTTCGAGAAAAGGGTCCCTTCGTCGAGGTGGAGTTATATGTTATTTATGCGCGAGAAACGAGATGGACTTTCTGAGCTCACAAGGCGGCAGTGCTGAAAGTATCACATTTATTTCGTCGGCCAGCGCGAAGCCACGAGATAGGATAATATAGCGGGTGCACTACAGGGAGCACACGCTTTGGAAAAGAGCGGGAGTCACACCGTCGCCTCGGCGAGCATGTAGTAAGAGTAAATCATATTTCACTTCATTTTTAATTTCCGAAATCATCCGTTCTTCTTGAATAGCTTACGCTGTGTGACTAGGCATGCGCATATCTTTCATAAAAACATATTAATCTTGAAAATCGAAAACTGCTGCATCTATTATATAAGAGGAAAAGGTATGTATCAACATGTTAATGAAGTACCTAATTTGTAACTAGATTAGCTGATGAAAGTATGTGTCCAGCAAATGATACAATTTTTTTCATGACACGGTATATAATTTGTTTGTAATTTAATAAAGCAATTTGATAAATAGTCTTTAAGAACAGACAAATATAAACAAAATTATTTTGATATGAATTACATTATTCAAGAAATTGTTTTAAAATGTGTAAATACTTAACAGCAATTGTTTTCTACATCATCTTTTAATATATAACTATGTATTTATTTTCTAGATATTGATTTGATCTGCAATAGAAAAATATAATTCTCGCATTATTTTTACTTAGCCTGCCGGCGAACTGATCCGTGCGAAATAAATATCTAACAATCGCTCATAAGCCTGTCAAGAAGTAAGGCTTCAATTAAATAAATGAGGAGTCATATATCATGAAATCAATCTATTCAATCATCGCTTCCTCGATATCTTCTCGTTAATTATATAGCCCGATTTCCGGCGCGAGATTCGTGAGTCTAACGTCTAATGTGGAAAGAAATAGAATTCGCGTATCGTAGGTGACACATTTGTCTTATTGAGTGACGAGTTCTTCTTTCTTCTTTTTCCTTTGCTTCAAGAAAGGCACGACGGGCTCATTAGTCAAAAGCGTAGCTAACGATCTGCGCCTGCGAACACGATAAATTCGTGGGCTCGTTTGGCCGACGAATCCGCTAATTTCGCGTCGTGAGACGTGTAATGCGTGTATATCGGGGGAACGGGAATTTACATTCACAAATTGCAGAAAGTTGGCTGAGAGCCGGGCGACCTCGCGAACGGTCCCAGGGTACCGGGCGATCGAATTATCCCGGGGATTGTTTAACGTAATTGGACAAATCAATCTCGCGATCCCAGACGGGGGGTCCACGGACGTCCCGTGCTCTCTTCATCGTCCCGATCCTCTCGTTCATTCCACCTCTTTGTGTCCTGACTGTCTCGCGATACCGCGGCACCAACGAGCGTGTAATCGGTTAGAGAAAGAAAGAATCGAACGACCAAAGGAGAGAAAAGGGCAACGGGAAAATAAGCAGAAAAAAAGGGAGAGGATGCAGCAGAAGATTTAGGCGAGACTTCTTAGGCGACGATGTGTAAAAGTGAAGACGTTGTTCCTCTCTTTGCATTTGCATTTATCATCATGCACCAAGATGACATTTATAAAAATAATATATAAGGCAATTAATTATGTAGAATGTACCATGACATCGACAATAAAATAGAAACATATTAATATTAATCAAAAAGAGTAATTACGTTACCAGAATTTCTGTACACAATGTCCAACTTAAAAAGTAAAATCGATTAAACAGTAACATTACAAAAAAACTAAAAAAACTTTTGAGTTAGTTAAGAAACACAAGATAAAGACAATTTATTGTCTATTTGATTAATCTATTTCGTCATGTTAAATTTTACATTAATTTTATTTTGTCAAGCAATTTCTTTAATATATTAAGCAATACATAATGCATAATTATATAAAATAAGCAAAATAAAGTTATGTAAATGTCGTACTTTTAAGACTCAAAGCGCGAGAGAAGAAACCATGCAAAAGAATTGATCATTGCAATCAGATGGTCAAACGATCAGATGGTAACGATGCGTGCTTTTCTTTATCACGTCGAGAGAGGGAGGGGGGACCGGTTGTATCACGCCGTGAACGCGCATGTAGTCAAAGAGAAACAAACGGGGCGAGAACTCATATTCAAGGGGGATGGGAGGCGGAAAACAAGGAGAGAAACAAGTGCCCGGTACGCAATCGCGGAGGTGAAGATGCGTGAAAGTGGAGGTGCTTAGTAGCGATCTAATTATCTACGCGGCGGGATGTCGCGGCCTCCCTCTGCGCTTCACCGCATTGAGGAAACAAGAGCAAATTGAATGGCGGCGGATGGTGCTCGCTGACCGAAGAGAACCGAATCGTGCCGCTAAGACGGCACATTTGAAACAGCCTTCTTCAACATTCGATTGTTACGTCATACAGGAATAAGATATGTGAGAAAAGAGTTGTGGACAACTAAATTGCTACTTCGTGACTTTCCCTGAATTTTACGATGATTGCATTTGATATGATTGCAATTAATTTATGTCACTCTTAATAAAACGGATTAAAAATGTCTCGTTTCAAATATAATTACAAGTGTAGAAAAGTTAAAGACAAGAGATTCAAGAAGAGATAATATCACTACTAAACGCACTGTCGATTTCATAATTCAGTCTCGTTCTTTTGAGGTACAATACTTTCCACAAAAGGCTTACGTACACGTGCCTCGCTCGTGTCATCATTAAGTGTGTTAAGCACGTTAGAATCGACTCGAGGACAGTGATTCGGACCCTTTCTTTTCGATTCAACGCAGGTCGCCGATCGCGAGGAATTTCTCATGTCACGCCGCGTTACTTTATTTATCGACGTTGAATGGCACTTATAACCTTTTGCCTCCTGGAGTTAAAGAGCAAAGACGGGAAGATTTCCTGACATATAAAATCGATTAATAGATTCTAAGCATTGTCGAATTGTTCGCAATAATACGCCTGACTGCGGATATAATAAGGTTGCACCATTCATCTTTAAGCGCATAAATATGCATAAAGAAGGAATTTCTTTCCGTAGTAAACAATGAAAGCGTATTTATTTTACTTCTTCAGCTAACGTCTTTAGCTTGTATGGGAACGTAACTTTTGAATCTGTATATATACAAGAATGATCTCGTAATGATAAATCTCTTACGCCTGTTGTATAATTTTCGACAACTAGATGAAAGGATGATTACATGAAAGGACCTGACAACGTCAGGTGTTAGAATTTTGAGCATAGAGTTTCATGACAACGAGGAGGCAACGCGCAACGTTGGACACGCTTGCCGTGTGAAGATTCTACTTGATACCCGTTGTTTCGAAAGCACGTACATTCAATCGTGAGTGCGTTGACATTACACGCTGTGACTCGCGCATGTTAATACGCTGTGACACGATGAAGCACAATGAAACGGCGTAAGATACGAGCGTGGATTGTTGTGACGTATCCGCTCTACCTGACGTAGAGTTTATTGTCAGTTCGGAAAGCAGCGCGTTATACGTCAACATGTCCAAATAAAGTGCCGCGTATACATCGCGGGCGCGTATTATGCTCTAGCCGAGCAATTAACTTACTACTTGATTAACTAGGTAAAGCCTGTCAACTTTCGCAAGGAAGGACTCTTCAACGAAGAGAGAAGAGCGAGACGTGAAGCCGCGGGGAGGAAGGAGGGGGGCAAAGGAAGAAGAGAAGAGGAGCGACGGGATAGAGAGAGAGAGAGAGTAAGAGAGAGAACGGGAGGAAAGTCGGACTCGAGGGCATCGAAGTTACGAAAGGGGAGTAAAAGACGAACGCGCGGGGAAAGGGGGAGGGGGAGGGAAGAAGTGCGGGGGCCCTCTTCGACGTAGAGACGCCGAGGAGGAAAAAAGAGAAGGGGGTGGAGCGGAGAGAAGAAGAGAAGGAACCGCGTCCACGGTGACGGTCAGCGAGCGCGAGGTGACCTCTGACCCGTTCGTGCGTCCTCGTCTGCGTCCGGCATCGTTCGGTCGGAGCCTCTCCGTCCCACCGGCGGGACTCAAACGACTCCGTGGGGCCCTCCGTGAGGGCCCAGCGTGGGCGAAGCTTACGCGCGGGGGAGTAAGAGGCGGCCAGGGAGAGGCGGGAGGAGAGAATAAGGCGAGGGAGAGGGGCCGTACGGGGAGAGGGGTGACGAGTTGGCCCGCGGGCGTCCCGGGACCGTGAGAACACCACCTATAATATTATTTAGTCTGCCCGATGCCTCGGTTCGCCTCTCTTCTCTCTTGGCCGCGCGCTCTTTTCTCTCTCTCTCTCTTTTCTTCTTTCCTCTCGCCTTCCCTTACCGCACCCTTTTCCACTCCAATCGTCTCTCTCTCGCCTTTCCTTGAGAGGCCCCTCTCTCCTTCTATATCGTACTCCATCGTACTCTCCCTCCCCCTCTTTCCCATCCTACCTCTCTTTCCCTCTTCTTCTTGCCCGGTTACTCGCTCTTTTTTTTCTCGTCCCATGTGCGCGCACGAGAGCGCATGTACGGAATGTCTCTCTTTCTCCCTCGGCTTTCGGTGCGCTCCGACACTGAAGAGGCAGCTAACTATAGGCGCTATACACGGCTTACTCGCGCGCATTAATTGCCGTCGTAAATTGTTGCGGCTTTGCCGAGAGTCCGAGTTGAGTCGAGACGGAACGAACCCGCGGCACACGGGCGCGGTACCGCGGGAGAGATGCCTTTTTTTCGGCGCGGCATCACTATTCACTCAGTTTTACCTCATTTCCACACGACGTCCATTGGGATATTATAAACTCAAGTCGACTACACACACCGACCGGTCGGTCAAATTGAGTTCAAAATCTTTGAAATATATGAAACAATCTACTGGATTTCTACCATAAACATTTGATAATATGTACATTCTTGGAATTCATAAACATTATTCTTACGTGTAAAAGATGCGTTATTAGAATTTATTAAATCGATACAAAATTAAGCCAGTTTTTATACATAACGTTGATTAAAATAAAATTCCTTTCCATCTTTGAAAGTCATCTTTGAAAATCGTTATTGCTTCACCTGTAATCTCGTTATGTTTATTATATTTTGCTTGTTTTCATTTAGAAAATAAAATTACTAAAATTTTATTTATATCTGATATTCCGGGTTCTTTTAAATTATTGTCTGACATATATAAATTAAAAATATTAAAGCATATATTTAAAGATACAATACTTTTGCAGGAGGTATATGTGAAAATTTTGTAATTTTCACAATCAACCCTAAAAGGATTATGTGAGATACAAGCTGGAAGTTTAATACCAAAATTGAATGTATTGAAATATCAATCATATTTATTACACAAATCATTTTTCAATATATGTTGCACGTTATTCCCTTTTACAACCGTGCTCATCTCTGTCTCATCTCTAATGGCACAAATTAAAATGTTCGCTGCAAATTTGTCCTCCGAACGCGAAAGGGACACGTTTCACAAGGGAAACGTATGCGGGTTAAACAGCTGTTGACCCGCAAACGCGATCGCGATCGCAATTCACGTTTCCGGATTCCCCCCGCATACACGCGCGCGTTCGCTCGCGTGGTATACTCGCCACGTCGCGGCACGCAAACCGCAGAGCGGCCCACGTCAGATCGTGCGGCCCCACGGACATGCGGCCGGGCCCGCATCGTCGAAACGGCGGGCCGGCGATCGCGCGGGCCAGCTGTGGCACGGCTCTCTCTCCTGAATCCGAGGCCCGTTCCCCGCGGACAGGCCCATTTTGACTCGGATACCTGCCACCAGGTGGCTCCACCAGCAGTACCCAGCAGCGGCAGGTAGGAGCAGTCTTCGGGGTGCCTTCGCACCGCCAGCATCGTGTGTGTGTATCCTCTTTCCCGTTTTCGCGTTTGAGCCCCCGTGCCCACAGGAACAATTGTTTCGGGAACGGACAATCGATCCGGCGGGAACATGTGAACGCGTGGCCGAGCTCGGCAAGGGTGAATCACGAAGGACTACCGGGGATACCGGCACGCATCCACACGTTACAATACTCATCAGGATCAGTCAGGACAAATCAGGAGTTTCCGATCACCTTGCCAATGATACCGGCGAAACACGGCAGGTGCGCGTTCCAGAGGCTAATTCGGGACGATTCGAACGACGGTGGAGGATGCAGCAACAGCAACAGCAGCAGGAGGAAGAACAGCATCAGGAACTGGAGCAGGAGCACCGGACCGTCGTAATGGTCCCGTCTTCGTCGTCGACCGCGTCGTCGTCGGTCACGGTCGCGGCGGACTCGCGCGAGATCGATGTCGCCGGTCTTACTACGGCCTCCGAGTTACCCAATTTGGCGCTGCAGAGCGTCGCCCTGCGGCTTCAGGGTGCCCTCCTCTCCGCTCTGCAGCGGGCGGTGCTCCTGCCGCCAGGGCACGCCGCCGCGGCGGCGTTTAATCTGCAGGCACTCGAGACGTACTTGACACTCCATCGTCTTCATGCGAGCGGCGCGACTTCCGGTGTCGCGCAGGCCGCGGGCGCTACCGCGACCGTCGTCGGGAGCCAGAGGTGTTCGTCGCTGAACGCGACGAGTGCCGACGTAGCCCTGAGCCCGACGACCATCAAGAACGATCACCTAACGGCCGATCAGCTGCTCCGGTCGGCCGCATCGGCGATAAGCGAGGACGACGAGGCGCGGCTGGACTTCGTGACCGACACCGAGGAGGACCTGGCGCTCCTCGCGGAAGAGGACGAGGTTCTGCTGAGCGAGACGTCCGGCACGAGCTCCACTTCCGCGAATCACGAGCTGCTCCTGCGGCGAATATCCGAGGGGAATCGCGCGAGTACGTCGATGACGACAGTCTCACGATCGTCGTCCTCGACCGCTCCGACGTCTTTCGCGTCGTCGACCTCCTCCGGCTGCTCTTCAGCCTCGTCCACCTCGTCGTCCTCATCCGCGTCCGTGCAACACGCCTCGATCGCGGTGGACTCGAGTGTACCAAGGACTTGCCGTACGTCCCGACCCAAGAAACAGTTCATTTGTAAGTTCTGCAGCCGGCAATTCACAAAGAGCTACAATCTGTTGATCCACGAGAGGACGCATACCGATGAGCGGCCGTATTCGTGCGACATATGTGGCAAAGCCTTCCGACGGCAGGATCATCTCAGAGATCACAGGTAACGTGAATAGACTCTAGTTATCTGGAAGACGTTAGGTCTTTCGATTAAATCTTTTTTTATGAAAGCATTATACGCGCAGGTTTTTGCTGTTAAATGCTCTGAAATAACTTAATTGATTAAATAGAGAACATTGATTGAATTAATTATGTAAATTATAAATTTCTGGTTTAAAGTAATTTTCAAACTGATAAACCGGTGATGATAATTTATGGATAATAAAAATATAGAATTATTTCTTTTTGTTTGATATTATATTTTTTATGCTTTAATTTTTCATTATATTCACAGATTATATCGTATTTATTATGAAATGGATGTAGCATGCGTTTATGAGAATTTAATTTAGATTTTGCATTATTAGCAACAAATTTCAAATGATGCCATTGTAATATTTTTGATTGCACATGATTGAAAATAATCATTTCAGTAGAATTTATTTATAACATCCGGATGCAAGCAAGAAAAATAAATGTGTAATAATACGTTACGTAAGAAAATGGAGTTAAACGTTAATGGTATAAAAGTTTTGATGACGGTTAGGATTATTTACCGAATTCATTCCTTGCGTGATGGAAGATTTAGAGACCGCGCGTATTTATCTCTTTATCGCGTCGCCATTAATTACAAGCGTCGTACGATTTACGAACGGACAAATTCATGGTACGCCTTTTTCACTTCGCGTAATTACAACGATGATTGAATGACGTGTATATTATATTTAATGGTCAACGTGTCATGATTCATTCATTCATTCATATATTTACCGTTGCAATAATTGTAGTTATTACTTGATAATAATGTTAATTAAATTAATAATATATTACCCGATAATTATTTTATTCTTTTCTCCTTTCAGTTTAAAAAAAAAATATTAAACGTATATACACATATGTACGTATCTCGTCGCGCGTCTATAATTTTATAAATTACAATTTTAAGCACTTTCACATAAAAGAACAGATATACGTTCAAGCAGGTAGTTCGAAAACAAGTTGAAACGTGAGATTCAAACTGGAAGGTTTTTCTTATATTGCAGGTATATACACAGCAAGGAGAAACCGTTTAAATGCGCCGAGTGCGGCAAAGGATTTTGCCAGAGCAGGACACTGGCTGTCCACAAAATCTTGCACATGGAGGAATCGCCGCACAAATGTCCCGTCTGCGCGAGAAGCTTTAATCAGAGGAGCAACTTGAAGACTCATCTTCTTACGCACACAGATATTAAGCCTTATCATTGCGCCTCCTGCGGCAAGGTTTTCCGCAGGAATTGTGATCTGAGGCGACACTCGTTGACTCACAATTTGGGAGTACCGTCGTCGCCGCCGCCACCGGGAATACCGGTTTCCGGTTCGAGCACCATTGTTCTTCAGGAGACGTCTTAATGACGCGGATATCGACTCTTCTTTTCGATCATCCGGACAAAATCTTCTCTGTATCGTGCGCGCTTTTTTTTTTCTCCAACGGCGCGGATCGACATCCATTTATTATAACGCCGCGACGGTCTTGACTTGAACGTGCGATCGATTCCGACGGTCGATTCGATCCACGGATTCACGGTCCACCGATGCGGCCAGGATTTCGATCTCTTGCGCGTATTCGAGCCTCCGACTCACATCGTATCTATTTGCCTGCACTATCTATCATCGTTAACGTTTAGAACGTAATCATTGTTATGTACATCACGATAAGGCTATACGGATTCGTCCATGTTTAGATCTGTAATTCTATGTATGCGATACGCAGTGGGTACCCTCTCTCTTGAATAAGACATAGTCGTTTCCATTTTTAAACGGTGTACCTATTGTACTGTGTCCGTTGTGTTCTGTCGTTCACGTGTGTAAAATAAACATTTATTATTATTTTTTAACTCACAGTCGTTTGCACCTTTACTCAACCTCCCTCGCCTCTTGCGCAGCAAAATGTTCGGTAAATCAAATTGAATCTAATTGGAAATTAGATATTTTACTTCGATTTCGAAGTAAAGTATTATTCGAGACTTTCAAATAAAAATTTTAATGCAAAAAAAAAATATATATATATATATATATATAGAATTAATTTTAGCGAAAAATGTCATCAGATTTGTTTATTAATAGCATCGCTTTGTTTTTGTCACTTTTTACAAATTTCTTACTTCTCAGAAGCACCAGCATGCGACGCACGTTTAATTTATTATAAATGCAAAACAGTCCTCTCTGCCTGTAGTCGCGAAATATTTTAACCGTCTAAATCTCGGCGTGTGCGACTCCTAGATATATCAGACGTTATGGAGTATTCACTTAAACAGGTTCGTCGAGCGAGTACGTCAGCCGGACCGAAAATTCCAATCCCCCTGGTATTAAACCAGGATTTTTGCCTCCTCCTTTTTTTATCCGTTCCACATATCCAGGCTAGGCATAAGCTGATGACGGGCCGGAGAGAAGAAGAGACAAAAGAGCACGGTAAGCGAGGGAGAGGAGAAGTTAAAGAGAAGGGGACGCCGGAGGAGCAGGAGGACGAAACGCGTGTATTGTGTTACAAAGAACGGGGCCGCCAGGTGCGCAGGACATGACACCGCGATACGTCTAGAGTTACGTTTCTTTTCTCGAAGGTGCCGGGAAGGGTGGACGGTGTGCGGAGAGGTGGGTCCCAACGACGCTATTTCGGATCCCGGAGGTCCGTATCCAAAGACGGGGGCCTCTTCGTGTGTCGATAAGGCGAATTCTGTGCGGCCGGTCGACTGCCGCTCGTCGCCGTCTCGCGGCTAAACGCCCGGCCGTGTATATGCGCACGTAAACCCGGACTCCCGGGCGAGCTTTCATAAATTCTTACCGGCGGACGTTTTACCGCGAATTACGGCCCGTCGTTTTACCGCAAAACCCCGTGTTGGCAAAATCGTGTTTACGGCGTCGGGATATACATATGGGAGTTACGAAGACGTAGAGGAGAGAAGAAGCCGGGAGACGCCGCCGGGGACGGCGAGTTCTGGATGCTGGAAGCGACCGGAATGACTTCTCGATGGGAGTCTTTGTGTCACGTCCGTTCGAGGTATCGCTTAGTCCCGCACTGGCAGAAACTCAAAGACTCCTCTCGCGCGTCGCGGCCTGCGGCATTCTTGATAGTAACCATCACCAGCGTCACACTTGACCCTGCGGGCCCCTCTTAACTTGCGCGCATATGCAGGCGCATGTTTGACGCGCGTTGAAAATGACAATAAAGATAAACGGAGTCAATATTACCAAGAATGAGTCTAATTTGAAGCGAAATGTGGGAAGCCTTGGACACGCAATATCTCACTAGGACGTTTCAGAGATAAAAAAATATTTCGCGATACTCTTATCAGGCTAACTAAATTATACCATTTTACGTACGTTATAAAATCTGCGTGATTCTCATGAGATCTTATCATTATCGAAAATTACTCGTTTCCCGGCCAATTATTACGCATCCATAAACGATTAACAGAAATTATTTCAAACGCGCCCGCATAATAATTTACGTACAGATGACGTATCATCATATCACCTCTTTCATTATCCGAGGGAAAATATCGCGCCAGAGAAGATTACAGAATTTAACGGTTATACGATACGATATAGAGTGGCCGCGTGGGCGAGCTTATGATTATCCTTACAGATACGAACTGTCAGCGCGGACGACACACATTTCTAATTAAAACGATCGTACCATAATGAGTATGGAAGCAATCGCCGGACTTTCCCGGCCAATTATTTATTATATCGACAAGCCGACGTGCAAAATTAGAAGCGGGGGTGATTGTAAAGTGGACGTAGCGCTCGCGGATGATTCGGAATGGAGAAAACGATATCTTCAAGTATGGTGGAAGCGAGGAAGGAACCGAGTATGTGAGAGAGAGAGAGAGAAAGAAGGGGAGCCGAGGGGACATAGAAGGACCACACGCACGCGCCGCCCACAGATACGCTATCACTTGGCTACAACCGACGTGATCTGCATGCGCGTGTCCCCTCTTCGTCACCGAGAGTGGAGAGTAAAAAAAAAAAGAGGAAAGAACCGAGGGGGAAAAGGAAAGGAAAGGAGTATTCTCTCTCATCCATTCCCACTTACACGCTTCACCCCTCGGTCTGCCTACCTACCTTCGCTGATTTAAGGAGTCGACGAAGCGTCGATAACGCGATCGTACCGCGCTATTTCATTTTCGTCCCCCCTCTGCCCCCCTCCTCACACGTTGCCCCGTCGCTTTCCATCGTACGGATAAATTTGATCGTGGAGATTAGGCTCCACAATGTTACGCGCTGCTAGCAATTTGTACGTCGTGATTGATCCGCCGTTTACTGTTTCGGTTTGTACCCAGATAGGAAACTTTTGTGATAAATGCACAATTATTACTTTTTTCCATTCACAGCATTTTGCAATAAGTGTCATAAGGTGATTCTGTAAAACGCATGTTTTTGATGAAAAAGAATTTTATAATTATAAGTTATAAATATCGAGAAAATTATGAAGCAAAGTTACTTAAAAAATAAAAAATTTCTTACTATTGCTTGAATAATAATTATACAATTTTATGCTAACAATTTTTAAAATAATTACAAAATTAATTTCTGAAATGTATTCAGTAATAATTGTGCTAAGATGATTCGATAATTATACAATTATATAAGAATTTATTTTAGGCAACAATTTTTTAAAGATTGCTATATGTTGCAATAAGTAAATTTAGAATTAATGATTTTAAAAGTTAGATTTAGACTTATTACACAAATATTAGATATACATTATATTTAAAAATTGAAACGATACTAAAATTTCTCTGCATGCATTCCTATCTGGGTATGTATCGCGACGCGATAAAGTGCGTATAACTTGCGATGTCTTATATTTGTGCCACAGCAAATTGTTACATTTCTTACAATCTTCCTTATAAACTGATAAATAATTAATGTTTTCACAATTTCCTAATTTGTCTTAGCGTTGAATCAAAAAATGAATTTTCGTTAGGTAAAATTGAATTTAATTATTGTCAGTTCTTTATATGATATTTTGTTCTCAGATGTTAAATTTCGTGATGCCATCACGATATTACACGATTAATAAAACAAAGAGAAATTTATGTATTATAACGCAATGACATGGGAATATTTTCCGTGGCAGCAAGAAGCGATTCGCCCGCCGTGACTCCGATGATTTTTCCGAAAAACGATCCAGCAGTAAAACGATTACATTATTACGACCGCGTAGTATCGTTATATCGATTTCATCCGCGATTATCATAAAAAGAAGCGACGCTCCTCAGTCGCCAGGTCATTAATCCCGGGAGCTTCACATTGCACAATGTTGCCTCCTCCCCCTCCTCTCTCTCCCACGAATAATTTTCAGGCGTTCGCCGAATACAGCCGAAATGGAGCTCGCGCTACTCGTTGCGTAACTCAATTTCGGCGTATTTACTACTTATGCAAATTGAAATCGAGCGTTTCGCGTAAATCGTAAATTTCGTCCCGCCCCTTCTCACGCTCGGCGAGAGATATCGTCGTCATCAGCCCGCGTCGCGCCGTGCCGCGCGATCGCGTGTATCGAAAGAGGATCGACCGTGCGATCGCGCCGGCCGCGGCACGTGCGCCAGTATGCGTGAGCTTTTTGCGCAAGAAGAGGTCATACGCACCGGGGTATAACATCTCCATACGCGAGAGAGAACGAAGTTGTACTTACCGATATACGATCGGCGCGGATGGTTGCGCGAAAGGCGGGGGCCACCCGCGATACCGCAGGCGTGTATCGCTTAACAGCCGCGCCACGGGCATTTATAACGTGCGGCGGTGAACGCACTGACGCGCGGCCACGCGGCCTCCACTGCGTCGCGTCGCGCCGCGCCGGTTATCGGCTCTTAACGTGACTCGAATCGTTTCTCCATTGCGATATTAGAAGAGTAACTAGCATTAGGCTCAAAATCTGAAGGACTAATGTCCATTTCTATCAATGCTGATTAATTGATATAGTTATGTTCACTTTATATCTACTTATACTACGTTTATATTTTATACCTATCATATGTAATCTAACACTATTTTTATTTACATATTCACGCTTATAACAAATTATATTCCATATCTAGATCAGATCTAGATCGCTAAATAATCTACTTACATTTTACAGTCGTGCTACATTAGTTGCAAGCAGCCAATTGCGATTTGCGACAACCAATAAGCGTCGAGCTCTCTACATCCCTTACAAAAAAGTATTACTGTGTAATGATAAATTGACCAGTAATAAACCACTATTATTTAGTAATTTTATTATCGTGTAAGTAATAAAATTACTAAGCAACATAATAATTAATTACTGGCCAATTTATTATTGCACAGTAATATTTTTCTGTTAGGGATAGAGCTCGACACTCATTGACTATCAAGCACAAACGCAATCGCGACTAATGTAGAACGATCTTATGTCCATTTCTACCAGTGCAGATTAACTTTAATCTCGGTTTAACTTACTTTTCATCTTTTTCTAATTCTTAGGACTAAAAAAAGATAGAAAGTAAGTCAGACCAAAATTAAAGTTATATAACACATATAGCACGGATTTAATTGACAAGTTTGTTTGATAGCCTAATACTATTCTGATTGTGAGTGAATCTCGTGAACGATCTTACGAGTACAATACAACTTTCAATCAGCCTAAAAAGCTATCATGAAATTTCAGCCCATGCGAATTTTGTTTTAATATTATTATAAAAAAATCAAACGACTGGTAAATATTCATTTCTTGAACAGTTATTCAGGCTATCAGTAGTGACAACGTAATAAATAAAACAGATCAGTTTTCTCACGTACTCCGCTCTACATGTAACAAACAAAATTGGTTTTGGGGTGATATTTTACGACAGCCTTTAAGGGCTACGGCACCCGTACCTGAAGCCCCCGTGATTGTAAAACAAATCAACGCACGTACGGGAAACAAACACGTAAATCGCGATATACGGCCGTCGGCCATGTGTGACACTTTGACTGGCCAAAAAGCGCGGCTCATTTGCGCGGTGCCGGGCCCGCGCCGTGCGTGATTGGCGGAACGCGCTGATGCGCGATGAGCCGTGCGTGAGCACGCGCGCGAGCACGCGCGCACGGCCGTGTACGTACGTGCACGCGTGCGACGGTGCGTGTGCGTGCGCTACGAAATACGGACGGGCGGACAGGATGACGGACGGCGGGATGCTCGGGGCAACCGAGAGTGGTGACTCGCGCGACACAAGCTCACACTCGCCCACGCATTTCAGGCTCGAACTCAACCTTCTCTTTCTCGCTTTCTCTCTCTCTTTCTCTCTCTCTCTCTCTCTCTCTCTTCTTCTCACATCAACCGGGTCTCTCCCCGCGTCTCCTCTTCTACCCTTGTATCCTTCGTCCCCGCCGATGTACCGTGTGCACGCACGATGGACTCGCATGCCTGGATAGACCGACAGACACTTCTTCCTACGATTGATCTTCGATGTACCTAATCCTTTTATGCATGTTCGAACCGTTTGCAATCAGCCGGACGTTTTAAAAATCAGGCTGTTTCTGTGGATAAAAGAGGCAGGAAAAAGAGTGGCAACTACAATGGTATGCAGAAGCACTGCTGATAATGAAATGTAAGTTATGAAATAATGGTTGCATTGAATCGCAAAGGGAATACTTCTCTGTTTAGTTTGAAAATTGTTATCTCTCAACATACTCAAGAAATGATTTTCTCTTTATTAAACTGAGATAAACGGAATACAAAATGCAAGATCCAAATACCTTCTACTTTAGGAATCTTCGCTTCAACAAAATCTGAAAATTTTATTGAAATATTAGCGATATTTAATCTGCATTTTTCTTATCTTTTTTTTTGCTGTTGCACGAAACAATCATGTACTGATTTAGCAATATATACTGAGAGAAAATTATAGTTACTTTTGGCCTCAACTATAATTTTATAATATTTCTAACAATAAATATGGTTAACTTAACTATATACATCATTATGTTAACCATAATTATTAGAAATATTATAAAATTATAGTTGAGGCCAAAAGTAACTATATTTTTCTCTCGGTGTATATTGCTAAAGTAGCAATCATTATATTTTACTCGATCGAACTGCAAATCGGTGAGGACATTTATTAAAATTGTCACGGTGGTTCCTTTCAAAGTTCTCGTCCTCGATCTATCGCTCGAAACTTTATTCTTGCGGCTGGCCGCAAGGATGGCACGCGCAACCGTCGTCAAGACGTTCGTCTAGATGCATTCAGAAATTACATCCAAAGCATGGCGGATCATGGTTGCTCGTATATGCGATCTCTCGCAATATGTTACAGCTTGCGGTTGATCTCGACTTCTCTCGGCTCTTTGTTTGTCGCCTTTTGCCAAGTTCCGTGTAGACCGTGACGAAGCGAGAGCGCTAGTTGCAAATTTCAAAATATTATGTAGGTACTTTAAAGTTAGGAAGATCATAAAACGAAAATGCTCAAGATAATGCGGAGAGCTAATGTTTACCGTGACTGATATTAGGATAAAAGGGATTCTAATAGGATTGGAATGTAATCTTTTCGGATTTGGCACCTTTTACGGATTAACACGCGTTAAGATATTTGTACCTTTTCGCACGAAAGATAAGATATACAGATTGTCGTATCACTTTTACACAAATGAGTCTAATGTGCTTATCATTATATTACTTGACAGAAATTATATCATTACATAAAACCGAGAGAGAAAGAGAGAGAGTAATATATCACTATTAAAACTACTCTTTTACATAAAAAATAAAGTTTTAATTTATATTTAATAATTTTAGAGCAAATTTTACATTTATCTGGCACATTATAAGTAATATAATTATGATTTATAATATATAAACAAAAATCATCTTAAATTTATGCATATTAAATAACAATTGTGACCTCGAACTTCTTTAAAAAAAAGTTTATATACTATTTTAAATATCTATCTTCTAATGTAACGACCTATTAAAGGTTTTAAAGAAGAGTGATAAATATTAAAGAATTTAAAAAAGTCATCAAATTTTTCAATTTCTAAGAATATTGTATATTTTCTAAAAATAACGGCGCTTGTGTGATGAACGCGCTTGCTAATACTCCTGTTAAAATCTACAGATATTAATTTCCGGGCGAGCTATTCTCGACTTCATCCGCACGCCATTAAGCTAGAACGTGGCGTTTGACTCACCTTTGAGTGAAACATTGTTAAACATAGCCAGAGCGGCTAAGAGCATGTTCGTGGTGGTCGAAGTGGAAGATGGTTTCCTCGTCGGAGAGCCCTCGCGGCGCTTAAATCTCGAGAGTTTATGCGATCCTGCCGGTTCCCTCGATCGTTTTACGCTCGCGTCTACGTACCCGTACGACGATCTATCTACCTGTACCCGAGTACTACTCGGGACGTATCTTTCGCCTCCCAAGAAACGTGGAGATAACGTAATTTTACGTGTGAATGCTTCGGGGCGTGTGGATGAGAGCAGGTACCTGAGTACCCAATAGCGCGTTCAGATAACGCCAGCCAATAATTTACAGGTCTGATTCATCTTGGGACTCTATCTCGCGGCCGGGAGTATATGCCTTTATTAATTAAAGCGCGCAACACCCACGCTTTCCGAAAATTCTTCACCACCGTCTTAAGAACCTCCGATGTTGAATATTGACTTCTATTCCTGTGGTCGCGCTACTTGATGAATTGAATCTTTGGGCGAACCGGTAGAATCGCTCTCTCTCCATTTCAAGACCTAAAGCTCATAAAGATAGATAAGATAGTCACAGCTTTACGCTATATAAAATATTATGTATCATAAAATAATTATATTTGAAAACTGATAATTCGAAACTGTGCACTGAAAAAAATTCTGGTTAAAAACGGACGAGTCGGAAAATCTTGTAGGATTGATCAAATATTCTGGTTATTATAATAAAACTCATATTTTATAACTTATAATAACCAGATTCCTATTATATATAATAATTTGCAGAATATTTGATCAATCCTACAAGATTTTTCTGAACTCGTCCATTTTTAACTAGAATTTTTTTTCAGTGTGCTATCTGAATCCCGATAACATTAGGTTGCACACTGAAAACACACTATAAACAGACTTGATAATTCTGCAAAGTTTTCTAAAGCTACACCGTGTATTTTAAGGATAAGTATATGACGAGATCGTCGCTTCGAGGTCTCGTCGCTTCCCGTTCGCTCCTTAAACGCACAACGGTCCGAGCCGTGCCATCGGACACTCCTATTTTATTTTTCATCGCGTTACCGGCGGGCGGCACTAATATCCCATAAACAGTGAATGATGAAGATAGAGAAAAGAGCGAGGGGAGAATGAATGTAGACGCGAGAAGCCGGGGAAGAAGTTATATCCGCGAAGGAAGGAGACGGCGAGAGCGCGCGGCGCACGAGCCAACGCCGCATTTTACGTGGCGTTTACTTCTTCCTCCTCTTCCTTTTTTTTCCCTCCTCTTTTTCGTACGCGCAGCTGCGCATTCAGGGGAGGATTAGCGAAATTAATAAACGTAAACCTTTTAACCTAACGCCCGCGAGGCACCGATAAATTCTTATTTATATTATAATCGACCGGCGAGAGGCCAACTGGCCCAAGAAAGAGAGACCACGAGCCACCATTATGGATGTTTCACCGCATCGTCACTTCGTAAACCTGTTGAATAAATTCCGCGCTGGCGCCCCTCTTCCTGGCCCGTGGTAAGCAAGGCGAGTTTACTCGTTAGATGTCAGATCGACGACTTAGTCGAAGCCGCCTTCGACGTCGCCGCCGTCGAACGGCACCGCGAGGAGTACGTCTAGAGTACATTTCTGGGGTACGTACGCTTCAATTACGGATCATTTCAAGTAATGTATGTATGTAGCGCATGCGAGCCACGTCTCTCCGTCGTACAATCCTCTTCGGTAGATCGTGTGCTTAAAGGAAGAGTGATCGCGCTAGTTCTCTCAGAGTTATTCGCTAAATTCAGCCTGATTTAGAAATCAAAATGCAAAACAATGTAAACTGAAAAAATTCTAATTAACGCGAGAATATTAAGACATCTCTTTTAATTGCTTTTTACAAAACATCATTTTATGCAGGTGTTTGCGTCTCAGAGCCTTGGAACTCAATTAAATAATTCAACATTTGTTTTCAAAGGAATTTAGATGCTATTTTATATTAATTTGTTTCTTAGAAATTGTCGATTATATTTAAGTCCTAAATTAAGATTGGTCTGAGAATTCTTTATTACGAAATTCTACTAAAAATAATCGCTGTTTTCTTTTGCTACGATAGCTGGATTATAATAAAGGCTGAAGTGTGAAGATATATAAAACGTGAAGGTGACATAGTAAGCTCGTATGGCTGTATCGTTTCTCGAAAATACCAGTGTCTAGAATAGCGCTCGGATCGACTTAAGAACCTCGTGAAACTTGATCCCTCTTCTCCCTTTATTTCTTACATCCGAGATTGTCCTTTTTACAGATTCCAAAACTTGTCACGATCAAATTCACCGAAGAATTTTAAGGAAGATAGGTTTATCGAGACCGGAGAATGTTAACGATCGGCGAGTACAAAGAGAAGAAAAAGTACCACTCTATTAGTTATCTTATTGTTTCAGAACGAGCGGTCTTTTTTCTTTCAATTTAATTAAAACGCCATCTGTGGCTTTTACAAAATAATATTTTATGACATGGATATAAATATGACTTGCTAAACGTATCATATTGCAATTGTTTAACTTAACTTTCAATGAAAATCCAAATCGTTTGTTGGAATTCCCATTTTCTTTCAATTGGATTGCTCAAAGTGGTGACGTCTAACATTATATGACGTAACGTGTGTCATAACATGAGCTATTTCCACATAAATTACATAAGCGCGAACGCATGATCTACACCGATGAATTATGCATCGCTGGATACGTTATAAATCGCGACGCATTTACGGAAACCTTAATCAACGCGACAATACCGGCCATACTCGGGCTACGAAAAGGGTTTCGAAACAAGGCGCCGAAGAAACACGTCGAGCTCAATGCCCGAATGGGAGAATGGCGAGATACCGACGTCTACATATATGCACAATGTACAGACCCGAGCTCGGATCCCTTTGAAAGCACCCGTACGAGCCGGCTGGATGACAGGGAAGAAATCGAAATATGCGATGACTGCGCAGATGAAATATCCGTGTCTCTTAATGGCGGCCCCGTCTCGAGTGTATAACAGAGTAAAGGGGGTGCGAGCCTCCCTCGGAGCGCAAGCGGGTGTAGCTGAAGCTGTGCGCGCATATATACATTTTCCGATCTTACCAAATCGGAGCATGAACACTATTTAAATGTCATTTATATATTTTAATTGCTGTGTACTAAATTAAGAAAATTCTAACTTACGAAATGTGAATAAGAATTTAGTGATTACGTAACAAAAGAATAAGAACAAAAGAATTCTTGTGCAGATATCTTTGTCATTTAGACACAACTTTTGCCAATTAAAGAAATAACAGTCAGGAAAAAGAAAGGATCAATAAATGAAATAATTCTCAAAAAAACTGGATTTAAAAAATATTTTTAAACTAATCTTGTCTTGTAAAGTCTTACTTGTTAATTAATTAATATTTTTTACAAAATTTATCTTAGAGCAATTATCGTCTTTCAATGCTAAATATGAAAAGATTCTACTTATCGAGATGATTTTTAACAATTATTAATTGAAGGATTTAACACAACTATCTAGTGAAGATTTTTAAAATTTAAAGAAATAAATCCAAATCTGACCAATTTAAGATTTTAATTTTACATATTCTTAGAAACGAAATTATAATTGCGCCGAACTCTCCAATTTCTGATGTTGATCCGTCTCGGCGAAAAGTAGTCGGCATCGAAGCGCGGAGACGGCGCCGTAGGAAGATGAGGGCAGGCGAAAGAGAACGGTGGAAGAATCCCGCAGGAATCCCGCGGAGTCAAGCGCCGTGCATACGGGGGTGTGCCGCGTGCCAGACTCGAGGCCTTCTCTGCATAGGCTTCACAGGGGGCCCCTGTGGATGGGGGCCCCCTTCAACGTAAGATAAGGCCTCCTGGTGCGAGCCGACGACGCGCGACCGACATCCATGTCACATTATTACCATATAGGTACCAGTCGCGTCGTCACAACACCGCACGGCGAACGTACCACCACCGTTACATACATTGCAGAGGAACGAGAAGAAATCGGTTTGAGAGAGAAAGGAGGAGGGGGAGAGGGAGAAGAGGACAGAGAGTAGGAGAAATCATCCTCTATTTTAGTTACGAACCGGTTCGATACGTTTCTTCCTCCATTCGTCAGCAATATCGCGTACACGCGGTGGACAACCGTATGAAAGCCGCGTAAACGGCTTCCTCTTACGATGGACAATCATAAAGAGCGTAAAATGGGTGTATCATTTGCTCGTGATCGTTTAATTTGTGGAAATATTTGGCACGTGATACTTGTATCGGAAAGTAAAATATTATTATAAAATATTTTTAAAATATTGTTGTTATATTTTTTTATCTACGGTATTGTTAGAAATTAATTAATTAAATAATCGGCAAAGTCAAATGCATAGAATTGTACGTATGTTACATTAAATTATTATATATACGCTGTTTCTGTATTAGCCGTGCTAATTTTAGTGAAATTTTTTGTCGAACTCGCCCGTCAGCTTCATCCAATTTATGATTCGCCTTTTATTGTTTCTCGATAATGAAATGCTCGGAATTTTATCGCCGTGTATTTTGTCTAGGAGTATCTCGCATGAATCACATCTGCATTGGCTTCCGTCCAATGCAGGAATGCAGACGCGACGAGGTATACCCAACATCCTTTATTTCTTTCCCTCGCATCGGTAGAAATATCAATAGCTACCGTAGACATTAATCGCCGTCGGGTCGAGGAAATTTATTCTCTTTTACTTTTCTGCCTCGCGCCGGGAACGTTTCCGTTTAAAGACGATTCTTAGACCAAAATCGCGGTGACTCGGTCCGAATGAACCGCTCGGGAATCGTAAAATTGGGTAAATCATTGGCCGGTCCACTGGTGCTAACCGCGAGCTGAATTCTACTCACCCGAGGAAGAAGGTGTGGTACCGGCTCGTGCTCTATCTACCCGCGATCCCTCTCACCACCCCTCCCCTCGTTCTCTCTCTCTCTTTCTCTCTTACTTGTTCTGTCTTTCCGGCCGTCTCTCCGGGTGTTAGGTGCATATAAACACGGGCAGGTATAGAGCTGCAGGTAAAACCCATGGTGGTCGGTGGCCGAGTCGCGAGATAAACTTTACTGCATATAGGTAACACGTACAGGTAGGTACGCGATCCTCGGCCACTCGTTGTAAACGGCACGATGGCCATCCGTTATCGCAATGATGATTCGCGACATCCGCACCTTGAGAAACCATCCACCGGTATTGCGAGAACCATCGACCGCCGCGATCCACCGTTGTTCAGCGAATCCCTGAAAATCCGCATCATGTAAGCAATCATGTAAATTTAGCAGGGAAAGATATTCAATTCCTCGAAGAGCGGGAGATTGCGATGTTCGATGATTTTGAGCAGCATTCCGCTGAAACTATTTTGTCTTTAATATTTCGTTTCATTTTTTCACATGCATATATATATATATATATATATATATATATATATATATATATACATATCTTATTAATTTTATTCTATCTTGTAGACAAAAGTTCAAAAACTTTATAATTTCAAGTTACAAGTTGAATATACCATGTCGTTTTGTTGGATCGCTAACAACTTGATTAACAGCAAATACATATTTTCTTTGCAGTACAAAAAAAATAATATAGTTACGTGTCCGAATTAAGTAATTTTGCAGGTTTGCAAATATTTTTTGTGTCTTTCTTTATAGCAGCTTTAAACCATTATAGCTACAGAGTTTTACATGATAGTTAAAAGGTATTGATGCGATAAGAATGCTTATGAATGGAATGCTTGCAAAAGATATGGATACAGAATGAAATAACGTGAATTTTCGATACGTAAGCAAAATAATTGCAAACACTTGTATTTACATATATCAAACGCTGTGAAAGAAATATAATTACTTTTGCACCCAATCACAATTTTATAATATTTCTAACGGTATTTCTATGGTTAACATAATGATGCATATAGTTAGTTAATCATATTTATTGTTAGAAATATTATAAAATTGTGGTTGGGTGCAAAAGTAACTATATTTTTCTCTCAGTGAAGATATGTCTGAATTTAATCATTGTAATTGGCACGTATTTTATTTCTATTTTTATGATCGATTTATTGATACCGAATCCTCCGTACTCGAGCATACGATTAGATTACAAATGCGACAGAATGTTACGAGCGATACGATAGAAACATCGCACAACGCAAAGGGCTAGGAAAGAGCGAGCGTAAAAGAGAGACGGCGGCGAGGTAAGGGGACTGTGGAACGATGCAGGTGCTGGTCGATTCGTGTCGTAGGTACGCATGCATCGGCCCCGAAGACGAATCCATTAGCCGTGAACGCGGATTGAGCAATAAACCAACTGGGAGGTAAGTCGACTCCGGCCGTCTCGCCTTCTCCCGAGAAAGAGGTCCTTCCTTTCTCTCCTTCCCGCCGTGGTTTCGGTTTGCCTCTTATTCCTGTTGGGCCCGCATTCTCATACAAGATGTCGCGCCGATAAAAGTTCCCGAAGGCTCGTGGTCTCGGGGCCCACCCCGAGTAATTCATTTAAACATTCCCGGAGGTGGTCGCACGACAAATTACTCTCACGAAACCTTCGCACGACAGCCAAAAGTTCCGTCGGGACCGTCGTAGGCCTATCTCCATTGAGAGATCTCCCCCCTTCCCTCTCTCTCTCTCTCTATCTCCCTCGAGCCACCCCTCCCGCTTTCCCCTTATCCTCTCACAATCATTTCGTCTTCCTTCTTTCATCGGCGTTAGGTCGCCTTGCCCTTCCTCCCCTCCCGGCTTGTGGCCCCCTATGCGGCATAAAACCTGGTGACACTTCTCACCCTTCTTAAGAGGCTCCTCTCCGGCACGAGCTGGCATCGAGCGAGACTCCGTAGAGATGCGGAGGATGAGTAAAGCATCCGAGGCATCGGGGATATCTTATCTCTATCGGTATCTCCGTCGGTTGTTTCGATCGACGACAAAGTAATACCGTATTCCACGTTTACACGATGGCGCGTACCACGGTGGCATCCGTTTAGCGCTGATATTACGATCAGCGTTGCCGTTAGTAACGCTCGCGATTGTGATAACATCTGATAATATATAATTATCGAATAAGAATTATCAAAAAAACATTTTTGAGTCAGGCTATATCAATCATGATAAAGAAAAATATTTTTCTTTGTGCAGTTTTTCTTTTTATTGAACAAATCTTGCTTTTCAATTTCAATTAGTATAGCCTGATTTTTAACTCAGATTGTATGTTTTTTAATTTTTTAATTTTTATTAGCCCTTATCTACAATAACGTGTTGCTGTTACGGTTCAGATGAATATTTGATAAAGTATCGCAGACCTTTTCCTTTTTTATCACATTTGTTTGTCAGACAAATCTTTTACTTTTTAATTTCTCAATTATTTTTAATTCACAATCTTTCCTGTTTTACTTTTTATATTAAAAGCTATAAGTTACTTAGCTTCTTTCTTAAGCTTTTATTAAGGATAAATGGAAGACTCCTTCATTCCTAAATTGAAGAAATCTTAATTATTAATATTATAATAGTTTACAATAGTTATTAATATTATAATCTCATTATTTTACAATTCTAAAAATTGGATTTATAAGTACTTCTATCTAACGCAATGTTTGATATATACTGCAGGTACGAAGATTTGCCAATGAGCATAGGAAGCGCGGACGTCTTCCGACGGCTCCGAGAGAAATTGATCAATCATGCGACAACCGCAGTCTGCGTATTCGTATCTCGAAGCGAAATCTCTCATTGACGCTCTTCGTCCCGACCGTCGTGTCTGTTATTCTCAGGGAACAGACACGCCTGTCAACCACGGAAATCAGGATCCACTCCGAGACCGCTCGGGATAGTGTGTTGCTGTGTCTTTCGCCGGCCGATGGAACGTGCTGTCGGGACTCGTGGGATACGGACAGCTTCCGGAAGCGTGGAGATCCGAGATTGGCCGAGATTGCAGCGGTGTCGAGCGTATACTCCCCTCCATCCCCGTCCGCTCCCCCCCCCTCGCGCTAGACGCGGCGGGGCAACCCCTCGTAAATAAAGTGTCGGGATGCGCGCCGAACGGACCGCAGGGTGGCTAATATATCTCACGACTCGGTTAATTGACCCGACGAGCCTCGCGCACGGTTCCACCCGTGTATCCAATTCGTCTTGACACCTCCGACTTCTTTCGGGATTCCGTGGCGTATGGTCTACAGGTAAGAAGAATGCGCGCTTTGTTCGTATCGCCTCGGAAATCGCCCGGCCAATTCCGATAATGAAGAGCTCGGGAGGACGCGCATGAATAATCCCCCGGGCTCAAGAGCATGCCGTGGCATTACGCATCACGTGGATCAGGACGGGCGCTCGTAAGCAATATTTCCTCTTGTCCGCGAGATTTGATTATTCTCCCCCACAGTTAACTTCTGGCATTAAATCTCCCCGTCGAACAAATCTCAAATTAAAATCTTTGTCTACAAAAACCACTCGATATTCTCTAAAAATATATTCTCTAAAAATGAATCAGTGTATAACTACTATATCAAATAGTGATAAGTATACTACTGGTAATTAGTGACTAGCCACTAAATTATTTAATGAATTTTAGTTTTCACTACTTGATGCGGTAGAATTATAGTGGTGCTCAATCATACTGTGCGTGACGCGCGCAGCGTCACGCGTGATAATAATCACCGTTTATCAATGAAAAATTAATTCACTGACAAAATCAGTCAAATTTCCACTAACTCATTTTTAGAGAGTATAACTACTATCAAATAGAAATAATGATACCACTGGTAATTAGTGGCTAGTCACTGAATTATTCAGCGAATTTTAGTTTTCACTGCTTGAATGGAATTATAGTGGTGTTCAATCATACTCAGCGTCACGTATGACAATAATCACTGTCTAACAATGAAAAATGAATTCACTGACAAAATCAGTCAAATTTCCATTAATTCATTTTTAGAGAATACGGAAATCTTGTTATTCATCATCGCGTGAAAAATGCGTTTTGATTTTAACAAATTATTAATTTTACAGACTTATATTTATTCTCTCACGAGCAATATTATGAATTATGATAAATCCGACTGAATATTTCACAACAGCGATTGATCGTCCATTTTCACAATTCACAAAGGATCATCTGTCTCTTATTCCGCGAGAGCTATCCGAATTCAAAAATAGTATTTCCCATGGGCGCGATGTAAAAATACCCCGGCAACGGTTCGCGGAATCAATTACCGTTCGTTTTGCTCGGTGCACGGGCTACGATAGCTTCGCCATTAATCATGCCCGCGCCGTGCACGATTGTTTTTTACATCGGGGAAATTGCGCGCCTGATCCGAGCCTGCCAAAAAGTGGGTCACCGCCGGGATGGGAACCATCGTGAACCGGCGCGAGCGAGGAGGTTCGAGCGTAGCCGTCATTACGATTACTCGCACGTATCCCACACGCAGTCGATACGTTAATTACGGGGAGGACTCGAGTGACCTACGACTGACGTCGCGCACGTTGCGCGAAACCGCCTCGGGCGACGCGCGTTCCTCCGCGCGTGTGTCGTCGACCATCAGTAATAGAACACGAACGCGGCGCTTTTTATAGCCGCGCGTACATCACTGTCCGGGCATATCGGGTTAAAATTAAGTGATAATTAATCGGTGTAATCGTAATGGGATTTAAATAAAATTCGGGAGAGATACAACTTTTTGACGTGTCGGTGGCGGAGCCGATCTATTACCTGAGACTCCCTGACATTCGATTTTAGTGAAATGAAAATTGTGTGTTCGCTGTAATTTAAAATTAAGATACGCGTCTATTAATATTTCACGACTTTTGAAAGTACTTTGGTGTAGGAATTTTGGTAGCATCGAGGACGACAGGCAAAAAAATCAATTTAGGCGCGACGTCTTCGGACACTTTGATCCATCTGCTGCACATTGTATAATTAATTTGGTCCCTCGCCTTATAGCGCACGTACATTCCTCCGTTCCCGTTATTTCGACACGAGAGTCTGGTCCACGTTTTACGAACGCGAAACTGGACATTAACCGTGATAAAACCTTGGAGATTAAATTATACGACGCGGCCAAATATCGGGGTTGCTATTTTTTGCACGCTACCATTTCGCGACGACGATGGTGGTGGAAAGGCATTCGCGCCACGGTCGTCATCTGTGGGATCGTTCGAAGCCGAGGGGAGATCAGGGGTCATTTGAGCGAAGAAAATTCTGATTACGCAACGGCAAAGGCAGGGAAGGGGCTCGTTCGACGTTCCGGCTGGAGAGCGTCGCCTCTGAGGGAGGAAGATAGATGAAAATCGTGCAAGACAAGAGACTAGAAGGTGGAGGCCGACGGGGGCGGCGGGGGTGGCGAGGGAGAAGCGGATGGAGGAAGACGAGGGGTAGGCAAAGGGGTACGGGAGGTGGGAAGGGGTCGCCCACGCACGCGTAGGATAATTGCACGCGTGATTCTCCCTCGGTGTGCCGGCTCTCCTTTTCCCTCCCTATCTTTCCGCCTTGCCCTCTTGCCTCGTGCTTTCTGCCTCGCGCTCATGCGTACGTACATACGTTTGTACACGCGAGTTAGCATCTGCATGCGAGAGAAGCCCGAGCGTAAGGAGATCCCGGTCGCGCGCGGGGGGCGGCAGGGGCGGCCGGGAACCGCGGGGGTAGAGGGGAAGCAGGGGAGCAGGGGAAAGGAGTGGAAGCGCTTGAGGAAGAGGTCAGAGGTCAGCCGCACTCTCGACGAGGCAGACGCGACGCCCACCGAGCGACACCCACGCGAAAAGCCTTCTCCACGAAGCCCTCGTCTTCTTCACCTTCTTCCTTCTTCTTCTTCTCCTCCCGTTCCCTTCCCTTCTTCTGCCTTCTTCGGGCTTCTCTGCTTCCCCCTTGCTCGCGCTTCTTTCGCTCCTTTCCGCTCGCGCGTCCACGAAACGCGCCGGCTGCGCGAGGACCCACGGTCCTCTTCTTTGAACCGGACTGTACGTTACACATATACCGATACCGAATTCTTCGCATATCAACAGGAATACTTCGGCACATTTTGCCTTCGCATCAAATAATCGTACGCTCGCTCGCAGGACGTCTCGTCGCCTGGGTGAGTCATAAAAGCGGAGAAAGCTGTTCATTTGGAAAGTATGATAATAGATGCAACAAATATTATATTTAATAATTATTAATGCTAGATATGATTATCCTTGCTCTTTCAAAGAATATGAAACAGCAAAACAATATAAAAAATTATAAACTAATGTTTCCTGAAGAATCAAAAAAGTCGTTCATTGAGATTTTAAAGAATTTATAAGGGCCGGTTTTTCCAACTTTTTGGTAAGCTAACTAATAGTTAAATCATACATCTATCTTTGTTTTATCTTCAAATTAGATAAGTCAGATGTATGATATAATTATTAGCTTAGCAAGAAGTTAGAAAAACCGACCCTAAATAATGTTACTCTTTCCTCATAAATAACACGTAAAGTTGGAACAGAATCAGGTGAAGATTCTCAGGTCGGAAAGTTTCAATTCAACGCAAAACCAAAAGCCATCACCACATTATTACGTTCGCCCGCGAATGCGCGTGTCATAAAGGTAACAAATTTTTCTACAACTGTCAAGCATCGCAGCGCTGCGAGTTATCAATGTTATTTACAGTTATAATACGCGCGTTAAGTAACAGAACGGTTTCGCGGGAGTCCCACGGACAGTCACTTATTCATGCCGTAAATCGAGACGATACGCGCGAATGATGAGCCACAGGAGGATGAGCGTTCGCGTTACGAGACGCGCGATGTGTTCGCGTAACCGGCGCGGCGGCGCGCGGTGCCGCGCAATGACGAGCTAGAAACGGCGGTACTAAATCAACAGGCAAAATTTATCGCTAATATTTTTCCGGCGCGCAGTTAACTGTCGCGCGGTCGTTAGCGGTGACAAAAGATTCGTAATTTATCGAGTCTCCGGTTTAACCGGCCCGGGGTAAAGTCTTCCGCGGACGCTAAACTTTCCGTTTACGACTCCTTCAATGGATCGTGAAGCTCTTCCTTTGTACGCAGCGTGAAACGCTTACGGATGGCGAAACGCTCGTTCGCTCCTCTCCCTCCTCCCGTCCTCTTTCTGAATTCGATTATCTGCTCGTCCGCGACGGACGGACGGACCGACCGGTCAATCGTGCCGTACGACGCTCGGCGTTTATAGCGCATTGAAGAAACGTTATTAACGAGCCTTCCACGATCAAGACATTTCTCTTCATGCCTCGAAGACGACCCGCATCGCTTCCATCGCGCTTCCTTTGCACGAGACGATCGCTTCGCAGATTCTTCTCGGTTACGCACGAAGGATCTGTGAATTCAGTAAAGTACCCTCTGCACTTTGGATGAAGATAAAACTCTTCGTGGAAAGTTGCGCATTGAGACATTGTTTTAAAACGGTCTATTGATCCTTGAAATATGTTTTCCATGCAGTAATTTTTTAACGGACGTTACAGATAAAAGTAACTTTATATCGCATTTTTATTTAACTTCTGCTATCAAATTTATATTTAATGTTAAGTTGGCGTCCATATATTCCATATCGATAGGTTTGTTTCGCGATGAAGTCGTTTCGCGATCGCGATGCAAATGCGAGGGATAACCGTATTCATAGGTATTTAGCGCCGGCTGTTAAAATAAAAAAAAAAACAGTTCGGACCAACGAAGGAAATCACGATGGACTGGGAAGCATTACGAGGGATTACACCGGTAAGTCTGGACTAACTGGCAGCCTGACGTCATAATCTTAAGAAATATTCGGGCGACTAACTCCAGCCGCCCCGCGTTCTCGCTTCATTCTTCACCCGTCTTCTTCTTCTTCTTCCCCCTTCCGCCCACGATTATAGATTGAGGATCGAAGTTGATGTTGCGCGGGAGAAGGGAGAAGAGAAAAGTGACGCGAGCAAAGAAGAGAGAGAGAGAGAGAGAGAGAGAGAGAGAGAGAGAGAGAGGGGTACGCGAGAACTGAACGAGCACGAGCGAGGAAGGAATAGTTAGACGAAGAAGGAATTTATTATACTCCTGAGAATTTGAGGTAAAGACTGACGGGGAAGAGATCTGGACACGATCTACGGTAAATGCTCCAGCAGATCCTCGAGGTGATCACCAAGATTTTCGAATCGATCAATTAAGCGGCGTGTGGGAACCGTCCGGTCCGGTCTCGTCCGTCCGTCCATCCGATCAGAACCAAAAAATCAGATGTTGATCTCTCCGCAAACCTGTAATCCTCCTGAAAAGAGAAGAGAGGGCCCCGGCTTCGAGACGGGATTCCCTTTCTTCCCCGTCTACTGCCTTTTCTTTCGGGATCACCAAATATGACGAGAGAATATAAAAGTTGTGCGGAAGTAAGATACAAATAATTCTGTACGCGAGGAATGTCAGGGAAGACGGCAAAATTCCATAAAAATTTTTCATATCGATTGCTACGACGATCCGGCACGATAACATTATCTGATACGTTCAATTTCAATTTCAAACGTGTAAAAATAGCATGTATGTAATATTACAATTTTTTAATTGTACATTAAGTATATACACTAAAAAAAAGATTGGTTATAATAATCCAATCTTGATGAAAGTTATCAACAACCTTGTGAAATAGTTTCAACTAAACGTATAGGTCGATCATCATGACAAAATAATGTTATAAAAATGAAATGTAATTGTAATCAAATGTTTTATTACTATTATATTTAATAATACTAAGTAAATATTCCAAAAGTTGCATTACTATATAATCTTATATGTAAGTTTACCCAGAATTTTTTTTCAGTGTACATTGCGAATGACGCGATGGAAGTAAAGATGGAAGGAAAGTTTACAGATATCGCGCCCCGAAGAGAAGACAACCTTTGATATCATTTCAAGACGCGTAGTGAAAATATCAGGATCGAAGAATGTGAACGCATCTCGGACCTAGGCTTTCTCGGCAGCGTGTGCCGCGCGGCAAAAGACGGCGCGACGTCACGGTATTTTACCGAAATAAGCGGTGACGTCGGCGTGCGGACCGCGGTCCGCCGGCGACGTCGTCGCTGCCATTACCGTTCCACACGCGTGCCTTTCATTGTGCCACGATTCCGCGGCGGGCAGCGGACAACGGGCGAATTAAGGAAAGTAACGTATCGCCGTTGGCCGCGTCGCTCGCCGCCATAGCAGCGGGAAACGATGTGTCTACCCTCTCCGAGGGCGGCGAGAAATCGAGGCTTAATCTCGCGGCGAAAGGGACCCTAAACGCACGGAACGTGGATACGATGATCTTAAATTCTCGCGAGGGCCCTACTCGATTACCTGCCCACGCGATTTCTCGAAGCTAACCCGAGCGTCAGGACGAAACACGGGGTAGGAACATCGGAAGAATACGAGATAACATGGGCGGACGAGAAGGAGAGGAAACGAGAGGAGACGGAGAAGGAGAGCAGCGAGAGAGAGAGACGGAGATGACAAAGAAGAAGGGATGGACGAAGGGGAGAGATGGAGGAGAAGGAGAGTGTGTATCCATGACAAGAGACTAGATCTACGTCGGTGGGACCACACGTGCGACGACGATGACGACGACGACGACGAGGAGGACGAGGACGACGAGGACGACGACGACGAGGAGGACGACGAGGAGGACAGCGAGAAGACGAGAACGGATACGAGAGTATGTTTTCTGGGTACGCGGGACAATTTTTGGTCGTTCTGGAGGCTGCGGATATCTCGCTGCAACGAGGCGTAAGGAATATCCGAGGGATCGCGCGGACGGCGCGCTGCCATCGCTTCTTTTTTTTTCTCATTTTTCCCCTCTCAATGATCCGCGCGATCACGAGGGAAGAGGGAGAGAGGGATCGGTCTCGAACGAGGTGGATCAATGGGCCGATGGAGAGGCAAGAGTCCGAGAGGATGTAAAAAGGGCGAGAGACGGGGGAGTCGAGAACGGTGGACCACCGGTGACGTCCTTGACGTTTTATCGTTATCCAGTTGATTGGGCTGAAAATTTGACGAACTGGTTCCGGCCGCCTTACCACCTTCCGTCCCCCTTCGCTTCCCGCTCTTGACATGTTTCTTTCCTTCGTCGCAGTTCGGGACGCGTTCCGCGGCGGGATACGCAATCGGACAGCTTACTTAATGCGACGAGATGACGCTAACGATAATACATATATGTATATATATATATATATAGAATATATTGTACCATACATATATATGTGTATATATATATATATATATATATATATATATGCATAAAAAATGGTACACGATGACAAGATAAGAACAAAATATGCGCACGAACAACCATGCGAGGATTAATATTCGTAATGCGATTTCGTTAGTATTTTAGCAGTCGACACGGTCGCGAATAACGATGAGGTAGCGTGACGTCGGTTTATGCCACAACCAGATCGCGACCTGCACAAAAGAGGCGTTTATGCGAAAACCAGATCTACCGATGGCACGAGAGGGACAGCCGTTGACTCCGTCTCATCGGCGTGTTAACAAAGAGCACGTTTCTGCATTGACAATGACGGTGTTGGAGAGAAAAAAACGTATGTATATAGGGTGTCCTGTATTTTCTTTCATTTAAATTTAATTTTAGAATTTTTTAGGATTTATTTTCGACTATCTTTGTCCTCTTTCTTTCCTGAGTAAAAATATCGAGACACTTATAGTTTCGAAATTATAACAGAATAAAAATATAGAAATTTACAAGATAAATTTTAGAGACAAAAATGTCCACGAGATAAAAATATGAAATATAATAAAAATTTAAAAGAATTTAAATTCAGAAGTTTGAATAATTTTAAATAATAGATCTCAAGTACTGACTGAGAAAAACTTAATTTTACATTAGTTTAAGGAAAAAGTTGATGCTGATTTATAATTCTTAATAATAAATAAAACGTCTTGTTTATTTCATTACATTTGAATAAACACATAAGAAAAAATTATGATTTTATAATTACATATTTATCAATTATTCTAAACGCGTATAAATTATACATAATAATCTTTACAAACTGCAAAATACAAAACAAGATCTGTCATTGTCACAATGTTAAAAAAAATCTTATTTCGATAACCATCAAAAATCAAATCCGTGTCAATGTGACATATTTCGCACAAGATTAGCTATAGAACTCGCTGTACGGAATCCAGTGTTTGTATTTCCCTCGGGACACCCTGTAGAGGCGCGAAGGCGAAGGGGAAACGAGGGGAAACGAAGAAAGGGCGAGACGAGGAAGAGGATTGTCGCCGTTCGAGATCCACGCGAGAGCGCCATTCTGGGCCCGGGTGGTCCCCCGTCAATCTGCTGCTCATACTGCTTTCGGCACAAATATCCTCCGAGGATGTACTGGGTCCTACCTCCTCACGCTTTTTACTTTCTTTCGGCGATGCATGTAACAGGCCATCTTTCCCCGGCTCGTTACTTCGCGAGAATAACGCGAAAAAGGATAAGCAAAATACGCGCAGAAAGCGACAGGGATTAATGCGTTCGCGAAGACGTACAATGAATCGCTTTTACCGAATATGCTGAAAAATTACAGAGTGTAGGAAGAAGTTTTAATATGCGATTTCATGTACCCGTAATAAGCAAAAGATGGACATTTACTTGAAATTGAACAAGAAGTAAAAAGGGAAAGTCTAATCTTTTGCCAGGTGGGCAAAAATGCATAGGTAGAAGCAGCATCCGAAAGGAGATCGAAAATCAGTGAAGTGCAACGTCGCGAGAGATTCATACGGGGTGAGGTCTCTTGGGAAGGAAGGAAGGCCAAGATCTCGTAAACCAGAAGATTAGGATCTGAGGCCGACGGCCACCCACTCCGAGTTCGCTCATTTTCGCTCCTTTTCTTCCGCCTTCCCTTATCCCGCGCTCCATCTCTGTTTTCCTCGTTCTGGAGCATTCCCGGGACTGTCGGTCACGTTAAAACTGCCATCTCTACGTAGCGACAATTAACCGTAAAACGTCCAGAGCCTTATTTATTTTCTTTCCCGCTGGGTCACGTGCAGTATCCGAGTGAGTAGATACAAGAATCGTTTTTCCCGGAATCCTTATTAAATCTATTCAAAAAAAATATCATTAAAGAACTCGCGAAGCTGTATCCCCGCAAAGTTGTAGAAATTTTTCTTCGCTGATGCGAGAAAGGGAGATTAATGCTGCAATTCTAAACAAAATCGTAAAACTCGTAACCTGTTTTCGTAAGAGTCATAAGAACTTGTGAGTAGATCTTCAATTCTATGCGTACTGTATCTCATACTCTATGCTTAGCTTTTTACGATCGCTTCGTAAGCTACAATTTTACGATTGATTCATAGATTTGCTTAGAATTGCAGCATAAGATTGTTTAAATAAAACGAGAGTTTATTGTCTGAAAGGATAAATAAAATTGTGATAAGTAAAATTTAAATTATTTATTAACAGTTGAATAAATACATACAAACATACCGTATAACGTATATTAGAATATATAGTCATAATAACTTTACTGATCCGATATTCTTAACTTATCTGTGAGTAGAACTTTATAAATACGCTATGTTTCATTCATGATAGCTCGGTCGACTTTTAATGTGGGAAGACGTGAAAGATTTCCGCGATTATTGGAGAAACGACTGCAGAAGTTCAGATAAGCATAAACGCTTTAAAAGCCTATTACAACTATCTGTCTTAATCTGCTGCCAAGCGATTTAGCGTCAGGTAATACAATATTTTCCAAAGTTTCCGCAGTTCAGTGTGGCAAGAAAGGCGAAAAGGTGTCGGTGAACGGATCGGCTGTGAGATAAGATTTTTCCTGAAGATTGATCGGTCACCTCGCGGCACCGTGTTTCTTAATATAGCGTGTCTCAACACAAATTGTCTTAATCGAATCGGGGGACGCGATCTGCATCAAGAGAATTTAAAGGTGAGTCTCAAGGGATACGCGATGCATGGGCGAAGCACCATGCTAAATCGGGCACGTGTGGACGATAGATGAGGAGAGGAACAGAGGAGGAACAGTGAGAGAACGGCTTGAGCCACAAAGCAGAGTAGGGCGATAGGGCAGCCCTTTGAAAGCGAAGGGTTGAAAGACCAGAAAAAAATAAGACAAATGTTAAGAGTTAGTTATAAATGATGACAATACTTCGCGTTGGACAACGTGTAATTATTATAAATCATCTTTGTATTAAGATATCTCAGTACTCTCTTTTATTTTTTTTATACAACGTGAGGGAGAGATGTAATAATGTCTTGTAACATTCCTGCAAATGTTTTTTTTGAATAAATAAATTTTTGATAAAAAGCACGAATATGATATTTCTCTCTTTTTCGTCGTCTTGTACTTGCAAATAAGTAGAACGACACTAAAATGATACCGCAATTAACATAGCGAGAATAAAAGTCGCATTAAACGAATCTTTTTCAGGCCTCAATCATCTCGCTCGTTTACCCGTGTATCGATTACAGGAACAAAAGAGAAGCGCGAGGTTAATGCGAGAACACGGAGGTGCGAAGAAGGGCTCGGAATAAAAGGGATAAAAGGAATAAGGAGTGAGACGAAGGGGCACAATGCTGTGTCGGTCAACTGCGACGCTCGTATAAAAGAAACCGTGACGCTGAGGAGAGAAAGAGACGGGGAAAGAGGAAGAGCGAGAGGACAACGGACGGTATGGGGGCAGGTATGAGAGAGAAAGAGAGAGAGAGAGAGGGAGACCAGCTAAAGAGGGGGGAGAGACGAATCTTTGGAGGTTTCGCAGTTGTAAATAATGCATTATAAATATAGGCACGCAGGACGCGCACGCTCACGCAACACAAGGGACGCGTGCTTCGCATAGCTGCGCGCATTGTGGGCCCAGCACGAGGCCATACGGGACCCTATATAGCGGGTCTCATGGGCCTCACGGGGCCCCGTCGTCACAGCGGCCGGCGATACACGGGACGGAGAGGGCCCCGCTTAGACAACAATCACATTCATCGAGAAACTCACAATGCTAATCGTAAAGACGCCGCCTATTATGCCGGCATGTCCACGGAGGGTTCACGAGGGTCCTCGAGGAGGCGGGCTTATCTTCCTTTTTCTGCCAACGACCTGTGTGCACCGTGTGTACGTGTGAGTGTGTATGTGTGAAGGGCCCCGAGTTTATTTCATCGACTCTCTTTGAATCGCCGTCGGATCAAGAGACACTCGCGGCTTTGTCGCGCTTGTAACCTTTTCCGCCTTCGGAACGCGCAGGGATGCGCGCGCGGATGAAGTCGACGACGTCGGGGGTGGCGGCCGTCAGGCGGCCGCATAGGGGGTTCATAATACAGAGAGGACTGAACGCCGCGGGGTCTCCTAATGTCATTTAACATTTCGACGGAAGTCTACTTTGGCGCATATTACGCACTCATGTGATTCTAATTAACTCTTTAAAATGTAGCCCAAAGTTGGGCAAGTAGGTTTCCTTCATGCGCGATCTCTTATAACGCTCAATGGAAGTGCCAATGATAAGAATTACGAAATTAATCCTTATCTTTGTCTATTTATATGTATTTTTAAGTTATCGAGAAGTTTGAATACAAAGTTTTGCAGGTATAAAACTGAACGAAATATTATGAAATATTCTTTAAAATTTATGATTATATTTGTTAAGCGTGATGTTTCCGTGCATATTCAAGAAGATGAAAAGTACCGGTTATAATAACTTATTGTATCTCTCCGCAGGATGTGCCGACAATACTTATCGGTGATTATATTTACGTTAGCACTGAACACAACAAACGTTTGAGATCAACCGTCACTTCGTGCGCGCGTGGGAGTTTTACTTTAAAATTTGTCACGGTTACAAATGTAGTAGCTGACCGCGGTACTTCCAACTGGAATTGTTGCCGCTGTTAACGGCCCCTTTTGTGGTAGAATTCTTCCCAAAACCTGCGATCAAAAGCGGCGCCCGAGATAGAAGATGAAACGACAAGGCCCCCTGTGGAACCACCGGTAGCCTTAGAGAGGTGTCTCCGCCTTCGGACCACCGTTGACGTTTTTTTTCTTTGTGATTTATTCCGTGCGCGCGAATAGTCGTGGGAAGAATGCTTAAATCGTAGGAGTCGGAAGGGAAAAACTTTTGACTTTGCAAGGTACATTTAACAGTATTCCACAAAGCCCCTTTGATGAAAGAAAAGATTTTCAAATTGCCATTTTATTGTACTTTTACTCACCCTAAACTTATTGTTATATGTATATAATACCCGCGATATTATTCACAGAATACAAGTATTAATAGATCTATCATTTATCTAGCTATTTATCTATTTATTTATTTAAGCAAACATTCTACTTATGAGTATTATTTGCTAATATAATGCCTAAGCAATTAATATTACGCTTATCAAGTACTGTAAGATCTAAATTATAATTATAATTAGTTTAATAACATTCTTAGAAACTATTAACGTGATTATGTTGCTTGATAGCATTATGATATATTAACGGAATTCGTCTGTAACATTTTTTTGGCAACATTAAATACTTCTTAAATCTCTGCGTATCACTAATTTAATTGCTTGACTGGTTAGTGTTTATCTTTCTATAGATATGTGATAATAGGGACGAGTAAGTGCCTCTAGACTAGTCGAGTATTTTTAACGGCCATTTATTGCTTTCAAGTGTCGAAATTCACGGATGAGGATCCTAGAGACTCTCGAAGGATATGCTCGAATGGACTATTGTTGCAATAAGTGGGTGTTCGCTACCTACCCATCTACCTGTCGTCGAAATTGAGCTCTGCCTTGGCGCGGGTATAAGACCATTCAGCGTGAAAAAGGGACTTGCTCCCGTGTCCTTCCCTTTTCTGTTGCCCACGAAAACGATTATCCTCGAGACACTTGCTCCCGCGGGAGAATCAAGCCGGAACGTCAACCGTCACTTCGCACTGTGATGGAACAACGCCCTTCATGTTTGGCATCTTCATCCCGTGCTGGAATTTCTTACAGTTTCTTTTGTATTTTCCAGATTATTCGAATATTTTCCTCGATATAATCCTTTCGCGAGAATTTTTCCAGTTAAGACAGGATAGTCCAAATGAAAATTTTGCGTGCATTTATGAATTTATTTTCCGTCATCGTTTCGTAAACTTTACAGTACTTTAATGATCCTGCAAATGACCCTCCTGTAATTTTTACATTTTTCAATCATGTGATGCGCAATCACGTTTACTTAATCATCGCAAAAAGGCATACTTTGAAAGATATTAGGTCTGGATACTTTGTTGGAGAAACCGGCTCATTTGATTCTCATGCAGGCAACGCGATCTCAAGGTAAGCGCTTTGCAGTTTGGAGTGTGTATGGGAAAACAACATTACCGCGACCTGTCTGTAATGCCAATCGTTCTAAAAATATCCCGAGTCGAAGAGCGGAATCGTGTGGGTGAACTCGACCGTAGACTCAGGGTGAGTACAAGACATGTATAGACTGGTGGGAGAGGTCAGAGCTGTCACTCAAGCGACCCGATGTGTCTAGCTACCCTCCTATTAGCCCTCACCGCCCCTCGTTAATTGCTAAATTGAAGGCAATTTCGACAGCGAATTGGAATTCGACGCGATATATCGTACGAGTTGAGACCTTCGAATTGAGCGGAGATTACGCGCGATTTATGGACGCGTCATTCGCACCATCCGTTTTTCAACGTCGTAGAGAAATTTGTGCAGTGGCCTTTTAAAAGGAGCTAGAAAAAATTGCAAAATTAATTATAATAATCTCCTAAATCTTTGATTCTCGGTAGTCATTAAGTCTTATAAGCGGTAATCCACAATGCTGTTATTTGAATAGTTGTTAAAGCTAGCGAACAAAAAAATATACAAAATTCTTTTTTACAATACTAGTGGTGGTAGACGCGCGCTTCGCGTGCGAAATTTCTCTTTATTATACAATGAAACATATGAATAAAGATATAGGTACGTATATAAAGTTATCTATACTAAATTATCAGAATGTAACCAGTAAGACATGAAAATTATTTGCTTAATTTTTTGCTATTTTTTGCTTTTAAAAATAATTTTTTGCTTTAGTTTTTAAAAAATTATAAGAGGCTTAATAGTTTAATATTAAGTAACTTATTAAAAAATGGAGCAAAAAATTGGTTACTCTCACAATACAAAGTGAGCCAAGAGAGAGAAAATTAATCAGTATCGCGGGAAAGAGGCAACAATACTGCGAGATTTTCGAATATCGATTTAATACGCCTTTTTTAAGAGTGGAGTTTCTATTCAGTATATTATATGTATATCATTCTTATACTTTTCATCAAATAGCGCAATACAGAGCATTTCCAATTTTCCTGAGATGTCAAAATCGTCGAATAAAATTTCTTAACCGGTGAAAGGGAGCATTGAAAAATTTCACTGTATTAAAGTAAATTAAGTTGCAAGAGCTATATTAAATTAAAGAAGCGCGCACCATTGGTTTCGCTGTGTGATTTACGGCAGCCTCGCAGCTTCCCAGAACGAGTCCATTCGTCTACCAAATTCGTAGAGCTGGATCGATTTAGTAAGAGGGCACGGCGCGGGGACAAAGCGATGGGGAAGGGGGAGGGGGGTAGTCCTCAAGCCGAAAATCTTCGGGTAGCTTCCGCGGTCGAAAATCGTATCGTTCTCAAAAAACGACCCGGGGCCGCTCGTAACCCGGCGCCCTGTGTTTACGACCCGACGGGAGCAACGTCTCTAAAAACCAGGTACGCCCAACAATTCCACCGGTCTGCAGCAGCCCCATTTTCACTGCACTGTAGAACTCTTCGCTCGAAGGCTCAATGCCCGGCACTACGTCGTTTAAGACGTGAGAAGGATTCGCTGGAAAGTATATAAAAAGCACGCACGAAATTGTAATCGCCGACGCGACGGTGGCTCTCGAAATGCACGAAAGGCAAGGGAATTGCTTTTATTACCTTTTTATTATTACCCACGTTAATTGCGTACGTGTACGCGCGTATTATTATTGACGGCAAATAAACATAAATCAATGGTATAAATAATACAAATTTGGAAAAGTTCAACTTTTCCTAAACATACATAATCTGTATTCTAGTCTTTATTTAATATTTAAAAAAACAAAGAGATTCGTCTCTAAAGATTATTTGTAAATAATAAGAAAGTTTATTAACATGATGATTTTAAACTGAATTTCAAAGAAAGAAAGAGAGAGAGAAGAAACTTCATATAAAATGCAAAAATTTTAAACTTTATAAAATAAAATTGATTCTATGAGAATGAATTTTAAATTTTCACGCAGCAATTGTAAGATTCTTTTGTTATTAAATGCACTTTTGTAAATGCCACGAGTTAGAAACAAAGTAAGCTCTCACACACACGCCCAGAACAAGAGAAAAAAATATCAAACCGCGTAAAGGTTTTCGAAGGTAGTCGTAGCTCCCTCCGTAAGCTGGGGGTAATTGGTCGTTCTTGGTTTTAATTGGCTACACACCGATGATTTTCGGCCCGGTTGTTAAGGCTTACGTTGTGTTGCGTTGTAAACGGTCCCCTGGAAGTTGACCGAAATTTAGAGAAAAAATTCTGGTGGAGATAGGGATATAGTCCAGTCTACGTGTACATATATATATATGTATATATATTTATATATAACCCACAATCGAAATCGAGACCCACGTGTTTACGACCGCTAAACTGGGCGGGTTCAATCGATGGCCAATTATACACGCGTTAATAGAAGCCCGGCGAATTTTATAACTGGGTCCACTGTATCCGATGTGTTTTACATAAATTTATCCGACGATCGGGGAAGTCGATGGGCGTGACGAGGGAAGTCGAAAAGTGCGACGGGTAACACAAAGTTTAAGAATACGATCGCGATTTTACGACCATTTTAAGACATTTTGACGATGTGTATGTGTGTGTGCGTGTAGCAAGAATAAATTGCAATGCTGTGTTTTGAGATAAAAAAATGATTCAGTAATTAACTCAGTTAAAGTTAATAATATAGCGTGACAAGAATCAATAAACAGCCGACAAAGGATTACAAGATATATTATTCATAAAAAAAAAATTTTTTTTTACTAAAGTATCATGCTATCATTTTTCTTAGTGGAAACGAATTTCCGATATAAAACTTATAAGAAATTATCTAAAAAAAAAAAACAATATTTGAAAAATCGTATTGCTTAAAATGATCAATAGAGATAATAGCGTAACAAAAACAGTTAAAACAATAATTACAATAAAAGAAGGGAATAATAGAAATCTATATATTATGTACTTTATATATTTATAGTACTTTACATGATGCAAGTTATGAGTACTTTACAATACTTACCTATATTAAAAAATATAAAAGAAATTGTATCTTTCAATTTTTTTTATTTGAAAAGTGTCATAACCTTGGCATTTTGGTATTAAACTTTACATCACGAATATTTACAATACTTTATAAACATTTTATCTGAAAATGTTAATTTTTATTAATTAACATTTTGTTTACATAATTTTGTTTATTAAATTTCTTTACTTTTTATATGGTGATTAAGATATATAATATGAAAGAAGTAGTAAGTTGATTTCGATTTCTAATCTGTGTAGACAATATAATCACTGTAATAGATAAGTATCTACTTGACTTTTCTATTATTATAAAGCATATGATTTTATAATTGATGTGAGACATTTTAGGAGATCGAAATCCGGCGAGTCCAACGTCTTCCGTTTTATACCGCGCCATTCAGAACTCACTAGCAACTTTATAGCCAGTGGATTAAGAGTGGGGCCGATTAATGACCAATTATATACACGTTCACGATGAGCCTGATTCTCGAAATTGGTCCTCCGCGGTCCAGTTTCTTACAACTGAGATTTTCCCCGACTACAAGATCAAGAGGGAGAAAACGAAGGAAGAAGCGTCGGCGTCAGCAGATGCGAGATGAGGAAGCAGGAGGCTGGATTCAAGAGACAGAGGGGAAAAGGTTAGACTGATGAAGTCTATTGGTCTTCAACGCGGTTTCGAAAGCCTAGTGCCTACCATATAATTGTTACGTTATTAAATACCACTTAACTTAAACCGCGCCCTTTCAAGGAAATTCCTGTCAAAGAAGGTCTCTTTAATTAAGGGGTATCCGTGGCATCCTCTCTCGTACGTTCTCTAGGAAAACGAACTTTTAATAGGCGGTACTGTTTAGAGAGCGATCTGCAAGAATGAAGCCGATGGAGATAATCAATGCCTGTGTGATACGAAGCGTTTCAAGGCATTTTATATTTATTGGGATCTGAATAATGCGTATCATTGGCATAATAGAGTTATCTGATTTATGTATTTAACATAACAATAGCAACAGAATTTCGTAAAAAAGATGTTAACTTAATTTATGATTTTAATTTATCATTTAATTTAATATTATAATATTACATAATTATCATTTCTTTTTAATTGATAGTTCAAAGTTGCGTATGAAAAAGATGTGAATTTAAATAAACAAATGCAGGCAAAATAGAGATATGCGTATCGTAAAAAAGAAATTGTTGAACATTATAAGGCTGTGTTAATGTTCTTCGCAGCAAAAGCTGCATATTTGACGAAAGCTCGATGATGATCCAAGGCGTCGACAGTCACGCATTGTTTTGACGTTGTCCTGAGTAATCGTCGAATATGCATACAATATGCACCAGGTGTTCCGTCGGGAAGCGAACGACGTGCGGTTCGCCTTGCCATGCAAATGTGCCCGCAATAATTTATTTAAATGTAAGTCAGTCACAGTCCTATGGATGCGCATATATAATATTTACGTGCTGTACGTATTCGATACGCTACTTCAACAGCTAATAGAAAATCACATAGAAAAAATCGGAAACACCCGCATTGTTCCTAATATTTTTCGATGCTGCTTTTATTATATATAATATTATTTAGTATCTTAACGGTTAATAAATCAATGGTTAACATTAATTTAACAATTAATAAATGTGCTATAGAAGATAATGAAATAATGTACTTACATATAAGATTCCGAAGAACTTGTTTAGTTCACAGAATATGCACTGAAAAAAAAATCTAGTTATTATAATAGGAATTCTGGTTATAAAGTATCGAGTTCTATTATAATAACCAGAATATTTGATCAATCCCACAAGATTTTCTGATTCGTTTGTTTTTAACCAGAATTTTTTTTCAGTGTGATAATACGCCATATATAATAATACATTCAATCAAACAGATTGAACAATATTAATTTAACGTTAACGAGGTCTTTGCATGTTTTACTGGAAATGAATTTCATGTTTACGACAGGAATAAAATGGAATTCCATCGTGAGAGAATCAACAAGATTACCATGACAGTAATCCTTCGAAAATTGAAATCCGTTGAAAGCCGCTAGGCTGCTCCTTTAAAAACACATAAATTAGGAGCAAATAGCTGCACGGGAAAGCATCTTGAGCGGTAAATTATGGATCGCTGACGCTGCTGTGCGCTTCTGTACCTAATGTCCTCATCTCTCTCAACAGTTTTAGTCCTATCTCGACTCGCGCGCGGCAGCTGCCATATTCGAACAGTCGCCTCTCCTAACCGCGAATCTAAATATATGTATAAATAATTTACATATAAATATATGATTATTATATTAAGTTTCGTTTTAATCTATTATTTACTTTCTGTAATCAAATCTTGCGATACTTTATAAATGGACATTCCTGTAAAAATGATTACTTAATTCCTTAATTACAAAAAAACTTTAGTTTTTCGCTGCGCGTATGTCTCCATTATCATTCAAGTTTGGCTTTGAATCATTTCTGTGGAATCTCTTTATCGACGCGACGCGAATCCAACATCCGACAGTAAAATCCGACGGAACATTGAGCTTCGATTGCGTTCGTTACGACGGCGCGCATTCGAGTTTGTGCGGTGTAACCAGATCTTTACGCGACAATGAAACGGGGAATAATCGTTCGCGATTCTTCGTCGAGTCCGGCGGACGCTGAGGATGGTTTTACGAGTGGTCGACTTTGGCCGCGCGGCGCCGTCCTCAAGGCCGCGGGAAGACCCGTAAGGCCCTCCCGTCGGGAGGCCGGTAAAAAGAGGCTTGATTTATTCGAAATTACGTTAACCATCGGCCATCTGCGAGAGAGACCGTGCCCCGCGTTACCTAATTGAGAAACGCGATGGCCGATGAATCATCGCCGTTGGCGCGAGTGCGCCGGCGAAGAGAGCCCGCGAATAGTTTTACGACCGTGAGAGTGGCGACAAAGAAGAGGACGATGATGGAGAACAGAAAGCGGACTGGAAGAAATCGGAGAAAGGGTAAAACTGCAGCGTAGGAAGAAGCACAGACGACAATCGCGGGATTTGACCACGAACAGTAAGAAATAAATAAATAATAGATTAATACAATGAAACCTTTATTTAAATATGATTAATAATAATCGTATCTTTATTTAAAAAATCTTTTTTACCGAACGTTGTTAAACTCGTAGTGTCAAATTATATTCAATTTTAGTCATTTTTAATTATTTTTAACTATTCCATAGGTCATCACTGCTCCTACTCAATATTTCATTAATTTTTACTAAAAAGAAGGTAAAATTTTGACTAACATGGAAGTCAAATTAGATAAATTAACAACACATTGAGTAAAGCTTACTCAGTATGTCGCTAATTTTATCTCATTGTTTTAGCTAAATTAACCGAATACTGAGTAGGAGCAGTGACAACAAAATAGGAGTTTACAGTGAATTTTGACAATTGTGTTTATTTAAATTTTTCCCTGCTGCATTGACATAATGCTGCAGTGTCACAATGACTATGATCGTCCCGGAAGATAACAAGATCTTTTGAGGGCAAATGCAAATGAAGAAAACCACACAAGTATTAAAAAAAAAAAACAACGCAGAATGAAAAAAGCAACGAGTTAAGAAATGCGAGTCTTGGGCATTCCCTTCGGTTCCATGTCTTTTGTTCTTAACACGTTATCTGCGTACGAAGAAGAAGACACGGAAGAATGGAAAGGGCAGGCGGGATAAGGCGGAGGGAATAGCATATCGGGAGAAGCGCGCGCCCGGTGAGGGCCAGCTTTGTCCTTCCTTCTCTTCTACCGTTTTCTCGGCCTCGTCGTACGCGTCGCCCAACCGCGACATAACCCGCCGTCGACCACACGCGTCGACAAGTAGATAAACCGATTGATATACGGCCTACATCCTACCGCTGCCTCCTATCCGTCTGCTCGCGCCGATTTGGCGGCCGCTCATCATCGGTGTCGCGCGTGTCTCGCAACACGACTCGCCTCGCGACAAGCAGAAACCCGCGTGGTTAGGTCATGTTGGGTGCCAATTCGCACAAGACTTATTAAGCAAGGATAACTCGTTACTCTTATGGGGGAGAGAGAGAGAGAGAAATTATATGTGCACCAAGTTGCTATCGAGATGAAGATTATGTTCGCAAAGGAAGGAGAGGCATTCATTAACGGGACATTACTCGCAACCGATTTACTATCTACTAATTGCTTGTTGCCGGTGTTATCGCAACAACCTGTGCGTCTTTATTAAGTAATTAATTTACTAATTAATCAGAGATAAACAAGCGGACAGTTATATTTTCACTTTCCACTCGCGATCGACGTATCCCCCCTCTGTCATTATTATTATCATTCATTACCATCATTCATACGAGGTGTTCCCATTCCCGGCTGTCTTGCCTCGCGAGCATCATCGTCCGCGCCTCGTCTGTCCGTCCTCGTTGCGACCGTTGGTTCCGATAGCATCATTGTACTACTTGCAAGAATATTCTCTAATGGATCGCGCGCACGAGGCGATCGGCTCGTTATTCGCTCATCCGCCTACCAACATCAATGACCATCTACCATCGCTTAAAGCGTATGCCGCGATGCGGCGACGGGTTCCGAGGCGACGATTTGTCCGAGAAATGGTAATCGGAATCCTGCTGGGCCCGGTAACGAGATTCGAGTGGACCCCTCGACACACTGGGGCCCCCGGGCCCCGCCGCGGCCCGGGAGGGGGCAAAGATCGATTTAAACGTTCGCAGGGAGGTCGGATGTTCTTCGACCCTCGGCAGCCTCGCGAGTGTTCCCGAATCTGGCGAAAGATTGTGACAGCGACTCGTATATATCTTCACAGGCGCAACCGCCTGCGAGCCTACGTAGCGACAATATAACCGGCCTGTTGATAGCGACCGTCTGTGGTTCTGTCAACGACTACGAAGGGTTTCGTCGAATGATGCCGCAGCTACCCACGAAGCGGTTTTTCTCCTCTGCGGTTATTCTTCTACGGTTATTTAAGCTGCGTTTAATGTAAAAAAGCGCAACAAACTTTTTATACCTATACTAAATTTATCTTTCGATTAATTTCTATTTTACAACGGAAGAGAAAAGATTAATTCATGTACATGTGCTTCACTGCTTTAAACCAATTATCAACTATTGTAAAATATTCTCATCTTTTTTAAGATGTCGAATTAAATAAACATTTTGAAATAAAACAAAGCAAGCGAGGACTCGAAACAATTTCAGTAGGATTTAAAATAAAATGTTGATATTTGCAACATTACATAAACGTTTTATATAAATGTAAAATAATCAAAGTTCATAAGAGGGTCTTTCTATATTATACACGACACACACTCCAGCAAAACGGCTTATTAAACGCATAATAACAAAACGCAATACGTGATATCGTCAGAATTCCGCGTTACGGGAAAAGTCAGTCTCCTACTTCGAATATTCTCTAGAATTTGCCTCATGCATAATGCTGCACCGACGAGAGCTGTGCGCGACGCTTGTTTCGCAATCCGAAGTACAAACGTCCTCCGGGCGTTCGTGCCCGAGGTCATAACCATGTCGTTGCAAAAGTGTCGCTTCGCGCGCTACATCCGGCATGCGGTTCCACGAGCGGTCGTGCACGCGGTCGTAAAGAAAAAAAATATGGATGTGTCTCATCCCGGATTCAAATGCACACCCTCGGCTCCCGATGCCACATAAATTCGGTTCAAGTCGGTGTGAAGACAGCGACGGCGCGCATACTAAAACCGCGGCAGTTCCCCGTGGATAACAAAGTAGATCCACCGCGACATCCTCCCGCGCTCTCATCCACGTCCTTTGTAATCTAAAAGCGTACATCATGGAATCGCATTTTCAGCCAGCCGAGTCGATCTGCAGTTGAAGCGAAATGCCTCAAGATATCCTCGCGACGATCGTCAGAGATCTCGCCGATCACGTCTATCGAGGCTCTGCTCGAAATTGACGTAAAATTTAGCATCGGATAACGCTTTTATCGGATAACCTTTTTATAAATAATAATTTAATTAATATTAATAGGAAATATTTGTGTTACATAAATATGTTATTCTATTATTAAAAACGATCCTAATTACGACGTTTCTGTATTTTCACAATGTCTCTTGGAGGATTCCGTACACTGAAATAAAATTCTGGTTGAAAACGGACGAATCAGAAAATCTTGTAGGATTGATCAAATACTCTTTATTATAAGTTGTAAAGTGAGTTCTATTATAATATCCAGAATTTCTATTATAATAACCAGAGTATTTGATTAATCCTACAAAATTTTCTGATTCTGATTATAACTTATAAAGTATCGAAAAGTATCGAGTTCTATCATAATATCCAGAATTTCTATTATAATAACCGGAATATCTGATCAATCCTACAAGATTTTCTAATTCGTCCGTTTTCAACCAGAATTCTTTTTCAGTGTACTTTTTACGAACAAAACGTAAGCGTTGCCATTTAAAGAGTTGACATGATAAGGTAACAAGTCCATTAAATTTGATCGGCGCCGACAGACATCTCGTCGCTTTTTAAAGCCCGTTGTTTATCGTCGGAAAAATTCAGACGATTAACACATCTCCCCGTAATAAAATCCGTCCGTCGCGGGATTTTCAACGGGTTTGGAGGAGACGGAAAATGTCGGCATCATTACGCGTGTCATTGTACCATCTATTTCGACAATAATTCCCGCCACTTCCTTCTGCGGAGCGCGCGCAGTTACGTTTATGCGTCGCAACACGAGCGCAGTTACTACGGTTTTTAAGCCTTTCATAAACCCCGAGCCCGCCGGGTTCTCTAAACAGCGCGAGGTGAACGAGTGAATGAGCACGTAAGAGGGAACGGGAGGGAGGGCGCTAAGAAGGGTGGGAGGGAGAATATAAGACAGTTATTTACGAGACAGCTCCGCGGTATAACGAGCGTCCGCGAGGCCAACGAACGGCTAAGCGGCGCGACACCAATCTGTTCTGGACACATAGTGAAATTTCGCGAAACAAATACGAGCCCGGCGAGACTATCGCTGTCATCCCGATGGACCGGTGATTCCCATACGGAAGAGCGCGGCCTCCTAATGGGAGGAGGGTCAGGGCTCTCGCAGAACTGGATTATACATCGAGCGCTCGGAACGATCAGAGTGGAAATAGTTCTTAGTCGTTAAGACTGAATTTAAGACGCAACTGCCATTAAACGTTGCAAGGAAATTGAGAATGCAAGTCATTAAAATTAAAAAAAAATGCATAATTAAATAATAAAGATTGAAAGACATGTCTTATCAATAAAGATTATAGCTCTTTCATTGAGATCTAATAATAAATAAATATGTACATACAAATCAAATTTTAATTTTAATTTTAAAGTAAAATACATTATAGGAAAATCTCAAGAATATACATATATGTATTTAAAAATCAATACATTATTTTCATGACAATTAAAAAAAGGAACAAAAGAAAAATTCGAGTATATAATTTGTAATTCCTAGATTTTTGTAATTTACCTTGGCAGATTTTCTCGGAATTGGAGACCGACGTGCGTCGTACGTTAACGTGAGCGATTTGTGAATACGTGCATTTTGGCAGGTCCATTGGCTGCCGGGGAAATTAAATTTAGCTACATAACGTTAATTTGCGATCGATCGTCAGCGGGGACGATATAACGGCAACGTAAGTAGAGATAAACGTCGCGGCGGCACTGGAACGGTCGTTGGACGAGAAATTTATGTTCTCGTTGCTTAACGTCGTGGGCCCCGTCCTGTGTACCCCGGCACATCGCGCTTATTAATACGAGGAGTAAGGCACACGGGAGACACGGGGCCCGGGGCCCGGGGCCCGGGATCGCGCGGACCGAAAGACTCTCCGGGCGTTACACCATTCTAGCTCTCGGATATTTATTATCGGGCGTCGATCGCATGAATCGCCAATCGATATGCCATTCGTAGAGAGACAAGAAACGGGACACCCCGCGGACGGTCTTGCGGGCTTGACACGACCTAACAAATGGCTGTTTTACGTCGGGCAGAAAATGAAGCGAGCATGACGAGTTGATTTTCGGTCGCCACGGGAGTGTGCGCGCTGAGGGGGAGGCACGCGGGCCCGACGGGGTGTGGATAGCGCTCGCTCATGCTCGCGCGAGCGCGAGCGCGGGGCCCTTCGCCGCGTTGGAGGGAGCGTACCATACGTAGAAACTGAGAAAGAGAAAGTGATACCGAACACACCGTCGGGAACCGAGGGGGCTGCGGGGGAGGAGAGAAAATGTAGAAAGAGAAGCCCCCAACAGGACGACCAATGACGTGTGACGAGAGAAAGAACGGCGGGCGCGGGGGGAAAAGCGAGAGAGGAGACACTCCTACAGTCCTGGAGAACACGAGCCAAGAGGTGTTACTTGTCAGTCCTCGCCTCGAGGCAATGACAGCCGTAGCCGGTGAATTAGCATGGGATAATGGGACGCGGTTGGTTCGGTACCTCCGCGGGGGCCAATGAGCAGCCACAAAACCGTAGTTGGAGCCGGAACGACTGGAAACGGGAACGAAGCTCTCAACTGAAAACCCAAATACCTCTGAGTCATACGTGAGAGAGATGCTCCTTTTTTTTCTAACAAGATCCTGTGGTGTCCTTCTTCTAATTTCATTTGTTTCCAGACCGTCTTCTTTCCGAAGCATGTAAAGTCGCATCAGTCCTGCGTATAATATGTAAGCTAAAAGAATCGTGATCTTAGGGAGCGAATACTCGTGTCAATGAAAGAAACGTGCAGGATAATAATACATTTCTGAGAATGCCAACAAGAATTAGTAGATTTACTTATCTAAATGTCATATTAAAGTGGCAAGATTCAGCTCTCTCTTCAAAACAGTCATCTATTATAACTGTAATCGTGCCCCGCGTAATATAGTTGTAATTGTAATTATGAGCAATCTGCAAGTGTGCCCGACAAATTGATTGTCATGCTACGTTGACATTATGCCAAACGGACGAGGAGGGGCTGATAGGATAGAGCGACACTGAAACGCATGATGAACCCTCACGCCTCTTCGTGACACCTCTCGGACCGACTGTCACCGATCTTTCCTCTCGCTCGAGATGCGGATGATCCTTTGTCGACACTCCCACATTCCCCGATGACGAGGCCAGATCAGAGCTGCGGATAGCGCAGTGTATAGATTGTCTCGCGGGCGGAATCTGTCCGCACCGTCCGCTGCAGATTCGCCGACGCCGTTTCTTACAGATCACTCCACTCGAGTCTTTCGGCGATCGAGCGATCTAATCTGCTCTAAAAATAACTCATTATTCATCATGTAATTCTGTAGTCTATATTTTACTTTTGAACACCCAAAAAAAAAAAATTTTGATACACGTGGAATCCTCTAAATCTTAGAGGATTTACTTTTATATTCTTCTCTTTACTCTCTTACTTCTCTTACTTTTATATTCCTAGATTTAATAATCTCATATTCTAAGCTTGCTGTTTTACAGCAAACATATTCCTCTTTCAATAAAGTGAAAAATACTTTTTTCTATCTTAAATACTCTTGTTTATAGTATTTTTCTTTTGATTTCAGAGGAATTCTCTTGAGATCAAAATAAGTATAAAATCCTCTAAAATTTAAAGGATTCTCAACGTATATTAAAATTTTTTTTTTTTGAGTGTTGCAAATACGCGATTCGACTTTTTTCTACTATCTTTTTTTATCTTATCAAGCACGATTGGATAAGGATAATTGCCTTTTAAAGAGATTATTCTCCGTCAACGAGTAAAAAATGAAGTTAATTAGTATTATCCGCGGAGTAACCATATAATTTGTTTACTTGAAATTTTCCAAGAATTATCAGCATATTTATAAGTGGCACAGCGACGTCGTGATCTCTCGAGTCGAATAATCGCTATCGCAAGAAAGTAGCGCGTGACTTTTTGCCATACACACATCTTGAACGTATGAATACTCGCGTGGGCGTTCGGGACAGAGAAAGGACTAGGATGAGGAAGACGAGAACAAAGTTAAACTCGTAATATCGTTAGCGGCAACTTTCCAAAGTCAGATGAATATCGTGTTTTAGTTTACCTCGCGATTTGCAAGACGCGGTGATTTGTTATTCGGTAGCGACAGAACAAGTTAGACGCGTGCGTCTTACAGACGCGATATTCTACCGTACGCTAGAAATTAACTGTCAATATGGATATCAATTATCCTGTTCGCGTTCATTTGTCATCCCGACTTTTTCCATTCCTCATGCTAGAATTTTATTGCGACACGATCGAACAGGATCGCGCCCGATCGCCCCTCACGATCTCGCGACGGACAGAGGCGACCGGAGCAGGTTCACTTCGTCACCTGGAATTAATTGCGCCGAGAGGGGCCATAATTTCTCCACGCGCGCGCGCGCGCGCGGGGCTCGAGTCGCCTGCGAGTCGGGGACCGATCGGATCGTTCGCCTCGCGGTGGGGGAGGAACGTTAAACGTCAATGTCGATACACCGTCGGCGTAAATAATCGTTATTGTTGAAGCCCGCGCAGCGGCAGCAACGGCAGCAGTGCAACCTCTTTTCCTCCGTTGCACGCTCGTTCCGGCATGGCGCGGCGCGGCGCGACGTCGCGCGCGACCGCTGGTCACCGGTGAGTCACAACGGGACCTCACTCGCGTCGGCGGAGATAGAGATAGAAATAGAAGGAAAAGGAAGGAGTGGGAGAGAGAGAGAGAGAGAGAGAGAGAGAGAGAGAGAGAGAGAGAGAGAGAGAGAGAGGTGGTTCTCGCTCGTAATTTATAGATCGTAGCAAATCGCCGAAGGGGGACAACAGAAGAGACTCGTCGTTTTCATGGCGGACGCGCCGCTGCCGTCGGCTCCGTCGCGGCTCTTCCTCCGTAAGCAGTGTCGGCGGAGCATTGTTTCCGCGTTCGAAATCACTCCGCTCGATTGTCGCGTATGTACATTGTTCTGTCATTTCTGCCCGCGTTTGTCTAGGGACTCGGGAATGAAAGCCTTTAGCGAGCGATAGGACAACAATTTCGGAGCAACGATGTTTCATAAAATGATAGTTTTACTGATATTGTTAAATCGATAGTTGTCTCATTATCTGTATAATTTGATATAGGAATTTAAACTTTTCAAATTTTAATTGCATTTTTACAAGTGTTCCATTCTGATCGAAAAGCATTTCCAAGTTTTTTTCTGATGACTGAAGGAAAGAATTGAAAGACTATATGTGAAACAAATATGTGTTGGAAAAGTGTATTTTGGATTGTATAAATTTATTCAAACGCAACCTAAACTGTACAGTGTAAACTAGGTTGCTACTGCTCCTCAATATTAAGTTAGTGTGACTAAAACAATAAGAAAAATTAGCGACATATTGAGTGAGCCTTATTCAATATGATGTTAATTTATCTAATTTGACTTCCACGTTAGTCAAAATTTTACCTTCCTTTTCAAATTTTATCTTTCAAAATTAATGAAATATTGAATAGGAGCAGTGGCGACCTATAGCATAGTTAAAAATGGTTAAAAATGACTCAATTGAGTATAATTTGACACTACGAGTTCAACAGTGTAAAAGAGGACTATCACTAATATGTGTATAAAAAGATTAAAGCATGTAACGCTATTGTATATACCAAATGCTATGACGACAAATGCGAGTGACATTTACATGGCGAGTAAAACGGAAACCGTTGGCGAGATCGTACACATCGCCAAGCCGTACGCTCCGCAGTGCTCTTCGAGGTGACCTCTTACGCGCTATCATCCTACTTGTAGTATCGCCTAATCCCCTCCGGTCGCAGACGATCCCGGTCGACCTCTCGAGTCCGGCTAGCGTCTGTGTCTGGGCGCCACGAGTCGGAGTATCATCTCCAGGAGTCGATGGGAACCGTGGTGGCTTCGTCTTCACATATTGTGCCAACAATTAGGTGAAAGGCGCTCCCACAGATCTTAGAAGCCGCGAAGCAAGCGAAGAGTACCGAGCGGAATGAGAAAGAGAGAGAAAGGGGAGTAGGGAAAGGAGGAGGAGGAAGAGAGAGAGGAAGAGAGCGCGATCGGGCACGAGAAGGGGGGAGGGCACGGGGGACTGGATCGTTTAATATACCTACTGAGCGACCAACCGACCTACCTACCTACCAACCTACCACCTAGCAATGTGGACGCTTACCACGTCGCGAAACGTGTACGAGAGCGAGTCTGACAGAGACGGAGTCCTAGTCGAGCAAAACACATCTCGTGCTCGCCCAAGGGGGACTAATCTAGCTGGTAGTTTGACGTGGCGATGATGCGGTAGTAACCTTTAGCTGCTCCGTCCTCCGATACTACTCGCAACGATATCCCCGCGCGCTTACGCCTCGCGTACCCGCCTTTTCCCTCTTCTTTTTATTTCGCCTTCACCAGCCGGTTTCTTTCATTCAGGCTCTGTGAAATGCAATCCGATTTCTGCGAAGCTTACTTTTATAGTAATAAAAACATTCGCTCCTTTAATTTTGCATAATTTTCAATTAAAGTAAAAGTTTTTCCACTTCTAATGAAGACTGCAGCATGTATTTGTTGATACAGAGAAACCATTTAAAATTTTAATTCCGTTGTAACACTCTTTTTTAAAGTAAGCAAATCTTGCGCTACTTTAAAAGCCGAACGATTTACCGTTCCTTTGTTTAATTTTTCTATCGCGTGCATTCCTGATAGGTTTGACGATAAATTGATTATGATATGCTTTTTTAAATTTATATCCTTCTGTTTGTTTTATCAGACATTTTCGTATCTCTTTATTATGCAGCACGCACATTCGACTTCACGCAACATTGCGGTTTAAATCTCATTTATCGCGCTGTATTCGCTTTAAAATGATGATTTAGCGATAGTAACCTTCTTAACCTTTAGGCACTCACCTTTTGCTACTATACAATCGCACTCACTTTCACACGTAGCCGTCTTTGATTATCTTCTCGTATATCGCCTTTTCTCAATTCGATTCTATATGCTTAATAATATTTTATAACGTAAACGTCATTACGTGTATCTATATTCATCTATGACCTCGTCTCATTGCTTTCATCGATTAACTACGCGCCAAGCTTGCTTTATTGATCTCCGTTGATCCTTTCGCGAAAAAGGAGCTCGGATCTAGGCTCATGTTCGCCAATGATTGAACGTAACAAAGAGGTCCTTGAAAGGAGTGGCACTTACACATATATGAGATTGATATTCTCTCTTCCTGTATAATTATCATTACGCAATTATCATTATTAACACGTATGTACGTACAATAACGTGTACATTTCAACTACCACATTCCTCTCCTCTTTTTTTTTTACACTCCGCCTGTGATCCTGACCTTTGTATAACAATAATATCGAACAATAAAATAAAACATTCTTACAGGGTAAAAAAAAAATATATATATATAAAGCAAAACGTTCTAACAAATTGAGTTCTGTAAAACTATGTAAAATTATGTAAAAAAGTTTAGTCATCGATTTACATGATTCATTCTACTATCGATAATGATTCCGTTACCGTTGAAATTCAAGATATCTCGTAGAAAAATTTTGATCTCTTCCGCAGTGAAAGCGAACCGTGGCATTGGAGCTACCGTGGTAGCTGCCGTCGGGCATTTTTCGCCAACCTTTCACCCGAAAAAGGATCGCGGCCACGACAGCGAGACGGCGGCGGCCGCGGCTGCATGACTGCTGAACGTCGTCGGCCGCGAAGTTCACTTTCCGCCCGCGGAGGTGAGAGTTCCATGGGAAGCTTCTGCCCGCTAGCTTAACACTCCGCACACGCCCATAACTAAGCGTGTAGAAACGCGTTCGTACGCTAAGCGGCTTTATCAGTTACATACCCGGTTGAGAGCTCGCAGAGGCAGTAATAAAGGCGCGGGTGCGAATGAATTTCTTGAAATGTTATTGAGGAAATTGCACAAAGGTAGTGCTGCCTTGCAGAGTAGAGAAATTTTATTCAACGTTATGGTGGCGAAGACATATTTACGTTTTATTCCCTGAATGCTATTAATTTTTACGCAATGTTTCTCCAATTAAATAAAAATTGTAGACTCCTATAATTCTTGTCTTTTATCTACGCTATAAATACTTTTCGCGATGTAGTTTAAATGAAGACATTCGTAAGAGAAATGTTCCTGGAAAGATTTCTTTTGATGTAAATAAATTCGTGCACAAATTTATCATAAATGAATATTTATTTATTAACAAACCATTGGTTATTTTTATTGGTTATTTGTTATTGTAATATGCTGGTATAATACTGTTGGTTGAAGCAATTAGACGAAAATTATGGAGCACCGAGAAGACTACGGAAAACCAATAGCGCGTAATCTGTACATCTCGGAAAGCACATCAGTGGGTCGTATTCAATCACCATGACATTCAGCTCACGACTTTTGCCCCGGGAGGTGAGAGCAGCTTCCAGCCACAACATAAAGTGAACAGGATGCACCGCGTGCAATCTTATTCGCTCATGGAATACAACTTCGAACTCTTTAAGCTTGTTGCACAATGCGCAAAGTGCACGATGGAAGAATTGCGCGCGAATTGTGGGTTAAAATATGCCAAGCAATAGCTTGTTTGATATCGTTGACTAACGCAGCGTGTTTAATGTCAATAATCAATGCAAAATCAAGAAGAGAAAAAAGAATAAACACGTTGTAATTAATTTATTCAAGTATTTTTATATCGATATTTTTTTCACTTTTTCATTATATTTGTATTTTTACATCAATTGAAACACGATATATCGCTATTCGTCGGTTAATTTATTGTGACAAGAAGGATGATTTCATGCGGCCTGCTATTTCACGCCTGTGGGAGATTTGTCTTGATCAGGACTGCTACTCTTCTCTTTCGCCTAGCTGCCGGCCGTCGCTTAACTGGCCATGATTTGCGTGACGACGAATCCGAATGATCTTCAGAAATAAATTATCCTGATAATTTGTACGATTGAGTCATCTTGTAACTCGTCTCAACTAGATGCAGATTAATGTACGTCAGTTGCGATTTGTAAAATAATTGTCCTATATTACGATTTTCATTTCGTTACACTTATGTATATTCAAAAAATATACTGCCATGCCTGAAAGTAATCAGAATCTATTACAATTAATTATTTAAACTTATAGAATACTAACAAATTTAAAAATAATTTAAATGAATATCAAAGAAGCTTCTTTAATTATTAACTCTCATTTAATAATTGAAAAATTCATAGGAAGAATTTTAAAATCATCTAACATTCACAGTATTTAATGTGCCAAAGGGGATTTAAAAAAAGATGGGCGAAGTAGCATTTTACAACTTGGCAAATTTATTTGTAGTTCGTTGAAGTGGAATTTTCCCACACACACTAATACAATACGGTTTGCGGAAAGCATACATGTGGAATTATCACGCGCATGTTGTCTCATCTCTCTTGGAGAGACAAAGAACAACCTTTCTACCAGGCTGACCGTGTGCCTCGGTGGTGTAAAGCTAGCGATACATGCATGGATAGATTGATACATCATGATAATAATATATAATATATAATATAATAATAATTTTAATATAATAATAAAATAACATTATTATCACTCCTATGATACCGTACAACGAAATGCAGCTCTACACTCGTGAGACCTGTCGGCGGCTACAATACAGAATGACTAAGCGCTATTTCGATAACATCCATAAAATAATAATAATAATAATCAATAATAATAATTAATATAATAATATTAAAGACGCATTAATACGTATTTAAGCTATGTACAAAGTACGACCGCGGTTTCATTCCACTAAGAGGAATAAAAAATTAGAAAGAAAGAAAAAATCCTGCTTACTCCCGAAGCCATCGTGGTTCCTTTTTATATGAATTTTTCATGTCAATTCGTGCAAGTTAGCTAAATGGCAGCTCTCGATATTCTTCGAGACGCCGTAGCGAAAACACGCGTTATATTGTTTTAACAAGGTTTAAGAACATTTTTGTGATTTTTCCCTTGTGTTAAAAGATATTTAGCGGTGTCATTATAAGGATACATTAGAACCAGTCACGCAAATTCCTTAACCCTCGTTAACGTACAAATCCGAAGACTTTCTCTCCTTTTAATGTACAGTTTGAAAAGCATACCGCAAAATATATTAAATTTAATACAAAAAAAATACATTCTTTACAATTTATCACGATGGACTCGAGTGACACTCGAGTCGAAGTAGTTAAAATAGGAAGAGCAAAAGACTCATTATTCTGATTATGATAATTTATGAATATCTTTGCGCATATATCTAAATATATTGATAACATCAAGTGTAATAATGATATTAGAGAAAGTGATAGGAATGTAGTACATAAGATTGAAACAAATCTAAAATTGATAATCTATAATTGTGACTTTCTTCAGAAATATATAAAAATCTATGATATATGTAATGGTTTTGCACATTTATTTTGCCGAAAGATGCAATTGAAATTTAAAATATTAACAATCAGAGCATGATTGATAAATAAAATTGTTATCAATTAACTATGCATCTTCAAAATCTCTCTGATTACATATGTATATTCCTATCGACTGCCCTCTATGAGAACTAAAGGTTTCTGCAATTTGCATCTGAGCTGAACGATTTCGAACGCGCGACGATTGTATTTATCCTCGCCACACGCGCTTTCCCACTCGGTTCTCGTTATTTAGCGTCTCGCTCGAGAAGCAAGCGGGAATCGGCATCGCCATCTACGCCGCATTACATCTGCCTACTTGGAGCATTGTGGTGCCGATTGCTCCATCACGATCATTGCGATCTTCTCCCTCCATCCACCTTCGTTTCGCGCACCTTGTGCACCCATCGCGCGATCCGCACGGGTATGAATAAAGGAAAGGAGAGACTAAATGATACAGAAAAAAAGGGAAGAGAAAGAGAGATACGATCGACGCTCGGAAATAATAACGGTTGATCCTCATTCCACCTCAATGGGTGGCGTCTCGGCCGGAATCGAAGAGACACGTCGCCGAGGGTTCACCCGCTGGAAACCGATCTCAGCTGACTGGTATTTGCGTCAGCGATACCACCGCGGACCCACCTTGTACCACGTGCCCCCAAGGTTGTCCGGTCGTGTCTTCACATGCCACAATCGCGCACGCTCGCGAGATACGATTTTGCCTCGGCGATCCCCGGCGATGCGACTCTCGTTGCGAAATTACATGGATTTTCTGACGGGGAAGCCGAGTAGCTCCGCGGCCTGATTGCCAGGTGGTAGGTCAGGAAGACGTCGCTCCGGGCCTGGGCGTGGTCCACGGTAGCACGCGAAGAAGCCAACAGTGTATCCTCCGACCAGCGCTCTTATAGAGTTAGTAGGTTATTACGTAGTCCAATTTAGGACGTTAGCCCGAGGAGCGTGCGAGGAACTGCATCGCGATAGCTTCTGTTATGTTAATGCGGAAGAATGTGGATCGTCCGTTTTGATTTCTGGATAAACTTCCGGTTCGTTCCTTTATAATTGCACGATAGACTTTCGATCGTCATTTTCTTTTCTTCTTCTGTTATTCTTAAAGTTTCGTCATTCGTTCACTGGTCGCAATATTGGTATTGCGCGTAACAAGGAACCCAACTTGGTTCATCAATTGCTGGCAATTTTATTATCTACTGTGAACCGTGAAAAAATTCTTATCGAGATGGTTAGAATACCTTTAATTAGAACAGTGAATATTGAAAGCAAAGCACATCGTTAGAAAAGTTTTAGATCATTATTCTGATTTGATAAATTATTTTGTTATAATCGCATCTATCTTCTCTCTCCTTCATCTTATTCGTGTATCTTACAGAACACTGTTGTAATTATTAGAGGTGCGGGAGTTTTCGAACTATACATGAAATTTGTTCAATCTTAAACGGCAAATTCCGCAAACGCTTTGGACATAAATCGCTCGATACGTACTTAGCAAGAATATCATTACCCATTCGAATCAGCCAAATTATAAAAAAAGTTTGATGAAATTACAATAATCTGCCGCGTTGCTGTACCCCAGATCGTTTCCATCGTTTTCTCGGCTCGGCAATGGTGCTTCGTGTTGGGTCGAATTGAAGATTCCTCAGATGTGGCTGACGTCTGGGTGTAGGCTCGAAATACAGGAGGGTGAACAGAAGCGGAAAAAAAACTCAAAGCAGGACGGACGAACTAGATGCGAGGGTGACAGGCGAGGATGGTGACAAAAATCGACCGAGTCTCGCGGTACCCTTGTCATACGCAAACGCGACATCTCTTGCCAGTATTTGATGCATGTCGTTGGATCGAGACGCGAAGGATTGCTCTAATAGAGGAGGGACATCGGGAAGAACCGGTCGGTAGCTAGAGCATTCGATAGAGAAAGAGAAACGCGTGTCTACGGGAGTTTAGGATAGTAGCTGGCCGGATGGCTTCTAATACCTAGAGTAGCCATTCGAATAGCCATTTGAGTAGCCGTTGGAGCCCTTGTAGGGAACAGAGTGTATGCTCCTGGAACAGAGATGGTCGAAATCGGAAGATGAGGAAAGTACACTTCCAGGGAAAACCCCTCGCTTCCTTCCCACTCACATTCTCTACATTTCCTTCCTATCTATCAATCATTCTCACCGCCTCGTTAAAGCGTGGGACCCGTACGCGCCGTGTGTTAGTACAAGAAATAGCCGATGATGAAGAAGTCGTAGTGAGGGTAGTAAAAGTCGTAGACACAGGAAAAAGACGAAATAGCGAAAGAGGCAGACGGAGGAAGAGAAGAAGAGGAAGGTGAAGACGAAGAAGAAGAAGATGAAGAAGAAGAAGAAGAAAAAGTAGTATACGCATGCTGGGGGTTTTCTGTGGTGGCGGTAGTTGCACAGTTGTTGGTCGCGCACTCGTCGCGACCGGGAAAAAGTGCGGGTGATGAAATAAAAAAGTGCATGGTTGTAACTTGTTGCGTTATTATACTTTGTTGCGTTGTCATACTTTGTTATAGTTGTGTTATTGTCGCTGTTATCATTGTTTGTCGTTGTTAACTGGGATGTGTGCGTGTGCAAGTGTGTGCATAAGTATGAGTGTACGTATGTGTGTATGTGTGTGTCAAGGTGCAGGAGGTTCAGAGCTCCCGCTCACCGCCACCCACATCTACAACAGAACAGAAAACAAGACCACCGCCGTTACATACAAGGTATCCATTAGTATCCACCAGTATTGAAGATTTATTTTATCGCTCGCTCGTTCAAACGCGCTCGCGCACACGTTCCATGCGGGGGCAGCATTATTTCAGACTGATTTATGGGTCAGACCGCGATTCTACGGGCCCGCGCGAGATCGCGCGCTCGCGCCGCGACTCGCCGACTCGTCGACTCGCGCCCGTAGGCGAGAGAAGGAGTGCAAAGTTCGCGGATCTTCGTGGATCTCTTCTCTCTCCCTATTCGCGCCTCTATCCGCCGCTGAGGCGGGTGAAGGCGACATGTTGCAACATTACAAGGCTATTGATGCGAAAGGTCAACGCGGTAGCGGCCTCCTTCGGCCGAACCAATGGTTTTGACCTTCTCGAGGTCAGCACCGTGACCGCTTAAGCGGATAGTTAGCGCGTCTTAACTTTCCTATTGATTTACCGTACGTATTTTGGCCAAAATGGGAAAAAAATGTTAAAATAGTACTAATTACATATTTAGAATAAACGCGATCCGCGAAGTTTCATATTGATGTAACATGTTAGCCAGAATTTATGGAACGCATTATTTAAATAATAATAATAAATTAATTCATATTTATCATGAAAAGGAAAATTAATTACAATTTATCATGTCGCCCTCGGAGCGATGCGATCCTTTCTCTGCCGTAACGTGATGTCATTCTTTCTTCGACGCACTTAAACTAGTTTCATATGCATAAAAATGACTCATGTAAACCTTTCTCCAATCGCATCATTTTCTCGTGATCCGTCATACCTTTAAACCGATATATCTTTTCCTTCGCTCGTTGATATTGCATTGGTGTCCTTGTATAGCAAAAATAAAACATCTTTTGATTCATAAATCGAACAGGGGGGATTGAAAATCACACAAAAATTCAATTTACAAAATACGGATATGTTTGGACAACCGATTGATACTTGTACACTATTTTTCTTTGTACCACTATTATATGTATATTCATCTTAGAACGACAAACCTCTTACGCATGGAACAGTTTGCGCGAGCGTCGTTAATCAATGGTTACAACTGAGAAGCTCTCGTGAGACGTTATTAATATTCGACTCATCTTCATACGAATGCGATATCTTTATTTTACTATGTAAAACTAGTCGACGATTCGTGTCTCGCATCTCGCGATTTTGCGTCAAGCGACAAACTATTTTTCTTAATCGAAGAGCTGTCAAATTGGATCAGAAAAGTCCATGAAGTGAATCGCAAAATAAAATATTGACTTCAGCCGATCGTTTTGCTATCGATTTGTTATTTTTTCACTTTGCGAAAGATTGTATCAATGATAACTGGTTTTCTAGGCGTTTGAACTGATCTAATCTCAACTTAAACCTTTACACTCATTGATTAAGTAGCTTTGATCTTTGCGATTATTACACGAAAACGAATAATGTAAATAATAATCTAATGCACACAATGATTACTTCAAATTGATTTGCGCTGTTTGATATCAAAATGATTATTCATTACAGCTCAGTAAAGTCATAATTTTCGTCCCCATTGTCCACGTTACATAAAAAAAGCGAAATAATCGCAACAGGAAAACTTCTATGATAGCGAATGACGCAATCTAACAACAGTTAATTTCAATCTAGCTCGACTTCTCGAGCTGATTGCTGACGGAGAACTAATCATTCTCCATCATCCCGCCTCGTCGTGCGGCAAACAGCGAGGACGCGCAGGTACGCGAACGAAAACGTCTCCCGATAGCCTCTCTATTGCTTTTCGAATGCAGGTTCTTGCAAGTGAGAGTCACGCACTGACGTCTGATTCACGATCGGTTGCCGCGATATTCCGCACAGGAACATTGCCAATATTCTTACAATGTCAGATGTGTGTCGCGGGCTTCTCCTTCATAATGCGCGACTCGCCGTACTCGTACGGACCCTTGTAAGGGACCCCCTAAAGAGTACTCGGAGATCGCGGCGATTGATCATGGATCAGATCGCGTACGTGTCCCGTGCGAGCGCGCAAAAATAGAAGTCCTCGAAGGGAAAAACAAAACAAAAAAAAAACGAAACAAAAATTCGTCGATAAAACGTGAAGTGACACAATGGAAAAAAAAAAATGATAAAAAACATGACGGTGTACCTGTGCTGCTTGAGATTGTCCTGCCGCTTGAAGGACTTTCCGCAGACCTCGCAGGTGAAGGTCACGTCGTCCTTATGGCTGCGCTCGTGGATCATGAGGTTGTAGGGCTTCGTGAAGCGCCGCTGGCAGTACTTGCAGACGAACTCTACCGTGCACTTGGCGCGCATCTTCTGCCGCCGGCCGAACTCCCTGCCGTGCCCCTCTGTCTCCATCGGCATTATCGCGAACATCCTTATAAATTCCCACCGCTCCTTCTCTTGGTCGAGTCTCTATCTCTCCTTTCCCTCTACCCGCCTCTCTCGCTCTCTCGCTAACGCCCGGAGTCACTCCCACCACTTGTTCTGTCTCCCTCTGTCTCCTTTCTCAGTCTCCTCTCCTTCAGCACTCTGTATCTCTCTCTCTCTCTTTCTCTGCCTCGCTCGCAGATTTTCGTACGCTCTCTCTCTCTTTCTCTCTTTATCTGTCTCTCCTGACTCTGTCGTTGTTCGACTCGCTCTTCTCCTCCCGCGCAAAAGACTAGTCTCGGGCACGGCTGACTCCTGGGAGTGAGATCACTGCTTGTACCACGTCGCGAGAGAATCCTCCGTATCGCTGCCTGCAAAGAGCACAGAATCGATGATTCCCCTCCGATCTGACTCGCGCGCTCGAGGGAATCACCCAGAGAGTCGCGAGAGCGGAGTATACGCGCGGGACGCCCGTATCCGACGAGAGAGATATTTACGCGAGGCGCCGTTGCCTACGAGCAACGGGTTAGTAACGTTGAAGCAACTTCTGAAGTATTTTGCATTCCTTACGAAGATGCGTGGGCGGAGGGACGCGCGCATGCCGATGTGCCTCGCGGAATAGAAATTCTCTCCGGTCGAATTATCCTCGCGATATTTTATCGGGAGCATGCTTTTAGGGCGACATAGGGAAGTACTTTTCCCATGTATTATATATAAAGGGTAACCCCGAGACAAGCTGGCTACAATTGATTCTGCGAGGTAAGCCTGTTGCGAGATATTATTGATTCAAAATGTGATATTTCTTCATATGCGAAAAATAATATGTTATTCCTATTTTTATACATAAAGCTAAAATATGTAAAAGTTTGTGCAGAAATATCACAAGCAAGTTTTATTTTGTAATTCTTCTTTTGCAAATCAGCATTATACAAATGTATTCTCCATTTAACATTGTTGCTACATTAAATACTGTATCTGAGAGAAACAACAAAAAGAACGATTAATTAAATTGATGCTTCAATAAGTAAAAATTCGTAGAATTTTCGCACAAATGTCAAGTAAGCTCTCTGTTTAATTTTACTTTAAAAATTTGCATTCTTTTCACACGTGCAAAAAATTTCATATTATAATTCTCTAAAAATCTTGCAAAGTGACACCTGCATAAAATTATGACAAATGAAATTGTATAATTCTTATATCTCTAAACAGATTTGAGAATGAATGTTAAATGTTAAGCACTTTTTTTTTCAAATTAAAACCTAGAGATAGAATAATCATTCTCGCAATATTAAGTGTTAAGCACTTTTTTTCAAATAAAAATCTAAAGATAGAATAATCATTCTAAGTTTTGCGATCATATTAAGTATTCGTTATTAAGTTCAGTTCTTCGTTATTGCAAAAAAAAAAAAACACGGCGTGAATGCCCATAAAAAGCTGTGCGCTCCCGAAAAAAAATTAATGACTAGTTTCCTAATTGGGCGCGTCTGCTCGACTCGCGAGTTTAAATCATTAGCCCCGACATATGCCTCCGGGCATATTTAATTTCAAACGCGACTGTCCAGTTTTAAATTTCATTCATATGGGATGCTGTATCCATTCGCGGTAATCGAGGGGCAAGAAGCAGTCACTATTAGCGTTAAATGCACGCCGCAAATACGATCCGTAATCTTTACGTTCGTATTGGCCGTTCGCCGCCACGCAAATCACGGGAATATTTCCCGAGCTCGCAACGCTGTTCTAAAAAGAAATGTGAGAGCAACGAGACATTAACTTTTATGCGACTTATACAAGCTGACTTTTAATTTCTTCAGTAATATTTAAGTAAAATATTGTTTATATGACAACTGTTACTATTAATTCGAAAAGAATTGTAATATTTATGCAATACTGTTCGCATATATTATTCTTTCTCGTATCATTTTTGTACTTAACGTTTTTCAACCGCGTAATAATTTTTCAAAATTATCGCGCTAAAAATCATCCAAAATCCATCTTTCGAGCAACTTTCTCACATCTTACACTGAATCTTTTATAATCTTTAACATGGTCGCCTTGAGATGTCTCTTAAACTTTAGAAGTAATTTGAGATGTCTGATGTAACCGAATTCCACTGAAGTCACATTTCCGCGCGTCAAAAATTAGTATTCATTTTACCGCTTAATATTTCCGCCTCTATGCATATTCCGAGAGAAGACACATTTCCTTCACGATAAAATCAGAAAGGAAAAATATGAATACGTACGATACCACCAAATTATACCCTCGCGAGCGAGTATTACTTTTAAAACTTCCCCGTAAGATACTCGGCCGGATATATGAATGAGCGATCGGAATCGTATCGCCGCGGTCTAATGGCACGGTTCTCGAATTGAAATCGGTATGTTGAAAAAAAAAATAGCCTGCGGGGTCCAATCGCGCGGTGCGGCCATTGTACGGGAGCGTCGGGCAGTCGCTACCGGCTCGCATTAAACGCACGGCGCACGCTCGAATAAAGTGGCGTGTCCGAATGAGTAATAAGCGGTGCCTGGGCGTAGCCCGGTTGGTTAGCGTGGCTAACGGGCGGTGGAGCCTAATCGGAACTGCGCATTACGCGCGACTTGAAGTTTCGAATGAAAAGGAAGAAAAGAAAAGAGTTTCGCTTCTTTTCCGGAGAAAACGTCACGTTTCTACGCTGGCGCCCGTCAGCGTCTCCGATCTGCTGATTCATACCGTAAATACTCATCCGACAGCGGATGAAAAATGACAAATGTAGAAAAAATGGAAACAAAGCTATCGTCAAAACACGAAATACCTTTGTCACTCCATTATCCGAAGATCGACAAACAAATGTCGGGTACATCTGGATTTATGGTTTTCGTACAAACTGGTCCCTCTCTTGTCCCAAAAGGACCGTAAAACCATAAGTAAGAAGACCGACAAAAACTCACGGATGCCTTTTTGTAATTTTACACGGTAAGAATCGTCTATACAGCTTATTAAAATAGAAATCGTGTGAAATGGCATTTTACTCCTGCACTCCGGAGAGTCCTGCAGGAACGGGCCTGTCGTCTCTCTGAAATTTAGTCATTTTACTTTCGAGTAGCGAGAACCGAGACACGAGCTATTCCCGTCGCCGGCTATTGATATACGCCCGTGGAAATGAACGGTAACACCGGCTACTACATGGCAATCCTGTCGAAGAGTTACGAGGTCACAGTACGCTTGTATTACCCGGGGACGGGTACACGCGGCAGGAAACAGGTTCTCACTTTGCGCGAAGCGCAAAGTTAATGAGTTGTGCGTTAATGAGTTGGGTGCCGAGGAAAACGACATTAGCCGTGTAAACGCTCAGGTTTTATATTACAGACGATGCCGGTGAGGACTTGCAAATAATCTTGAGGCCCGATGATAAATGATCGTGTTCTCTGATAACCGCTAAGTCGGCTGAGTTCGACCGCGCGATCAAAATAACAGACGCGAAGCCGCCGATAATTTCGTCCGATTCTCGATAATACTCGTCCGGAGTGAAGGGACCGTCCGTAAGGTGAAAGATATGAAATCGCGAGCGCAACGAGACGTAAGATTTGCGACGCGCCGATGCGCCGTGCGGTGCCGCGTGTATCACAGGAACGGCGAACAGCGTGCCTGGCTACTATGTTTGCCTACCGAGTTCGCGTGATCGAATGCCTTCGTTTAATATATGATAATGTATGATAATGTATGATAATGCGATATATGTAAACGCTCGCGTTTATGGATGCGCCATACTAGACAGAGATTTGCGAATAGGCGGCGAAACGTTTTGGTATGTACGGAGCTACGCGAAAGTGAATTTTGTTGTTGAACCACGCAGGGGAGGGAACGTCGCGCGGAATAATCAAGTGGGGCTTCCACTCGATGTGAATAGAATCGCGCGCGATTAAATAAGCAATTAAAATAGATATGTGTATAAAGATAATCGTGTTATTTATAACTATTAATTCAATTCGCGCAAAAGGAAAGCCGCCATACCTCTGACATGTAATATGAATAAGCAAAAAAGTCGTCGTTTTTATAACTGTCAAAGAGCAAAATTGAGAAAAATGGATTTAGTATTACAAGTACACATATGTATAATCATAATAATATACTCTTCATAATATTTGCAGATATTGAAAATTTATAGACAATTGTAATTGATTTGATCAAATACTTGTTCAAGATCAATTTTGCTATGTGCTAGTTCATCCACGAAAAAAATAGGCAAAAGGCATTTGTTATGTTTGAGAATTCATCCTAACGAGGGCAACACGCGAAAGGATAGCTAGACGAGACGTTCAACGGCCGGCAGTGTCATATTTCATCTCATTCAACACCACCGAGAGTCTGGAAAAAAGGCAGCCGCGAGTACCTTCCGTTCTATCGCGCGATACGAAGGGCGGAGTGCGTGGTACAAGAAGCCGGCAGCCAATCGAAGAAGAACGGAGAACGGCCAACCAAGCGAGCCCGGCTCAATGTGCGTGCACTCGTTCTCGCGTGTATGGAGGAATAAAGGAAGGAGCAGTAGCCCTCGTTCGTTCGCTCGCCACAGCGAGAAGGCCGGTAGCCAACCAAAGAAGAGTCGCTACTGTGCACCGCCCTACCGCCGACTACCGGTTTTCGGCCAGTCGGCTACCGAACAGCCGGAGAAGTCCACCAAGTGGGACCACACCCTCCCTTCGCCGTCTAGACGTCGAACCGCGATACCGAAACGGGCGCGGGGAACGCGGACGATCACGCAAGGGCGTTTCTTACGAGAGATATTACCTATCGCGCGGACTCGCGCCACGCGCGGCGCCAAAGAAAAATGGTAGCTCCGTGATGGATCCGTTTTGATTCGTTCGGCTGACTCTGGTGGATAAGTTAACGCGTCGGATCTTTGGCTTCAACAGACGCAGCGTGATGTTTTTGCGTAATTGGACCGAGAAGAAAAATTATTGAAACAAAAATTTCGACGGTAGTAGCAAATATGCGCATAAAGAAATTGTTTTCTGGTAATTAAATTGACGTGATGAAAGTTATGTTAGGAGCAAGTTTTCAAAATAAAAAGGTTTTTATTAGTTTTTTAAATTCAATTTCATTTATCAACTTTTTCTTTATTATAGATAAATATTATATTAACTACCCTAATATCGCCGAATGTTATTGCGTGAAATTAAAAAAATCCCAGTACATTATAATCATTAAAATTTTAAAAAGTTGTTCATGATATAAAATATGAAATTGTTTGTTCTATACATGTATATCTATGGAAATCGCAATTGGTTTGGGAACGCAAGTTACCAGGAAGATTTAAATGCTAGAAGGATTGAAAGAGACCATCGTAAAATCGCCGCAGACGACCCGCAAGGTACTTGAACACCAATCAAAACGCAGCGGCTACTGTGCACCGCCCTACAGCTTGCTACTGATTTCGAGCGGCGAGAACTCGAGATACGCGAATAAATCTAGATCATGCCTGTTCTTGCCCAGATGATCCTTAACACGCGAAAGCATACAATAGAAAATGTAAGAATTTAGAGATGTAGCAGGAATACTCTTGTTTTCATTCTTTTTACAGAATCTAGATGACAAATAGCGATAATTTCGATCGAAATGAAGAAAAAGAAGCTGTTGGAAATAGCTTAACAGCAAAACAGCTCTTTGATAAGCAAAAGATCTAGTTTTATGTTTGTTATCCTAAGTAAATTAAAAGAAATTTTAAAATAAATTAACATACTTTGATAGAAATAAATAATAAATAAAACTGAAGAATTATCTTCTCTGCGAATGAAATTATATGAAAACGTAATACTGCATCCCATAAAAGAACAAAACTCTAACAAACGTTCAATATACTATTTAAAAAGTGGTACATCCTAAAAGACCGAGATACATTAAGGAAAAAGAAAAACAAGGAAAAACACAGTTTCATAGAAAATATTCAATTTATAAATGATTTGTCTTAATGTCTAATTTTTCTAATGAGTAATTTTTCTTATGTCATTTCGAATATTGTTGTATTATATGTATTAAAGATTTACACGTTTACAAACGTATTAAACAACTATTCCATCTCAAATATACATTATATATTTACGTAATGTATTATTAAAGTTATATGTAATATAATTATAACTATTTAATAATATTGTATAGAGATGATGATATCAGTTGATTGTGACTTACCGATAGAGGTAAAAAGGTCTTCGTCCTCGAGCAATGTCCAGTAGTGTTCTTCCGCAGAGGAAAATCTTCGAACTTGGACGGAAGTGTAAACTCTCGACGAACGAAAGAACGAAACTCGCGAAATGCGTAAGATTAGTTGTAAAACAAACTATGGTGCGCGTATAGTGTCACGCTGCCAACAGTACGGAATCTCTGTACTACTTAGTAGGTCGGTGGCTCGTGAAAGTGTTGAATTGCTGCGCGTGTGTCTTCCGGGCTGACAGGTCTGGACCGTTTGGGTGCGCGGCGTCGACTGAAGCTTCGTTTGGTCGCTCGGTTCGCTGGTAGCCCGAATAGGTAGGCACACCAGAAGACGGTAGGACGCCGTGTGTAACCGCCAAAGGTCTCCTCGTCGTCGTCGTCGTTTGGCTTCTTCTGGTTGGAGGACCGGGAGACACCTCCCTACCGAACCGACTCACCGATACCCACCAGTTATCGCGTGAAGGTAGCCTCCCTCAATTCCACGGGGAACGTACACGTCCAGGATGTTCCTTCCTCGACCTCGTTGCAGTGGTAGAGGTAGAAAAGAGGCGGCTGGGGAGGCGAGGGAGCAGGAGATGGAGTAGGTGGTGGTGGTGAGAAGGATGCGGAGAAGGAACGGGAGCAGAAGAAGGAAAATGAGGGAAGAGGGTGACGGCGGGTGTTGGTAGAGGAAGAGGTGAGGACGATGATGAAGAGGAAGCCCGACGAAGAAGGGAAGAAGTGGTAGCGCGCCTTGTCCCGAGCCTACGTGCGTCCTTGTCTCACCCGGTCGCCGAATAGCAGCGCGGTTATTCACAAATCCTTCGTCGACGCGGCTTCCTGAGCTCCCGCTTGGTGCCCGTCCGCCTCCCTCCCCTCCCTTCAACTGTCCCCGCGGAGACTCGCTCCCTCTCTTCCACGCTCTTCCACGGGTCCTGATCCCTTCCACGGCACCGCGTCTGGGCCCGCCCTCATAACCGTGAGACGAGAGCATCCCCCTTCACCCACGCCGAGACCCCTTCTGGTCTGTATAATCTCGAGGTGTCTCCCCTACATTCTTTTAAAGTATTCGAATACCGCTCCGGCATATTCCGCAGCCGCGCTTCCTTCCGCCTTTGCCCTTTCCCAAAAGGATACCCCCCGCGGGGGCGGTAGCCAACCCCGGCCGTAAAAGCTACGGAGGTAGCTCTCGTATCCAAAACCTAGAGCCACTGGCTCCCTTTGGCTCGCGTGCGTTCCACCTAACTTCCTTGCCTACCTATGCGTAGGAGTATCGGCTACACGTTGCCGGTCGTCCTCGGAACTGAGCAGTTGATATTTTCGTGAATAAACAATGAGTGCACGCGCGCGCGCGCGATTGCCGTGGCAATCACGACACCTACGCGTAAAGTCAAAGCGACAAACCGATTCTCGGGAGAAAAGTCACGGGTGCGTCGATTCCTTGATTTCTATCACGCCTAGGTGAAGAAAGACGGGGAGAAAGGCAGAGATAAGCAAAAGCGGAAAGAAATAGAAAGAGAGGAGGGAAAGGGAGAGAGAGAGAGAGAGAGAGAGATGGAGAAAAAGAAAGCGAGACAGACAGGCAGACAGAAGGAGAGACGCTCTCGCCGCTGACGATGAGAAGCAGATAGTGTGGGAGAAGGTGGAGGTGGAAGGAGCGTGCAAAAGCGAAGAGCGGGGGCTGACACGATGCCGCGGGGGTTCCCAGGGCACGTGGGAAATGCACAGTAGTCGATGTCAATCCCCCCACCAGGCGGGCCGCTCGGGCCCCACCGGGCCCCACCACGAAGTCGCCAGGCCGGAGAGCCATCGCCGGGATTCCGGGCGCCGCCCATCGAGATCTTGCGGTATCGCTTCATTGGACAATCCCATGCGGACGGGACGATCGCCTCCCTCACGAGTCACCGGGATGATCGAGTGGTGGAAAAATTCCTCGGGAACGGCGAAGAGGATTGACGACGATGAAGAGAGGAAGAAGAGGACGCGATGAAGAGGAAGAAAACGAGGGAGCGATTGGCAACAAAGACGACGCCGACGAGCCTGGCATGCGGCGACTTCACCGCCGCCGAGCCGTGTGCGGCCACCGATTCAGCCTGCGAAAACGCATCGCCAAAGATGGAGAGGCATCGAAATGACAATAGCGACTTGGATAATAGTAAATAGAGGGTAGTTCTTCGCTGGCTTAATGGCGATTTAAATGACAGATTAAGAGATGTTTAAATATTTTTGACATGCACGACGGCATGTTAGGAATACATATTGATTGCTGTAGAAATTGCCGATGTCAAAAGTATGTAACTGTTCTGGCATAAAATAATGATGCAGCGAATAGTATTGAAACATCTATCGGTAGAGTTAAACTCAATGTTGCTAATTATATTGATTCCTGATTTTCCTGCATGTTTCTGTCAGGTGAATGTCGGATTTAATCAAATATTGTATTTCATTATGTTTACGATATATTACTTATTTATTGATATATTATTTTATATATTATAAAAATATGTTACGTGTTTCAGTTTTTTAATCAAAAGCTGATAGATTTTATACTTTATGATGCAACTTTTAGTGTCTGCTTTAGCTTATAGCAACCGTCATGTAATGTGGTAAATTATTATTATTGTTAATATTTTACAGAAAGATTATTGCATTTCAAAAATTTAACTAAATAAAATAATTACATAACAACATAACTTATTACATTCAACGTAAAAAACGTTGAAGTTAGCAAGGAATTTAAAGAAAAAGCAACGAACAAATTTTCAATAAGAAGATAATTTAAATAATTAATGCGAAAAAAATACTTATTAAAATAATTCTAAAGCTACTTGATTTTTCTTTTTACGCATTGAAGTTTCAGTTTAACCCCTGTAATGATTCGTAACAAATTTACAAACGTTGATTGATTCAAAAAATATCGATCTTGTCTTTCGGTCCAAATGCATCAACATTTCTCAAAATTATTTCTTTGTCGCGACATAAATTTAATTTCATAAAAAAGTATTTAAAATGTTTATAGGAATATAATAAAATTATAAACTATACAAATATATATGTAATAATATATTATAACTTCATATATATATATATGAATGTTAAAAACTAATTTGAAAATTATAAATCGTAAAAATTTCCATCAGTCTTATTACACAAGAATTATGATTACTACTCCACTGAATCGCGACCACAATTACTCATTTGTCATTTTTTTGTTAATTACAATTAATATTGCATATTAAATCTTAAAATATTTTTTCTTTTTTAATCGAGAACGCAAAGATTTGATGTTTTTCTAGGTTTTTTGACGTTATACTAGAAGCGACATGACAAACGGTGACGCACGTGCGCAGAAGTTGGATATCCGAGCGTAATCAGAAGTTGAAAGTAGACCTGAAAAATCGCGTTATCTTGATATCCAAAAGTGCGTATTCGGTGACCGGATGGATCAGAGGGGCCGCCGTGTTGGCGCAGGAAACGGAAACTGGTGGAAACAAAGCTTCGGCAAACAGACGGCATCTCACAGGGAATAGGGCAAATAACGCGCGTCCGCGCCTATTGCTCTCGTCGCCTCGGTCGTCGGTCGCGACAAATATTGTCACATCCGCGGTGGAAGAGGAAGAGGGGAAAACGGCACCTCTCGTTTCGGGCCGGGGACCCCGACCGATAGATTAGGACACGGGCACGATACTGTAAACGACGTCGCCGCACGCACGCAGTGTGAAAGATAACGAGGACCGATCGAGACAGGTCTTGTCGAATTAGCAGGTAGGTCCGAGCAGCGGCGTGAGAAACTGCCAACCGTCGATCCCGAGATAACGTAATCCGAAAGGAAAATCGTGAATGGGACCAGGCCGGAAAATGGAGGAGCCCCACTTAGGCCTGAGCGCGAGTGGAAATGTCAGCGGTGAAACTTCTTTCCTGATTTATTTCTTTGATGAAGACTTTACAAAGTGATATCGCTACCGCGTCCTACGCAAACGGCAGTAAAAGAAATATTAATCATGTCGTAACTTTCTCGATTATTTTACGATAAACTTAATGCAATCAACCAATATCGCTCCGTAATTTTAACGCAGACACAAATTTTATTAATTTAATGTTTTCATTTATTTCTTTTTTTTTATACTATAGAATTACATAGATCGATCTTTATTCAAGAAATATAATTTATTTCTGATAAAATAGTTGGATTCCAGGTTGGTTCCAGGTTCAAATTTATCTGGCTGATGTAACATTTTTTCGCAATACGCAATCCCCCTACACAGTTTTTAATGATACATGTTAGTATCGCAATTGTTAATTAAAATTGATTTTCAAATGTAAATTGGGATGGTACTATTCTAGCTCGAGACTGCATAATAACCGAAAATGAATCGGTTGCGTATTTGACTGAGCGATAAATGTACTCGGAGAAATTATGCAAAAAGAGATCCAGCATCGACCGTATAAGGTGTCCTTTTATTATTAATTAATTTATTTATATAACGGTCTAATTTAATTATTTATTTATTTATTTCTTGTTAAAATTTTACAGAACAATATGAACAATGTATAACATAAAATGGAGCATCGACGATAAACCTGTCGAGTTTCAATTAATTTCATATAAAAACGTATCGCGAATAAAAGTAAGCGAATCAAATAACGTAAAATAATATGTAATCAGAAAAATCCTAGAAAATGTTACGTGAACGAACATTCTTTTTATGAATCGGAAAGAAAGATAGACGTAGTGTTTATAAAGTATAAAGCATCGGCAAGAATTTGTCGTGGATTCTCAGTTGTCGCCTGTATATACGATGATAAGTGTGCCCTCAGTAATGGCGGTCACATCAAAGCTTTACTCGCGTTCTTCGTCGGCGTGAAGTCGCGACTCGTAGATACGCGGACGTGCCTAATGGAAAGGTGTGTGTGCACACACGACAATGTTTCGTATCTCTTAATGGTCGTTTCACAACCGTTTTCCTAAGCGTACGAATTTTGCGTTTTGAAATAGCGTGTTCAGAAGCACGAGCCAAGATGCGTCGACAACTTTACAATCGTTTCAACAAAGACAGACAGCATTTCGAACTTGTCGAATCTTTACGAAGTGAAATTAAAGCAAAAGATATGTAAAAATGTTGTAGAATTCTTCTTAATGGTCTTTTAAAACATTCCTTTTTAATCTATCCGAAAAAGCAATGTAAATTTAATTTAATACCTACAACATCGTAACACAAATTTCATTTCAATAACGATAATTTTATGAAAGGGACATACAGGGAGAGTTTTTATTGCAGATTAAGAATTTTTTTCAAGAATTTCTTCTTTTTTCAAGAATTTCTTCTTTTCGGATATCCACAATTTTGATTTATAAAAATATTCGAATTAGATTGTAGAATCTACAATGATTTCATATTTTACGAACGGCAATATACATTACTAGCTTACAATCCTGGATTTACCAGCGTTTATTACACGTTATCATCTGCGCACTTGCTTTCGCGAGGAAAAGCCATTGACGCTATAACTTGAAAGATTAACTTGGATATTCTCGCAGTTTATTTTAAATCCCGCATATCGTCGTCGATTTGTATCTCTAGTCAGAAAACTATATTTCACGCTCTCGATTTTCACACTTTTGTATCAATTTAAACAAGCGTTTATATTTGATAATATTCTACATTTGCTATTAAGACTAAGTGTCTAGATTTTATTAATTAAAGTTACAAAAATATTATTTAAATGACTATAATTTACGTGTCAGTAAAATGCAAGTAAATTTGAGTAAATTCCGTAAATAAATTTTAATAACAAAATAACAAATTAGGATATTATCGACAAGAATAAATAGATATAGCTTTCTTCTTTCTCTTTCTTATTCTCTTTTTATTATTTATACATTACAAATTTACTTATATGTATATAAATGAAATGCAGACATGCAGTCCTATTTTTCTGAAGTTTATTAAAATTTCCGTAATATTCTTTATGAAGAGTCACATATTCTTGCTAAGCTTTAAAATAGTTAACCAGAAGCTAGTCTGCGGTGATACACATGTTATTTCTAGTAATAGAGATTATTCTCTAAAAAAGTATGTTCAATAATAATAATAAACTTTTACTTACAAAACATTCGGAGAAAATCAGTATACGCATAAAATTCTGCGAGTGATAAACGGGCGTCGCTGTGAGCGAGACTTTATCTTAAGGTCCAGGGGCACCACGAGGAGTTCGCTCTCGCATAATGGGCATAGGACGAACCCAAGAAGAATCATGGACTAAAGCCGCACCTTCCGCTGGCCACGTAAGTATGCAACGTGCACACGTTATAATGCTACGCCCGCAAATGTACGGGCGACGTAAGGTTACAGCGACCACCATAATACCGGACGCAAATTTGACCTCTTCCACGACGGCGTCGTACAGCCTTATACGTGCGCAATTATGCTACTTCCGATTCGTGAACAATACCATGTCCATTGAATATCGCGACTAAAGTAATACAAAAAAATCTCTATGAATTTTATATTATACAATTTAATAGTCATACAATATTAAAAAAGTTACGAATGATAGTTACACTGAACATTCACCAAAAAAAAAGTATCTGACGTTTAAAGTGATTTTTCCTATAATCTCATATTCTAAGCTTACTGTTTTACAGCAAACCTATTCCTTTTTCAATAAAGCGGAAAATACTTTTTTCTCTCTTAAATACTTTTGTTTATACTATTTTTCTCTTGATTTCAGAAGAATTCTTTTAAGGGCAATATAAGAGTAAAATCCTCTAAGATTTAAAGAATTCCACGTATATCAAAATTATTTTTTTTAAGGGTGTTTTAATTAAAAATTTGTAGAAGAAATGTCATATATTCTAAACACATTATTCGTTGAAAAAGGATTCTGTAAGCAAACGACGTTGGTAATAAATTGTAAAATATGCTATAATTTGGATTTTGTCTTGATGATGATACTGAATGATGATGATCTTAACGATTTTCTGAATGTTCTTTAAACAATACAGATTTATCAAATTATTTATGATAAATTTACGATATCCAACAAATTAATGTTTAAAGAATAAATTTTTTGCATGTACTTTGCCAAATGAATATCGCCCGTCAAGGTATTATCTGTCAAAGAGAACAGCTTCCGCGAGATTCTTATTACTTGACATTTACAGCTTCATCGCGGCAAAGTGATCTCCAATCTTCGACGTGCGAAGTGCCTAAGTACCCGTTGACACATCCAGTTTGCGTGATACATACGTACACATGCGTGCCTCGGTGCATAAGGCAAAGCGTGACGTGTGTCGCTCGCGCAGGAATTTGCCTTCGCGGCTTTACCGGATTTACCGAGACACCTCGTGAAACACGCCCATGTTTGACTTAGCTTTTGAGTTACGCCGAAATTTTCACAGAAAGTCGCCGCCGTCACAGAGAGACCGACACTGACAACGAGGCCGGTCGAGGAAGTGGGAAGACGGCGAGGACGACGTGTTCGTATAGGACTTATCATCCCGTGTAACGACGACGGGCCGCGCCCGACATGTACGGATGGAATAGATTGTTTGTCGATTTTTACTCACCTCCCCCGCCATAAAGCCGTCTGCGAGCGGCGGAACCCGGCTCGTAAAATGTACGAGCCGAGCTGACAGCGGCACAACACGCGCTTAAGTGCAAACAAACTTTCTCACAAGTAATTCGCTCGATATACGCACCGAAACGGAAGTTCATTAAAAATAGAAATTCATTTTTGCGAATGTAACTAGCGCGCGAAAAACATTTTTTTTTATTTTTATCAATTAAAAAGTTATTTCTATATGCATCTCTATAATAAAAAGAGAATCTTTTTTTATATAAATGAATAAATAATAATGTTAATTTTCTATCGAAATTATATGATTTCAAAATATTTTGGTATTATTCTAAAGACAAAATTGCAAGGAATGGTGCAAAAATAAAAATTGATTTATATATTAATTTCAAGTATTTTAATTTTTTATCAATAATGACATAAATATCTGAATATATTCTACTTTGCTTAAAAACAGATAATTAATGGATTAAAATAGCGGAAATATTTAATATTTTATAAAATTAATTTTTATATATGTACAATAACATATTTGAAAACAAATTAAATTATCATAAATGTTATACCGTGTTTGAAAAGAATGTCAGGAAAGAAATATTAGAAGAATGTAACATTGTTATGATAAATTATATCCAACAATTAGAGATTATTAATTATAAACAATACATATTTTTGTTAATGTTTTTATATGTTAACTATATTCAAGTAACTTTCTTCTGCAAAAAAACGCAAATGCAGCACAAAGTCATCACGGAATTATCTTATCTTCATTTATTCAGTTACATGCTGTTTGAACTGTAATGCACAGATGGTTCCCGTCAAACAAAGGTTTTTTTTCTTTCACAAAGGATTAAGATAACATAGTGGACATTTGTCAATATGCTTTAAGTTGCTTAAAGGCATGCTTAAAGTTTATGTCTAGGCTTCGGTTTCCTTGAAATTATGAATATTTATGTTTCTCTCCTAGTTTTACAATCCTCTAGATCTGTCTATAAATTTAACATAAGTTTTGGGATGCCAAGACTATTTCTGCTCTTTTCACCATTTTTTTTATTCTACATGTCTGCATAGAAGCTATTGCGCTATCTAGATAAAAGTATTAGAAAATCATAAATATGCGTGAAGAAACTAGCAGTTGGTAAATACTATTATTGCGTATCGTGTAAATTAATTTTTCCTAGGTTTTTCTTTAAATACATACGTATTAACTTGTTTATAATCATTAAATGTATTGAGAGTTTATTTTTCAATTTTATTATAAATTGTTAACTCTATCTGGGCAGATAAGTTAGCCACTGTCGGCTACATACCATTAGAAGTGACTCTTCCGGCATCTCTTGAAGAGAAAAAAAGGATTAAATGTTTCAGCCGATATTTCAGTTCAGTTCTAAAAAATTAATTAAGTTAAAAAATTAAAAATTATAATTTATAATAATTTTAATTGATATAAATTAATATAACTTATTTTTTATGTAAATATTGTTAAAATTTAGTAATAAATTAGTAATACATTTAGCAATTTTAGTAGTAAAATTTGTGGTATATTCTTAATGTAATTTTTATTCTTGTAAAACGTCCTCTCAATGAATATGTTACAGCTGTTATCGTTTTTCTTTTTTTTATTTCATCTTTCTTAATATAATTTACAAAGTTGCTTAACTTTCATATAAATCTAAAAATATAGATACTGATATGAAGAATAAACTAATAACGTAGAAAATAACAGGAAAAGATTGATCGCTCGCACATTTGTAATTTTCGATACAGGCTCTCGTTGTACACAGTATATTGTACATCGCATATATCACTATACATTAAATTGTGTCGCAAAGTGTACCAAAAATATCTTCTTGCATTCGTCCTTCATTTCTTTTCTTTTCTTTACGTTGTTTTTCTTCTTCTTGCGCTCTCTTTATCGCTATCACGTTCGCTATTGCATACACACACACACACGTACACACATACAATGTCACTCTCTTTCTCACATATACGTATAAAAAATTACATTTCTGTTTGAAACATAGATTACTAACATTCTATCATATTTTAAGTCATATTTGAATGGACTCTTAGCACGTAATTTCCCTGGGCTACTTTCATACATAACTTTTATACATAGCTGTAACCAAAACATGTGATACAATCTCGTTGTTAATCATTATTTTATAATTGTGTTCTAATTAGTACTGTAACATTCGAATTCCACATATTTGGAAAATTCGTAATATACCTATAAAATAATAATTACATTATTATTACACATGTAAAACGTTACGCAAATAGTCTCATGTACAATTACTCGACTATTCGAATGGCGAATGTAAAATATTACGTATTAGCTATTTATAAAATTCATGGGATTCTTTTCACAACGTGTGTTGTCGCAGCTATTAAAATAACTTTGAAATAAATTAAATTAATTTACTCAAAAGTATTAAATCAAATTTGAAATATTTAATTGTAATAATTTTGAATTTGTTTAACTTGTATTATATTCATAAACATAATACATGAATATATACATGCATTATAAGTATATATGTATAATACAAGTATTCGTGAAAAATACAACATTTAATTTAATTTATTTCTAATAATTTCACGTAAAACAAAAGCGTCGTGGAAATAACTGTTTGCTTTCAGAGAGTCCTTAATAAAAGTACTGAATTTTCAGTATTTATGAAGATCTATGTACTTTATAATTAAGAAGAACGACGATATGTATACTGCTATTATAGTAAATATCATTTCAAAGATGGAATATATCCATTTTGTACCTGATTTGGTCCTATTTTTCATAACGCACGTTAACGCATAGTCGGTCGGATCATTCGAACATTCGAATATGTCGAAATTTTATTTAATCACAATGGAAATTTTAAAAACGAAAAGCTATTCTAAAATGTATATTCGAGGGATCGTTCTTACATTCTTTGAAATCTACTGAAAAGAAGGTATACCTTTGTGTTGGAGGCATTACAGGCATAGTCCAAAAGGCTCGCCTCTGCGGTCGGACGGTGCACAGTTTGGGTCTCACAAAAGGACCATTAACGCTTCCTCGCGTCGAGGGCACGGCAAGAGGAGGGATGGGACAGGAGGGGGAGAGAAAAAAATATTGATATTCGTCTAGGAATCTTTTTAGAAGGGGAAAAGCAACAGCAGCAGTAGCAGGGAGCAGGTATTTCGCGCGCGGATCGAGCAGGTACAAAGCTGTATTGCACCTGCCACGGTGGCACAGGCACAGGTTATTACCCCGACCGCAAAATTTGCATTATCCCCTCTCTCGAACAACTGCAGGACAAAAGAATACCTCGCCGGCAGTCGCAGTTTTCTTAATATCCTCTCAACTCATTTTTTTTCCCCTTATTGCGTCGTTATCGCGATTCGCGCGCGTCGCGGGAATAACTACTGCGGCTTCTACAACTGAAGCGAGAGCACCTCTCTTTAGCGATAAACTATTAAGGCACATTTTTGGTATGTGTTTGTTTAACCGTCTCATTCCTAAGATATCATTTCTCAATATTGCATTGCAAGTTATATGTATAATAATAAGAATATTCTTTCAATACGTTTGAAATGATCTTGTTTAAAACATATAATACATATAATAATAAGAATATTCTTTCAATTTGAAATGATCTTATTTAAAACATATAATTTTTATATAATTGATTTCTAATAATAACAATATTATTATGTATTGAGTGTAAAAAGACAATCTGTAATCATTTGGAGTGAGAGGGTTAAATTTTTCCGAATCTCCATATAATAACTATTTTAGAATCGCGCACGCATTTTTTGAAAGAACTATAAAGATATCTTTTTTAGAACTTCGTCTGACCACTGTATGTTTAAAATCTCTCATATCCATATGAAAAAACTAAATTGCAATAACATACGCATAAGTAACATGTAGATTTTTCAGAAAATTCGAAGTCTTATTGGCTATATATTCTTACGTGTTTGAAAAATATCGTAGAATCCATAGAAATCTTTAGAAAGACTTTATTCTTTGTGAAGACCGGTACCTCTCCTTCGTGTAGTCCATAGAGCATTTCTATAAGAAAGAAATTCATGCACAGGAAAACTACCTGCGACAAATTTTCTATCGACCCATTATATCCGCAATAGTGAATCCCTGGCGCGCTGCAGGTCTAGGTGGTGGTGGCGGTGGCTGCGGTGTTGGTGCTCTTGGCGGTCTAGCTATTTCCTTGTCACGTTCTCTGTTACGTTCTCTTTCTCTGTTCTGTTCCATCTCCCGTTCTCTCTCGCGCTCACGCTCCTGAAGCTCTAGGAATACCCTTGAAGGACTTGGAGAGCCAATTTTTCGTCGGTAAGAAGCCAACATGAACGGAGATGGCGGTGGGAGTGCAGCCGGTGGGTTCTGGGTGACGGAATGAGCCGCGGATGCGCCGCTGGTCACCGTCGATGTCTTCACAGCGGGTAGTAGATCCCTTCGGATCTGAAGTTGAGGTCTCTGAGGAAGAGGCGGTGCTGAGGCCGGTGCTGCGGGCGCAGGTGGCGGCACTGAGGGTCCTTGCGAGGGATATGCGGACGAAGTAGAAGATGCGGAAGATACGGACGGTGTCGTGGATGTCGATGAGGAGGATGGTCCAGGCTCAGGACAATCTTCCTCGGGACTGTCGTCGTCCCTCAACGCTTCTTCCAACGCTTCCGGAGGAACATCGCCCACGGCGTGTGTCAGTGCGTGTCTTCTGAGATCGCAGTTTCTGCGAAATACCTTGCCGCATGAGGTACATTCATAAGGCTTGTGATCTGTGTGCGTTAGAAGATGTGTCTTGAGATTGCTGCGCTGGTTAAAACTTCTTGCGCAAACGGGGCACTTGTGCGGTGACTCCTCCATATGCAAAATCTTGTGAACTGCCAGAGTACGGCTCTGACAAAAGCCTTTACCACATTCGCCGCATTTGAAAGGCTTTTCTTTGCTGTGGATATACCTAAGAAAAGAAGATAAAAATCAGGAAATAACTTAACAAACAGTTAAAAGATCCATATTCTAATTTGAAGGTTTAAAGATTCAGATTTTAAGATATATTTTATCTGTTGACTTTATTCAATATTTATATGGCTAACTTTACTGCAGACTTAATATTATAAAACATATATTACAAACATACAATAAAAATTCAAATAAGTTAATTTATTATTCTTTTTATAATATATTAGTTAATTAATTTGATTCTCGATGAATTCGATAATTTAATAAGATAAAGAATTATGTATCATACCTATGATCTCTAAGATGATCCTGTCGCCTAAATGCTTTGCCGCAAATGTCGCAGGAGTACGGCCTCTCGTCGGTGTGAGTTCTTTCATGAATAAGAAGATTGTATGATTTCGTGAATTGTCGATTACAGAATTTACAAATGAACTGTTTCTTCGGTCTGGATGCTCTGCCAGGTGCTCTAAGTAACCTTCGATCCAGATGCTGATGGGCTAATGGACCACCCGGGGGATACAAAGCGGGATTACCGGGGAAAGGACCGGTAAAGACTGGATACCCAGGAGGCTCAAGGAGAGGATGCGGTGGTAGTAAAAGACCTCGCGCTAACTCTTTCCTTTTGTCGGCCATCATCGCCATGATTTCGTAATTCGAGGAGCTTTTTCTGGCTACTGAAGATTCAGGACCGACTTCGTGCTCCGAATTTGTCGATGATGAGGACGAGGACGGTGGCCCGGGTAAATGGGGATGCATTTCACCTGGATACGGGGTGAGTTGTAATCTTGAAGGCACCACAGGCACAAAGGCTGACGATTCTCGGTGATGAGCACTTAGACTGGTTACCAAGCTGTGACGGTGATGATGATGATGATAAGCGGCGAGAGTGCCAGTTGGATCGAATCCTCTCGAGGTCGATGCCGCACTGGAACTAGAGGATGACGAGGCTGCGGAAGAGGGGCCTGATCTTGGAGATTGTCCAAGGCCCAGGTCCCGACCTCTGCTCGTCTCCTCGGAAACTGTGGCCGAGGCCGATGTAACTACGATGTCGGTTGGCATAGCGATTGTACCTGAAAAATGACGAAAATGGCTTAATTAAACATTGATAGATGCATAAAAATAAGATTAGTACGATAAAATCGATAAAATCAGTTCTTTATTTCGTAGAACAAGACAATTTTTAAGACATCTATTTGATGTCTTAAATATTTGCAAATTTTTATATTTTTATTATATTTTATTAAATTAAGCCACAAATATTTAAGCTGCTATACTCAAGTGAAAAAGAATTCATATTTTCTAAAAAATTTGAAATGACGCGTGGCTTCATGTTGACTGATTAGTAACGGAAGGATCCTGGATTCAATTCCTAGTAGTCCTTCATCCTGCATACATCGTATTTTTAGTGGAAAAATCACAGAAGAATTTTTTAAATCTAATTGATAATAGAGATTATTATAACCATTCATCTTATACTACTACTACTTCTAAAAGATTTGTTTTTAATAAATTTTTTGAAATTATTAATTAGAATTAACGCTTTTTACAGAAAGTATTAAATATAGAAAAATGACTTGACAAACATAAATAATGAATTTAAATATTAATACATAATTAAAAGAATTTAATAAATATTGCTTATTCTTCAAAAAGTTACAAATTTTTTAACGTTGAGTTTATCATATATTTCTTTATATACACATTAGCGATCTTTATAAATTCGTATGAAAATTAAGATAAAAATTCAGATGAAAATAATTTAAAAATAATTTATGTGCATCCAATATAGAAAATAATTTTTTTTAATTCTGCATTATTTTGGTAATATTATGAATTGTTATATATTCTTCATCAATTTTCTTACGTATACAATGTATAAACATACTCATTTATGTCACGTTATAGTTTATACAAAGCAAATATGAAAAAACGCATAAAAAATAGACCTGGCAACCAATAAATGCTTTAATTTAAGAATCTATTTACTTAAAAACTATTAAAAATAATTTTTTCATGTCGCCTCTTGGAATGTTAAATGAATAGCGCCATCAGATTACATTGATATTTCTTCAATTTTATAATATAAAATCAAACATTCCTTGACGCGTGGCATCCTCTTTACATGTTTACTCAAGAAATAGAGAGTCGTATAATATCGTGATCGGTAGTTTATTCGTGGATCTTACGTCTAATGGACATGGAGAGAACCACTGTGTGCTAGCTCGCCGCAAACTTTCGCAATCGTGTAGAAAATGGATACGGACAGCGTTTAAAGAGGTCTTTTTTTTTCTTTTTATTAATGATATCTCGCGTACTCTCGCCTTTACTTGCGAAATCGCGGGCGTATCGGTAACCAGGTGGGCTCTTCAAAGGGCGACGGACGCGCGGCGATTTAAATGATAATACAATTGTAAAGTTGCTCATTCTAGTCTACCATTCGGAGAATCGGTACGCCGCGTACGTTTTACAAACGTGAACTGGTTATCTCGAGCCGAGCACACCTGCCAACATGGCTTCCGCGGACCCAGCGGTCACGGCTAGTCCCAGCAGCCATGTTGGAATCGCGAGTGTCCGTAGGGACGCAACGAGGCGGACGGACACGCGATCGCCCCGTGAGTTCCTCCGAGGACTCTTATGCCGCTATGCCGATTCACCTGGGAGTGAATCTCTCTCACCTGGAGGACGTTGATGGAGAAGCCTTCCAGGTCTGCCTCTCAGTGTCCTCCAGCGAACCGCCAACGCATCTCCTCCTTCGCTCGAAATCCCTTATTAGCCGACGGTCCGGTGATCAGCGGCGGAAACATCCGTTGTGCCTCCGCTGGACATCCAACTGCTACGGCACGACGAAGAACTCTCGGAGTCGTCCGCGCGTATCACTCCTTATCTCGCGCTGCCGCGTACACGTAAACACACATACACTACACGCGGCTACTCGCAGTAGGCACGATTTCCTCTCCGTCGCACTTCCTCTCCTGCTCCGATCTCCGGCGCGGCGGAACGAGCGCGAAAGGAGCGCGTTTCTCTCACCGGAGGTAGAGGGTATTCCCCGAGAAGCGGCAATTCCGAAATCCGTGAGGACGACAACCAGAGCGAGATGGCGATGTGCGCGCGCGCGGCGCTCTTTCCTGCGGGAGAACGCGGTGAAGCGCGCGGGTAACTGCGTGTTGGACGCTGCCAGGTAGGCTTCCTCGGCTCACACACCCACGCAGGTAAGACTCATGCACGGCACACGCGCACGACGCACACCTATACAGGGCGACTCGCCTGGGAGTCTTTCCGTTTGGCTGCCGCTAGTAGCGCTGCTGCTGGATGCTGCGCTGCGACTGCCTCACTCCTGGAGTCGCTCTCTTGGTGCGAGTGAGGCGGATTCAGGTTGGCTCGCGGAGGCCAGAGCGAGACCAACAGGTAGTCGGTCCGCTCTGCGAGAGAGCGAGCGAGCGGAGGGAGGGCGGACCGAGGGCACGCGCGGGGGTTCGCTGGTATCCTATCTACCAGTGCCTATGAGGCGATGCCGCGCAGGTTGAACGCAGGAGGTTTAGGTAGGGACGTGGTATGAGGGGCAGGTGCGTAAACGCGAAACCCGGCACCCTTTCTCTCTCTCTTTCTCTTTCTTTCTCCTTCTCTTTCACGGTTTGGTTTCTTCGCCGCTACCGTGGAATTTCCTCACCTCGGTGCATTCGATGCTCAACCATGCCTGATGAGGACAATATAGATTCGCGTCCAAGATACGATACTTCCAATAGTTTTAAGGGAACGATTGTAGGAAATCGTCGCATCCGCAGACGCTCTAGCCGATTTCTACGCCCAAAGTCAACGTTCGCGTAATCGTAAACTCCCGCAAACTCCGGAAACTGTCACTGTACCACTGTACCAACTCTACGATCCATCTCCGGAAAATCCAGTAGCGTTTTTGCCTGCGAAGGTAGCGAGACGCCGATGAAGAGCGTTTGTCGCCGCGGCCCGCGCTGTCAGGTAGGCGGACGAGAAAACCGTGAGGCAGGTTGTAAACGCACCTGTAGGAAACCCGCGCCGCGCCGGCACTGACGAAGGAGATCGGTCTTTGGTGGGCGGAAAGGGGGAGCGCGGTCCGTGCACCCCGCCGCCAGCCAGAGGCAGTCAGAGAGATCGAGTCTCGGTTGCCGTCTCCCTCGTTCGCTCGCCCTGTCCTCCTCGATCTCTCCTTCAGCCACGCTCCGTCCTGCTTTCACGTTCTTCGGGCGTCCCGCTTCCACCTTCCTCGACTCCTTCGTTCCTTCGTCGTAGCCCGACGCAGCGCTTGCCTCCCCGCGCGTTCCCACTGTCCTTCGGCGTTTCCTTTTTTCTCTTTTTCCCTTTCCGTCTCTTTCTACTGGCAGCAGCCGCCGACGCCCAGCCGGTTTTACACCGGCAAATCGATTCAACCTTACGTACGTCTCGCTGGAGCGAGCGCGGTTCTAGTTCACGGATTCCGGAATTTGCTCCAGTTGGATAGAATAAGCGGCGCGATTGTTAATCGCGGATGAGCCGTTGTTTCAGCTGATTTGCATGAGACTTGAGTTTCTTACTGTCTCATCGAACGGCCTTTTTCCGTCGTTTAACCGGCTATTTTTATGTCTACAAAGTAATGGAGTTTTAGATCCATAAAGAGAAACGGAGAAGGAGAGAAGGAGAAACGCGGCGGCCACTTACAACGATTGGCTTCTCATTTAGTTCAACGTTGCTATCATTTTATTCTTGTCAGGCGGAATAGTCGCTCCAGATGCTCTCGATACTCGTAAAGACTTTCTGCAATAAAGCGCTTTCATTTATCTACGATGGATTTCCAAGTCGCGACGATTACGAAATTTTATGCGACATTATTTTTATAACTGTAATATACTTTGGATGAATATGTAGCGTCAACATAACAACGACAGTAAATTTAACGGAAGTTAAATGACGACGTTTATTTTCTGCTCGAATTCGAACGGCGAGCGGTTCGATCCATCGATCAATCAAACTCGTGAATATCAGATCGGATCATTCTCAAATAAATCAGCTGGCTTTAATCGAGAAGTAATCGACTAAAAATGTTTCCTTCTACTCTTTTATTCTTTTATATTGAGGATAATATCTCACCACCTGCATGGAACATTTATGTCGATACAAAGTATAATATCACGCTTTAATCGTTAATAAATAATAATAAAAGAAAAGTTTTTGTTATCGAAACTTGTAACGGTGCTAAACATAGTTCAACATTATCTTTGTGTTTCAATAATAAATAAATAACACGTGCATCACACACAAACTCCAATTTCTTGTTTTATTTAACATTTCATTATAAAAGTTAGATTATTTTTAGATTTTTAGAATGTTAATTAAAGAAATACAAGTCCTACTTTTCTCTTCATCCGATAAATTTTACTACTGTTTCTTGGCATTTCCTTGTACTGTATCGAGGTTGTATAAAAATTTCTTCTGGCGAGTGCGAAAGTTGCGTGCTGCAATTCTGAATACATGTGCAACAACGATAAAAGGTAAAAGGCCAACAAACGAAAGTACGATATCCGCTAAGTATGCAACGCCTGAACATGTCTCCATAATCGCAATATCAATTTTTTCTCACACGGGTGCAAGCACGATATCCGTGTCACGTAAAGCCCAGTGAACGGTATCGCCCCTTTCGAGTTTCCTTCTTTATTGGCACATTCTTACGGCCGAAGCATTTCGCGTTTATACGTCTCCCTGGGAGAAGATCCAAGTGAGCAGTGTCGTATTACGTTATAATGCATTATAATCCGCGTGTCGAGAGAACCGCGTCTACTTGGCGCGGAGGCCATTCGGGACCGGGTTACGCTACCAAAGCGTATCGTCGTAAAACTCACCGGCGGCGTCGTGAGCTTCCCGTAAAACGAGCGCGCGGCGCGACGCGTATGGAAATTAATAGCACGTATTTCTATACCCGTCAGCTTTTCAAGCGCCCCGTGGCCGCGCCGCGAGAGTCCGGAGAGCATAGAGATAGAACGCTAGAAGGCCCCGGCCCCGTTGTCGGGCGGCCCTTCAAACGGTCATTTTGTGAATCCATTTCGCGACTCCGTTTCGACACGGTAGGTACCTGAAAGGGGACAAAGAGACACCGGAGGAACGTTGACGAATCGGCCGGTGCGATCGCGTGTCGTAACGGTACGCGATGACGTACGTTCGTCTCTTTTCCTAAAAGGTCGGGATGCCAAGTACAAGGCCGCCTTGACTATTCCCGCGTGAGAAGAAGATCGCGCCTGAATGGGCGAGACTTTATATTTACATAGCATTAGCCTTTTGTGGTGGAATGCAATGTGTGAATGGCATCGGCGCGTCATTGTTTCGGGCTCCGATTGATGATGCGATTACCCATTCAGCTTCCTCAATATTCACGTATGCTAATTAACGCTGCGTACTTGTCAAGTTGAGCTGTCGGCGTGAGACAAGAGTGCTGCGCTGAACAAGATTCCGGGAGCTGTTCATGGAAATGTTTTCAGATTACAAACCTGAAGTTTGGATTGCGGTTCCGCCGAGTTGCTCAAATTTTGCGTCCTTACTTACAAACTTGGAATAGCTCGTTTCTTAATAGCTTAGTACGTGCTTTCTTTATTTTACGATAATACCTCGCACGTGGAATGTTGTTTGTACTTTGCAAATCTTTCAAATGCGAAAGGCCAGGTTGGTCTTTGTAATGCGAGTTTTATCAGAAAGACAAACTTGCGATTCTATTTAAATAACTTTAATATCCATGATAATGATAATACAGTAATATGATGACATTTGATAAGAAAGATGTGATAAATATAAACTCAATAATGTTTTCTTCTTATTATTGTAACTCTTGAATTTATCGTTATTTTTTTTTTTTTTTGGATGTCGGGTTATAATAGAGGTATCTTTATTTTAATAGGCAAGTACCATAAAACGAATGTACAGATTACCAGTACGGTACTAAAAATAAAAAATTTTATGCATCAAGAGATAATCGTTTCTTTACGCCACTCTTAAAAATTCCGATATTACTTATTTTCTTTAAACATATTTGTTGCATTGCTTTAACTCAAAAGTCAAAGTTTTCCAGAAAATGAGTTTAAATGTTTTGAATCATTAAAATTTGGTAATTTTTAAATGCAATTTTGATGTAATAACCGATTGTAGAGGAATAAAAGTATCTACTACATTAGCTCTTCAATGTATTAAATTCTAACCATTTCCTTGCAAACAACTTAAAAATGACAATTTTTGAATTATGCTGCAGCAAATGAGCGACGTGGTGCCATTTATAATTGTGAAAAAAAGCAACGAGACGGAAGGAATGCTATGTCATACAAGAGCATAATGTGCGCGCACGCACAGTAGACGCAGTCCTCAGCGTTCGTAACATGATTGCGAATAAACCGAAGCTCATGGTTGCGATAATCCAATGCGTGTCGCGAGAGTTCTTTCACCGCAACCCGTTAAACTTCGCTCGAAGGTATCCAGCAGCCTAATATAAAATTAAAAGAGTTCTATATGGTGTGTCGCACAGGGAAGGGGTAGGGAGGAAATATCAGGGTTAAAGCTCTCCTCTTGCCATCCGCGCTCATGCGAATACTCGTGGCGCGAATACAAGGCAGTTGCACGCTGTAGCGTTGTTACAGCGTGCAACTGCCTCTCACGTCGTTTTGTTCACTGAACTAGTTCCCTCTCCTCTTACCTCGCCGATTCATTCCATCACTACCAAGCTCACAATCTTACCACCACTATGACCACCATCATCTCACCACCACATCGCCGCCACGACCACCATCGCCACCACCACCATCATCATCGCCGGCACGCCGTTGTGCGGCCGCAACAGCGCGCGATGCCCACAGCAACGTCATCGAGATCACCATCGCGCTAGGAGACGAGAGATGGAAGTGGTACCAAGAGAGACGGCGAGCGTTCAAGTGAGGATTCCACCGAATCCGTCGAATCACCATGGAATTTCAAGCGGGAAGACGCGCGGACTGGTAATGCGAGGTGTTTCTAGGATAATTATCTATATATAGTATATATCAGTCCTCGCATAACTCTCTCTCTCTCTCTCTCCCTCTCTCTTTTTTTATCGCATTACATTCGTCGCAAGTCGCGGAAGGAACTCGAAGGAAACTCCACTTTGTAGATGCGGCACGACGACTTCGCGCCGGCGAAGAAGAGAAAGCCAAAGAGGAAAGAGAGAGAAAGCGCGACGTCGAGCGCGCCGTGAATGTAAGCGCAACGGATGATGCGAGAGGAGAGGACGTGGAGCGCGCGCAGGCCTCGAAGTACGAAGAACACGGGCCGGCCGCCGCATACCTACACGACGCGTAATGAGAACATACCAGCCATCGTTCGGCCTGCTATCTGCTATCAAACGGATACCACCGGTCCAGCCACGGACGAAGCGTGCAACGCGCCCCAAGCAAGGCCCAAATTTATCTTGCGCGCATCGCCGCGCGCCACACCGCACCGCTCTTAAAAATCTCGCTCGCGATATTTCATTGCGATCATCGTAATTGAGATCTCGGCTTTTCAGCTATTCGTTCAGCGGTTTACCGTCGGACTCTCCGCCGCGGATGTGCATTCGATCGATCGTGCCCTTCGATCGTGCCGCCACGTCGGGTCTTAATCATAACTCCCGATGATGATTCTCGCCGCGGCGAGAGCTCCGCACGATGCGAAACGAAATCGTTTCAATGTCGCTGAAGCTGTTGCTGTTTTGCCACGTCTTTTAATTAACAATCGACTCTGATAGAATAGCGATTTTTTACTCGTGTCAATAATGAAAATATCCATACAAAAGGAATAAATAAATGGCATTAAAATAGTGTCCAATGTTACACTGAAAAAATTCTAGTTATAAATGGACGAATCAGAAATATAATAATTATAAATTATAAAGTATTGAGTTCTACTATAATAATCAGAATATTTGATCAATTCTACAAGATTTTCTGATTCGTCCGTTTTTAATCAGAATTTTTTTCAGTGTACGCAAATTAAATTGAAATATTAAAGCTGCACAAACTTTTATTTTATTATGCGACGTTTAATCGATTAATACGAGAGAAGGAGGAAACAAAAAGATTGAGTGAACATCTCACGTCAAAATTGTATTAAACTTTCTATTTTTATTATCTGAAATTTTGAGCGGTTGACCAGGCTCCTTTCGATCTATACAATCTTTCGTTTTAAACGTTTCGTTCTCTAATACATCCCTAGCCGGCTGTGAAAACAATGTACTCTGTAACGATCGATGAGGATCGTCGGTGTGCCTTGTTCTTCGCGCCTGCATCTTTTTCCTGTTTTTTTCTCTTCGCTGTCTCTTCATGTTTGCGGCAGTCGCGCTCATCGAAGATGCTATTAAATTCAGCGCCCCGTCGTCGTCGACGATAACGCGCGCTCTGTCTCGTCCGCTTAAACCTATATCTACCATTCCTTTCTCGCGCACGCAGGATTGACACATTGAGAATCCCGCGCCGTCATCCCGCTGCCATTTTACGGTCCTTTTTCGATCTTTCTCCATCAATGCAGGAATAAATCACAACACATGCTAATAAAAACGTGTTTAAAAAAGGGAAAAGGTTCGTATAATTTTTATATATTAATATAGTCCGAAGAAAGTTTAGAAATGAAGAGTCTCTTAAAAACATTACAATTTTTAATGTTAGCGTCTCTAAATCATCGACACATGTTTTAATGGCTCGGTTAAATCATTTGCAATCGATCTTCCTTTTGTAAGGCTATTTTGCGACACATTTCCAAATTTTCAACATAAAATAAAATTAACAGAGATTTCTTGTTCCAATTTAATTCTTGCTCAAAATTCATTTAAATGCTTACGTAAACAAATTGTTTAAATATTTTCACATTGTTAAGCTATAATCATGTGTTAATATATCGTCTCTTGTTTATCTGATCTCTATTGTAAAATATGTGCCGATAATTCAGGGACACTCTATATACATCGGTAGGAGCGGACAGGATCAATCCGAACCTGATATGCCAGCGTAGGGTTATCTTCTCGTTAAATTGTATACATACGCCGGTCTCCTCGCATTTTCCTACTACACACATGCGACAATATGCGCGCGATTTTCGACAGATATGCGCAATATCTTCGATTTTCCGTTTCTATCGTGCAGATAATTGCGGACTCACGCAATCTGGACCCGCCCGCACACGCGCGATCCTCTCGCTCCTCTCATTCTCGCGGGCAAGCCCCGTAGTTTTCGTTTGTTATAAATATTGGCGTTGATAAGAATAGCGATATAATTAATGGCAATTCCACATGCACATGCGCCGCATACGCGTAACTACCGCTACGTATGCACGTACGCGTCTTACGGCTGGCAAAACGCATCTCCCTCTTTCGCCGTTAGAATTAATCGATCCGGTGAACTCTGTGTGTCGCCCCGTTCTTGAAGATACTCTCCTCGCAAAGTTATCTTCATGTGCGTATAGAATTTCAGCGACAAACAACCTCGGAGGGCCTTCGTTTCTTTTTTTTTTTCAGATATATCAAGATCGCCGCGAATCAATCGTATTATAATATTTTGGAGATCTTTTAAAGATTTCGTTTCTTTAACGTTTATTATTTTACTAGCACATTTTGATCAAAAGTCAAATATTCAAAATAAAAGTGCTGATGATGGAAGGTGCAATGGACAGGATGCAGATTAAATGGGAAAACTTGACGCGCGATGAGAGCTGAAGATTCATCTCTGAAATAGGAATCAGTATAATTTCGGTGAGTTCCGATTTCGATAGTAGAAACGGAAATCTCCATATTCATTCGCGACAAATATATGTATAACTGACATAAAATATATTTCTTTACATTCATGGCATTGAACTCATCAAGATTATATCGATTCCTGCTCAAACGGTCTCGATGACGTTCGATGGGATTGCATTACTGCTGATAAACAATTCCGATGACACGGCGAACGACGGCGGTCGCACTAAATGGAACACAAGTTTATATTGTTTTTAGCGTTAGCTTTTATTTGAACAGTTTAACGTGACGTCACTGTTAATCAGCAGTTACAATGATGATCGTGACGATGAGATTTAATAATGTTGTTGAAATGAAAGAATCTTGGCAAACATCCACGAGCGTGTGGTGATCGTCGAGGTAACAACGGCGATCGTCGCGGATAATCCACAACGTGTGTTAGGAACCGGAAACGGATACGGACGAGGATTTCCTTGGACGATCTTCGCTACTGCGACTCGTTGGATTCGTCGTAGGGCGGATTGTTTTGCATTTCAACCTATTTTTATCCATCGATCAATCGAATATTCGAGAGCGGCCAACCACCTGAAATAATAGTAAGCAATTATTTGCGATGGATGCATATTAATAGTAAGAAAATATTTAAACATTTTTTTTAATTTTACGAGAAAAAATGTTAAGTTTGCGTACAAAAAAATAAACGTGTTACATTTAGACATCAAATGAGACGAAGATTAACATATGTATGTTATTTACCGTTTCTTATCCATTTCTGATTCGCTGGCGAAGATGTAGCGTCTCTGCGTGGGATCCGGTGATTGCAACTCAAAAGCGTGCTTCCTACCGCCGGAACTCGGAGCGCTGCTATGTACCCTGAAACCGTGCAGACACGCCACGCCGAACGCTTTCTCGGCATTGGCGTCATCGTAGAAATATAGCGCGGCGTCCTTTAACACGCAATATCGCCTGGACCAGCCGGTGGGCGAGGATGTTTTCCGCGCGTGTTCCTGTTGTTTGTTCAAATACCCGAAGCAATCTGGCCTTTGAATAGCGCACGCAGCCATCTCCCTCATTCTTAGCGAAGAGTCCAGCCAAGTGTCAACCTGAGAAAGACATTGAGTAGTCTCAAATTTCAAAGAAAAGGTTTGGCTAAAAAAATAAGAAAGAAGGAAAATAAATATAGTAAAATGAGGAAGTTTATTTTAAAGAAATGTTGAAATAACATGTGCATTCGCGGACACTTCATATAACAATATATATTTAATATATTTAATTTCAAATTAAAGTAATCGAAACGTAATTAAATTGTTTACATAACAATTCACTTTACGTACCTGATCGTTCCTCTCGACTGCTTCACGTACAACTGTGATCCATCGATTGGCCGCGTCTTCGGTATCGGCCGCCAGTCGTAGCGTCGGAGCACCCTTCTTCTTTATCGCGAAACTGTGCACTCTCAATTCAGGCGTCTTCTCCACGTCGTACTTGAGGAGCATTATCGCTCCCACCGGTTGCGAATCCTGTTACGAGAAATACACTTTAAGTAGTCTCTCGACTTGTTTAAATCGTTCTCTACTTTGAATTTTCGAAAGTACATTTATCCTATTCTTTACTTCTAAATTTATATATACATATATATATATATATATATATATATATATATATATATAGGGTGTCCTAGACCTTTCTACAACATTTATTTTAATAATAAATACTTGTGATAATAATACTTGAAATTATTATTCATTTTATTTGTATACTTGCAAGATATTTGCGAGATTGAATATCGTAGTGATAATATCTTTAAAATATGGAAATGTGATGAGCGTCGAATTGTCAAAACCTTCGCGTGAAATATGCCGCGGACAAGTGACAGTTCTCACATAGGCATTGAAGATCCTATTTTGTGATTCAGTAATCGTAAAATTAATATAACTAATTTTTCTGCAACAAAAAAACATTTTATTTAATAAATTAATAAAAAATATTTCAAAACATGTTAGTATTTTCTTTCCTCGTGGATTTTTTATTTTTTATTGGCATATTTCATGCAATAGACTTACTTCTTATTAATCATATTGATTTTCTCTTACCATGTGAGAAATGTCACTTGTCCGCGGTATATTTCACGCGAAGGTTTTGACAATTCGACGCGCATCGCATTTCCATATTTTAAAGATATCATCACTACGATATTCAATCTTGCAAATATCTTGCAAGTATACAAATAAAGTGAATAATAATTTCAAGTCTTGTTATCACAAGTATTTATTATTAAAATAAATAATGTTGTGGAAAGGTTCTTCCGACATGCGATGGCCCTGAACACGTGAAACTTTGACAAACTAATTGATCAACTTTGAACCTTTCCCGTTCAAAAAGTATAATAGCCTCGACATTTTGAGCATATATATATACTTTATTTTACTTTCACTAAATTTATCTAAGGATATTCCTTTTATTATAATTTCATAGAAATTCTCTGCGTAGATATTCGCAGACATTGCTATAAGTTTATTGATTTGCTTGCGCTTTTCAGTGTTAGAACCGATTAGAATTCTCGCTTACCGAGTCAGTCTTGTAGCAATACAGGCAGTTGTCACGACGAAGGGCGAACCATCGTCGAATCCACTTTTCCGCGCACGATGACGTGGATTTTCTCCACAGGTACCCCGAACAAAGTGGTGCCTCTACAGTGCTCTCCTTCGCCCCGGTACGCGCGAGACGCGGCGCCAACACGTTGCAAGTTCTTGCGACTTCTAATTCCAGAACGTCCGTGCCGGAGTGCGCCAGTCTTACGACCTCCGAATGCGTGGCGTCCATGACGCTTCTGCCGTTCACCGACATGATGATGTCGCCAATCTCGAGACCGGAACTTTCCGCGGGCGTGTCTGGCTCGATCGCGGAAACCACCACGGGCTTTGAGCCATGAATGCGGAATCCAAACTCCCCGCCAGCCTCGCGTTTCACAACTACCCTCTTGTCGCTCTCTGCGAAAACAAAGTATAATTACAGTATTCTTCATATGAAAACAAAGAGATTCAACAATTTCTTTGAGAAATTCCTTGCAGAAATTATCTCTTTTGTACTTTCAGAAAATTTTACATTACAAAATTTGAAATAACAAATGTATTAAATATTTTTTTATTATATTTAATATTAAGAAAATATAAATGCATATTTTAAAATGCATTTTGAAGATAAATGTATGGATCTTTTTATCAATTTGATAGCCATCTTATTTGATTTAGTAGTATACCATATTTATTTAATACTAACAATAAGTTAAAAGAAAATTTAACTAATCCACAAATTTTTATAATTGTTTTATATTTTTATAATATTTCTATTTTCATTAAATATCACTCGAACTTCCTTACATTTATATTAGATTTACATTTATATTAGTTTATGAAAAGAGAGAATTACTTTGTGGAAGAAAACATTACGTTGCCTTTACCATGATTTTATACGTTTTAATTCCCCTTAGTAGCATTTAATATGCAAATCCGAAGCCACTGGACGGATTATATTTAGAGAAGCATTTAATATACGAGAACAAAGGGAATCGTACGTAAAGTGGTTTAAATTGTTAAGCCTCGCGCTTTACAGTCACGCTACTCGTGGTATTGAGTGACGTACCACGAGAATAGTGCGACACGATTATGTCGACGCGAGCACAATCGGGCAAGTAAATCGGTCGCTCTAGATCAGAAAGGGCCGAAGCGGAAGAAAAATGGATCGGCGATGGCACGCGACGTAGACGACGTTCACGCAAAAAGGCGCGTCAGCGTGCGCTACAAACGTAATCGACCATATTTAGCGCCCAGACCTTTTCCTTCCAGTAATACAGAGGTGACTACGGTCGCTGTCGTGCCATCATCGTGCCGCTTTTATTTTTGCGCCACTGCAGGCGCTTTATCCATTTTAGTCCTCGCTTTGATCATGAACGTGAAAGACGCTGAAAAAAGCGCGACTTGATCGTGCGCGCGCGCGCAGTTCATCATATACGGTATCATAAGCACTGCCGGATACGGATATACATAGAGACAGTGGTAGAGTAGTGGTGTAATACCCCGATGTACCCCCCTTGTTTCCAGGTTCACCAGGTACGTCTGTCTATGAATGCTTTGATCCATCTAAGCCCGATTAGAAAAAATGTTGGGACGCCAATAATGCCACCGTCATAAATGTCAGCAACGCTGCGTTTCATCAATGAATTGAATCCTCTTACGATACGTGAGCTAGATACCCGGTGATGGCAGATGCACGCTTTGATTGAGACATCCACACCGCCTCTCGATGATTCTTGGCCGACGTTCGATTGTCGTCAGCGTATATACCTTACAACTTTTGTATCGAGATATAGCAACATTCGCTACAGATATTTGTGTCGCCGTTAATTTGGCGCCCGACAGTGTTTCATGAATAGAAATTAAGCCATAAATACAAATTATCTCTGCAGTCTCCAAGTAGTTGTAACACTCTCTAGGGAGCGTCGTAATTATAATTAAGTGTCGCTAGACTGTAAACTTTCACGAAATAGTTGTTTAAAAGAGAGAATATTTTCCTGTATTTTCGCATCTTATTATTTTACATGAATATTTCCTAGAAGAAATATTATCGTAGTATATTGATCTAAATATGATTTGTACATTATAAAGTTTCAGTTTTGACAACGTAGCGATAAATCTGAAGAAAGTCTAAATAACTAATATTACTGCAAATTCATCATGATTGATCGATCCATTTTTGCCGCTTTTTCCCGAAAGATTCTTTTCCATCAGTGAGAAAAAAACTCATTACCTGTCGTCGTCGCACCAAATCTCGCCAGAGCTTGACCCTCCCTACACCAGACTCTGAGCATGCACTTAAGCAGCTCCTCCAGAGCTTGCTTCAATGTCACGTCCTTGTCCACTTCCGTCGTGCACTCGGAACCCGCGGAGTTGCACACCATCGTCGCTTGTCAATGAAGCAAACTCGCGGCAGCAGGAGATTTATCGCTTCCTCCTTTCGCTTCTCCACCTTTTCAATATCAAAGAAGAATGTTTCTTTCACCACCCTTCGGTCGGCAAACCGGGGGATGCTTGTCGATAAACTCGCGGCGGATGTACGCAGAAAACGGCGGACTCGCGAAGACGAAGATGCCTCGAGCCGGCGGCCTCGTGGAATGCGACTCGGCGCCCTGACCCACTGACTGCCAGCCAAAAGCTCCTTCTTCGAGTCGCCACCCCGCCGGTCCCCTCAACCCCCCGGGTACCCTGGTGCGCTCTCGCGGTTCGCGAGCGCCGCTGCGCTTCTCGTCTTCTCGTGCGCCGGTACACAAATCACTTCTCCCCTAATTTCGTCTTCCTTCTCCGCCACGGACGAGTCGGACTTAACGTCTCGCTCGACGGCTGCTCGGGTGGATTATATTTAGACGACGGAGTATTACGCGGTGCTTATTTAAAGAATCGGGAAGAACGCCTCTCTCCCCTGTACCTGCCTTTCTCTCTTTACCCGTACCTTTTTCTGCTTGTTGTCATGACCTAATTCTTTTCTCTTTTTTTCTCACCCTCTTAATTTCATTCTCCGTGCCTCTCGTCCTTGCTCTCTCTCTCTCTCTCTCTCTCTCTCTCTCTTTCTCTTTATAATTTAAATATTCTTGAATATTCATAACTTGCTTGCATCCACACTGCAGTGTTGTGCGAGTCATTTTTGCCACAATTCTTACTTCTGCAAAGATACTCGATTTATATTGCATTAACCTCTGTAATCTGATTGTCCTCAGAAAAACCATGTCAGATGATGAAAATAAATTTCATTTATTTAACTTTTCTCACACCGTAATCCAGTTGTTTACATATCTCTCTGTCTCGCGTCATTTACCTTCCTCTTCCTTCACTTCTTCCCTCATTTCTTCTGCTGCGTCTCTTTTTCGCCTCATCTTGCATCCGTTAGCTCGCTATCTAACTTTTCTTCTTGACGGCAGATATATCGCAGGATGCCTCCACAAAATGGTTTAAAAACATTCTTCGCGGCGATGCGTAAATCGGTGATGAAGCGCTCGTTTACGCCTCGTCGGACGTCATCCGTCGAATGATCTCACGACATAGAGATTTTGGAATGCGACTTGAGAATTTCTAACATAGACGCGAACGATTATAGAACAGCTGCACCGATAAAATCATGATTAACGATTGTGCTAATAGGCGCTCGTAGATTTACACTTCAAAGATTAATGTCTGGAAAGCTCGTGTGATTTATGTGGCTTTAAATGTGTAATCATAGGGATATAAGCAGCTTTATTTTTACTATCATTTCTCTCTTTTGCTAACATTCTTTACTTGGGCTATCATTTTTATAAAATTCATCTCGGCTTCCTCGAATTTTTTCACGTACCAAGTGATCGATTATAAATTAACAAAGTTGTGAGAAGTACGATAAGAATTTAACGTTAAATTTCAAATTAATAAAAAAGAAATATTTTTAATCCGACTTACCGAAACATTTCGTTTGTATCCTCTTATACATCTCACCGCTGCTTTTTCGATGTACCATCCTATGCGTGGCCGCCTGATATCTTTTCTTAAAATTCTTCTCGCTCTCCGTAGATTCCTGAGAGTCTCGTCGCTCTTTATAAATACTGTCCTCGTCGTCACCATCTCTGCTGTCAGGTCTTCTCCATACGTGACTTTCTTCCAGATCCCCGATATAAATCCATTCGCTGCTTAAGTACGGTTCCACGTAAGTATCCTCGTCTTCTCTTCCTGTCATTAAAAAAAGAATGGTAAATATATTATTCATATTAAAAGTTTACACTCTTATTTTATTCTATTTATAATTTTATAAAAAGAAAAGTACAGAATTTTTTGTATTATTCCAAAGTAATTGAAGCAAAAGATAATTAAATGAAATGTATTTCAGCCTCAAATGTGATGCATAAACATTTAAATTTGGTCTCTGATACATATTCTTGAATTTACCTGTAAGAATCTCCATACTGGCATCAGTGCTTCGAGCTTGCAACCTTCTTCTGCCTGTGTCGTCGATCGAACCTCTGCTTCCTGGTCGGGGGGTGGCTCTCTCTTCCGATTTGGCTCGAATATCCGATCTACCAGCGTCCGATCTACGGCGATGCCTACGATCCCCTCGATCTTCCGATCTGTACCTCTTGTCGAATTTCTTGTACAACCGATGTCCTGTAACGTGCTTGGAAGATGTTCTGTGTCCTTCTGGAGAGTCCGCAAAACCTGCCGGTGGTCGAACGATCTCTTCCGACACCTCGGGAGTGAAGCAACAGGAGGGCACACACGATAGAGAAAGAAGGCAGATAGATAGACAGATAAGTAGATCGAAAGAAGTTCTCTACTTTGCATTCGTATTTAATCTCGTATACTTCGTGCGATTGAGCGTTTATGGCATTGGAAATCAATAAAATGTATAGATGCTTATAGCTCATAATATTAAAGTTTCTATACATTTTTTATCAGTTTAAAGTAGACATTTAAAATCTTTTAAAAGAGTTATAGAATTTATTTATTAAGTACAAAACGGAAAAAATAGTGCATATGGATTAATGTTTATAATTTTATAATTAAATTGTTTTTATACTTATTAAGATGTATAAAAAAATGTCTATTGTTAAAGAAATTATGTAAGCTTCACACATGTCTTTATCTTGAACACATATAGTTTTACTTGCAATACAATTTTATTTTTATTTGGAAATAACAATATAACATATTGAAAAATATATGGAAATTAGTTTCAAAAGAAGAGCATAAGTCTATATTCTCTTTTTCTATGCGCTACTCATCTACAACAACTTAATAATATATCAAGCAAAAGAAAAAAATTTTGTAATTAATGCTTGTAAGAAGCAATCTACAAGAAATAAATAAAATCTTTAAAGGGATAAAGACAACTATTCAGAAAATGACTACATTTTAAGCAGTAAAATTTAAAAAAATAATGAAATGATTTTCGTGATTGTGTTAGTTTAGAAAATTGCAGAAATTAAATTAATAACAGATACACTTCACACATTCTTTACTCACAATAAAATCTAATTCAAAACTACGATAAAGTCGCGCAAACGTTTTAAATTCTACGTTTATTCTTCTAATTTTCACTTAAAAAATTGTTACTTAATTATTACTTAAAAAAAGCTTCCGAAATTCGTAAGCAAGTACGGTATAATATCATTTAAATTTTATTAATTCTCTGCACTTAAAATTTCTCCTTAGCCGTTAAACAATTCAAAAGAATTCTTTTAATTATTAATGTCACAATAGGCCAAAAATGCAATTAAAAAGATTTAAACGATGTAAAATTGATCGCATTCCCTTTTAGACAGCGCGTTCGAATGACGAAACAATATTGCCCTCGCAAAGAGGTCATCCCAGAGCAAAAGGATTAAAGTGAACAACAAATGAATAATGCACGATAAGTAATATATCACCTCTCTGCCACAATGGTGACAGTGCGCGGCGTCCAAAGCGGCGACGGAAATGCAAGGCTGATCGGCGCTCTCGCTATAAAAGACACTGTCGCTGCCCGGGCTGACAGATCTCAGCGATTCCGCCGACAGTGCTTTCAGCCTCGCCTCCGGACTTTGTGCCTCTATAACGAGCGCTCGCTGGCCGTTATGCCCTGGACTACGTTGATAACGGCCGGGACTCAGGCGACTGGAGCAAACTATGTCGTCCGCGACGCGGGACTTCCTTCGCGGTAAACTGCCCGTTAACGCCGCGTTCTTGTCCTGCACCGCGATTGTTTATAGATATAAAATGCGCAATAAAGAAAGAAAGAGATTTATGAATTTTTTCTCTTCGTTAATAAAAAAAAATGACAAAGTTCCGAGTACATTGGCGAGAGTCATGCCTACCTCATTGCTACGTCTTCTGGTAGAAATATAACCACTGGTCTTTCTTCTGGGGCTTTCCCTGGTCCGACGATGCCTCCCGCTCTCTGCATTCTCCCGATGCATGTGATGATGGTGATGATGATGCATATGATAGTGGTGACTGCAGCTCGAATCATCGGACGTCGGCGCATGTGGACCGTCCTCGGTCTGCTCCATCCTCCATTCCTCCTTCTGAGGACTTCTGAGTACTTGTTGCTGCTGTTGTTGCTGCTGCTGCTGCTGTTGCTGCTGCTGTTGCTGCAGTTGCGCCGACTGTTGCACGGAGTCCCGTTTTCTGTTATTTCGATGAGGACTTCGAACTGGCGTCGGTTTGCCGCGCGATCTGTGACGATGGCTAGGCGTCGGACTGACCTCGACGTTCTCCGGATATGCCGGCTCCGCGGAATGCTCCAATTCGACAGTGCTCGACGCTGTACCGAGGAAGTCCAAGCTGAAGGTTTTCTTCTTTCGACGGCGTTCCTCTTCGCTCCACATTCGAACGTCAGGTGGCGATTCGGCGTAACCTCCGGACGACGATCGATGACCCTCCTGTCAAAACGAACCAATAGATCTTTCCTAATAAAACTTTACATTTTTTTAAAGCTAGAAACAATATGTTGACAACTTTTCATAAATTTGAATAAAAATGTTTTCGTAAGTTTGTAAGTATATAATCTTGAGAACTTACATCTCGATCCAATTCAGTCTCCGAGGTATGTCCACTGTGTGGAGCGACTTGCTCTAATTCATGATTCGGATCTGCCATCGCGTCCTTTAGGTCGTAGCTACCTGAACTACTGCTGCTGCTAGACCTGATTGCCGGTGGAGGTAGTTCTAATCCAAATGCGATTTCCGCTTCTTCTAAAATTGGCGGCGGACTACACGGTTCCTCGATAACAGCCTAATGACATAAAAAGCAAATAGCGATTTCAATCAAAATCTTTTTGTTTAACGCGACAAAATTCTATTGCATGGTTAACTTTAAATGAATTTTATCTTGAAGAAAATTAAAGTTTAAATTAGATCAGTAATATAAGTCGAAAATTATAAAATTTCAAGTCTATTTTCTACATCTTTTAAGAAAAAATGAAATTGCCAAGAGTGATAAAGAATTAAATAAAAAGATAAAGAATTAAATGGTAACGTGCAATTATGGAAGGGAATATCTTGCGTACTTATCTAAACATTATTTAATTCGAATAATATTCCGCCGAAATTACCGGCAAAATTAAAACAAATTAATTTATGTAGAACGTAAAGCGGTTACCTCGCTTCTAGCCAGGCTGTAAATTGAGCTGGCGCTTTCGAAGGAGCTGCCTTCCGCGGCGGTCGCGGTGGTCGAAGCGGGCGCCGACGCTGCCGATGCCGCGGCGCTGGATGTCTGCGGTGGCCTCGACCAGGAACTGGTCGTGGCGGACGTGCCTGTAGTGGTCCCGGTTTCCGTAGAAGTATTGGCAGTGACGTAATCCTCGGAGGTCTCGGAAATATCGGTGTTTGTGCGTCCACCCGAGTCGGTCCTTGCCAGGCTCAGACCAAACTCGCTCGACGACTGCGACTGGGGCTGAGACAACGGTGGACCTGGACTCGCGCGGCGTAATCCACTTCTTGGTCGGCCGTTACTCGCAGAAATAGACGATTCGATACTGGGGAGAGGAACATAAACTTTAATCGAAACACATGGAGGAAAAGGTCTGAAGAAAAAGCGGGCTACTTCAACGCGGGGTAAATTATGTACATTGATTGTGATGTTACTAAAGAAAAAGTACATTGATGGTAACATATTTTAAGGAAGGACCACGAATCTCTTCGTTTTTACAAATCCCCCAGTCACGTAGTTACTATGTACATTGCGATATTGGGAGATTATAATACTATTTTTAAATGTTTTATAATATAAAAATAAAATAAATAATCAGCCAACAATTATATATTGAACAGTATATATAAATGTTAATTAAAATAATTATTGTCGAAAGGCCAAATAAAGAAATATTTACAAAATTATGTATATAATCTCAAAAAGATTACAATATATTGTACTATATTATATTATTTATAGTGTATTTATAAATTTTTAGGGGATAATAAATCTCGAGCAAACATCATTCTGCAATTCCTATATTCAATATATAATATTTTTAACAATTATAAGAAGTAATTCAATAAAAATTTTTGCAACTTTTTATGCTAATATCTTTTTATAGATAGAAAAAAATAATATTAATTATTAAATTATTATCTATCATTTTATTTATATTACATGCAGGAATATATGTCTGCTCAAACATATTCATTTATACATAATTAAATATGTATAAATTTGAGATAAATAATTTGTGATGCATATGCTAAGGATGATTTATCAAAAATACCGAATTCAAAATTTAGGGAACTACTATGAAACCAGATCAGAATGTGTTATAGTCTTACATATCGTACGCATAAAAATGTGCTGTTGTGGATACATCATTGTAGTAAATTTGTTGCAATTGTACCGGTAACAGATCTTGTATTCTGTAAGAACGTCTGTAAAAAGTATTTCCTATAAGTAAAATAAATTGCAATAGAGTGCCGATACGAAAATCTCTTTTGATCGGATTTATCGCCTCGTATAAACATCCAATAATTTTAACATCGTCGTAAGTCTCTCCTAAGACGAGTTATAGTCTACCTTGGTGTGAGAGTTTGCACCGGAGTGGCTGGTTCCAGACGTATTCTCGGACTCGGCGGGCAAGGTTCCACCTCGTCTTCCACATCCAGAGCTTCCGTGTCCATCGAGGAACGTTGTTGATGCTGCAAAAGCAGGAGATGTCTTCTCCTTGAGGATGGCGTCAATAGAGCCAACGAATCAGCTTGAAGAACTGTCGCTTGCGACTCGTTCCATATTCCGTCGCTGTGGTCCCTGGTAACATCGTTCGTTAGAGAATCACTCGAGGCGAACGGTGAAGTCACCTGGCCGATGATGCTGGTACCGGCGATGCCAGCCGCGGTACCGAAAGCAGGCGGATAGACCGCAGTGTGCAGTAAGGCGCAGGTGGGCAACGAATCGTCCTTCGGAGCCTGCGAGATCCTTCGTGTTGCTAAAATATATCGTTGGTTATATCGGACTTTTCTCATTAATGCGGCGTGAGTGAACATTACTGCAACAATATAACGCACTTGCTGCTGCGGTTGGCGACGTAGGTGACGTTGGAAGTGATCTAGGAAGCATAAAATCATCTGACGTTTGACCTTGTACACCATCCTCGAGGGATACGCTTCTTTTTCGAAAGAGACCTCGACGTATTAGATTTTCATGAAATTCCTAAAGAGAGGTGTAATTATTTTATAAAAATTTTTGCGATAAATTTCGGTTTGCAAAATACGTTTCGAAGTATTTACCTCTTCATGATGATCCTCGTGAGGCGAGAGGCTTCGTAACAAGGACAGATCCTCGGGTATCGAGGAAAATTGGACGGGTGTTCTGACAGCTCTGACCCAAGCATCCTGCTGATTCCTTCTGCAAGTGTGAGGATAACTCGGCTCGCTACTTTCTCCAATGAGTTCGCGTCTCTCGACACGAATTTCGCCATCGGAAAAGGTCTTTTGGAGAGGAAGAAATCGACGAGTGGGCTCAGAAATCCGGCTGAGTAGCGCCCGAGCATCCGGCGACACCGGTGCCGGTTTGAAATTTATAAAAATCTCCTGATCGTCTATATCGAGGGATTTACGATGTTGATGACACTGAAATAGATGGTTTATACTACTTTTTATCAATTCATTAAAATGATATTCGTAATTGGTTATCGATACTGTATCAAATTAAATGTGCAGGATTTTTCAGATTAACAAGACTCTTCATATGAATATAATAGTTTATGTCCAAATACTTACAACGCTGACGGGAACGAGCGCGATATCTCCATTTGGCAAAGTTTCTTCAATGACGACGGCGGTGGTGATAGAGGGATGTGGCGGTGGTGTTGTTGAAATGAGAAAGGGCGATCTCGGTGGCTCTTCACTTTGAGTCCTGTGAAGTGGTTCGTGTTCAGTTTCCTCTTTCGTTGGGGCACCTCCCTGACCACCAAGCGGCGTGCCTAATTGTCCAGCTTCCGAATAACTTTTGGTCAATTTTCTGCCGTTGAAAATACCGTTTGTTTGAGCACCCTGTGAAACCATCTTGACGCGATGGATGGTTCTAGGACTGAGAGTCACCGGAAGCACACGACCGCGGAATATTGGCGGGAGATCAGTTTGCGTCGCCTGAGTTTTCATGGCACCGCGTTTAGGTGGTTTCTCTGGAACAAATAAATAGCTACATATCGGTCGAACTATGTGATCTATAAAAAAAGTTTGTCGACACTTATTAGTGCAAGCTTGCGAGAAACTGTTTTAAATTAGTTTTTTTAATTAGCATTAAGCAAGTTTTAATTAGTTATTTTAATTAGATACTTGATACTTTGCATGTTCATGTAAAGTAGAAATAATTTCCATGTAAAATAATGTCCTATTAAAGTCAATTTATGAACAGAGAATTTGTAAATAAATTTATCATACAAATTTTATAAAAAAGAAATTATAACTATAAACTTGTGTTAATAGATTAAAACAGAATAATTAAAATAAAATTTAGTAGTTAATTTAATATTTTTTATAACCATTTGATATATAAAATGCATTTTACAACATTATCAAGTGTATTTGTTCTTCGTTCTTTCATTACGAAAAATTTTATTATATTTCTTTGATCCATGTTAGTCCAGCTTATAACGAGCTTTGCCGTCGTCAAACCGGCCACGAGTAAATAGCTTTAACTACTTTCCCCACATAATCTATGATACTTGGCTTGGGATCAAAATAGCGCGGCAATGTGGATCATCCGTGCGCAGTTGCTGCACAGTATGGAATCTCAATAAATTAATAATTTCTCTTTAACTGAATCAAAAGCCTTAATATTCTATTTATAATTTTATTAATATTTTATAATCGTATAGAATTTATATGTATACATATATGTATGTAAAAAATTGTCGCAAATTATCGCAATTTTTTACATACATATGCAATCGTCATTGTACAATACACGACTTACCAAGTACAAGAACACGTGGCTCGACGCCAGGATAAGGGTGTGTTAAGGGCAAGGACGAAGGCAGTATAGTATTCTGCATAGTTGGCTGCGAGTCTATAAGACGTTCCGGATTATGTGGCCTCGGAGGGCTTATGCTCCTTGGGACTTCGAATGATGTGAGCGTGTGCGATCTCGCGAAGCTCACGTGTTTTGCCTTTGGAGGTTGTGATATTTGCATCGTCGTCACGGAAGCGGGAGGAGGAGGTATCGGTGGTAAGACTGGCCGCGGACCTTCCAGCTTCGTAGATTCTTCGTCTTCCGGGACCCAAGTGTATCTATCGCGATAGAAAATTATAACTGTCAAGTTATAACACCATTAAGTAATGATTTATATTATCGTCTACCGACGATATCTTAATTAATATCGGCAAAACTGAAGTTGGGTGCTCCTATAAATATCTAAAGCGTTTTCAGTTTGATTTATCATCACTTTAGATTTATCTTTATATCTTTATCTTTATTAAATCTTTATTAAAATTATCGCTGCATTTTTATGAAATTTGTACAAATAATATATAGGAATTATAATTAAAAATTTTCAATTATTATAAAAATATATTAATTAAATGTCATTGAAATGTAAACTTTTAAAACAAAATACGTACCGTCGTTAATAATGGAAATTAAGTGAATTTAATGGAAAATTGGTTATCAAGTGATTGTCATATATATATATAGGTCGTACTGTTGCAAATGCGGTTCGATTACACGCGTTATGGACGTATCGTGAGGGAAACAGAATGACAACGTGTCATTCTATTGAAGAACAGATGACCCTCTTACATAAGTACATGTATATTATACAAAATTTTAAAAATATGTACATATACAACGCTACTGGTAGAAAGATAATTTTCATTGTAAAATAACCACGTGAAAGATAAGTGAATAAACAGAGAGAAATTAATAAACATAAAATAAGATCGTTAGCACGGGACTATATTTATGTCATCACACCATTATCTATTAACTCTAGATTTTTTTCCGCATATTCTGCACATACAACAGCGATTGTGCGCAACCATAATTTTTTAATCGACCGCTTTCCGTTGACCTTAAAAAGCTGATAAAGGGGCGGTGCAGCACTCAGGCTAATCAGAAATAAACCCAACCCTAGACACTATACTATGAGAAGACCACGGAAGGCTTTACACGTAACAGTCGATGGAACACTGTGTGCTACATAAATATCGTTTTTATAATGTCTATGTAAAACCATAGAAGATGCCTGGATCAATATAAGCATAAAGATAAATTTCCGAATAAGATTTCTTTCCTATACCGATTGTATCAAAAGGCGTGCCACGTCGTTACAGATTTTTCGACAAAAATAATCATAGTCGATTTTTCTAGCGAAATAATATTATTATTTTTAAAAAAATACGACGATTTTTAATAAATTTTATATATTTCCAATTTTTTTTCATGCTGTAGGCAAAAAGACGAAAGAGTTCTTTTTCCTTTTGTTAGATTTCAATTTCATTACCTTTGCATGCTCATCGTTTGCACTGCGACACGCCTTTCGATCAATTACGTTACTAAAGTCTTTACCGATAAATCGATCAGTAGAAACATTCTAAACGCGTCTCGACGGAGTAATTTGCCCCAAATATCCGAAGCATTTGCCTGCCAAATAGTCGGAGGTAATATCGCTCTTCGCAGGTGTCGATCTCGCGTATAAAGGTATACTACGTACGGTGACTACTAGAGTAATTACTATAATTAATAAAACAAATAAGCTACATTAGATTTTTAAAAATCTAGGTTTGTACAGCGGTCCGTATCACGTTTATTAACGTGTAATTGTAAAATTGCCATCACAGAATGCAGCTTCAAATATCGCAATATTTGAAAATTGACAAATTTATTGCCATCAGTCTTTCAAGATAACGCTTTTAAAATTTTAATTTCTCGACTTGTTGACTTTTGGCCGTTTTTCGCGTTCAGAGACCGGACGGAGGAAATCCATCACCGCGCGAGAGAAAGAGAGATAGATCGATTTGCCTTCCTTACTCACCTTTTCGGATCGGGCACGGTGCAAAACGATCTCGGGCGCCGTCTGAAGTAGGAACTCTCGATCCAGTCCGCCTCGTCCTCAAGGTCGTACCGCGACAGACCGCGGGAATAGGTCGGATAAGGCTGACGGTACATAATTTGAAGGGGCCTTCGGGGATAGGGCGCGTCGCAGAGGTTCTCGTCGCTGGGGACGCTACGCACGCACGCTGACAGGATGGAGTTTCTGGTGGAGCTGCACGGCGACGGTCCCCTTGTGGACAGGCATCCGAAGAAACCGCCGCCGGACTTCTCGACCGCGTCCAGCTGCCGGCTGGTGATGCAGTATTGCTCCTTGATGTCCTCGCGCGAGTACAACGGCGTCGCGCGACGATCCCACGAGTCCATGACACCGCCAGGACCGCCGAAGCCGCTGTGGAGGTCTACTTGCGTGGAAACGTCCACCTATCGCAAACAGGCGCGATTTACATTCGCGGAAACGCTGCCGGGGAACGATTCCGACGGCTAGCGGACGTTGATTGACGCGCGGAACGATCTACGTGGACGTGATAGGTATTTCAAAGGAATTGCTGCGTGAGACTACTGATTTGTATAGCTTATTGATAGGTGATTTTGACGACAGCGTTTTCTGAAGCTCGAGCATAATTTTGCGCTGAAAATTGTAAACAAAAGAATTGTACTGCTTTCCGAAATGAGAAGCTACACTACAACAATAAATATGATTAACTTGTGCATCATTATGTTAACCATAATTATCATTAGAAATATTATAAAATTCTGGTTGAGGTCAAAAGTAACTATATTTTTCTTTCGGTATAACTGAAATAACGCGTTGAGAAGAATACTTGAAAATTAATTGCTATTTGTAGAAGCGCTGTTGCGAAAACTGTTTAAATGAAATGGAATTACTACGAACTCGTGGATTTGCCATTTTTATTTGCGTTACTTTTCTAAATTAGAATTATAATTATATTAGAAAATTGTTGTATTTTTACTCTTAATGTATCTGCAACGATACGGTTAAAATTCAGATTGCACGAGATATTAGTAATCGATATTATTTCTGATCAAGACCGAAATCTCGCAGATGTAAAACCTTTATTGGCGATATTAAATTTCCATAAGTACTTGCTGGAAATGAGATATTCAAGATTCAGAATACTGATTTAAAAACTTGTAATGGATGTTGAAACATGAAACTACATTTTTGTAAAAAAAAAATAAGAAAACAACACATTCTTGCGCGGGGCGATATTGTCTTCCGCGAGGCAGTTAAAAATTGTATCGCTCTTCGATCGAGTACGGTAAACTGCTTCATTCATTCAGGTTCTATAGCTATACGTGACTCATTGTACCGAGCTACGTTATCGGAAATCGCAATAGTCGCTGCATTAAACTTCAGTAATTTCCCGGACTTCATTACCGTTCTTGCATTATTCCTTTCCTAAGCATGGAGTTCCGCTATCTCCGCGCCATGGTGATGGCATTGTAGCCGTCTAATGTCTATCGTATTATCAGTTTCCGGTAACGAGATTCATTCGGCTTGTTCTCCGTTTAGCAGAGATCAACGAGACGGACGAGGGAAACGGTTCAAACCGTCATCAAACGAAGAGCGTTTCTCTCGAGGAGACTGACCTACATTCGGTTGCAGGAAACGGATTTTGAAGCGCGAGCAATGTCCTCATTCTCCAAGGATGAGAAGATGATTAGAAAATAATTTTATTTGTAAAACCGAGAAGGAAGCTTGTTCTCTTGATCGTGGTAGTATCAATATACTTTTTAATTAATTAGAAAATGTTTTGAAACAAAATAATAAACAAGTATTATTGTTAATTTAAATGTTATTGATAGTAAATTAAATAAACTTAAGCACTTAGATAAGTACATAAAAATTGTGAAGATGTATAATGAATAGCAGCAGAGAAAAAAGGCTATACGGAAGGAAGCATATTCCTCGGAAACTTTTTTCTCAAAGTTAATTGAAAGATACATACATATTTAGATATATATTTATCGTGCCAATTGAATTTCAAGTTGATTTAAGTTAATAAAATATCTTAAACGTTACATGATACGACAATAAATAAGCTGAAGTTTCGCTGTCAGCGATTGGCCTGATTAAAGCGACAAACGCGGTTAATGAACTCAGTTATCAAACAGCTATAACTTTTCCTTTTTTTTCATAGCTATTCTAGAAAAAGAAGATGTGAAGAAAAATAAGATTTGCGTAAAATAAAATTTTGTTTAATTTATTATGATGATATTACGTTACGTAACATATTTGATATGTACACAAACATAACGTTATATCACAGTGATGGAACTGCAGCGCACGCTAATAAATCAAATTCGAAATACTTTGCTCTGCTGTATGAATAACGATATCATAAATCACACGAATTAAAAGCAAACGAAACGCGAGATGCTCTCGCGATCTGTGTTGAGGTGAAGTAAAGCCGCAGCTTTCGGCGTGTCTCACGACCGTCTAGTTATTTATATTTATCGGTCTACTTATTTCTTATTATTTATAACATGCGTTTCGTCTTCGGGATAAATAAAAGTCGGGAAGAAATGCCGCGAAAACGACGAAAAAGGACGGATGTCGCTTTGGAAAGCAGCCATACGGCCGGACCGACCCCGATGCTCCAGTAGTCGGAGCATACATCACGCGTCTCCCCACGCATAAACATGCCTATCATTGGAATGGGGATCGTATGACGGTACCTGGGGATGATAAACGGGTGTCGTTCTGCCGACAGCATTGGCATCTCCCCGCATAGCAGGCGGCATGCTCGCGGATGCCGTGGGCAGATTCCTCGGGTTCATGGCGATCTCGGGGCCGGGATGGATCCTCCTGACACCCGCCGGATCACCGCCGGCGGGTGCCACGCTCGGTGCCTTCACCATCCTGGGCCGCACCCCGCGCGGTCACACCGACTCGCTGGGCGAAAACGCTGGGCCGCGAAACACGCACACCAGCTGGCCTATCGATCTACCCGCTTTTTCCCTCTCGAACGAGAGAGATCGTCCTACCCTCGGCGCCCCGGGGGTTGAAGCCGAGAGGCTTTCCCGCGAGCGAGCCAGCCTCTTCGTAGACTATCTCGTCGGTGCGCCTCGCGTCAGCGGGTCCCTCATGATCGCGCGAGCGGGACGACCCCGGGTCCACCCGCCCGACGATGCCCTTACGCGACACTCGCGCCTCGATGGACTCGCGAGAGTAATCTGTCGTCGGCGGACACCTGGCGATTGTTACCGTGGCGGCCGCGGAGGACCCGACAACGACGAGCGCGACGGCGGCGATGGTGGTGACGGCCACCGCGACGACGTTGGCATACGTCGGACACGACCGAAGCGACGCGTCTCGGTGGTCCTCGCGAGAACGCGAGGGATGACGAGCTCTCTCCCGTGGGCTGGAGGAGACGCGACGTCGGGGTGCGCGTGCTGGTGCAAGCAGGAGCGCGTGATACGAAGAGGGTAGATACGCCGGAGACGGGGTGGAACGAGCGACGACGCTCGTGATTCGGGATAGAGGGGGATTAATGGAGGGAGTGGAAGCGTGGGAGATATTGAAACGGGGGGAGAAAATCATAGCGGATGTTCGCGGCGAAAGAGGGATGACGATGACGGGGGTAGCTTGGGCGCGGTGGGGGTATTTGTAACCTTCGTTACTCTCGGACTCGTGTATTCGCTTTGTGAGCCGCACGGGCACGTTCTCCTCAAGCCGTCAAGCGAGTATTAATACCGTGATATTTATCCGCGTCTCGTTTAATGCCGATGGGGTGAACGTCATTATAAATAGTTCTTCCCCGATTATTTTTATACGGCGGTGAACTCTATCGGACTGATTGACGACAATCGCTATTATTCTACTGAAAAATCTATGGGAAGATCTTGATCCTTTTCGTAGCCGATAACACGTCGCAACCGGAGTGGAAAGGCATCTCTTCGTGTTGTTTGGGGTTGGTAAAGACGTCAAACGTTTGATAAAGTGATCAGATTAATTAATTTACGTTGACTTATTGTTACATAATATAATTCACGTACATTGTATATCCATATTCATTTAAAATATTTATGATCATAAAGTTATCTAAAGTTTTTTCTTATCTGTAATATTGTATATTGTATATTGACCTATCTATGTATCCTTAATCGTCCAAAATGAAGCAATGAAAAAAATCCTAAAACATCGTGGTAATAAATAGTAAGGTGAACGATAAGCAGGCTAATAACATGTCGCTGAATCAAAGGTAAACCAGGAAATGAACGGGAGAATTGTTCCGTCTCGCGGGCACGTGTGCATATAGGACAATGGCATTAGCTGCGAGAGAAAAGATAAAAAAGCGACATGTTAAACATACTGTAGTAGAACTGGCACGTCGCGACGATGAATGGGGCTGCGGGGAAAGGGGAATGGCGGCGGTAAGGGTAGAGGGAGCGAGATAAACGAGATGACACAGTTGCAATATTGAAAAGACAAGCCGGACGCGTGTTGGCACGGCGGAATGAAACAAATATGACGTCATAGACGGGCGCCGTCCTTAAAGCTGCGACGCCCACGGTTTGCGACGTACATGCGCGCGGAAGTACCGACGCCTACGATTATGAGATGCGTGAAGAAGAAGAGAGAAGGAGAAACGAAGAAAGAATGAGAGATAGAGAGAGAAAGAGAAAATGAGAAGGTAGGAAGGAGAAGAATGGAAAAGGACAAGATCGACCACGTCGAAACCAGATGGAGCTCCTGCACATCCTTCCGCCGTCACCCTCTTTGTTTTCAAACCGGAACTACCCTCCAAAGTTCAAGCGACTAAGTCTTTTGGTCGACATAATTTTAATCAGATGGTCGAATTTTAATCCTATTATCTTTACGTTGAATTATTGATACATTTAATTGTTTAAATTTATTTTTTACCCTCACTTTTGTAATATGTTTTAACATTTATTTAATTTAAAAATCCAGTTTATAAATCTCTTTAAACTTTGCACCATTAATAACATTATTTTATGTTTGTTAATTTTATGAATTAAACATTTTGTTTAATTCATTAAAATTAATTTCAAAAGTAAAATTTATGTATTTGTATATTATTATATATTTTCATACATTTATATGTAAATTTATACATTATGTAATCGTTTTTGAAGCATGCTGTATACGTGTTTGTAGTTCTTTCCCTGATGTAGAGAGGTCGCATGCATGACAAATGTATATCTGCATGTAAAATCGATACAGATCTCATATGTATCGGCAGATTTCAGATTATAAAGGAATATTAGCATATTTTAATTGCACTATTATTACATGTCAAAATTTAAAAGCGAGTAAAAACGATATAAATTAAATTATAGATACATTTTAATTATATACATATTTAATAACGAAAACAAATATCTTTTTTGAAATATTTAATGATCAACGATTTTATTATCTGTAATTTATCTGAATTATTCCTTTCTTTAAAAATTCTATTCCTATTCTTTAAAAATATTTTAGAAATATTATAGATTGACATTATATTACTTTCTTCAATCATTGATTATAATTAATCCAAATAGAACAAAAAATCATAATAAGATAATAAATTGCCCCAATTATTAAAAATCTTTTTTGACACGTCACTTTCATCATGACTCTCTGAAAATTTCTGAAAATTTGAAACATTTCTATACCGTTTATCTTCTCTCTTTTTCTATATTTTATATGTATATATACATGTATATACAATATATATACACAGATACATACATATATAAACACACATGGATATGCACACTTCAAATAAAGTAAAAAATAATAAAAATGTTTATTTTAATCAACACTTCCACCATAAAAATAAATATTTTATAAAGTTATAAAAGTTCTACGGGCATTTTGTCAATTTTACGTTCCACAACGAATTACTGCACAGTCGATATTATCTTTACATATCGCGCGTGTGAAATAAAAAAAATCTTATGTGCGCATTTTTGTGCGCTGTTTTTTCATTATTTTAACAGAACTTCAACGAGGTAACAAACCGTCCATTACGTGACTTTGCATTTCTAGCTGGACAAACGGATTTGAGTGTGCGTGGCGAGCTATACAAATAAACACACGCGAATTTATAGAACAGGAAAGCACGTATGTGCGGCGCAGGCCTTTCCTTTTTACCGAACCTTATAGTTTCGGTCGCACTGTCGAATAGTCATCAAGCAAACCTCGCTGATGCAAAGCGTGTAACTGTGTGTAAAATACACTTTTTTTCTTTGAATATTAGCTTTCCACATTGTTGGATATTCTCGGACAAAGTGAGTAAAAATAAAATTCGTTGCATAGTGGTTAACAGCAATTACTTATTAATTAGCGGGAAAGATCAACACGTCGAATGCTTTATTTAGCTGTCCTTTTGAAATTTTGCAAGTTCCTCTTCAAACGGGACAGATCCTGCTTATTCTACAAGAAGAAGCTATATAAGGCGAAAAAAAAAATGAAAGACGGAAAATGGAACGATCGAGTGACATTGAATGTGGGTGGTGTTCGACACGAGACGTATAAAGCGACGCTGAAGAAAATCCCAGCAACCAGATTGTCACGGTTAACGGAGGCGTTAGCGAATTACGATTCGGTTTTGAATGAATACTTTTACGACAGGCATCCAGATGTTTTCGCGCAAGTACTCAATTATTATCGTACCGGAAAACTGCATTATCCCGCGGACGTGTGTGGTCCGCTCTTCGAAAAGGAGTTGGAATTTTGGGGTCTCGATTCGAATCAGGTTGGTTCGATATTTTTGCTCCAAATAAATGGTACAATATTATTCGTTAACTACCAATCCTAAATTATATATCCATGTATATATTGAAAAATATTATCAATAAAATAGGATACACATGCAGTATTAATATTACAAAATACATATATTATAGATATAAAATCCAATAATTTTATGTCAATATTCTGTCAATTATTTAAAGCAGCTTCAATCACGCTTGCAATCTGTGACGCATCAGCGATTAATTTTAATATAAATCTAATTTCTTTTTTATTTTGTAAAATAATAACTGTAATTAGTATTAGTTTCCTGACAAAATTAGATAAAGAAAAATAAAATAAAAAAAGATTATCGTTGATTTAAATTAAAGTTATATTTCCTCTTTCATGCATAAATAGAAGAGGATTTGAAAAAATTAATAGAATGGTAAGAAACATCATTATTAATTAAAGATTATCTATTAAATATTTCAAAAGAATTCCAATTTACTTAGAAATTGTTTAAATAAAATATCTTTATGCATTTTTTAATGCATTTTAATATTGCAAACTTTTTATATATATATTATTGTATTTGTAGTTTATTCTTTGATTTGACATAATTTAAGTAATTATAATATATCATTATTTATTGTATATATCGAAATATTTTCTTTCGCAATCTCTTAATTAAAATGCTTTCTAGGTAGAACCATGTTGTTGGAGCACGTATAGCGTTCATCGAGATACGCAAGCTACCTTGGCAATCCTCGATAAGCTCGACGTAGAGGGTGAGAAGCTCAGCGACGAAGAAATTGCTCGGGTTTTCAGTTTCGAGGACGAGTATCGTAAAGGGACCTTAACGAGATGGCAAAGATTACGATCTCGCATTTGGGTTCTTTTCGAGGAGCCGTATTCTTCGACAATGGCCAAATATATAGCCTGTGTATCGGTGTTCTTTATTTGCCTGTCGGTACTCTGTTTCTGCGTGAAGGATCATGCGCCAGTAGAATCACCGAGAAATAAACACGAGGAATCGAAGAGAGACCATTCAAATATTACTGAAACCACCACTGGTTCTCAACGAGCGTATTTTTATCTGGAACACACTTGTAATGCTTGGTTCACGATGGAAATAGCACTCCGCTGTATCGTACGATCTTATTGTATTTGCTTTAATTTAATCGTCATCGTTAATTACATTTTGCTAAATGTTTGAGTTCTCTTTTGCACGAGAACTCAAACATTCACAATCGAATAATGTATAAGTATATCTTTACTTTTACTTCAATATTCTATTACAAATCTTTTTAATTTATAATGAATAAATTATCAGATTATCTTTGACTGTAATAGTGAATATAGTGAACACTGCGATACTATCTTAATTTAATTGCAGGTAAGTCCCAGCCTGAGGCACTTTGCCATGTCGCCGGTCAATGTAATCGATCTAGTAGCGACGATGAGCTTCTACACGGAGTTTCTGGCAAAACCAAATCTTTATTTGGAACTTCTATCAATAGCGCGTGTTCTACGACTATTCAAGTTGACGAAGCACTCGCCCGGACTTAGAATCCTTATTCACACCTTTAAGGCATCTGCCAAAGAGTTGGCCTTGCTAGTCTTCTTCCTCGTACTAGGGATCGTGCTTTTTGCCAGTCTCATATTCTATGTTGAACGTCTGCAGGTACATTTTCATTTCTAGTTTCCCGAGGGATAGAGCTAAATATTTTAAGAGCACAGTTTTAGGTGCAGTTTAAATAGAGCGGTAGGACTTTTACGGTAAAATCCGCGGAAAGTTTCAGTCTTCCGGAAAAAGGAATTTTTAGACCCGGTCTTAGTCTTAGACTTTGATCTCGGCTCTTCTTCGTAATAACGTGAATCGAATGTGAACATATATTAGAAGTAAAAACGCGACAAAGTGAAATAAATTCAAGAAAATTTGAAGATTTTTATTAGATTAATTGGTATTTCTAATCTTCGAAAACGGGGATTAAACTTAATCTTTTCGCGAAATTTGCGAGATGATCAAACTTACATTCTAATTACTCATGTCATATTGCAACACTTTGCAGGAAAATCCCAACAACAATTTTGATAGCATACCGCGAGGCTTATGGTGGGCTTTAGTTACCATGACCACTGTAGGCTATGGCGACATGACACCGAAAACTTTTCCCGGCATGTTCATCGGCGGACTGTGCGCTCTCGCCGGTGTCCTGACTATCGCTCTTCCAGTTCCGGTCATTGTCAGCAACTTTTCTATGTTCTACTCGCATACGCAGGTGCTCGCATTATATTCGCCATACACTTTACACGTAGCCATCTGGTTATAATGCAATCGAAATTGATTTTACATAAAAAATCGAACGTGAATGTACATAAAAATATAAAATTTTCAGGCGCGAAGCAAGCTTCCAAAGCAAAGAAGAAGAGTCTTGCCGGCTTTTCCAAGACGAACGAGGCCACCGTATCAGAATTATGTTGACAGCGAGAATCACCAGCTTCTATCGAGTTCAGCTTCTAAATCAATAATGAGTTTAACGCCCCGATCAATCACCACTGACTTAGAAGATATATTACAATTACAGGTGCCATATGTTAATACATTTTTTACATCAATCATTTTATGAATAACTTATAGATATTGTTTTACTATCGCGTAATTTTACTTATCGTTTATTTATAGCCAAGCGTAGATATTTCAGAATCGAACAGAAGCTTCAATCGAAATGGAAACAATATGATCAATCATTTTGAGAGCAAACTGCATCTTCAGGAATTTGAGAACGAGATGCCACTTGTACCTACTTGTATAGCTATTTCTAATACTTTTGTGACGATACCAGAAAACAATTGAAATATCGATAAAGAAAATAACGATTAAAATTTGTAATAGCACTAAATTATTTGCTATATATGTTGGATGTATAAAATAAAAAGACATCTATATCTAAAAAGACAGAATTGTAGTCGAATTGTAGTTTGTAGTCAAAGAATAATAAAATATTGTTGTCTTAAATATTAAAATACAGAAAGAGTGGCGATAACTTCGCCAGTTATCGACATTATTTCCGGTAATAATACCTGTCCACACAATTTGTTTATCAAACAATTAACTTAATTCTCTTAACGAAGAAAATAAGTTTGTAAACTTTGATACAAAGTTTCTGAAAGTTCAAGGCGGACAAAAGAGGACAACATCTCGAGATAGGATCGCGGATCAGTATTATCTTTGGGTTATCGAACGTTAATCCTCTTCTCACTTGCGGCTAATGGGTGAGTGTCAGGGTTGTGCTCACGGCGTAATTCGGTACACAACTCGGGGAGTAAGGCTGCCTCTGAAGAGGCAACAGCGCGCAAGCGTAAGCCATCGACCGGCGGAGAAATTCGCCTGAGAGTAGCGACGACCCCACTCGAGCTGAGCAACCCACTCCGCGCTGCCTCGGGATATATCTTGTAACTCACACACGAGACATGTCGCGTAAACGCGACACCTCCTGTGTACGCACGAGCATCGTATTCCTACTTTGTAACAAGTATTTGTACATCTTTCTACTTCACCAACGCTCCTCGGGCTCTTACGTCAAACTCGGTTCGAGTCATCCACCCTTGTCGAGCAATCCTGATTTTCTGAAGAGATGGATCGTTGATCGATTAACGATCCATCTAGCATTATTTGTCAAGTTGCTTTCACGTAAATTGCACACAGTTGCATAAAGACTGAAAGAGCAAAGAGTACATTTCGTAATAATTTTTAAATTTTATATTTTGCTCAGCGAAAGATGGAATCTTTTTTTTATAGTAATCTGATGCTTTTTATAACGTATTTTTTTATCTTGTTGATTTTGTCGATTTGACATTTTTCAAAATTGGTTTTCCAAGGAAATGATACTACTTATTTTTGGAATTTTGTTGACTCTCTGAAAATATCGATCCTAAAAATTTGCTTCATATAGGTGACATTAGAAGTGTAATTTAAACATTTTCTCGGATATCTCCAACAAAATATAATTCGATATTTTAAAAAATAATACGATATCTGCATTGTAATACATTTCATGTGTATTTTTATATTCTAATTTTTTTATTTATAAATAAAAATTTTAACATGTTCCGTGTTCAGGCTATTCGTGTGACTTTTCATTCGTACTATCGATGTAGCCCACGCAGCAAAACATATATTTAACAAACAACAATTAACAAATGAATAAAGTTTCCCAATTTCTAATTAGAATGAAGAATTTGTCGTAGGCCACGAGTAGATAATAATAAAAATATTTGATCTAATTTTAATTTTCTTATTGTCTGATTTAGAGACAATAATGAAAACAAAGTCCGTTAAGAAGATAAATGAAGAGATTTGTCAAATATTTTTCATTATTCTGGAACAGATTGTATAAAGGGATAAAAAATCGAGCAGCATGTTTCCAAGTTAATGAAATATGTGATCGATGCGAGTTCATTTTTATCATAAATTGAGAAAGAATTCGAGAAATTTGTCAATATCTCACTATCGAAAGTCCTGCTTTACACATTTGTATCGTACGATATGCAATAGAAATGGAAAAAGAGAAAAGAAGGAATAGATGGGAAAAGAAAAGAAGAGGATGGTAGACGAAGGATGGTAGACATATATTTTATGAGCTATAAAAAACATGGAACGACAAGGGTAATTCCGATTTTTCCCACGGGTTTCGATCGTCTCACTGCGAAAAATCGCAATCCCATGGAAAGTTAAATCGAAGGGGCAGTGGAAGAAGATAATCGTGTGACCTAAAAAAGAAAATATCCACATAATCGACTTAAATCTCGTCAAATTAAACAAAGCGAGGACTTCGAGTCGCGTGATTTTAATCGTGCATGAGGCCTTGGGAAAGAAACGGTTAATTTAAGATAGAAATCGATATATTAAATCATATAAGAGAAACGTAAGAGGATAATCATGAATTTCATACAAGCAAACCTTGCAGTCCGTAATCCAATAATATTGATTTTTTTTTAATTTTATATATGGCAGACTTACGTCCATATCGCATGTACGTTTAATGAATATTTTATGAAATATCTATTAGATATCCAATCATTTATTCAGATTTGCAGATATTAATTAAATATTGACAACAACCGCACCATAGGCCAACCGTAAGCCCAAGTCCACGCAAAAAAAAAGAATCTCGAGTTTCTTTGTAAAATATTATGCAAAATTTTACACCGAAAAAAAATTGTAGTTAAAAACGTACGAATCAGAAAATCTTGTAGAATTGATCAAATATTCTGATTATTATAATAAAAATTCTGTTTATTATAATTAGAACTCAATACTTTATAACTTATAAAGTATTGAGTTCTATTTATATTTATAACCAGAATATTTGGTCAATTCTACAAGATTTTCTGATTCGTTTTTAACCAGAATTTTTGTTCAGTATATATTCTGTTTTACTGTACAAACGCTATCTTAACACTAATTGACTCACACACTGTCCGTGCAATTATGGAGTACGCTGTTATAACAGAGTAATAGACCATAAGTAGTATATATTTTTCTGCCTTCGACGGCCGAGATGACCACGGAAGGGGTAAGACGCGATCGTCGAATGCGAGACTCGACAACTCCGGAGGTAACTTTAAGTCATCGCCTCGGTCAGCAACTCGGTCCAACTCGAGGGCCACTTGGACGCGGTCTCGTCGCGACGTGACGCTGCACGGTGCGGGCTGCGCGCGCTCAACCTCCGCACGCCGTCGCCGTCGCGACGCCAACCCCCACCCCGGCGACGACGGCGACGACGACGACGACGCCACTGCCGTTCCCCGTCGGCAGAGACGACGTCGCTCTCGTTCGCGATCTCAGTTCCGTACGCGCGACGAGCCGCAGCCGAGCTTGACCTCGGAGCCCCCTCGTCACATCCGCCTGTCGGTCGGTCACGGGGACGACGCGAGCCGGCGACAATGACGGGCCGTCTATGACGGCTAAGGGTGGCACCGCTTGGATGAGGGCCCGACCGTACCGCCGATGATCCGTTCGCGAGCACGGCGACGGGGAAAACGCCCTCTGCCTTCGCGGCGCGTTCCCTGCCTGACCTGACCTTTCGCTTCGAGACAGAAAGAGAGAGAGAGAGAGAGAGAGAGAGAGGGGGGGGAGAGGGTGACTCGAGAGCGAGAGGAGACTCGTGCTCGTGCGAACGCAGGACGTAGCACGCAGGACAACACAGTGCCTATTGTGCGAGACCGCCTGTTATACCCACGGTATACCTTCCGCGGAGCGCCGTCGCCATCGTCGCAGCTCGGCGACATGGAGAATGCGGAGAATCGGAGCAGTGCCGTCGAGATGTCGCGGAAGATCTCCGAGACATGAAGAGAGCGCGACCGAGGGTGGGTATTTTGTCAGTTCCGAGCAAGGGAGACCGTTTCAGGAGGATCTTATCGTCGTTGTGAGGGAACGAAACGCTCGCGTGCCCGAGTGGAAACGTGTCGATCACGAGGGTATCCCTTTGGGGATGCTCTCTCTCTTTTTCTCTGGAGGGAGAGGGGAGCCACGAGAGAACACGCGCCAACCCCACGAGTGCTCGAGGAACGTGAATGCGCTTGAGCTCCTCAGGGGCTGGAGAGTCTTTGTGAATTATCTCGTTCGGATACCGCGAACGCGTCCGTCCGGATGCCCCGTTGCGGGGGTTGAACCTCAGTCGATTCGCCTGACCTACTCGACAATCTCGACGACAACGTTCGTTCTCGGTCCTCATTGATTTCCTCAAATCGCCCCTTCGTCTCTTTCCCTCGCCAGCCGGCTTCGTCCAAGCGAGTGGTCCGGTGCCGAGTCCGGTGCGAGCGGTGCCTGCGGGATCCCAACCCCCTCCCGCGCGCGCGTCGGCATCGCCGCGCGGAAGCGAGGCCCGAAAAGCGGAGCCCGCGGGTGGTAATGTCGACGGTGAGAGCGTACGGGGAGCGCAATATCGGCCTTTCGTGCACGCAGACTATCGATTCTCGCGCGACAAGGGGCTGGCCGACGCCGCCTGACGCCGCCACCGCCACCGTCACCAGCCGTCGTTTCCCCGACGGCTAATTTGTAGCCGTCGACCATGGACAAGCGCCTCTCGTTAAGGCCTCTCCGCCCGCGCGTGGAAACGGGAACGCGTCGTCCTCGAGGCTCGCCCCTCGCGGCGGCGGTCGATCGTCCGAAATGCCGCTCTCGCTCTCGTGCACGTGCGAAAATACGTTTGCGGATGACGTCACGGGAATGCGCCCCGACCTCGAAGATTCGATCGGCGTTCGCCGTTGCTAGACGTTTCCCGTCCCCACCGCCGCCACCGCTCGCCGTTACCGTTGCCGTTGTCGTTGCCGCCGCTGCCGTTAGCCGCTGCCCGCCGGCGACTGGCGATCGGGGTTGATTTAGAATCCGCGCTAATTCGAGGACTCTGGCACGTCGACCTCCTCGCTCGCAACGACGATCCGCCTCACCATCTGATAGCGCATGGCCGCGCTCTTCGAGATCCGCGCGGTATCTTTGCATCTGGCAGGTGGTCGACGGTGACGCATCCCGAGCGCGTGATTTGATAATCACGGACAGCCCGACTCGTCAGGGACAGAGCGAGCCACATTGTTAGCCTCTATATAACTGTTACAACTTTGCACAGTCGGCATACAAAGCGACAGGCGGGATTGAAAAACCGATACACCTGTCCCTTTGATTTCACGCGGCGCTTTCTTTATACGGTTCCGCTTTTTACGCGGTAGAAAAGATTACACGGGCAAACGTTCAGAGTACGGATCACCTCGCGAACGGTTTTTTTTTTTTTCACTTGGCTATTTCGGGTAGCTGCGGAATCTAAATGTAAAAGGAGCACGCTGCTTCAACCGAGAGGTATTGTAGAATTATTATGGAATGTAAAACTTTTTGTTTGTTCACAGTTGTTAATTGACGCGTTGTTTTTCTTTAATTACGCGTTACAGAATGGTGTAAAAATGTTTGTCCTCTCAGATTGGGTATGAAGTAAAATATTATTTTTGCTAGAACTGAATTATCCTTTTTTATTACAACACGTTCAGCGAGTTTATCGATGCATCAGGCGCGCATAATTGGTAGATGCAGATGTATTGATGTCAAGGGAAGGTTACTTAAAAATGTTCCGCCCGAGACGCTTACGTATAAATAACTTGACAAAAAATAATCAACCTGATAAATGCGAGAAACGTTCATACGAGTGAGAAAACTACGTGAAATATTATTTCATAACAAGTGTTTCAACGACTTGTAACTCGTAAATTTTTTAATTTTATTTAATTCTATTTAATTAATTAATATGATTATATATATTCCGATATCTCGTGCATTTTAATCTTGACTGCGTGACTTTTATATTTTATAACGACAGCTTTAACGTCCCTGGCAGGAATTATTTTTCTCAGAGAGCTACATTTCACTGCTTGTTTGTTGCATCGTAAACGCGAGATGAAAAAGTTGGATGAATACAATCCTCCCAGAGATACTGGGAGGACTTAAAGTGACGGAGCAGTTCTAACGCTCCGGTATTTGTGAGGTGTATTCCGAAACCATACGATAATGAATAAGAGGCTTTTGATTAAAATGTTAAATGTCACAATTATCGTGATAGCGATGCTAAATGGCGCGGCTTTCGTATTCTGATTCGCGCGGCTGTCGTCAGTCTTTGAAACACAGGATTTGAAGCAGCAATAACACCATTATGACACTTTCCGTCGGCTACGCCATGATAAACCAAATGAAATTACGGGGATGTCAAAGCAACCGGTCGGTAAAACCGGGGTGATATATTACAATAAAATCATTACGTTTAGAATGATTTCTCTTGATCCTTTTAGCCGCTACTCGCGCCCGTGAAGGGACGTGATTTTAACATGACGGAATAAGATCGTAAATTGCATCCTGTACATTTCAATCTGAATTGAACCGCGCAGTCGGATATATTAATGCATAAATTCCAGCAAAACGTCAATGAATAATTCGCGATTCAACGAGGCAGAAACGCGGATCGCGCCCGTATTCAATAAATAAATACTCTTTTGAGCGTTCGCGATTTTATTGTGGAAATTATGTTACATACTCTAAACAAGATTTAAATTAAGATCGATTGGTTCAAAGTTAATTTCCGTTGAAATAAGTTAATTTCCAGTTTACAAGGGTGTAAATTGCATCAACCTTGATTGAGCTTTAGGAAGGTTAAACGGATAAAATCAATAAAAGGTCTTGGCGCGATGGGGAAACGGCAGTTTTCTATCCAATTTTAGATGACGCGACGGAAGCGCTAATTGTTCGCAGATCGCATGGGTTTCTTTAAGTCGGGGCCGGCGGTAGCAGAGCCGTGATCAAAATGAACTTGATAAATATGGACGCGGAGAACCGCGTGGTTCTGAACGTGGGCGGAATCCGGCACGAGACGTACAAGGCGACCCTGAAGAAGATCCCGGCGACGAGGCTCTCGAGACTGACCGAGGCCCTCGCGAACTACGACCCGATCCTCAATGAGTACTTCTTCGACAGACACCCGGGTGTCTTCGCCCAGGTACTCAACTACTATCGCACCGGGAAGCTGCACTACCCCACGGATGTATGCGGCCCGCTTTTCGAGGAAGAGCTCGATTTCTGGGGGCTCGACTCGAATCAGGTCGAGCCCTGCTGCTGGATGACCTACACGCAGGTATATCGTGAATAATGTCTGACTCGTGCACGTGCCTAATCACGCCTAAGCGTGGCTGCACGCAAAACTCAGCGAAACGCAGCGGACGCGCAAGTTTATATGTATAATGTGATGTACAGTACGTTATAGACACGAAAATTTAAGTATACAAGTTACAAGTATACAAGTATACGGCCATGGAGACAGCCGGTAAATCTTTCTCGCATGTTTAATAGATCAAAATGACAAATGGGTTTACGATACATGTGTAACCCGTTTGGTTTGAAATAATCTACCAAATATACTGGAGAAATTTATCGGTAATTTATCACATTGAAGAGAAAATACTGTACGTTTTTTATTGTCACGCTTACAAATTTGCACAAAATATTAACGTCTTTTCACCTAAGTGCCTTTAAATATTACTGTTTACTTTTTTAAAGAAATGACAATTAATTTCAATTTCATTTCTAGAATCTACTTATTGTTAGTAAAAAGTGTGTGATTTTATATGATACATATTTTACTTAAATTTATTCCAGTAGAAGGCTATACTATAGGATCATTTATTTATGATAATACCCTAAGATGATAGAAAAATTTCGATAAATAATTAAAACACATAACAAACAAATAAATATTAGCGAAAGAATCTAGCTTCTCTATTATCATCTTAGAAACTGATAAAAAAATGAGAAAATGCATGATCCAATAGTGATTCGAAAGGGTACTATTAGCAAATAGAATCTGAAAACTAATTCAGATAGAACGATGTGGGACTTGGGATAGACTCAAGTAAACGTACGTGCAACATCGGATGAATCCGCCGGTAAGACTGATCAAAGCCGAGCAGTTTTCTTTATCGCTCACGCGAGGAGGCACGACGACTCGCGTATGCTTTTCACGCGCGCTTTATCTGTTCCAAGGCAAAGCACGAAAGAAAGCACACTTGAGAAAGAGTTTCACAGGTACGAATAACAATCGTTGTTGCATTTGTCTCTCTTCCCACCCTCTTCGCCCCGACGCCCTTGCAGCACCGGGATACGCAGGAAACGCTGACGGTCCTCGACAGGTTGGATCTCGACACCGAGAAGCCCACCGAGGAGGAACTGGCTAGGAAATTCGGTTTCGAGGAGGCGTACTACGAGGGAACTCTCACGTGGTGGCAGAAGCTCAAGCCTCAGATGTGGTCCCTTTTCGATGAACCCTACTCCTCCGTCGCAGCTAAGGTACGATTTGAGTTTGACATACATTACCATTAAGCAAATAATCATGATACCTACTAATTTAAATGTTAATTTGTGCGAAATCATTAAACGCTTCCTGAAATTACAAAAAATATATTTTTCTGTTTATTTTTATTTTCTATAAATGTTAACCAACGATCTGTTACATCTGTTATATTTGTATATAAATCATTAAAATTTTTTGCAGTCATAAACTTCAACTAATACCTTATACTTTATTAATACATAATATTTCCTTTTTTTCGTATCTCTGTAAAAAGTTTCCTACAACATTTACGAGTCGAACGTACGTCTGGATCTTTCAGATAATCAGTATAGTCTCCGTCTTCTTCATCTGCGTTTCGATACTTTCGTTTTGCTTGAAAACCCATCCGGACATGCGAGTGCCGATGATCGTAAATCGTTCGGTAAAGACTGACAACGTGACGTCCTGGGTGGTGGACAAGACTCGCACCAATGCCCACGATGTCTTCTTCTACATCGAATGCATCTGTAACGCCTGGTTCACCTTCGAGTTCTTGGTACGCATTACCGCGAGCCCGAACCGCTGCGACTTCATCAAGAGCTCGGTGAACCTGATCGACATGGTCGCGACCCTGAGTTTCTACGTCGACCTGGCGCTGCAGCGGTTCGCGGCCCACCTGGAGAACGCCGATATCCTCGAGTTCTTGAGCATCATACGGATAATGAGACTGTTCAAGCTGACGCGTCACTCCTCGGGCCTGAAGATCCTGATACAGACCTTTCGCGCGTCGGCGAAGGAGCTCACGCTGCTGGTGTTCTTCCTCGTCCTCGGCATTGTCATCTTCGCCAGCCTCGTCTACTACGCGGAGCGCACCCAGTACAATCCGAAGAACGACTTCAAAAGTATACCCCTTGGTTTGTGGTGGGCCCTGGTGACGATGACGACCGTCGGTTACGGGGACATGGTGCCGAAAACGTATATCGGGATGTTCGTCGGCGCTCTTTGCGCACTGGCCGGTGTCCTCACGATCGCCCTGCCCGTGCCCGTGATCGTTAGCAACTTTGCGATGTATTACAGTCACACGCAGGCGCGAGCCAAGCTACCGAAGAAGAGACGCCGTGTATTGCCGGTCGAACAGCCACGTGTGAGGGCACCCGGCGCGCCGCCCGGCGTGGCCGGCGGGCCCGGGACCGTCGGGCCCCCAGGCTGCGGCCAGCAAATGTCGCACATGCAGTCCAGCGGGGGCACGGTCACCACTGGGCCCCACGGCCTCGGCATGGGCCAAACGCCCGGCGTCGGATGCACTGGCGGCGGCCAAGGACCGCAGAACCGGAGAATGAACGCCATTAAGACGAATCATCCGAAGGATCCATTCGCCATGAAAACAGGTAACTCGAAGGCGTTCAGTCCTTGACGTGTTTTGCACGATTCGTGAGCTCGACTTTTACTTAACTCGCTAGTCTATCTGCTACGCAATGGGGAGGGTATACGTTATCGCATCGGAGAAAGATTAGAATACCTACCGTTTGTAATTGGCACACACAGTTTAACACTTTAAGCTCTAGCTTGAGAATTCTCTTTTACGTACAGGCCATTTTGCAGCTCTGACTAATTCAACAAGTTCAACTGTGAAAAATTAATTCGATAAATAACGAAATTTGGAACACGCTCGTTTATAGATTATCACATATTCATTTGTTGATTGTGAGTTTTATACCTTACCCTCTTATTCACGCAAGACCAAATCACGCGATGAATTTTACTTGGACTCTTAGATAACTTATCTGAAAGCAGCTTAAGGCAAAGTTAATCCTATTGATTGTTTTCAAATTTATATCAATCGTTACTCATATATCGTATATTATTCGGATTACGGACGACGCGGGCTGAACGAAAAAAACAAAACAGCAGATTATAGAAAATTAATCATAATTTACGAAATACTGTTTGTAAATAATTCGTTTTCCATTTATATCTAAATAATCTCTTGAATATACTGACGAGTTTAAATTTTGCGTGTTTAATACTTATGCCGTGCGCAAGACATATAACGAAACGTTGAAGTAGAATGCGCGTACAATCATACTTGCATTTGCGTTTAGCATATAATTAACAAATACATGTACGAAACAAGTATAAAACAAAGCGCGGGATTCAGGCACTTTATGACTAAATATCAGTTTACTCAGTTTAATGTGCTCTACTTAATTTCCATTTTACGTGAAAATCGTGTATAATAGAATTCAGAATGATAACGAAGTCACACAAACGCGCACAGCAATAATGCCCGCGATAATGTCACTTACGTAAGAAAGAGATCTCAATATTTTTGAAATATTGCATGACGTGCAACAAGAAGAAAATTATTGGCATAAATGATACGGGGCCGTTTTGAGCGAGGTGCTGTCAGAAGACCGACAAGAACGGCAAACTCAAACAGAATTAGCCGAGTTCGCGATTTCGTGAATCTTTAAGCGTGTCGACCGAACCGGCCAATCTCTAGTGTCTCTTTTTCTTTTTTTTTTCTCGTATGGTGGGTTGCAGAGGAGGACCGGAGGAACTGTAACCTACAAACCAACGGGACCAAGAGAGCCGGAGGTTTGGATTAACCATTTGCGGTCGTAGCGTGCTCAGACGTGGGTATCTCTCACAACTGGTCGGAATTATTTTGGAGCGAATCGAGCGCGGCGTGTACACACACCTATAATCAAAGATTGTCCTGTAAAATCCCGTAAAATTCCATTAGGCGTGCTTTGGCAAGGGAAAAGAGAGAAAAAAAATGAAAAAAAAAAAAATGATACCTCGCTGCATCGAAGCATCACGGCTTCCGTTGCCCATTTTCAACGGCTAGGCAAAAATAAACACTGCCGGCGAAGCGTGGCGGTTGAGACCCCCGACGTACAACCGGAACGGTAAAAAATTTCTTGCGGCGGCTGTCACCCAGATACGCGACCGCAAAGGGTATATCTATTATTTATCTGGAATGTAGAATTAATGGAAAACGGAAGAGAGAGAGAGAGAGAGAGAAACCTTCGAGAAGCTCGCCGCCCCCCAAGAGAAGGGATTTGGCCTATCCGGGGACACCGCGCTCGGCAATCGTATCCTCCGTTTCAATCTTAATTCTACATTCCGAATATTATATATACATATATATAGGTATATATATATATATATATATATATATATATATATATATATATATATATATATATATATATACATACCGTCGGGATGAAGAGGTAAATGCGAGAGAGAATCTCTCGGTTATACCACGAGCCATCTATTGATCTAAATAAGCAAATTCTGTAGAAAGTCAAGGAGAACTTGTGTAGCAAGTAGAGAACTTTCCTCCTTCCTTCGCTTCATAATTTGTATTTTTTAATATTCATAAAACGAGACGATACATTTCATTGATAGCAAATAAATGAATCGATGTATCGTTCATAATCGAAGAATCTTCTCAAGAAATTCTTAATATAAGTTGTTTTTCTCTTCGTGCTTTAATGTAGTAAACGCCACAATTTATCATTTTCGCTAGAGAGAAATTTTGTATTTTTATAATTTATTGTTCCATCCGCGCGTTTCCTTCTGAAATATTTACTACAAAAATGCCCGTAATCTCGAGTGCATTTCTTAGCCGAACGTTATCGTGCTAAATAATTTCGGCTAGATATTGTTACGAGTACCAGTTAGGCGGATTTTTATATAGAGACGCAAGAAATGTCTTCAATATTTATTCGTGTCTGCTTTTTCTTCTTCCTTTCTCAAAATTTTTTTCTTTGATTTCGTCTCGTTCCGAGTATGGCGATTAATACGCAAATGTTAAAACGAAAATATCCCACAAGAGTGCAGCCGAATGTCTTATACCGTCCACCAGACCACCGTGTTTGTGACTCACATAAACATCGCATCACCCATTGCTTCTAAATTTAAGATAGTTGGTGATCTAAGGTACATTGTGGCAAAGGATATGCTGCGCACAGTAGAAACGGGGACGTAAACTTTATTACCTTTGAAGCTATATACGTTTCCATTGTCGATATCATCATCCGGTCTATACACATTACCTCGATTAGGGGAAAAAAAATCGATTACTCATCGTGGAAGAACCTCGTCCTATCTTCCAGCGATCGTCTATATCGCGCGCCTACATTATTTCTATCGTTAGTGCCATTCTCGTGGAACTCGTGTAAACGGTAAATCGAATAAGCGACAGTGGAAATTGCATCCCTTGCATTGCAGCTCGTTTTATATAGCAAAAGAGATACCGTTAGATGCACCGTATCTTTTTTGGTACCTTACACCTTACTCCCCCGCCGTAGAGAGTCTTTCACACACCCCCCCGTGAACGTACACACATACGACTGTTGTTCACTGCACGTTTAGCATCGGAGATGTGCTTTGCCCGATCCTACGATCCGCCTGCTCACCGCATATTTGGCGATAAATGTGGCTGTCTGCTTCCCTCATCACTGTCGACGATTAATTTTTGACATTGTACACGGGACTTTATATCAGACAAAATTCGGAATCACGCAGCCACGTTTTGGTACTGCAGCGAATGCGGCGCTAAATGAGTGGTGAAAATGCGGACACGACCGGACCTCGTTATTGACATTTGAGAGATCTCGATGCGAGTCGGACTGCCACTTTTAGTGGTAAATGCGGTGAGGGTGCGGACCTATATCACTTTTGCGCACCGTGGATATCGCCGGGACCAATCCATGAGAGCTCCTCCCTCCCCCCCAGTATATTCGAGATATCGTTTGTAATATCAGTGGAAAAGAACAGCTCTCCCTGTTCTTGTCCCCCCGTGCGCGGAGTTATAATGCAGCTCCTCCGATAGCAGCGAAGGAAGAGCATCTCTCTCTTTCCGCGTCACATATATATCTGTTGTGCCTGGGAACAGGGGGTAGAAGGAAGTGCAGGAAGGGACGACAAAAGCATATCATATAGGCACATGTGCGATCGAGTGTACGGATCTCGCGAACAGTCGGCGGACGCTCTAAGTATAGACAATCGTCGCTTCTTCGACAAAATTAATCGTAATTAGATGATTTCGTCTTTCTTTCTTTTTTTTTTTTTTGAGGGGGGGATAATTCAAGATGGGACAGTTGTTCTCTTTTGGACCAAAATTGCGATCGATCTTACATCTTACAAATTTAACAATGATCATATCTAAACGTCTGTTGTTTTTTTTCACTTGACACATCTCGACATGACACAAAAAATTAATCATAATCGATATTAACGTATTAGAGACTATAAAAAAAATTTTTTTTAACACGTTCCGTGTCACGCGGATCATTCGTGATCCAAGATAAATTTTCCAGTCTGGCCATGAGCAATTTTTATTGTTAAAAATTCTATAATCATAAAATATTTTACATTATTATCAATGTATGTATAGTTGTCGCATTTGATGTATTTACAGCGACGTTGGCCACCAGTGAGCCGCAGGACGTAGCGATGAGTTTTGTTATTGAGAAATTTTATTTATTTGTTAACAGTATATTTTGCTGCGTGGGCCATCGAGGGCGCACGTGGCCTGAAGGGAAACTCACGCGAATATGCCTGGGCACGTAACGTGTTAAGGGATTTTAGCTGTTGGATTAAAATCATCCTCTGTGCATTGCAAATTTGATTAAACCGCAAGCATTTTGATTTACTCGAGGAATATTGAATAATACAATAATCTATCCGCGTAGAATGATGTAGCTGTATTATTGGCATATGTTACAATCCTGATATTTTATTACGCACAATCGTAACGTTGCTTCTTTACACTAAAAAGTATGTACTTATATATTTACTTTTGTAATTAAGTTTTGTACAGCGCTATGTTACCAAACGTATATCGAGTATTTAATCTTACTTATAAATTATTATCGTTTCCTAGTTTGACGGTTAAATATTTTGAAGCTTTTTCTTGTATTTTTGGCTGCGCAAATCTTGTTCTTTAATATTCATCTGCTTAAAGTGCAATGACGATATTAGTTAATAAGATCGTTTTTTAATTCAGAAATGCACGGTTTTCTACGCGTGTCATTTTACAATAAATAAATTACTGCCCGATATGTACATTTGCATGTAACTTTTAAGTTTCTTAAGCTACACTATCTATTTATGGTAGTCAGAGACGATAAAGTGACGATTGATGTGTCGTTGGATGAAAACAAATTAATCAAGTGATGACAAAATAAATATCCCGTCGTGCAAATAACGCGATTGTATTCGCAGGGAAACTGTGTATACAGTGTACAGTTATTACAAGAAAAAAAATATCTAGATGGATGATAAAAATTATTCATACTATTAAAAGTGATTATTACTGATGGATACGGAAATTGGACGAATAATAAATCCAGTATGCAAATTAGGCTAATATGAAAAGTTGGTAACAAATTAACATTTAAATAGTTCCGCGGAGATCAAGTTGATACAGACATTTAATTAAACTATGAGAACTTTTGAGCCCTTTTTAGATTTCCACATAAATAGAAAATTTATTTTCTTTGCACATACTGACTGGTTAAATAATTAATTTGGAATAATATTTAGAAAACTTACTTTATAAAGTTTTGAAACTTTCTCTCCCCTTAAAGTATTTTAATTCTAAATATGCCAGTTTATAATGATTATAATTTAATATATTTTGGATATAAATATAAATTTGTAAAAATTGTAAAAAGAGAGCTGTCATTTTAAATTTAATAAATTTAATAAAATTTCAAGTTTTTCTAAATTATTTTATGTATACATTTTGACAATTTTTAATATTTTAGAGCTTTATGTTTTGTATAAATAATCGCTATTACGAAAAATCATCTACGCAAAAAGTTAATAAATTTTTCTTCTCAGTTTAGTTATGTCTGATACCTGATTTTCTGATATTTAAATTTTTGATTAATTCAGCCGTTTGCTATATAAAAGAAACGCATACAGACACATCACGAGTAAACTTTTATTTCTCACGTAAAATATAAAAGAAATTTCCGATATTCCAAACCGTTTCGGAGATATTCGCACGTTACACTTTTCGCGATATCGAATGCGTACATTACCCTCGTTGGTCATGCCTAATAAGATGTATGAATAATTTACTGGTGGAAGATCGTTTTTTATATTCGTCCTCATTTATATGCGGTGCTATCGGCTTGAGTTTGCTCGCTGCTCACAATTGCCCCGATTCTTTGTGCCTTAAAGACTGGATTTCATAGCCAGGGTTGCATCGACTATGCATCGGCTGTGTTACGTCTTTACCACTTCGTCATTAGGGGACTGTACACGGTCTATGCAGTGGTCGTGCTGTCCACGCAGTTGCTATGTTGAACAACTCTGAGAAAGAAATGTACAGGAAAATTAATACCTGCGCAACCCTCGACACAGTTCGCCGAATGAACAAGTCGAAATACTGTCGGATCACTGCATCGTATTAGCGGCGATTTTTGTGATATTGGTGTATCCGAATCAGATTTTTTAACGCGCGTTTTCTAGCTCCTCCTTATCTATATATACATATAATATATATAGATATAATTTAAAAGAATATATCCAAATGCATATATACTTGTATGTATAAAAGAAAATTAGATAAATCTTAGAACCAACTTAGAGAGGTGATAATTTTTAAAATATAAAAATATTCATGCGTATAGAGAGTGTAGGATGTATTTTACGGCATCTTTTATTTGGACACTTTGCGCCCGTCTATCCCATCGCACGTAAAATAGGGACGGAACGCATCAAAAACACGCGTTTCAAAAATCGTCTTTGAAACGGGGAGCAATAGAACGATCCACGTGCAAATCCACGTGTAAATTGAGATAGGTGCAAATGGATGTTTGCATATTATTTAAATGGAAATAACACAGACCTGCAATTTCCTGTGACACACAGCACCGCGGGTACAGAGAGCCCCCGTAAATGCAGCCCTGTAAGTGGAAGCCAGCCATAATTCGACCCTGACTAGACTATATCCCGTATCGGCGATATGAGTACGTCCACGCACACATACGTTATATTTCACGGAATGCTCGCATGCATGTTGCAATATTCAAATGCTGTTGACTCGAAATAAGAGTGCGGGAAAGAGCCGGCGTGCGGAGCCGCGCTTCTTAGATCGATATGCCGGAGAATGTCCTTTCTTTCCTCCACGGCGCAACTTGAAGAAACGGGAACCGCTTTGACTTCAACGCGCGCGCGTTGGCACGGCCCGCGGAAACGTTCATGCAAGCGTAAACCGTACGGCTCGGCTGACACTTTCGGCTCGCCTTCGTGATAAGCGTCTCGAACCAATAAGACCGACGTGGTTTTGTAAATCGAATCCGATGCAGCAATCTGCATCGAATTCTCGCGGGAACACATTCAAAAGGGCAGCACAATTGCCGTTCGATCCGGAGTACCAAGCGCGATTTTCGTTTCACCGTGCGAACAATAGGGCTGAAAGTTAAGGTGAAGTCGAGTGAGGCAGAATGTAGAGTAATACGAACGACGTCTCTTCTTCGATTAAAAAAAGAAAAAAAAAAACGATAGTCCCGCGTAGAGTCATCGATCAATTTGGAATTTTACAGTCGTTTCCCCTATTCCTAAAATGACCCGGCAAACGCTAAAACGACCAGAAGTGGCGAGGGGAAGGGGGAAGGAGAGAAAAAATAAAAAAAAAGAAGAAAATGCATATCGGCGGCGGGTACAATGAGCACGCACGCACAACAGTTTTTAAAGGGGAGGAAGGCGAGTGTGTACAGACTCCGTGTGTATGTGTGTGTGAATGTGTGTGTGTGTGTGTGTGTGTGTGTGTGTGTGTGTGTGTGTGTGTATGTGCGACCCGCACACATTGTTGCTCTAGCGCTGCACCATTGGTAGCGACGTCTTATGGTACCTACTCTCTTTCGTGACGGCCAGTAACGTTAGCATAATTTACAGTAATGTACGTTTGCCGCTTGCGGTTTCACCATCGCGCTCGCTCCTTGCTTTACGTTGACCGTGGGATTGCCGGATAGCCAGATTTTCTTTTCTTTCCTTCTCTCCACGGTATCGTTTCCCTCCACCCCCCAATTCTTCCCGAGTAGGGCGCGTACAGCCCTCGACTTTTACATCGAGCGTCCCACTTTAAGGTCCGGCCGCAACCCAGAGGCTCGTGATAACGCGACGCGCTTAACGCGGACTGGTCGAAATTGATTAATGATTATTGATTATCCATTTGCGGACTCGTTATGAGCGCGTTTACTTACGTGTTGCTGTTACTTTCCATTGATTCTGTGCCAATTTGACTCGGAATGAAAGTGCTTTTGCTTCGCGTTATTATTATTAATCTGTTCAGAAGAGAAAAATCTGGCAATCCTGATCGCGGCTTCGGGGCTCTCGTTGCCTTTCCGTAAGCATCTTTCCGTTGGTTCCACCGTGTCCGCTTTCAGGACCAAGGCTGGAAGTCCAAGTTTTCTAATACCAGGTTTTCTAATACGTAGAAATTCGGTTAATTGATAGCAGGATGTGCAGGTTACGCGGGTACCAAATTGAGTCGCGTGCGGATTTTTTCCGGATGCGATTCGGATGTCGGTCGGTCGAATTAACAAATTCGGACAGCCGTAGAAGTTGTGAATAACCGAACGAAAATTTCGGATATACGACAATTTTTCAGATCGTTCGACAGGGACATCTCCTCTCGCTACAAGAATATTAGAGAAAAAAAAATCTTGTATCGAGAGAGACTTTCGTATTGCGCGAAAAAGTTTTCCAAACGCTCGGGAAAACTTGCCGGAAATTACCGAGCATCCGAAATCGTCGGATTCGCCTCAGCTTCGAGCAGATCTCGAATCGTTTATCGGACATTCGGAGAAATATTCTGGATTCGATATCGTCACTCGACATGTTGCACCGTCAACTGTCATTTACTCGAGTCTCGCGTTACCTGCGCACGCCGTAAGCATCACGAATTGTACAGTGCTCCGTTGTATCGCTCGACGATGTAAATACAACGACGAACGTCCGACAGTTCTTCGGGAACACGTAGCTCAATCGGATGCGGTGGGGTGCTTAATCGATCTGAAGGCAGATCCATCGTACGTTTGATTTCCCATTTTACGAAATTATCACGTTGAACATTTTTGGATACATTTGGATACATTTTGCGCATCGTGACGCATTTTGACGCGAGATAAAAATAGCCGGTATATCGTTTCGAAGAAGGAAGAAATTCCATTTTTTTCTTTGCGTCGTGTATGATTTATTCAAACTTAACTTCTGGGTGGATTTACTCGAAACATATGGCCTCAGCGCTTCGTGGGTTAAATGCCCCACGGACATCCGAAATTGTATCGGTATAGAGTATTTAGGACAGAAAAAACGTGTGCCCCCCGCACCAAGTGACCGTACACAGAGACACGCGCAATATCACGTACATATTTGCATACACGTTCGTCGCGATCACCGCCCTCTCTTACGCTACTTAACAGCCCTTTTGACTTCGTAGGTAGATACGTATGATTTCGAATTGTACGACAGCGACGTTGCCGACGACGACATCGAAGTTAACCGCTGCAGTTTCATCACTGTCGTCGAATTGTCTCCATTATATATTAACGCTAATTTTCTTATCGTTATCATTATGAATTTACGAATTATCATTATTGTACACACGACGTATAGATATATGCGAAGTAGCTTGTATAAAAAGAAAGACTTGACGCGCGCAATCTTTTGACCTTCTTCGGTGGCGAAGTTGACGAAGCGCACGTTTCTTCTGGGAGAACAATTCGCGGTGATGTTGTCATCGTCGACATTATTGTATTAACGACATTATAATTTATTCTTGTAACGTCATTATCGTTATCGCTAACGATTGCCGTGATTGTCGTCGGCGCCTTCCGCAGCGGAAACTACCATCATACATTATATATAGATAAGCGTTTGCCGTTAATCTCGTGTTCGAGGAATCTCGAACGGAGAAACCGGTGCCCCGTGATTAACAACACTGCGTATCGTAGCCGATGATCGTGACGGGTAATCGAATAAGAGAAAAAAAGAAGCGGGACACAAAGAGGCGAATTATATATAAATATAAATATATCTATCACTATATCGAGAGTTGTGCGCTGCGTTTACGATTTAAGCTAGTTCATTTGTAAATAAAAACTATTTGACTCTTTGACTTTTTTTCGTGTGGTATTAATTGACTCCGCAGCACGATACTTTCACATTCCGTCCCAATTCCACAATTCCCATCCTGTAATCCCGCATCCATCAGTCTAAGCCGAATCCACGAAATCTCCTTTTTATTCTCCGTTCGAAAATATTTTCCTATATTTTGCGCCGCGAAAGCGACGTCGCTACAGAAACAATGCTACAGAAACAGTTGTTGCAGACAGTGTGGATGCAGTCGATGACGCTTCCTTCTTCTGTTCGACAGTAACAACGTTGTCTCCGCATTTATAGGTCGTCTAGCATTCTGCTTTGCGCTTTATGCGTCTTGCGGAAAGTGGGATAATTATAACGCTCAGGCTACACAAGCTAACTGCTGGTACATGAGACACATGCCGGCATTGTCTTCCAATGTGCCGTCCATGTTAATACTCGGGCCGAACGCCACCCTTATGCGAAAGGGGGTAGTCCAGCTTTCGACCCGGCAATTACCATCCGTATCGAATTCATTTTGGGTGCACAGCGAATTGCCGCAACGCTCCAAATTGCAGATTCCTGCCATGTTGTTTCCCGGCTGAAACAGACATTCATTTGCCGCTGCAATGTATTAAACACGAATATCGCTTCTATCTTCCGAAATACAAAGGGTGCCACCGTGATTAATCTTTTCATATGAATTCCCTACCAATGTTTGATCTTTCAGCTTTCAAATTATCACGTAAATCTAGTTTGACTATTTTCTGAGATAATTAATTTTGCAATAGATGCAAAAGTGACAATTACATTTATATTTAATTCTATACAGATTCTTTTGTAAGATAAAAAGCAAAAATCCAACACTGAAAAAAATTCTGGTTAAAAACAGACAAATCAGAAAATTCTTGTAGGATTGATCAAACTTTCTGATTATTATAATAGGAATTCTGGTTATTATAAGTTATAAAGTTCTATTATAACAATCAGAATTTCTATTATAATAACCAGAATATTTGATTAATCTTACAAGATTCGTCTGTTTTTAACCAGAATTTTTTTTCAGTGAACTGATATACTAATACCGTAAATTTTTTGATTAATTCCTTTCTCGAATACATCTTCTCTATCATAAATAGTACAAATATAAATATATGCATCACTACATTCGTCTTGTAGGCAGTAATTACAATTAAGAAAAAAATTAATTAAACACAACGTACTGTAATAAATTCCTCAAAATCGCAAGGAATAAGTATCCTGTCCCTGCACCGTCTTCCGAGGAAAGGCATCGAATTCGTGTTGGAAGGAAAAACCATTTCCTGCTCGGGTGATCCCGCTCCCGATCCCTCGACGACGTCCGTGCCGGAACTGTTTGCAGAAGCGACGTTTAGATTGACATCGGAGGCGTTTCCGCTGTTCGTAGCGATCATTGCGGGCGCCGTGTTGTTGGTCGCATTGGACATAACTTGGGACCTATTGGGACCTATCCGAAAAGAGTCTCGCGAGCAGGGTTGATAAGCGATACCGCACATGTCCCTCTCCTGACGAACGCATAATAGGTAATCGTGTTCGGCGAGGTATCTGCCGTTCGGGAGGTAATTGAATGTCCTCAGCGTGCCGTTGAGCGAGTGAAAGTATTGGAGACATCCGACCGGAGCGCGTTGCTCGAAGCCCAGCTGCATCACCCGCATCTCCCACATTCGTGACTGCAGTCCGCTTGGCAGCCGGAAGTTTAAAGTGATTGGCTCGTCGCCTTCGCCCACGTCCACATACACTGTCGGGATATAGAGCACAACCTGTGCTATTTAAATTGCTCGAAAAACGTACACGTGCCCAGACTGTCGCGCCCGCCCACAGATCAAATTTTAACGCTAAATTCGCGGTGCGGAAGCCGCGAAACGAAGTGGAACAATTGGCACGAGCAGCAGTACTCACCGTGTTGCCCGCTGTTCCAGCCACACAGCTCGAGAGAGGTCCTGTTATTGTTAATTATCATAACATCCCCGTCGCACATGCCGGTTACAGCGTTCGGCTGACCCTAAAACATTTTTCGGTTCGGCGTACTCTACGTGACCTAAAACTCAGCTCTTTTTTGCTTTTCACACTTGTACGATTATTCAATAGACATCGCTAATTCAAACGAATTACTCGTGTATTTTATTTATGTTAAAAATTCAATATACAATATGTCGTAGCTAGATTACAAAATCTGTCTTTTTATAAAACGTCTAGGCATTTTATAAAGTATTGCCATATTTTCAAATCATGGTTAGATATGAAATATTTTACAATCTGGTTAAGAACTTTGGTCTTTTTACAAAACGCTAACAAGCGATCCGTCAAATTGACAAATGCAACGATTTGTAATAATTAATAATTACTTTAGACTAAAATAATTTATAAAGATGGATGAGATTCCAAGAAACAGTGCAGTTGATAAAAACATATTTTATAATCTGGATTTTGTAATCTGGCTACGACATATATATAAAGCTAATATATTCTTGATTACTTTATCGCGTTTTTTCCTTTCTTCTCTTTCTCTCTCATTATTTACGGATTTATTTGTAATAAAATTGGTTTGATATTAAATACTAGCGCATTTGTACATGTATGAAAAAAGACACTGATAAAGACATTTCCCAAATCGATAATATTGATTTCTGAATAGTACCCAGAAATTAGCATGGCCATAGTCTTGAGAAAAAGACCTAACGCTTCATTCGCACGTCGCATTAATATTCATCGACATTGTCTTGACAACTCGCGGAATATTAGATGTAATAAACAGCACTCGGGAATCGACAATTGCAACTAGCCCCCTATTTGCTCCCAGTAGATAACACTATAATAAGACATCCCTGAGACTTACAATGTTGAAATGGACGAAGTCAATCCTCAACTGGCTGACCTCCGTATCGATCTTCCGTACAACCACCGAGCAGTTCATAGGCCGGTCGATGAGGTTGGGAAAACCAGGACTGGTCACGTAGGTCAGATTATTCTGTACTTCATTGTCGCAGCTTGCCGTGACTGTAAACCATATTAATTGCTGACACAGTTAACGAAATACTTGCGCCAGTCGTAGGGGCGTTTGCGTTTCGTACACTTCGGAATATTTAATTGGTACGTAAGAACGTTCAATATGTAGGGCCCTCATGATCCCGCAGGATTTATCCGCATTTATATCCGGCCCGAAACGCGACCGAATGCGGAGTAACGGGTTAAACTCGTTAAAATATCATTCGCGACAGTTAAGAATTATATCGATAATGAACGAAAGCAGTATTAATGAACCCCGCGTTTAAAGCCACCGAGGCTCAAGCGTTTAAAGCTCGAGCTAATAACGCTCTGTTAGCCTTCTAAAGTTAAGTGGGAAATCAAACACCTGAGTTGGCTTTTCCTGAACAACATTCAGCGGCAAACTTTTATACTTCGCATCCCTATCGTATTAAACTGCTAAATAACTTTTTGTTCTGCATTGTCTTTCGAAAAATCATGAATTTTTCACGCGGTTCGATCGACGCGGCGCGCAGAAAAGCGCGCGGACGCGAAGGTATGCGAGGGATTATAACAGCGTTATTATTAATTGCGCGAGAATAGGCGCTGCTGGGTTTTCGCCCGAAAACTTCCTGTTTGAAATTCACGTCCGCGCGGACGGATTAAACGCGAATACCAGACATTCTAACACTTTCGTAAGGTATCCCACCGTGGGCGTCGCCGTAGCGTTATTCTCACGAATAGCCTCCGGCTTCGATAACGAGTTCTCTCATTCAGGCATTCAGTGACCGTTTTAGACGCGCTATTCAACCGCGCCCGGCCGCGACCGGCTAGAAGAAACGCTCGCGTGTAGGATCTTACTTCCTCCCGTGTCGCACGGGAGGAAAAGCAACCTGGATGAGCACCATAAAAAATGCATGAGTGGCTGATGCTGCGGCGCAACGTGCCATTCAGCGATTCAATGAAAAGTGCGCGAGGAGCGGGAGATAGGTGAATAGCTTTTGATCCGGCGCTCGCCAACGTTTACCACGTGTACGTGTCGTATATATTTGCCTACGCATCCACAAATACACATATGCGTATCTGTATACCGTACGGTGGCTTGTGTGGGTAAACACGGTATGGGATATCTCAGTCCTTCGGTTTTAATTCTAAGATTCTTTAACAAACCAGCGAATGATTTTCCTCATTTCTGCGTCGCGACGTTTAGGTTTTTAAATTAAACGTTTTGAGATTTCGTGAGGAAACGAGAACGCAGAGACACTGAGAGAAAAATGTAGTTACTTTTGGCCTCAATCATAATTTTATAATATTTTTAACGATAATTATGGTTAACATAATGATGCATACACAGTAAAAAACATTTTGTACTTGTGTTAAAATTTTCCTGTGTAGAAAATTTTGTGTTAAATTTCTAATACGATCGTGTGTTAATTTAATATATCGTCGTTGTGTTACTTGAACTTTTTTATGTTAAATTAATATTCACCATTTTTAAGAGTTAAAATAACACAATTTATATGTAAGTGCATGAATTCTTGGTGACATATTTTATATGTTAAAGTGAACAGAGAAATTGTATTACTTTCCTTTTTATAACAGTTACCATGTGTTAAATTCTTATATTATTCATCATAAAAAGATCAAAACCAAGAATAGATACTTCTCTCAAAAGTTAAAATAACATTTTACCTTACAATTAGTTACATTCAACATTATACATTATACACATATGTCAATTTAACATAAATTTTGATTTCTGACAGCGTCCAAATGTTAAATTTTTTACATATTATTTTTGTTACTTTTTAACACATTTGCTTGATGTTAAATTAACATAAAAATTTGAGTGGATTAATTGGGATATGTGAAATGTGTTAAATTTAACACCAAAATGTTTACTGTATATAGTTAAGTTAATCAGATTTATTGTTAGAAATATTATAAAATTATGATTGAGACCAAACATAATTATATTTTTCTTTCAATACAAGTCTTGAGAGCACAAGGCTCGCTCCGACCTAAACGTAGATCGGCAAACTTCTTAGACGGAAGTGTAATAAATTATAAAATCGGTATCTAAAGGCATATATGTATATATATTCTTTATACTCATCCGCCAATCATTACATAATTGCCGCTCTAATCCCATAAAACTGTGGCGATGGCTATTTATATCTAAAGGTCATGTCCATGTCTTTGACCATGAGAGCATTAGAAATTTATTTTGTTCGTATTACAGCCCTCGTAAATCCGCTCGTAAAGCACATATGCATCATCTTCCTTCCGTAACACATATCAAATTTCGCGATATTAAATTGTGCGGGATGACGCATATATATCTGGCGGCGATACGCGGACGAGCAAAACTCGGACTTCCAAGATGCGCCGAGGAAGAGCTGTGTGTACGGCGAGAAGTGGTATTCGCGAAATCGGTCAAGAATCCGTACGTACGGTATGGCCCTGTTTTCGACTGTGCAATAGCGTGATACCGGATGGCGGAAAAAGCGAATGGATGCGGACCGAATAAAAAGCAACAAGGAGCGATTGGACGAGAGACTTTATAAAACAGTGACGGAAGGTGGAACGGTCTCGGGCTAGCAAATAAGAACCTTTCCGCGCTACATGAGACGTAAATTTTAGGTACCGGCATAAAATAAGGCAACGTTGCTCGTTATGATAAAAGTTTAATCGCCATCGGGATGTACCTGCAAGCTGATGCTGTAAAATTTCTATTCATTTAAATTATCTCCTCGGAAAAAAAGAATTAACATTGTTAGCTGCACAATAAGGGCCGAGGAGATTCTTTCTTCGAGTGAACCAATAATAAATTCTTTAGAAATAAGTAAAATCTGGGCTAAATTTATCCTCCGCTATGCATCTGCAGAGTATCTTATCATAATCGCCGTTAATGTACATAAATGGTGCATTACTTAACGAATTTCATGCCGGTGCCTCTCCTTAATGAGAATTTAATACTCCGGCCAACTACGAAGCTGTTAAGTCCAACGTCGAAAATTCAAGCGCATGAACGAGGTAAATTCTAGAATTTAGAAATGCACGACAATATCCATCTTTCGGCAAGTTTCAAATAGATAGAAACGAAATTGAAACATCCTTTGGCAAATTTCAAATAGATAGAAACATGAAATTGAAACAAATTCCTCGAAAAATTTATCGCTGAAGACATAAATATATATATTTTTATATTTCTCTCTATATATTTATATGACACAAGTAATATGTCCGCAAAATACAAAATTTCATAATACAACACGCTTAGAAGAGATACGACTCCCACAGTTCAATTACATGTGGCAGTGACATACATTCGTCCCTCCATTTACACGGAATATTCGTTCCGAGAGATTCTTTCCTACGCGAATTAAGAATCGTAAATAAAGTCTGCCAGTACAAAAAGAAAAATACGTAAGAGAAAAGCCCATGTACGTTGTAAAAATATTTATTTCACTTGTTTGCGCACAAACAATAATAATGAAAGTTTAATGAAAGTTTCCGCGCAAACAGAGGGATTATATACCGTGTAAAAAAGAAAAATCGCGTTTGAAAAAGCACCGCGTAAATCAAATATCGCGATATCTGCAACGACAGATCTTTAAAGGATGGTATGCTCGATCACGCTCACGGATTCTATTCGCGAATTGTTTAAAAACGATGTAAACAAGGAGATAGTGGGCCTCACACTGTGCAACATTCGTGACCGCGCCGAAAGGCAATTAAGTAACTGTATAACCTGGCCTTCGAGTTCTTCCTCGTCGTGCGAGGAGTTCTCGGGTAAGCGTACCGTTTCCTCCGTTTTTTTTTCCTTTCCTCCTTCAAGTGCTCCCTTTCACGCTATCGAGGAGAGCGTGCTGCTTAAGATCGTCTCGGAGCTACACCCGGCTATCTCGATACCGTTAAACTTAGCAGAAAAGCGCGAAGCTGATCGATTCGGCATCGAATCGACTACACCAACAAGAAAATCGCATAGCATTTTTAGACGCTAAAAATAAACGCGCAACCCCTAACCAGAAGTATATCTTCCGCTCTATTTTTAAACGATAATGTCGCAGCACGAGAGAAATAATGATGTAAAGAAGAAAAATACGATTAATCAGTTGTTTAAGTATAAAAATTGTTTAACGTAGTACACTGAAAAAGAATTCTGGTTAAAAACGGACGAATAAAAAAATCCTGCAGGATTGATCAAATATTCTAGTTATTATAATAGAACTCAGTACTTTATAACTTTAATAATCAGAATTCCTATCATACTAACCAGAATATTTGATCAATCCTAGATTTTTCTGATTCGTCCGTTTTTAATCAGAACAGTTTTCAGTGTAGTCTTATGATTTCATTAGGAATTAAGAATATTTAGGATAAAATGTGACGTAAAGCGAAAGGAGCTTTAAGCTCATTCTTCTTGCGAGCAGAATGCATCGGCACTCCTGCACAGGTCCTCCGGATAGGTTTCGCGATATCGTCTTACGGTGACGCGCATGACAAGTTATATTCACGTACGAATGACAGGTATACTCACATATGCAGCACACGCCGAAACCGAGCGCGCACGGTCCGTGAGATTGCCCGCGCTGAATGCGGCACTCATATGTGTTCATGCATATTCCCTGACGTCGTTTGTCCTGGGACAGGCACTCCTCCTCGACCGGAACGGGAAAGAAGTTCAGCACTGCGGATAAACGCGGAACGAGTGAAATAAACTGGGAGAAATTCCCCCTCGCCCGTTCCTCCCGACTGTCCAATAATGTCACTTTCCGGATCGTTTCGTTACCGTTACATGCAACAAATTACAAGAGTGCGAATAAGCCTGCATGGCAGATAAATTGGTTGCGCGAGTAATCCGGCGAAAATCCGCAGACATGAACTTTTTAGCGGAGCGATAAGTGTTCATTTGCAGCTTCTAGAGTCTCTCTTCGCTTTTATTTAAACGCTTTAAATTTTCATTCGAAAAAAGACCTCATTCGAAAAAGATCTTTGATAAAAATTGACCTTTGCTGTTTTAATAATTTTTTACTTAATTCCTTAGATAATCAATTCAAATGCGGCGAGTAATCATTTTCTTTAAAAGCGAGAAACGGCACGTGATTTGATTAGCAAAGTATAAAACAGGTAATTAGTAACTAAAAATACCGTCGAGAATTAGTAAACAGTATTTGCACGATTATTTGTTAAACAATTGTATTATACAGTTTATCATCCGTTATATATGCACCGTTCGATACGCGGAAAACACATTCGGAGAAGTGCTTTTGCAAAATTCCTAAAATTGCCGTTTACTCTTTCATTTACGTCTCTCCCAAATCGGAAAACAAACGCGCCGGTAAGCTAACGCAAAAGACATAGAAATTTTCCTCGCGAATTTCTTTCGAATTTTCTTGAACTGAAAGGAGGATAGCAACGTCAGCGGCGACGTTATATTCTCATACTCAAAGTATGTATGCCATCACCGTCGCGGTGGCGCGGCGTCGTATTTTCAATTATTAAAATTCGTTACCGAGAACTGTGTGGTGCCCCCTCTTACCGATTTCTTCAAGTCATTTACGATGTTATTACACTCACCCCGGGAAAATCGAGTCGCGTCACGTTCGAGGAGTTCGTTAGACGGTAGCTTATCCGTCGCATGATTCGACCAGAGATTCAGTCCTAGGAGCGACCATTGGTGCGTGGTCTCCGGCAAGGTGAGTAGCACGCTAACGCTGCTTAGCGTGCTACGCCAGATAGTGCACCATCTCCCCACCGGCGGAAACGGTGCCCCGGCAGCTACCGTGGCGATAAACAAGATAAATATCCCATGGTAGCGTGATGGCATAATCGCGCCTTCGGATCACCGGTACGCGACGCGAAAACGCATTACCGATGGTAGCCGCCAAGTTGCAACAAGGGCACATCCGCGCCGACACCGAAGACTGAAGTAGCCGACTGACCGTCAATGGGACCACGCGGACGTGTCGGGCCCACGCATCTCTGGGCCTCTCCTGCCACCGACCACAATATCCCCGCGCAAGACGTTTTCGTATGTAGGTTGAGTAGGTTTTATTGGCGTGACAGAGAATATGTGTCATGACGACTACCAATAAACCTCCTTTCATGCAACATTTCGGATCTTTTATTAACCATTTGTAGAATTTTTTATAAATGTCTTTTTCATTTTCATAGATTTCTTTTCAAAATGAGAAAGAAGAAGAAGAATAAAATTAAATCTAAGAGAATAAAAATAAATATAAATAATTATATGACAAGGAATATGTCTTCCAATTTAATTTAGATCATTGTATTTCAATGACAATAAAGAAGATTATTTATTTCTGTAAAGATAAAAGTTGCAAGTTTAGTTTATAATAAATTAAATAAGTGTAATGCCAATTTATCAAATATATATTTTTTTTCAATATTTGTATTCTAATATATTTAAAAGCTAATAAAATCCTTTTCTATAAATTTTTTTAGTACATAAATCAGGTGAGATGTAATCCATATTTATTAAAATTTGTATTTTTATTTTTCAATCAACTACAATAATATTTCCTAGTCGACACAAAGTTATATTACATTTATGTTATAATCTCGAAATGTAACTGATGCTCTGTGCCGACTGGGTTGATTCTAATTTTAATGAATACTGAATTTAAATATTAATTACTAAACTATTAAAAATTTAAAATTATGAAGAACTCAATTAAAATTCTTATTAACAGTCAGACTCTTATTTAAAAAATAATTATAAATTTATTAGAAAAGAGAATCTTGTATGTATATTGTTTTCAGTGCTGGGGAAAATAGTCAATTAAAATAGAAAATAATTAAAACAATATTTAAATAAAGAATGAATTTATAAAAAATACTATTTGAATTAAGTATTTTGTGTAGTACATTACATATAAAAAGAACAAATAGTATTTGACATTTAAATTTACATTTACTTGAAGCAAGATATTTATTTTACATTTCGATATATCATGTGCAAATATGTTTTCTCTATTTTCTATTTTATTTATTATTTTCTATTTTATCACAAAACACAATAGAAAATAGTAAGACAAGAATGAGAAACGGTAAAAATTTCATGGATGTAATTCATTTTTCTATAAACATTGCATATTTAAAGTATATTTGTTTCATTTCAACTTATTGCACTGGGGCAGCAGTGCAGCGGAAAAGAATATCTTTTATTTATCACAAGTAATTAGGTAACCGATATGACAAGTAAATTTATTTTAAAATATGTTTATAAAAAAATGAATTGCATTTACATATACATATGTATGTCCATGAAATATTTACTGTTTTCTATTGTGTTCTGTGATGAAATAGAAAATAGTAAATAAACTAGAAACAATAGGAAATGGAGAAAATTTATTTGTAATATATCGAAATGTAAAATAAATATCTTACTTCAAGTAAATGTAAATTTAAATAGTCAAACACTATTTGCTCTTTTTATATGAATACTACACAAAATATTTATTTCAAATAGTATTTCTTAAAGGTACATCTTCTAAGTAAATATTTCCATTGGACTTATTTCAATCTTTCCCCAGCACAGATTTTTTTCAATTCCTACACTTCTATGCAACCATCGTCTGCACCTTCTGCCGCATCAACGTACGTTAATATACAAATCTGTTTTATCAACGACGCGTTTTCCTGAATGACCGCCAATCGATCATTCGCCGATTCTGACCTGTAGAAAGGCCGCATCATTCATCCATTCCGTGTCTGTCACGCAACAGCTTTGCGCACAAGCCAGCACAGTCACACGCGCAGCCATAACGTGCACCATCATGTACCATAACGTACGGCCCGCACGATGGTGAGGAATCCGTCTCGTTTCACGTAGACGAGATTGAAAGACGATCGGACGGTCTCGCTGAGCAGTCGACGACGACCGGCAATTAGGTAAGTCAACTCCGTCGGCCCGCCGGCGTCGCCCGGGACGTTGAAGGAACGAGGTTGACGATCGGTGGTCCACGGTGGTCCGCGGAGGTGGACTCGATTTTCAGGGGGAAAGTCAGTTCTCTCGCCTTCGCTCGGCATATAATCGTCGTCTCATCGAAGCGTTTCGCGTAGTGGCGTTGCCATTACGTTTTAACCCTCCCATCGCGTTCGCCTTTGCATTTGATGATCGCTCCGGTCCGGGTGCCGGATCAAGAAGCGAGACGCGCGTCCCGCTCGTAGAACGCGGCGGTGTGTCCGAAGCGATCCGTCGCACGGATCACATTGACAGCACGCCCGCGATTGTGTCCTGCCAATTGCCCTGTCAATTAGCCCTGTCGTATTTGGCGAAGTTAAAGCGTCTTTAACTTGGCCCCGCTCGTGCCTCCAGTTCCATGGAGATCCAGTTCAGTTTAAGTTGTTCCTGGTGCTTTCATTGGTGGCTCCTTTTCCCCGAGTGGAACGGTTCTCGGGACCCCGCGCGCAGGTGGTAAGTAGCTGGAGAACCGCTCCGGCAAGGTAGCAAACTTAGCGATTACTCCTAGCGTTCGTGAATGCTGCAAAATAAAACGCCTTACCTTCCCTTGTATGTGAGAAAACATTGTAACTTGTCACCGTGTATCTTGAAGACAAATTTATACTTTTTTATAAGCCGTTTACCAGCTCTCTCTCTCTCTATCTCTCTTTCTCTAATTTTGTACTGTACTACAATAGAAGCATTTATGATACCTTATTTTGAAGATGTTGCATTTTTTGTTTCTTTTTTCAAACGACTTATTCCGCTTTGTGCCACACGTCTCGCTCGTGTGCACATGGAATGCGAGAGAGTTCTGTTATACTTTTATAGTTAAGTATGACATCTGTCTTTGATGCATATATATATAATTGTGTTACATATTGGACATACATTACGGCACTGCAAATATTTGTATCGGTATCAGATATTAGTTGTTAGCGCAATGCAGCGATAATAATGGTAAGTAAGTACGGCCAATTCAAATTTTCCAACTAAACTACAATAATTAACAAGGTTGATACGCTACCAGAAAACCGCTACTACAGGGGTGGCTGTAATGCAATTATATTCATAGATAAATTCCACTTGTCTGTGAATGTAACGTTTGCTTACGCTCATCGGTACGTCGTGATTTTCTTCCAATTGTGCTCTCTCTCTCTCTCTATCTATCTATCTCTATCTCTTTCTTATGAAAAGTTACCTTCGCGAGTTTCAGACCTTCGCTTTTCTCATAAGCGAAATGCAATTGCAATTTTGTGCCAACCTTGATGTACCATGATCATCACTTTTCTGGCCTTATGAGATTCTGATATTTTCAGAAAATATTGCTGTGAACGTGGATCCACTATTACCGCAGTATCATGCAGAACTTTGATGATCTTGATATAGAGGGACGTAATCCTTCTCATTTATCAGAAGAGGATAAGGAAAAGGTAAACAGAGGGTATAGTACTCTGATGGCTACCGAAACGACCATGTGCCATGAATTATTATCAATTGTGCATGCAAAATAATTGCAAAATTGCAAACAGATACAACTTGTCAGATATGCAAACCCAGATTTCATTTCAAATAATTGTTTTATAATGTATCTTAATACACAGACTTAACATTGCATTCCTCACAAAAATGATACCGTCCAAAAATGGACCGTCACGACTTACGGATAGTTTTGAAATTAGCATTCAACAACGGAAGATCATCTGCCTTACGAATCGTTTATGTTTCGTAGGAAGAATATGATCGGAAGCGTTTAATGCGATGCAGCGTCACTGCTGAAGACGGCGCACTGAGACCTGTCTACTCCGAGACCGAAGATGGTGATATATGGTGTCATATCTGTAACGTTGCCTTATTCGGGGCTCATAAATTGATAAGTCATAATTTGTGTAATCGTCACAAAATGAAACTGGACGAATGGCCATATCCGGTTATGCTGTGGTCTAAACGACCGGATGTGGCCAAGAAGATCGCGCCAGTGCAATCTACCACTATCAGCGATACCCTGGCACCTGGTGAGCCCGTACCACCTGGTATGGAAGATCAAATAACACGGACCACGTCGATACAGATGAGCTTAGATCGTCATCAAAGCTCGCCGCTCATCGGCCTCGAGTATCTACTGGAGTTAGTGGACAACGATTCCTGCGAACCGAGTTACACGTGTGTTTTGTGCGACAAACGTGGCGATCCGCGCACAGTAATGGCCCACATTACCAGTTACAATCACCGAATGACATATCTGAATAGATATTTTCCAACTATATCGCGAGCAATTACGGAGTTACCGCGTACCCCTAACTATAAGCGCGGAGCCAATGAAATATCGGTGTTAGTGGCGAAGAAAATTGAAGAAAAGTTTGGAAGAATGAAGCCGCAATTGGTAGACAAAGGTCAATTTGAAAAAAATAAGATGCAATATATCAAAAGGGTGTATCAGGATGTTCATTTTAGGTAAGTCAAAGTATTCAATTAATATTATTGTTATCGATTAAAATTTATCTTTTTAGTTTAAGACTTAAGTTTAATATTGCAATTTCTAATAATTTTGATTTTTTACTTTATCATCTAAAAATCAATTTGACTGTTTCCTATATACAGAGAAACACCAGACTGTACATTTATGGAAGTTTACGATGTGCGATGGGTAACAAATTTTGACGAAAAAATGGCAGAAATTAATGGTAATATTAGAAAAAAAGGTGGGTATAACATACATTTTATATAATATAACTCTTTCTGAAGCGATAATAAATAATAAAATTAAAAAATCATTAATCTCTATCAAGATTCTCCTGATAAAAAGATTGACGATAAAAGTAAGAAAGAAGAGAAGAAAAAGGAAAAGTCGCCTAAAAAATTAGAGTCTAAAGGAGAAACTACAAAATCGTAAGTAGATGAAGCAGTAAAAGAAAAAGTGTGTAATTGAGAAATAAGTATAATTTTTACAAATTTTGAATCAATATTTTATTTTATTATTTTTAAATAAAATTTAAGAATTCGTTAATTGAACTTGTTTTACAGTTTGATTATTTTTCTTTTGATTATTATTTATATATCTATAAACAAATAGAAAGATAATAGTACATTTTTATTTTGTTACATTTTCTGCTAAAATTATAATTATAATTTAAAAAAAATTTTTTTAAATAATTATAACTTTTGAATATGAATATCTTTGAACTTCGGAATTATTCTTCTCATTTTAGGGGTTTTAAAATGCGTATAGTTAACAAGGATAAAATGAACCTTCGTAAAACCTCGCCGAAGGTCGAGGAAAATGTAAAAAAATCTCCAAAACGACCCTCGGATGATACCAAGTCGCTTTCATCACTTTCGAGCATATCCAGCAGCCCATCGCCGTCCCGTTCGAGATCTCGCTCACCGGGCCGAAGTAAGAAAAGAAATTCTGCCGAGAGAAGCACAGGAAGGTATCGTAGCAGTCTGCGACACTCGCGCGAACGTGTCCGTGGCCGATCGCGATCGCGATCGCGGTCTTTGCAGCCTCTTAGGGAACGCGACAAGTGGGATAAATACCGCGAGCAGATTAGACGTGCCGAAGAAACGTTAGATCGTGCTCTAAAGTTCCACGAGAAGAATCCTGAGAAGCATCCGTCTTATCCAGACGAGTGGAAGAAATTCTGGAACAGACGTTACAAGGAACTTCAGGCCGAAGGTAACGATCCAAGCAAGCACGACTTCAAGCCGGAATGGATTGAGTTTTGGAACAAGCGAATGCGCGAGATTCACAATGAGCAGCTACAGCAACGGAAAGAAGAGATTAAAAAGAGATTGGAACTATCTGAAGATAAACCGCCGGAAAAGTGGAGACGAGAGCGAGAACGAGACCGAGACCGAGAACGAGAACGGGAACGGGAACGGGAACGTTCCCCTACCACGAAGCGTAATAGACATCGCATTGAAAGTGACGATGAGGTAGAGTACGTCGGTACGAAAATGGTCAAGCCTGACTATTATGACCGCCACGAACATAGGGACCGAGATTACGTGTATTCTTCATACTCGCGCGGAAGAGGAAGCGTATACACCCATAATTATCCATCACGTACTAGGCCAATATATTACGCGACGCCGTATCCTGTAAAAGACAAGTCGCTCACTCCACCGCCTGTCACGGAAGAAGTATTGACGGAGGATCTTGAAGTCGTCGGCTTATTGCGATTACTCACAGCACTTGAGGGACAGCTAGGTTCCCTTGGCCCTAAGATAGTATCGCTTTTGTCGAAAGCCTTGGCGGCTGAGAAGGCAAAGCCAAATTCCGCTGAAGAACTGCTATTCGACGAAGAAATGAGCGTCCTGTTCGAGACCGTTAAGGAAAAGCTTAAGGGTCAATTGTTCGCGGGCATGGTGGAAAAAATGGCGATCACAGCCACTAAAACTGCTATACAGAATATCGCCAAGCTGCTGCACAAGGCTTCTGAGAGCAAGAAGAAGCTTGAAGAAGAGAAGAAAAAGAAGGAACGAGAACTTTTAGAGGCAGCTAAACCTACGACGAGTTACATCAATCGGACGTACTCAAGACCGATGGAGGTAGCTACACCGGCCATCAAGTCTGAACCAGTGAGCGTACCGGGTGTCGGCACAGTTGACAAAGTCGCTATCGCTCAGCAGATCGCGGCGGCCCTCGTCGCGCAAGGTAGATCAAATGTTTCGCAGGAGGAATTAGAAACTCTCATTAACGCTGTAGTTGGCATGGCAGAGGCATCGAAACACTCCGATAAGCCCGTCACCACAGCTGACTTCGTCAAAGGTCTAGCGAATTGCGGCACTGTCGCTCCTCTAGCAACAGAGCCTGCCAAAACAAAAACTCTCTCGGGCGAGTCTGCTCAACCTGAGACGGTGAAAATGGAGAATTTGTCAGATCTCGATCTGAAAATAAAGTTGCAAAAATTTAAGGATCTGAGCACACAGGAACAACATAGTCTCATACATTCTCTGAAGCAGCTTGAGGCGAGTGACCCGACGCGAGTAGAGAAATTGAGGGACTACGTTAACCTCGGCATGACAGTACCGTCATTAGGAAGTATGAAATCACCGAGTCCGGAGGACGAAAAGCCCATTAGTAAGAGCAAGAAGAGCAGTTCTCCGTTTTCCACTCGTAAAGGGAATCAAAATCCAACGGACGATGAAGACAAGTGGAAACCTAAAGTGGACATGTTCGCGAACGACGACGACGAGGAGCCACAAGCGAAAAAGGATAGCGATGACAAAACTAAGGCCAAGACGATAGACTTGTCTGACGACGACGACGATTATACGTACGAAGATATCTACAAGGCAGCGAATAAGAATGTGAACGAGAATGAGAAAGCGAAGAAATCTCGTACTTTTACCAAGTCGCCGAAATCGTGGTCTCGATCGCGGTCGCGGTCACGGTCGCAATCGAGATCGAAATCGCGATCAAGGTCAAGATCGAGATCGCGATCACCGAGGCAAAAGGAAATTACGAAAACGAACGATCCGAACGCGATACTGAATGAGACTAAACGTCTGATTGCGAACATAATGTGCGACCTGCCAAACAAATACGTTCCGAAATCGCTAAGTCTTAGTGGCGAGAAAACCGAGCCCGTAGCCAGTTCCGCCGAGCCGGCGCCACCTGGTGCAATGCCGACTTTTTACAATCAAGGTTTTCTTCCGAGCAATCAGCCGCGACCACAAGAACAGCCGATGACCTATCCTAACGTGTCGAATCAACAGTTTCCAAATTATCAACCGCAGCCACAAATGTTTCCTAATAATAATCCTGGTTACATGAACAATGGTTATAATTATCAGGGTTACGGCAATCCAGTTAATCAAGGACAATACGGCGGACCGCCGAATCAGTATCCTCAGCAAACGTATGGTTCTTACAGTGCACCGCAAGCCGCGCCTCCGCCAAATTATGTTCAGCAACCCCCGTCGCAGCAATATGATCCTTACATGCAGCAACAGCGATTTTATTGAGTGTAATGATGACTTTTTTAACGAACATTCGTATTGTGGCGCATCAAATCTACGAGCTCGAACGAAGTCCCGAGTCTTATTGTCTTTCTGTGCACGGACGTACAGATGCCTGTGCCAAGTTTTGAACTCCGTCTCCCTTCACGCATTACGTATTTTTAACGAAATGAGGTCAGATTTTATTTCGTAATTAGCTAACAATAATTATACAGCACTTTCGTTTTTGTGTACGCAAGTGCTTCCGTATTATCGATCAGAAAAGTTGTACTTAGAAAATTGTGATTTCAGACGTTTCGCTCGATTTCTCTCTCTACGTATGTATTTTTATTTATTCGCATCGAATGAAACGTATCCCCTATCTACATCTCCACACATCGAAATGCCACGAGTAAAAAAAGATCATGTATTATCATATGCGACTTGTGATTTCCAAATGGGATAGAATCTCATTTCGATGTATGACAACTCGCCAGAGCGTGTCAATTGTATGTTAGACATGTAATGAAATTTTTTTTTTACACGTATTTCGAGTCTTCATTCATAATTCTCATCCGTTTTCGCGTGAGTATTTGCTGCGCGGGTGTGTGCCAGTGAAAGTCTTATAAGCTGTGTATATTGACCGAATGTCGCGTTTGAGTGAATTGTACATGTACGAAGTGAATGTGTGTCGTTGTTACATACATCGTACGACTTCGACCAGACGAAAGTAAGTAAAATAAACTAATCGTCAGAGCAGTATGCATCGTCACAACATAATTTTACAATTTATAATATATTTGATAATAAACATCATCGCTTTTGTCATATAGAAATTGCGACAATATTTAATAAAGCGGATCGCAATAATTGTGCAAAAGGCTATGTGAAATATTTCACACCAGCGATATTCAGAATAGTTAACATTTACTATGATCAAAGTGTAATTCTTCAATAAATATATCATAAGAATATCCACATTAACGTTGTAATATATTTTCCATTAATTTAAAATAATACGAACTTTAAAGATGCGATGTACTCTATGTTACGACATAATTGATTGAAAAGCGTAATCGACTAACAAAAAAAATTGATGAAATTAAAAATGCTTTATACCAAATACGTATACATCTTTTTTTAATTAAAATAGTTCTTAAAATGCAGAGAAACCGGGAAGGAGATTTCAACTTCAGGAGGAAATTTTAAGAGCTATTTTATACTGTATTATTACAACAGTTACATGCTCGACGTAGCGATATCATATGTTTACGCATTGCACAATGACTAGAGAATTGCAGACATATTCCGTTCTTTGTCCGTGTATCCTCGTGGTAACCGCGAAGAATTAAATAAAGCACAGGATGCGGTTCATACAATATGTACAAATCCCCTTTACAAACGAAAAAAAGAAGCGCGTCGAACCGGGGTTTTAACGGGATTTTCATTTACTTCGGTACGAGGCCTCTGGTTTTGGGGTAAACCGGTGCCGGGATCTGCTGCATCTTGGTGACGCTCTTCGGCCGAACTCGCGCCGATTGTAAACGCGACTTGCTTCTCAGCCTCGTGCTCGAAGCGTCGACGTCTATGTCGCCCTCGTCACGCAGAGCTTCTTCCAGAACGGCTTGAATTGTCGGCGCGATCGCGGGTCCCTGATAATCCAAGGTCGTCCGTGCCGGCATGTCGAGATCCAGATTCAATATGTTCTCGCCTGCGTAACGGCAGCCTCGTCCCATCGCGAGAGCGATTCGCGCGTACTCCGAAACCGGCCTACGCGCACCCGGCGCAGAAGTCGGTCTCTTGATAGCATCTATGCTCGATGGGTCGGGATCTTTCACGACCCAGCAATCCTCTTCTTCGTCCAGGTGGATTCTAGACAGGATCTTCGCCTTCTCTTCTTCAGGTATGAAGTTCTCGATTATGAGATACTTAAGCTTGAGCTCCTTCATCAATTCGTGCTGCTCCTGCTCCAAATCTCGTCTGTCCCTGTTATAGTCGCTGGTCACGTCCTCCAACTCTTGCTTTAGAGCCTGCAATTTCGTGAAGCACTTTCGCAATTTCCGAGACTTCACATCCACCTCCTGCTGCAACGTGGTGTAGGTCTCCCTCACGCCAACCATTGTCAACTCTTCGTCCTCCAACTTCTGCTGCATCTCGACCTCGCGCCTCTTACGTTCTGCGATCTCGGCCGCTTTTTGCTCCAATGCCCTTTGCTGTTCGTTCGTGTGATCAATTATATTTTTACCGCCGCAGAGCATCTTGCTTTCCAAGTCCTTTATTCTTTGAACAAGATTTTCGGTTTCCTGTTTCTCGGCCCTCAACTGCTCCACTATGAGCTTCTTGTCGGTTTCGGATATCTTATTGTCTTCACCTCGACTATCGTCCTCGGATTCCGAATCGATCGTCTCGTCCCCCTTTTTCCTCTTCGACTTCTTTTTCTTCCGTTGCACCACACCTTTCTGCGCGAGTTTTTCCTTCAATCGACCTATTTCCTCTTGATATTGCCTCAATAAAGCATCCTTTGGATCCTCATTAATTCTAGGCTTGTTCTTGATATTCTTAGCACGGCTAGCGTATCGTAGAGTCGTCAAAGTCTCGTCATAATTGTAGCTGGCCGGTCCGATATTCGCTACCATAATCGTCTTCGAATTACCACCTAAAGAGTCTTGCAGCAATCTCGTCAGCTTAGAGTCTCGATATGGCACATGCGTGGTTTTACCGTCTACCAACGCCGAAATCACATTACCCAAGGCCGACAAACTCAGATTGATCTTGCTCGCTTCCTTCAGCCTTTCGCCGGACGAGCCAGTCTTGCTTTGTCTCTCGCTACCCGCGAGATCGACTAGATTCAAGCGTCCCACTCTGATGCCACCGGTGTCGCCGATACTGCCCATCTCAATAGTGATAAGAAAGATCGCGTGCGATCGTGAACTGTGCTCGTTCATGTTCGTCGCGCCGATCGTTCTGTTTTGATTGCCCACGTTCATTAGATGCTGTATCTCCGCCGCGCTCTTACAAACGGCGGTCGACAGGTCCTTGACGTACACTCCGATGTCCGGTTTCTCCTTCAGCTCGAAGCGCAAACTCTGATCCGGATGCAGCAGATCACGTATCTCCTCCTGATAAATCTCCAGGTAGCTGGCCCTCACCAGATACTGCATGTTCTCTGATCTGCCGATGTGGTTGAATATGTGCTCGAAGGAGCGCGGGATGACGCCGCGCCTCTCGTGATCCATCTTCGAGCCCTCCATGGTGTACGTCTTCCCGGTGCCGGTCTGCCCGTAGGCGAAGATAGTGCCGTTGAAGCCGTCGAGTATCGAGGACACCAGGGGCCTGACCGTCTCCTCGTACAGCTCCTGCTGGCTGGAATTCCAGTCGTACACCGCGTCGAAGGTAAACACCTTGACGGTCTCGCTGGACGGATCGTCGCGCGGATGCCGCACCTCAACCGCGCCTCTGGACGGGATCACGTCGACCACGCGGATGTAACCGCGAGTGATCTCCCGCTCGTCCATCGGTCGGCATCGCACGACCACCTGCACGCACTGCGTCGCCACCTCGACGACCGCGCTCGACTTCATGTTCTTCTTCTTCCAGGTTTTCTGCTGGTTGTCCGATTTCTCCATGCCGGCGATGAAGTGTACAGCTTTCGTCTGCAAAACATGGATTTGTCAATCATGCGTCCTGACCGAATCTGCTTACTTTCATATTTAAGAAATTAATATTTTGATCATTTTTCAAATAAACTATCTCCAAAATTGAAATCGACATATACATATGTATTATTTTAAAATCTCGATATTCTAGTTTTGCGTATAATATTTTAAGAATTATTTTATTAACTGCACTATACTCGTTATAATTACTAATTATATAGTTCTTATAAAAGAATCAGTATTTAAAAGAAACATTTTTGCATATAATGAAATACCTCTACGGCAAATTTGAATATATAATTTTGACCTAGAAGTTTCTTCTTGCAAATGATGCATTCACAATGTAGATCTAATCTCATTGAAAAATCAATATCGTAATTTAAAAGTTCTTCAAACCAATTGTAATGAAAATATTTTTTTATAACAGCCTTTTCGTTTCCTATTTTTTATTCTTTTTAAATATTTAAATTTCAAATATACGTGATAAATTTATCATTTGACGATCGATCTTTTTAATAAATTTAATTATCTGTCGAAGATCAAAAAAAATCTTTGAAAATAAGAGATTAAATTAACTATTTCTGTGAATTCTAGCATTTTATCTAAAACCAAATTAAGAGAAATGACGATTGAGTTATCGAAACTTCAAGCAATAAATGAATTAAAGGATTTTTATACGCATCATCACGTCGACATACACTTAAATAGCACAACCTTCAATCAACACATCGTCGTTCACGATTGCTCAATGTTACTTTCATGAAACTTCGTCGCCATGCTTACACGACTTTGCGAATCGATAAAACTTGGCACGAAAATGCATTAGTCAAATGAAAGTCATGCTCTATGCAATATTAACTATGCATCTTAAAATTTTGATTACTTTTTCATTTAATTGTTTGATTATTAATCTTACGCAATATTTCAAAAATTTTTATCATTAAATTATTATGTTTCGAATCCATTTTTTATTTGCGGGAAAAAAAACGAAGAAAGGCGAGAGCAGTTTTTATGTTCTACTGATTGAAAATAGATCCTAGAGCTCCGATATCGTTTACAGACCTGTAAAGCGATGTCGACCATTTTCTGGTTTCATTTTAAATGCGCTCCAACCGCATTCCATTTGAATTGGTATAAATTAAAATAACGGAATATATCGGTTAAAATTCAAAACAAATCGTCAATTTACTTATTGAAAAAGACTCGATGATATTGTATTTAATAAGGATCAGGTGTTATTTATTTTATCGCCGTCCAATATTTCATTTATAAAATTATTTATCTACATTTTTCTAAAACTGTTATTCCATCTGATTGAATAATTGAAAAACAACTTTATAGAATATAAAGTCATAAAATATAATAAGAAACAAAGTAAAAGCTACGTGAAAATGTCAAATGTCAAATTTATCAAGGCACGTATCCGTGTTCATTTTTCAATTTCTTGTCGATCGAGAATTTATACGGGAGTGCAGGAATTTTCCTTCAAATTCGAAAGAGAAATAAAAAGAAAAAAAAATTCGAAAAAATTATCGTGCAACCATCTTTTTTTTTTTATGCGCTACGCTGAGACGCACGGCCTGTCAATAATTTAAACGCAAACTTTATAAAGTATCCGTAACAAGAATACATAATAAATAAGAATTACGTGTCGAATATGATATTAAGACGCGCATTTATTTTTCAGCTTCTCGTCGATCGAGAATTTATACGGAGTTACAGCGACGCGAGGGACTATCCTAGAAATTTAAATTGGAGAATAAAATAACCACGGGAGAATTGTGAAACCGTCTCCTTTTTTTTTTTTTAATGCGCTGCACAAAAAATGCACAAGACCTGTCAATAATTTAAACACAACTTTACGACACTATCTGTAACAGGAATAAATAAAATAAAAACCCGTGTATCAAATGTGACATGAAGACGTGTATCTGTACTTACTTACGACGCGAGCAACTGCCCTGAAAACTTGAAAATGAAATAACTACGAGAAAAATAAAATCGCGAAATTACTCCTCTTTTTTTTTAATCGTGAGCTCCGCTAAGACGCGAGGCCTGTCAAATTCGTGGTACTTACCGTACGGCTAAGGGTTAAACGTATAGAATGTGCACGCGTACGTGCGAGCGTCACGTCGCGTCGAGGGGGAAGAACGGAGCTCTAAGGATTTATTTCTGCGCCCGCCGCGAAGGGAGCAGCGCATTCGGAACTGTAAGGAATCTCGGCTCGCTCGCTCGCTCGTCGATTCATTACCGTGTTCTACGTGTTGCCCTCCGCCGCGAGGTATCGGTATTGATCCATTGTTCAAGCCCAAGGATTTGTTGTCAACGGGTCGCCGTCGTTCTTCCCCGCATATTGATTCTCGCGCACCGCGCGGCGACGACGGGACGGGAGCGTGTCGGGGAGTATTCGAGCTGATCGAGACGCGTTTTTAACCGGCAACACCTGGGCGACGCGCTCACTTCACGGCACTCGCGCTACGCGAAAGCGATCATCGCGTAACATGTTTCCCGACGGGGAAGGAGCCGCGCGCGAGAAACGCGTGAACCGCACGTCAGGCGTGCGCGCGCGCGAGCGGGTGTCAGCCGCGCGACGCCGGGCTGGGGACGTCACGAAATCGATATCTCGTCGCGCCATCGAACGCGACGAGACGAGACGGCAGAGTCGAGTTTGGCGCGCCGGGCGGGCTCTGCTTTACCGACCGCGTAGACTTTACTCCACCGTGAAGGGCGTCGAGTCTGCTTAGGACTTGATTTCTGATTCGCGTTCATGGGAGCTTATATGTATATAGGAGCGCCTTTGTCCTGTCTTTCCCAATCAGCATTACCATTATTTTTTTAATATTTTTTTACTTATTATAATAAAAATAAAATATTTAAAATGTAATGGTTGCCGGGGGGTCGATTCTGTATCTTTTTTAAAAAAGTGAAAATGTGAAAAATGAGCAAATTTACTAGATGTTGACCAATGAAATTACAAAATCTTAGTGAATCTGCTCACTTTTCACATTTTCACTTTTTCAAAAGATACAGAATCGACTCCTTGATTGGGTTCCCGTGTATCGAGAGCACGTAAAGTTAAAAATGACAATTAAATGAATTATGAATAGAGAGAAAGTGATATTTTCTATTTCTTTGTTTCCGAAAGTATGAATATGAGCGACGATTGTATATTCATGGACGGAATGATTACAATACTTTTTTTTTAATGGGTTTAGAAACGTGCATTTAGATTAAAAATGAGAATTACCACTTTCACTCGTGCGCAATGGATGGCTATAATATTGTTAAACCTGCATAAATAATGTATAAATTTAAACGACAAGTATTATATGTCTCTCGTGAGATATATCTGCTGATAAAACCACTAATAAATATAACATTAAATTAAACATTAAAAGTCGAGTGTTTTTCTATTTATTATGTCTTTGCGCCATATTTTGGTGTACGCGTACACGTATTAATATATATTTCACATGTGCATATTTTGATTTTTTAATTGTTTTTTTTTTTTTTCGTATTTCGAATCGATATCAATTCGATGTATTTTGTGTCGAAAAAGCATCACGTCGACGTCGATTCGATGTCTTTTCCATCATTATGGTTGCGTTCTTAAATTTGCAACAGATGTAGCTGGATGCATCTCTGTATCGTGTTATTCTTGTTGTTCATTAAATGTTAAACAAGGATAACACGATACGAAGCTGCATCCAGCTACATCTGTTGCAAATTTAAGAACGCAACCCATTTTTCACTTGGAGGTCTGAATCTGGGTTCAGTTGTAAAAATTGTATAAAAGTTTGCAAATAAAAGTCTTGTATATAGGATTATGAAGAAACATGTAATATTTATGTGCAAATTTATAGAAATATAATTTTTATTAAACTGTACTTTTTTTCCGTAACACATGCAATAAGGTAAAAGAATAATCCTTTACTGTGAAATATTGCAAAGTGCAATATGTAACAAAATAAAAATTCAGACAAGTGAAACCCTTTTTTTGTTTTTATTCACTTGGAATAAATTCATTTCTTGCATTACCATCATGAAAATTTCATGACTAATAGTTATCCGAACATTTATATAATCATTTTTGACTTTAATTAAAGGCGTGTATCTTTATTGGAAAGAACATTCTTTCGTTCTACGTCTGACAAAGACGTTTATAAATTTTCCGATTTTCGGTTTTCAACGAGTCACCGTGTTTTCTGAACGCAGCCAACCTTTCGTTTCGAGGAAGTGACGTCACGGCACACGGTGACTTTCGTGGCATAAGAGCCGGAGTTGAGCGGAGTGATATGCGAGTCATCTACGTTTCGGCGAGGAGGTCACAGTGTCTGTCTGTGTAATTAATCGGTCATTCATAATCGAGATTGATGACGGGGAATCGACATTTTTATGCATAAAAATCTCTTCCATCCGCTGGTGAGACGTCGCATCTTGCGATAGAATTCTGCGATACATGATAGGTTACTTGCACTAAATTTAGCCACTGGCCGTATTTCAATTTGCAGCATTTCATGCTTTGTCACAAAATACCATATTTTATTTAATATATGAAACAACAATATTTTTCTGTGAGAGAAAAAAAATAGTAATTAATCTTTCTTCAAGTGTACAGGTTGACAATCGTAAAATTGCTGAATACTAAATGACTGTTATTTTGCGAGGACAGAATAAAGTGAATTAAAAACTATTCTGTGAATGAAATCATTTTTGGCACGTAATACAAAAAGGATATACATATGTAAAGTTAGAAAAATAAATATTGTGAGGAAAAACTGATAATCCACTTAATTTTACGTTCAGTACAAGAGATACGCTCGTCTTTCAGATAATGCTTATCTGAACTCGCACAGTAGCTTCGAGAGAAGCTTTTAAAAATTACTAAATACTAACATTAAGAACTATAATTATGCTTTTATAAATTTTATGTAAATTCCTTTCATCGCTGAGTTGTGCAACTCTAACTCATTTTTAATATTTATTTTTACAAGTTTATAAATGTATATTTGCCTGCACGTTTATAAAAATAATGAGTTTTTTCCACAGAATAGTATTTATTTATTTTATTGTAAAATAACAGCATTTTGTAACTTTTGATTTGTTATCTTGTATGCAGTGACTTATTTTATATATTTTAATGTAATATATTTTAAATGTATAAATTATCTTGTAATAAAATTAAATTAATTAGAAATAATTGTCTTGAGTTGTTACTTAAAGTTGTTAATATTAATTAAAGGATTAATTAAAGGATTAATTAAAGGATTAATTGTGTGTGTCTATTATTTTATTGTATAACAAGCTTGTTTGAATTACAATTATAGAGCAAAATATAGCTACATATTTTTTTACTGTTTACTGTTACAGGTAACATGAAATTGTGGATCGTGATAGCACACATCACATTGGTCGCCACTAATCTATGGGTTACAGCCCATTTCCAGGAAGAAGTGCCTGAGGATAATGAGTTTGCGGAATTTGAAGATTTTGAGGAGGAAAAGCCAAGTGTGCTCATCGAACGGGTACCGGAATTGCCTCCAGAAGAGGAATTAAATCAAGATTTCGAGGAGGATGATGTCTTGGTTACAGACGGTGACAGTGAATTCGATCACTTCCAAGATGAGGAGGAATTTGAGGGGCTAGACGTTGCAGGAGGCAACGCTGGTCCAAAGAATGATGAACCTTCCACATTGACCATTACAAAAGTCCCATTTCATCTGCGAGAGAGATGGGACAGTTATTACTTAGAAATACTAATGATAACTGGACTGGTGGTATATTTCATAAATTATATAGTAGGACGTACCAAAAATGCTCATATAGTTGAGCAATGGCTCGCAGATCATAAGCAGCTTTTGCTGGATAATTTTTCCCTCTTCGGTCATTCAGGCAAATCAAACGAGAACGCAAATGACAATGGTTTTATAAGGCAAAGCGAATCGCAATACAGCTTGTACTGTTCTGGGCGTGTCGGCTGTGATTCGATGCTTATAGAATTGAAATTAATAAAGAGACAAGATTTGGTCGCTGTATTAGCTCAACTGGTGCGACCACAAAACGATCAAGTTCATATAGAAGTGGAGCTTTCAAAGGATGAAGTAGATAATTTCGTTTTAGCAGTCGCCACAAAGCGGCTGGCGATGCATTTAGTGCGCGACATGGCGGATATTAGCGTCTATTGTCCAGAGAAACGATCTGGAGAAAAGTTCGGTCTTCCATCAGGCTTTTACGTGATGTCTGAGATTCCAGAAGCAACGGCGGCTATATTGGACATCAGGGTTCAGCAAGCCTTCTCAAAGTTTGCGCCTTACATAGAGTATATCCATATTAGTGATCAATTCAGTGGACGCAAACCACAGGAGTAAGTAGAAATGTATTAACTCGTGCATGCTAAAAATAATTATTTAAATAAAATATAAGGAAGAAGACTTAAGAGTATAGATAAATATAATATTAAATAAATCAATGCTAATATTTAATTTAATTTCAGAGATACTACTCAATTAACAATGCCTGAAGTTAGAAGAGTACTATTGATGAGTTTGAATATTAGTCTTAAGGGCCGCGCATGTAATCCAGAGACTCAAGAAAAACTCAAACCTTTACTTCAACTTGCTTTCTATTTAATCGATAAGCTGCGACGTTACAAACTGTCTAAAGAGGTTTGTATTTCGTTGCTATAGTGAAAAAACGCTCGTAAAATATTACAATTGTATAAATTTCATTATTTATAGGGTAAAAATAAAGCAGATAAAAATCGGTTGAAAGTGGAGGAAGCCTTCCTGAAAACAACACATGCCGCAAGGGCTGAAGCTGCGGCGCAAAGGCGAGAGGAGCGTCGGAGAGCCGAGCAGGAAAGAATACTCCAAGAGGAAGATCCGGACAAACAACGGAAGTGGGAAGAAAAAGAACAACGAAGATTGGCCAAAAAACGTGCCCCCAGAATGAAGCAACTCAAGGTGAAAGCTTTGTGATACAATCATTGTTAACGGGTGGATTGCGATATTTTAAAGAACAAATCTGGTACCACTCGGGAAAGAAAATTCGTAAGTAATTGCATTGGGATATGTACTTCGTCCAAATTATCTACGAAATATGCTAACTTATGTCTTCATTGAGATTCATATATTCACTCAGTGTTCTCACACGAAGTATCGAACTTATTAAAGAAAGTACAAACGACTGTGAAAAAAAAGTATCCTGCGAATTGTAAGTTTGTTGTGTGACGTATATTTTATTTGCCCTACTGCCAGCTTACATACTTAAATATCATAGAGATATATAATATTCCCTGTTGAAACAAGAATAATAAAATTTAGCGTATATTGTATATACATATGATATATTATCATACCTCTTTTTTTTAATGCTATATTCTAACGAATTGATACAATAGCCGTAAAATTGTCCTTTAATATTGAACATTGAAACAGCATTCATGTTCAAAGGAGACTCATACTAACATTCAAGAAACTTTTTTTTCTCATGTTTGAATGCATTATTAATTCAATAATTTACATAATTACAAATTTAATTATATCATTTATTTAAATGTATATATAATTTAATTTCTTACAAATTTATAATAATATAATTATTTGGATATGTGTTTAATACTTTTCATGTTTTTACATCCATCATATAAATGGAAGTATAAAAACCTGGTCTTAACCTTAAAAAGTGCGAAGTAAAAGTATATTATTTATTATACATAATAATAATTAGTCATTTGTTTTCCAAGCAACGTGCTACAGTGTGCCAGTGCAATGCTTTAGCAATGCTTAGCATAAATATATATTATCTGAGCAATAGACCAATTAATAATTAATATTAAAAAAATATACATTAAGTTCAAACGTTAATAATCTGTTGTTTGTTCTGACTTTTCATGTCAAATGGAGAGTTAACTATTTTTAGCACGTCTTAAATGATTTATTTTGGACAATAATTAATGGTCACTAAGTGTGTACATCGATCGTGGAAATATTTTAAAGTTTTGAATTTTTTAAAGAGATATCTCTAAGAGATAAAAATATTTGAATATAAAATTGCGTTATTTATATTAAGAAGATGAAAGGTAAAGTTAAACTAGGGAATTTCCGGACTATGCAAAAGTTTTGTATTATTCTGGATGACTGTTTTGGAAAACAGAAAGTTGCTATCCGAGACAAAATCCGCTATGACTATATTAAGCCCGCCACGGCCAGGTCGCTTCTGATTTATCCAAGAGAGAATTGCTTTCTGGCAGCGAGACACCAGATCTCTTTGCAGGGTACCGCACAAATGTTTCATGACGTAAGACGTATCCGGCGTCAAGACGCATTGCGATACAAACGCGATGTCCAACGATCTGTTCTGTAGTTCGGCATTCAAGAAGTTAATCAATTCGTCCACGCGAACAGTGTTGGGCCATACGGTACGCCAGAGACCGGACGGCCAGAGATTCGCATAATTGCGCGCGTAAACGTTTCTGTAAATCACGAACACCTGGTATCGCTTTAGGACCAGCCATTGCAGCGTTATGTGATCGAATCTGGATGAGACTGGGCACAATTTTCCACGAAAAATCTGGGTTATTCTGTCTATGAGATGGTGATGATCCTGATCCGTGAAGGCGTAGAAATGCTGGAAGTCCAGGATAACGATCTCGTTCGCATGCGAGGTGAGCCAATCAGCCACATCCAGGAGCGGCTTGCTGACTTCCGCGCCGTACAGACCGTGAAGGAAGTATATATTGTTGGTTCTCGGCTTTGTGGCAACGCGCAGATCTAAATATCGGATTCCGCCGTTAAGCTGTTGCTTGATATCATCGCGTTGAGTAATAGACCAATTTAAGATAATGGGCTTGGCAACGAATGAGCAGTAACGACCAAGCGTTCGAATAAATGCAGGTTCGTCCGGCCCCACGTCGTTGCGTCTCTCGATCGTGTAAGTCATGGTATCGTGAGAACCTAGAAGTTTGTATCACAATCATCAGTACTCTTGGCAGATATTTAATGCTAAATATAGATTGATTACTCATTAACATCTGCTCTTACTGCACAACTGCAGTTTAACAACAATACATATTGAAATAAGATTCATGTGAGGTTTATGAAGTTTTCCTTTTTGATTTTTAAACTCATTCTTTTATTATAAAATAAATCTAATTTGTAAGTAATATTTATAAATTTAAAAGATTTGATTCTCATGAAGTTATGATATAAAAGCAAAATAAAATATAAAGTTTGAAATTCAACAAGTTTAATGAACGAAATAAAATAATAATTTCAATAACAATTTCTTAAAGTAAATTTGGAAAATTTACTTTAAGAATTTCGTTTTGTGTAATCTTGTACAACATATAATTGCAAAAACTAAATTTCAATTAAACATTTCTGAGAATTAAAAAAAAACTTTAAAATTGTAGATAAATATAAATTAAAAAATTCTTCTCTTGTAATTCTTCTCTTATTCTTGCTTTTATCGAAACTGATCAAATCGTGATACGTTTCATTATCTACAAATGAGTAATATTGACTTGAGCAACATTGAAAATACATAGATCTACATAAATCAATTTTACAGGCGAGCGTAACTGCGCATGAACAACTTAAACGTACCGGGTATCGCCAGATGTATTATGGGTATATTCTTAAGTGGCGCCGGAAGCCGAGTCATCCAAAATTCCAGGTCGTCATTCAAAACCGTACCTGGCCATCTCGCCATGTTCTCACCCTTTCTTGCGTCTTCCATGGTGTCCGAATTGATCCAAATTTGCAGCAATTGCGTCTCAGGTCACATCTCTTGTCGGAGATACATGAACACGAGAGGATCCGAATCTTGGCGTCGGTCTCGCGACGGAGTCACGAGACGCGACCGCAGGTGTCGACCTGCGTATAACAGTACAAATGACGCACTGACTCGTACAATGTCGAGCGCTTTATAGGCATTCATGTACTTTCCCACGGTGATTTCGAGCCCGGCCGCGCTAGGCGGCCAGCGTACGCTCGTCCACCGTAACCTCGCTCTGTAATACAACTGTAAATACAGCTGCTGCTACGTGCATCAGCTGCAGTCGCATTTTTGAAGAATGTACATTTTTTGCCTCCCTTGCAACTCTTTTTACGTGGTATTGCTGTTGCGAGATGTAGACTTTGCGGACGGACGATAGTAGAAGCGATAAAGATTTGACAAGACAAACAGCGAGATTAGTCTCTCACTGGAATAAACAACGCTACGCGCGCTCTCTGCTCTGCGCATACGCGTGTTTTAATTATGCAATCAATTTTATGAATGTACCGCGAGACATCTACGAAAATCTTGGGATAAACTTGGGTCGTGTGCTTTGAGTTGAAATAGCCTTTCTGTGCATGCCATTATTGATTGAAAGTCAACTAGTTTTGTTCCACATGTGCATTTTTTTACATACTCTTCGAAATGAAGTTAGGACAAGACATGTCACTCCAAAGATTCAGGCTCCGTTTTCTCCATCTAAAATGTAATTTAATATTATACTCTTTGATATTATTAAGAAACTATTTATGTATTTATTAAAACAGCAAACGTTCTATTGTTAAGAAATCCTTAAGAGAAATATATTTTTAAGGGACTCTAAACATTTTATAATATATATTTTGTATATATACATATAAATTATCTTATTTGAGAATTAACTTATTTGAGAAATACGTTAAGAAACAATACTTTCAGACATGTTGCTTATAAGACTTCCAAACTTTTCCAATAATATTAATGGAACCTATATTATAAAATATTGAAGCGATATAAAATTATTCCAGTACTGTATCATATACATCTTATTTGCGCGGCATTGTATTGCGTATTTTACCTGTGAATCATCGTCTTTCATTATACCGGAAACGTTATGCTTCTCGAGTATATTCTGCAGCAAATAAATGATCTTCTGTTTCTGATCGGCGCAACATGAAGTACAAATATCATTCGTGCAGACATGCTCTTGCAACTGGAAACAATTATTTCTTTGTACATACATTCGCGTACATTGTACATACGTTCTTATATCTAATTATTCGCGCGTTGTGATTATTGATAATAATTTAATGCTGTTTAATTCTATTTAATAATATATAAAAAATATAATTTATTATTGTTGTATATTGTTGAATTATTATTAATTTATATTCTTTTCAGGCATTCAAACATTTATGACCCGTATACAGTGCCATCAAGAGAAGATACTTTCTTTATCTGAGATATTCGCGTGAAAAAAAAGGTACCTGTAATACTTCCAAGACGCATTTCTTGGCTTCGTTCAAGAGTTTGTTCAACTTATCGAATTCCTCGCATTTTTTCCGCACTTCCTTCAGGACCTCTTCCCGGGCATTTTTGGTCTCTTGCAAACGTCGCTCAAGATCCTTCACTTTCTTCTCCGACTCCACGCATCTCGCCTTATACTCGCCTATCACATGGTCGTAATTGCCGAATCTTACGTTCTCACGTTGCAATCGCCCATACTCGAGGACCGTGTCCACGTGCTCCTGAGCGAGTTCGTGCATCGCTTGTCTGTGCCTCATCGCGTCCTCCTGCGCGATCTTGGCCTCGTTCTCGAGCAGCTCGCACTGCAGTCTGAGCACACGATCGGTTTCCTTGCACTCCGCGCTCCGCGTTTCCAGGTCCTGGCAGTCCTTCAGCAACGAATTCAACTCGTGGTTCAGCGCGATATTCCTTCTGACCGCGTTGTGCATCACGTCCGCTATACGAACGTTTGTCGCTTCTTTGAACTCCCGGGCAAGTTGTTTCAATCGTTCTTCCATCTCCTTTTGCATTCTGCAAACATATTGTTATGGCAAATATATTGTTCAATGATTAAATATTAAACGATATTAAAATGCCATTTTGTCAAATATCAACAATTTGTTAAGAATTATCTCTGAAATATGTAAATCTTATAAAAGAAAGATATTGCACAGCTTCTGAAAACGCTCTATGTAACTGATATTCAAATATGGCATTTAGGATAATAAGGGATACTTTATTGATCTGTTTACTTAGCCTTGGCAATGATGACCGATTTCTCCGTTTCATAGAGCGTCGTCTTGTGCGACTCCTCCTGTTTCGCCATTTCGTCTTCTTGCACCTCAAATTTGCGCATTAAATCCAAACGGGCTAGTCTCCAGTCTTCCAATGCGTTTAGCTTCCCAGCTGACGCAAAGTAAACATGAAACACACAATTTCTCGTTTATTTGTATTCTCTTTTCTCGTATATTATAACAATTTTATATTACCTGCGAGTTTCACTTCAGCGCTTAAATTACTTTCCATAGTACGGTACTCTTGTTCCATTGCGCTTTCTGTCTTTTTGTACTCGGCTTGCTCCTGCTTTCTCAGGTTTTCCAAGGCCAATAAACGTTCACTCAGCTCGCGAGCTTCTTCTATCTTTCCTTCTAATTCTCGTTTCAAATGCGCTACGATGTCAGATCGGTCTTCTTTCAACTGCTCCAACTTTTTCGTCAAATTCTTTACCTCGATTTCAAGCTCCTCATTTCGGCTGCGCAATCTTAAAACAGTATCGGGAGGAATACGTCATTAAACGAGTCAGAGCTAAAAGTAAAACATATCAGCCTCAATCTTAACGAAACAAACCGTGACAGCTGTCTATTGTTGTCTAGAATTTGTTGCTCGAAGGACACCGTTTCTCGCTCGTTTAAACACTTTTTCCGTACTTTCTTCTCTTTGTCACGGTTCTTCTTTTTCAACATCTTGTTACTCTTATACGCTAGTTATGCGTATAAGAGTATTGTCCTTTGTACATACGCTCCCACAAATTTTTTTTTTGTTATGACTTTTTAAATTATTTATATCAGAAGCATGTCGCACATGAAATTGAAATTTGTGAAAAGTCGAGTCGAGATTTTTAAATTCAGTTGGAATTACTACATTGTGTCCACTGCACAACATCAAATATCAATACAGCTTTCGTTGTAACTCCATCTCTGTTACCATAGTAAAGAGATAACAAACCAAATATATCTTCTACAAAAGTGTATAAGTGCACAAATATGAGGTACATGAATAAATGTCAACACAATAGAATTAATATAAAATATCAATTAAAATAACATAGTCCTTATACATAATAAGAATATTACATAAAGAAATATGAACGAAATATAATAAATAGTAAGATACTTATATACAGGATATTCCAAACTATTCGCTAATATCGCTTTAAATATTAATTATATTTGCGTCTGCTTTTATATATAATTTAACAATAACATGATAGAATAAAGGAATAAATTTGTATTTTAATTTTATTCGTTGTAATATTGAGAGCTACATTGTAAACTCCTGTATATAATATAATAATCCAATAGAACAAGTTGTAAAATAATATGTAATATAAGAAATATTAATATTTGGCATGTATATTATGTACGTCAACTACGTTCCGTTATTTATTATCAGTGCTGAAAATCTATAATATACAGGGTGAGTTTTAATGGATGAACCAGCTTTTTACCATGAGAGCTGCGTTACCGATTCTATTATACACACATTTATATCACACTTAGACATTTAGCACACAAACGGTCATTATAAGCATGTGTGTATAGTAGAGTCGGTAATCTTAGCTCTCATGGTAAAAAGCTGGTTCATCCATTAAAACTCACCCTGTATATAACGTTTTACGTGCATTATAAATCTTTAACACAATAATGAATATTGGAACGCAGTCTATGTATCAAATGACACTTACACGCTTCTAACATTTTCATTTCACTCAATTTTTGCATATATACAATCCAATCTATTTGCATAATTATAATTGTTTACACAGCCATTGCAATATCATGCATCACGTAAAGATCGTAATATTCTTTGGCAATAAAACAATTTTATTAGATAAATAATCAACAATCTTTTTAATTCGTATTTTATATTACAGCAATGTTTTGTTATTTAATTATGTATTATGTGTAATCTAAGATAATTACAAATGTGTCACTGAAAAAAGTTGTATAAGTGATTTAGTTGTACAAAACTATCACGAAATAATATTGTTGCAAAGATAGTTGAATGTTATATGTATAAGAAAATATGATATATAGAACTGCGAATTTGAATCATTCTGTTTTGCAAAAAGAGGGAACTCTAAAATCATTCGTAATAAACCCGTTCATTTATGGACAATATCCCTACTCACATGATATACATTGAGCTTAATAATGGAACTTTATAAACTAGGAACTAAGCTTAGAGTTCACGTATTAGCATACAAGAAATAACTAAAGTAATTTAAATAAAACAAATCATAAATTTTATCAGTTATGGCGTAATATAACTTTCAATGAATTTAGATGTATATAAACTCTAGGAAGTAAATTACTACAATATATACATTTAACGCACTAAAATATTGCGAACTCGAGGTTATTCAACTTGCACCATCAGAAAGAGAGGATGTTATCAAAAATGATTTTCCAATACGAATCTCTTATAAAATTCTTTCCAAGCTTAGTCTAGAAAAATCTATGTATATTCATATATGTATACGAGATAAAATGAATGAAAGTACAAAATTTAGTTAACAGGAGGTCTCGGTGGGGGAGGTGGCTGCGGTCTGCGGAAGTATATAATAAGACTAAGCATTCCTGTGAGAAATCCGATAAGATACAGATCCCAGTTTTGCCCGAGCAATTGATCCCATTTATCCAATTGATCGACTAAACTGAATTCCTGTAGATAATCGAAGCCGAAGAGGAAAGAAAGTTTAATTAAAGCTAGTGCTACAGGTATTCGCGCATCAGGACTAGCATCCGCGGCTAAATCGTAGCATCGTTTAGCTAAGTGCCGATCTTTAGCTAAACCTAGACCGCGTTCGTGCATATATCCCAAATTAAACATGGCTTGAGCGTTATGCTGTTGCTCGGACGCCGAACGGTAGTGGCCCGCAGCAGCTTCGTAATCAACTTTTGTTCCTCTGCCGTAGTAATGCGCATCTCCAAGTTTTACCTGGTAGTAAAATAAAGAGTTTACGTCACAATGCATCTCCAAATGCAAACATAAATTTTGCTTACTGTCTTTGCCAGTAAAATATTTCGACTTCGACATCTACCTGTGCAGCGGAATATCCTTGCGCGGCAGCTCGCGCCCACAGCGCCAAGGCTCTAACCAGGCCTTCCTCTTCCGATAAAATGTCAGTTTCTGCTCTGTCTAAAATAAATGCCGCGTTACTCTGCGCAACTTCGTAACCCATTTCGGAAAACAGGGCATAATTGAGGAACGCCTCGTTCACTCTGCCTTCTCTATAATCGGTATGCGCCACCATCAATTGATCGCTCCATTTTCCTCTTTCGGCCACGTTTTTCATTAATTCCACAGCTGTTGGGCAACTTCTCATCATTCCAGTGCCAGTGGCATGCATCTGAGCGAGATTATAGTATGCCAGCACATGACCGGATTGACTGGCTAGATTAAAATATTTGTTTGCCATTTTGTAGTCTCGCCGGACGCCTATGCCACCTAAAAAAACGAAAGCAGAGTATTATTCACAAAGCAGTGCCTCGCGATCTAAATCTATGTAAATGAGAGAGCGAACAGAATGATTATGAATACATATACTTACTGAAATACATGTTGCCTAACTGCAACTGTCCATCAACCCAACCTTGTTCTGCAGCTTGACTGAAATATTGCAATGCTTTAGCAGTGTTTCTTTCTACTCCCATTCCATATAAGTACATCAGACCTAATCCACTTTGGCCTACGGGATTGCCTAACTCTGCAGCTTTCTTGAAATATTTAAACGCTGTTTCATTATCCTGCTTAACAATTTCACTTCCTTCCAAGTAAATCTATAAATATACGTGAAAAGAATATTAATTGGAATATATTAAGAAATTTTGCATAAATGTATAAATGTTTTTGCCCAATTCATGGCTATTGTTTTGCGAACATTATTGTCAAGATTCCACTTTACCTTTCCAAGGAAAGCCATAGCCACTGGATTGCCGGCGTCAGCAGCGTGTTGAAAATACTGCACAGCTCTTTCGTGATCCAAAGGAACTCCCCTACCTCCTTGATAATGAAGCTGTCCAAGTCCAACCTGTGCTTGAGTGTCGCCTTTTTTGGCCAACAATTGATAGTACTCTATCAAATCTTGATCAAAAATTCCAGAAATATATCCCGGGTTTTCATGCTCGTCTAAAAGTCGCACCCGTTGGACTACCGGACCACCACTCAACGAGACTTCCTCCGCGACCTTCTTCGCGACTTTTCGATAAAAATCTAAAGCACGTTCGCAAGAGGCCGAGGTTGTTACGCCCGCCCAATGACGATATCCCATCACCATTTGCGCGCGAACGTCACCACCGAGAGCAGCTACAGTATAATGGAGTAAAGCCTTTCCTTGAGACGCATTAACGCCACCAATACCAGTCGCATATAAAAATCCCATTCCCTGTATACAAATATAACAGTCGATTACAAAAATCTCTATTTCTCAAAACTTAATGTCGCATACTATGTACATACCATATGAGCAGATGGGAGTCCTGTGTCTGCGAGCTCCTTGAACACTTTAAATATATTAGGTATATCATCAATAGCTACTTGCAGGGAAGTAGGACCCAAGGGAGTTCCGAGTAATCTCGCCCATGCCAATATAGACCTAGCCTCTCGATGGCCCAACTTTGCTGCTTCGACGAGCAGCCTATAACCCTCGTGCTTGTTAGTGCGCATCGCATTTATGATACCTTCTGCCTTCTTGAACAATTGCTCGGCTAAAAAACAGTTGTGGGATAAAGATTGTTAAGCAACACTAAAGGGTTATTACGTCATCTGAGATGAGAACAAAGCGCGTTTAACGCCGACGTCTTACCCGCCTGTTGTTCCTTGGACAACGGCTCCTGGACCTCATCCTCCAGTGTCTCGTACAGCTCCTGAGCCTCCCAAGAATCCAAATCCTCCTCATCCAACGGCCGCTCGTTAAGAACCAAGGTGTCCGTGTCCTTGGTCTGAGCAATCATAGTCTTCATCCACACGTTCCTCGTGGCCGTGTTTTCCAGGGTCTCCTTGCCGCTGGCCTCCGCCTTGCCCTCGCCGTCCTCCTTCCTGCTACCAGTCTGCTTGCTGATCTTGTCGTAGATCGGGTCGGACGCCGGGACGAGCTTGAGTATCGTGTCGCGCAGGGCACTCAGCTCGCGCAGCTGCTCGAAGCCGGTCTCCATGTCCTCGATCGCGACCTCCTCCTCCGTCTCCTCGTTGCTGTTGGACTTCTGCGCGGCGATGTCGCCGCGCTTCTTCGTGCCGCTGCCCTCCAGCTCGGCGGTGCTCGGGCGGCAGAGCGCCAGGAGGAGCAGCAGCAGGAACGCGACGTTGGACCTCATGGCTACGGCGAGAAATTTTCAAACGCGGGCCCACCTCATCACCTCGAACCTACAACGCCGGTGACCTTAACGGTAACCTCATCGCCCTCGACGGGCACGCGGTTATGCGGGGCGCCGCGATTGATCCGCACTCGTCGCGACTACGTACATACGTGGACATTCGACGAGAACCGTCTCGCCTCTTCGACCAATTACGTCATTAGGACACGTCAATACGCCGCTTCCCGCGGCGAGGGCCGACGTGTGTGTGTGTGTGTGTCAACAAAAACAATCTCGGGGACCCGCACAGCGACCGCTCGGCCGACCGTTCGTCGTCTAGCCGTACGCTCACGAGACGTGCGTGCACGCGTCACGACGTACCGCGCGGGAAAACATCCGCCGCGTCAGCTGTTCGCCCGCTCAAGAGCGTGCAATCGCCATAATAATAAACGCTCGGCGCTGCCCCGTGCCGCACGCGAGCGCGTATTACACCTTGTTTACACCGCGCAGCGACACGTCGACCGACCTCAAGCGCGACCTTGCGCGAAATACTCCTCGGTCCTCGGAAAATATTGACGGCCCCGACGTTGCTCTCGTCCCTTCGCCCACGCACGATCGTAATGGGACGGCGCAAACGTGAGATGCGCCTTGTCTTTAGATTATATTAGATAAGAATGGATAAGTGGTGGGAAAAAAAAAATTATAATAATAATATTGTCTCCGACGGACTCGATCGCGCCGCCAAGCTGCCCCGACTGCACCTCGCAGGAGCACGAGTGAATTCGTAAATTTGAAGGTTAACTGCGCGAATTTCATTCGCGAACTCGCGCACAGTACCGAACGCTGGTAAGAATGAACTTGTCTTTCATAGAATCGGAAATATTACAGAAATCGAATGAGAATGACTTTTTTTTCCTTCGATTATTCCAATCTGCTCGATGAGCTGCCGTTCAGACCATGTGACGATCGCGCAATCGCGCGACAATCATCGAACAGTTGCTTGTGACTGACGTGTCACAGCTTTGAATTCACCAATCAGACGGAAAAGTCGATCTACGGTTTATAAACATCGAGATAGTAAACGTCGTTAATGCCTTTTATTTCCGGGTCAAACATTTTGGATTGGTATTCATAATCTATTCTTATATGTAAGACTTTTTCAAGTACAGTCTCAACTCGTAAACCAAACACAGGGCTGTATTATTATCTTAAGCCATTACTTAAGAATGAATTATGAATATTGGATATTGACTGCGACGCATGTAATTTAGATTATTTACGGGTGAATGTTAATTTATATCAATTAGTTAAATTTATTTATTTCCCAATACATGTCTTTTCGTTCAAAATCTCTCATGTTCAAATATTTAAAAATGGTTTAATCTGAATATTGATGGATTCAATGTACACGTGTTATTTTAGTATGTATACATTCTAGTTTATATTGATTTTTATCAAGATAAAAAAATGATTATACATGCTAATTGATTTTTTGTTATTTTCCATTATGAACCATTTTAATTTAAAAAAAAACCTATGTATTGGAAATATCTACAAATTAATCAAAATTATGTTGTTCTAGTATCAAACATATAAGACTGAAAAAAATTGCAACTTATACGATATTAATTCAATGAATATAAACAAGTTTGTATTTTTTAATCGTTTAACCCATATATTTTCAAGACACATGCACATAAGTATGTATGTATGTCTCGCCGTTTATACTCTTGAAAATTGATGTAATTTCATGAGTTAAGATGTTTGCTCTATGTATACAATCCAAAGAAAAATTATTCAAAAGAAATAAAGTTTAATTCGTATTAAGCTTTTTTCTTTAGTGTCCCGTTACGCACTTTCTCTTCAGCTGGCAAGATAGCGATTAAATAATTCCGTTGAAATCATGTGCACAAGATGTCCAAATAGACTTAAGTAACGAGTATGATGTAAAAGTTTTTCGAGATTAGGTGAAATACATTCTTTTTCTTATAGGAATACGACACTTTCGAAAGAGTATTATCAGAAGGATATACTTCTAAAGACCAAACATTAATATATTAATTCCGTATAAAAACAGATAATTATAAATTCCGATTTAATAATTACAAATCTTGATTCATTTTGCGCTCCCGGAGATTTAATAGGTATTTGATAGAAGATTTGAAAGATTAGAAAACCATTAAGTTTACAAGTAAATCTAAATTAACATATTAACAAAAAAATGCCGGTATGCTCTTAATTAACATACTCGCAATCAACAAATTCATTCATCGTGTTCAAAGTATAGATACAGATACACAGATTTGTGCCACAATTATTACCGCTGATATATTTTGTTGTATATTTTGCAACTTTTTTGTTTTAAAATAAAATAATAAGATTATTCCATTTAAAAAATCTGAATTTAAAATATTATATTCGATTAGTGCATTGCCCTGTTGAAAATTGGGAAGACGAGTATTGAGACAAAGTTCATATATGCCAGAAATTGCGACTAACTTATCTAATCGGTATTAAGTGCTTAAATGTACCGATACGTACAAAATATAGTTTGAATGTATTTTTAAATCTTATTTTGCACGTATTTTTAGACTATACCACAAAAATAACAACGAAAGAAATGTACTAAAATAAGAATATTTGAAAATTATACATATATGTATACAACAATAATAATAATATATATGAAGAATGTGTGTGTGTATTTATATTTAAATAAAATAATTGTTATTAATTATATTTTAGATCATTTTTTATGATACTATTGTATCTATATTCATTTTTATCAATATTTTTGTAGAAATTTCTTATAAATAATGAAATATTAACATAATAAATAAAACATCAAAATTATATATTTAAGTAGAAAAATTAATATAAGAGAAATGCTATTTAATTAAAGATAAAATAATAAACGGAACAAAAAATTAAACTTTATATTCTTTATATTCTTTGCAAGTCTCTTGTTTTGTTTTCGCGATTCCTATGAATTTGATTGAATTCTATCATTATTTACAATAACAATATTTACGATAAGGGTGCTTGCCACGTTCTTGTCCGTCACTTTATCATGCAACTGCATTTTGCTTTCTTCTTCTTCTACTTGAGAGAAGATACTTTAAAGCTGCTTTACACTGTTAAAATATAGCATCAGTGCACACGTTATCAACTCATTTAGTGAGTTGCCTTTACTAAATATGATAGTTTTGAGACAGTTGAAAGAGAAAAAGAGTAAAAAATTTAACAAATACTAACTGATATTATGTACTAAATTGGGACAAATAATCAATCGAGAGAGAAAAAAAGAAGAAACAAAACCGGACAAATATATAAAGTGCAAAGTTGAAATCAACTGTGACATCGTCATTAAAATTGTTTACGAAATTAACATTTCTTATCACTTTTTTTTTGTTATCTAAGTTCATCACATAAAGTTCTGTTTTTTTCTTCTTTTTCTCGACGATTTCTATTCTGAGATGTATGTAGTATAATAAATGTATTTATCTTATTTTTTAATAATTATTTAGCGCGATTTTATACTGTCTTCTTGACAGTATAATTGAAGATTTTTATTTCAAATTTTAAGGACACTTTCTTCTCAATCAAAATTAAAATTTTTTTTATTAGTTTTGATTGAGAAGAAAGTGTCCTTAAAATTTGAAATAAAAATCTTCAATAGGTTTTTTTAAACAAATTCCCAAAGTTGCATTTGATTTTTAGCCATTTACATGAGGAGACTTTCTTAAGTGAAACGAAAATGTCATTTTACTGCTTAATGGAATTATAATTGTAACAGTCTAAAGTTCGAGAAAAAAATACTATTCTTTTCAAATAACGAGATCTAGCTTAAATATATCATTTCCTCCATTGTTTTGTGTTGTCACTCACAAAGCAAGTTTGTTTGAATCTAAAAAAAATTTTTTTTAATTCCTAAATTACGAAAAAAATCTTTTTTCATACGATTTCTGTTTCAAAAAAATTTTTTTAAGAGAATGTTTAAAAAGAATTCATTTTTAGGTCACTACCCAGATAGGAAGCTGATTATTTATTGTCATTTTAACGTCAAAAGGATCTTTTTGACGACATTTTGACGTTAAAGTGACGATAAATAACGTCAACTTGCTATCTGCGTAATACAGATCTTTTTTTGGATACAAAAGAAATGCTCTGAAAAATCAAAATGTAGTAAAAATAAAATTAGCGTATAAAAGAAACGTTAAAATTTTTTTACGCTTTTTTTACGCTCTGGAGTTTAAATTTTCGCTTCCTAATCGTTTTGTTTACGCTTATATCATTCTTCCTTTACATTCGACTTACTCTCCAAATTTTATTTTCACCAGGGTTTTACAGAATCCTTTTAAATCATCGCAAGTTCTTTGGAAATTATTTCGAACAGATCACGTTAATTTATAAAGAATATGAGAAAAAAACCTTTTTGAGTTTATACACTGAAAAAGAATTCTGGTTAAAAACAGACGAGTCAGAAAATCTTGTAGGATTGATCAAATATTCTGGTTATTACAATAGAAATTCTAATTAAGTTATTATAATAGAGAACTTCATAACTTATAATATAATAACCAGAATATTTGATCGGTCCTACAAGATTTTTCTGACTCGTCCGTTTTTAACCAGAATTCTTTTTCAGGGTAATAATCACTTGTGCTATTTGGGACGGAATATTTTCGTGATACGATCGAACATGTACATTTAACATGTTCGAAAAAAGAATATTTCTCTCAAAAGGTCAGGCATACGTTAACGAGGAATATCGTGAAAGAAGTGTCCAAAGATATTGGATCCCTTTACAAGAAATTTGATTGAAAGTTCAAAAGAAGAAATAATTACTAATTCCATCGGCGCACGAACTTGCGCCGTGTTGAGACTGTCAATTGGCAGTCCTTTGACCTTGACCGGACTTATTATCATTCTCCGATAAGGTGCCAATTACTGTCAACTTTATTTAACTATTCCAAAACGTAATAAAAACTAAGCATCAAATTATCATATCGTCCTATGCACCGAAGCAGTGCAGCGTGCAGCGGCAGAACCCATTCGGCGTGGCGCAGCCTTAAAGTTCACCGCGCAGCTGGCACACCATTCGCGTTCGCGGTGGCGGCGACGCGAGAAGGGGGAACCGGGGAGAAGGCGTCAGGCGACTGGCGAGAAGCGCGAGCTGTGCACCGAGGAGAGGGTAGCTGGTGGTGATGTGGTGGGACGGCGCGACGCTGCTGCTGCTGCTGCTGGCTGTCGCTGTGTCGCTGGCTCTCCCGTAGGGTTAGCAGCCCCGAATAAATACGGGCCTGGGCTGTATGGAGCCGTCTCTCGGGCTCGCGACACTGTGTGCGTTTGAATCGCGTATATCGGGCGACGTCGTCGCTCGGAGTGCCGCGAGCGAGGAGCGAGTCGTTAGCAGGTCGGCGGACACCTCGATCGCGCGGCTCACAACTCAGGCAGGCAGGTGCGCGTCGCTGCAGGCCGGACCCGGAACGTCGACAGCGTCTGTGCGATCTCAGCGGGAGACTCGCCGCTTCCCAACGGCGTCCGGCGATGACAGTCGCCAGGAGGAGATACTCCGTCCGTCCGCTCGCCCCGCACGTGCTGCTGGCCGTCGTGGGCCGATAGAACGCCGGCTCCGAGCGCGATCTCCGCGCGTTATCGCTACACTATCGAGCGACGTGTCGCGTTTTACGGCGGCGACGCAAATATCCGCGTGCACAGATAGTCCCCCCCGGACCCGGATATCGTTTGTTTACGGCGATCGCTCATCTCTGGAATTTCCATGCGAGCGTCGCCTGATCGGCCGCCGAGTTAAGAGATCAACGGGACGGCGGCGAAAAGTCGCGGTAACGCTAGGCCGCGAAAGAGAGATAGAGTGAGTGAGAGAGAGAGAGAGAGAGAGATTGGCGCGTGGATATCGGGCTGGTCGTTTTTTTCCGAGTTGCTTCCTGTCCTTTCAAATGGTGGAACGCAAGCATCAGCGGCGCACCATGGAGGACAACGGCGTTCAAGGAGCCTCGAGCGCCGTCCTCGAGGAGATCTTCTACGTGACGTCGAAGCGGAACACGTACTACAAGGTGAAGCTGACGGAGAAGGGCCTGAGCCTGCAGAAGGAGCACAACGGCGCGGCCAAGATCGAGACGATCGCCCTCGGTGACATAATCGGCTGCAGGTGCATGCGGTCGAAGCGACGGAACGCGGGGAGCTGCGCCTGCCGACCGGGCGCGTCCAAGTCGCAGATGAAGCTGGTGGAGTCGGCCGAGCTCGCCGCGTACCAGCAGTACGACGAGCTCGACACGTCGGCGTACCTGTACATATACGCGTACACGCTGAAGAAGACGCGCATGGTCGCGATGAGACGCGAGCGCACGACCATCACCCTGCGCTTCCGCAGCTTCGACAAGTACGAGGACAACCTGCGCGAGGCGAGCAGGTGGCGGCTGGCGATCAAGTGCCTGGTCGCCAACGTGCCGGTGCCCAAGAACCTGATGAGCCCCAGCCACGGCAACCTGGAGACCCTCGTCGGGGGTGAGTGCGACTGCGAAAAGTGACTCCGAGTCATTTGTCATCCCCTCAACGTTTCCTTCTCCTCGTCCTCCGCCTGATCGCCTGGACACAGGGCGCAGAAATAAAGCGTTGATTAACAATGTATCTTATTGCGAATCCGCATCCTCTGCGTCAGCTGGACGAGATCGTCGATACGGGCGATATAAAATATTCCATTCGTTTTCGATGGCGATATCTGGTCGCTTCGAGTCAATTTTTGCCGATTTCTTCCAGGCGACGTGACATCTTTCATAGACACACGTACATAACAACAATAACAGCATCCGGCGGTACATCCGGCCGCTCGTCTGAAAGGCGCAAATAGATTTAAAACAGATCTTAAACTGTTACGTCACTCAGCAACGTCGATCTACGAGCTTGAAATGTAAGCGGCGATTAGCCGATTGTTGCGCGAAATATTTATTCTGTTGGCGTACCGAATGATGTCTACTAATCTCAATGATTCCTCTCAATATGTGTATTTATGAAACATTTTAACTTCAAAGGAAAAAAAAATATTTCCTTGTTGAAAGTTATTGCATGCTGCTTATCATTCTACGAAATTTTTTATGAAGTTAAAATGTTTGCGTAATACTTTTATTTTTTATTTTCTCATTCGTGTATCACGTGGATTTACTAATCTCAATGATTTCTCTTGATGTTTTTAGTGTTGCTGCATTTAGCAAATGTTTTAACTTTATCAAAAAAGAAAAAGAAAAATTCCGTACAGTATATAAATTCTGATAAGCGTATACATGTATAACATTCGGTTGCGATATGGATTATTACCACTCGAACGTATGTAGGAATAATATCCATATATTAGGAAATAATGTTATCTATATCGTTAAATATCTTACGAAACCTTGATAATTTTGCAGTTTAAATTATGACCGATTATCCGTTTTTCCGCGTTTCATGTAAAACAATAGTATGTGCGTCATTCGCCTATCACATTATCTTGCTCCTGCAAATGCTATATGATTAGTCTTCATTCAGGTATACGCGATTGGATCAGGCACGACTGCGCAGCGATGTTTCGTTATTGTCGGTATAAACTGGATACAAAAAAATTCTACCCGTAGAAAAATCAATAAAAGTGTGAAATGACATTTTTTTTAACGAATTCCAAAAAAGATGAAAAATTAGAAATATCTTTCTTCAAATTTGCACAATTTTAGTTGTGTTGTGTTCCATAAATTCTTTCGTGTCGACGTCTCCTTTTTCTCAGATATTTCATAGATAAGTTTCGAAAATTCCATAATGAAATGTCGAAAATAAGATAATTTAGTTCTCATTTTAAACGGAGACATTCATATTTTAGGAATTCTTATATACTTTTTCATAATTCGCGTTTTAGGGATTCTCTTTTAGAAAAGCATTATGTTCGCGTGCAAGCCTATAAATGATAACTTGCTCCCTTATAGTTTTTTTCTTAGACGTTTATCCCATCTCTTCTTGCGTCACGGAGTGTCTGTGATGCGCCTATTATCGAACCCATAATGATCACTTGTTCTCTCACATGTAATGTTTTTGTATGCAAATGGCAATTATATCTAGACTATAACGCGCACTTAGAAATAGCCTGTATCCTGGCGATTAGTTCCCACCGTGCGTTTCCATAGCTCCTTATGTAATCTCTAATTCCAGTCGTTACGCGTATCATATGGTCCACGTGATCTCGCGATTTAAGTTTTAGCAATGACGATACAAGGAACACGTGCTTAACATTTTCCTGATATTTAATCTACGTATAATAAATGATAATAAATAATTTTACAATCAATTTCAAGAACTTTGTAAAGAATCTTGGAAGTCAGATAATACATTTTTTTCACAATATGACATTTGGGGATTTCGTGGAGATATTGGAATCTTTATATAATAAAATATCGTTTTTCGATATTTTGGGAATATCTTCCCTCTGGAACATCAAAAGAAATATTGAATTCTTGAAAAACGAAATGGTACGGTTTTTTCCGCAAATATCAGATGAAGTAAATTCCCAGTTATTATATATTATTTTTTAATAATTACAAATTAAAAAAAAACATTAACAAAAATTTAAAGATTTATATATTACCCGACACACTGAATTGAATATATTTTTTAATTCGAAAATTAATGTTCTTTAATGCTAGCCAGTAAACAGATGTTCTAGTCTTAAAAAAATTATAGCGACGTATGATTAGAAGATTAATTAATACCGTAAAATTTTATTGAATTGAATCAGTCAATAGCCATAAGCTTTATCAATTCAGATGGTTTTAACTTTAAGTTTCAGATGTCTTTATCTATATTCCGAGTTTTATCTGACCTGATTTCAGCTGGTTGCATATGGACATTACTTATTATCGTATGTTTTTCTACGTCGCGTATTTGCACCTTGAACATAAGACAACAGCAGGTAAATAGAACGTGCAGCGTTATTGAATAATCGCGGTTAACAATTGTTTTATGCTTCTCTTTTATAAATATACGTTTGACTTCGTCGATCAACAGGTCGATCAGTACGTTAATACGTCCTCTTCGCTTCCGCAATTACGATGTAATCCGCAATTATGTCTCGTTCATTTCTTGCATATTGTTTTATCGCGCAATGTGTTACGATTTTATGACTTTGAGCTTGTTGTCATAATATCGCATATCACGCCGTGCGCATCGCGAAAAGAGGTGCTTCGATTGCGAAACGCGACTTCCGGGTTTAATTTTCTCGATCTTCCTGTTGGCATACGTTGCAGGATTTCAACATCCGTACCCGATTGATATCTTTTCGCGACATACATATAGATACACACACACACACACACATCTACGTTCCGCGCGTAATTCAGCATTGCTGTGGTATACAAGCCCGATCACTTTCAAGCACAAAGAGGAAAGTCTGGTACGCCGTTTTGCTCGAGCTCGCGAACCAACAATGAGAGAAAAATATAGTTACTTTTGGCCTCAACCACAATTTTATGATATTTCTAACAATAAATGTGATTAATTTAACTTTATTATCGTTAACCATAATTATCGTTAGAAATATTATAAAATTGTGGCTGAGGCCAAAAGTAACTATATTTTTCTCTCACAAGTAACCCTACCTTTGTGTGACTCGCCGATTTTAATGAATATTAAATATTTGTAGATTAGCCAAAAATAATACACATATTTTTTTATATCAGCAATGGTGCAACTTTAAGAGTGAAAATTACCCCTTATATTCGTAACCAGAGAAATAAAAAGAATAATGAAACAAAAAATACAAAAAGCGAAATAAGAATAGACTCTCCGGCCACCTCCTCTTCGGTTATTCCTGGCTTCGGTAACGAGTGAAATAAAATTGTTGTAATTATATAATATAGTGGTGCCATATTGGGTCTGTGCCAGTTTGAATTCCATAATTTTTACATTGAATTTGCTTTCAGTGATGAAAACTCGTTTATTATTTCCAAATCTCCGAAATAATTTCAATACCGTGAGCTTAAATGCAATGAGTGAATTAATCGTACTTATAAATATAAATGGTAGTTTTCACCCTTAAAGTTGCACCATTGCCGATATAAAAAATTATTTTATTATTATTTTTGGCTAATCTACAAATATACTGAGTTTCATTAAAATCGGCTAGTCACAGGAAGGTAGAGTTACTCGTCAGTGTAAGTTTCGCGAAATGATATCCATCACGGCCATAACGTTTGCCCTTTGAAGATAGGTTGAAGTCCGGTGTCTTTTCCTATTAGAGCCCCGAGTGCAGAGTACAAACATCACACATCTTTGACGATCAGTTATCTGAAGAATGCAGCATGCAAAAATCATCGATCAAGTGCATGTTTATCTCGGGGATATCGATTGCCCCTTGACACACGTCGAATTCGCAATGCGTGTACGGATGTTGTAGTCGTCGAAAATTAATAATATGAAAATAATTCGAGATAAATCACATAAAGCAATTGAGAGAGCTTTCTACAGATGGATGACGATGAATTATTCGTGTGTATAGATAAGTCTCTGTACAGAGGCACGACACAAGATGTCTCACGCTTTATTCTAGCAGCGATAATCCGCTTTATCTTGTTTTTGATAACGTGAAGGCCACGAGTTCCGTTTTAACAGTTTTAGTTCGTTCTCTTTCTTATCGTAACGCCGTAATAATTAATGCCTGTAACATATAACGTCATATTTCTAATTGCGCAATGAAACATCGGCACCGATCGAAGGTACAGACCTACTTATCTATTTCGCCCGCTCGTTTTACTCCGAATGCGGAAACGTCGGCAGGAATCGCGTGCGCGTAACGAGTTACCGCGACACTAGTTGCATTGGGCTCACAGTTACGTAACGCATTATTTAGAAAAAAAAAAAAAAAACAGTCGTCACTCTGGGCGAAGAAAATGAACTAAACTAAAACTGTTAAAACAGAGTCTCGCAGCCTTCACGGGTTATCAAAAATAAGTTAAAACGGATTATCGCTGCTAGAATAAAGCGTGAGACATCTTGTGTTGTGCCTCTGTCGGGAAAGTTTTTTTGCAAGAAAGCCGTAAATTTTTGTGTGCTCCACGTGCGTGTAACGTCTGCCAGAAAGCGATAAGCTCTCGCTTATCTCCTTGAATTTCATTGATGTAAAAATAGAAAGGCTCATTAGATCAACGTATTCCTTTCTTCTCTTGTTCCTTTTTGCACGGCAGCGATCTATGCGACTAGGGTGACAATTTACGCGGCCGAAGAAAGACGCGGAGCGTTAACAGCGAGATTTTCCATCGCGCGGATGAACTTGCTTCTGAAATCCCTTTTAAATCAGAAATACATAGGTAGGGATTAATTACGCGCGGAATTAATTGAGTCGGAGTATTGTTTAATCTTATCGGTAAATTATGGGTGTATCGTGAAGGCCAGTTATCACCAATGTTTAACTTAATATTCATGAAATTACTGAAACAACAATCGCGCGTGTCTATTAATGGAAGACACTTAATCTAACATTTTCAAATGAAATGACTCCACGTAAACATGTCTTTCATTTTGCATTATTTCTGTCGTCATAGCGCTTTTCACGTATACTGGCCAATCTCGCACGACTTGCTGATAACGTTGGAAAAAATATCGGCTGTTATGTCATTTATCTTATTACTGTTGACAGCGAACAATGCTATGGTATTGAACGTTTCAGGCTGCTTAACATTAGATTGCATTTATCTGTTATCGCAAATAAATAAATGATAACTCTAGGCAGAGTCAGCTCTTCATAAAAAGCTTTTTCTAATCCCGTCCAATCGTGCGCGATCTTTGATTTTAAATATTAACGTGAAGCTAAGGATATAAGTGACTGAACAAAGAGATTGGCGACACGTGCATGATTGATCTTTGATCGATTGCAAATTATAATCGCAGAATTGGCCGATTCTCTTTTGTGTTCTTTGTTGAAGCTGGAAACACATAAGCGCGTTAAAAAAAAGAGATTTTTTATTATATTTTTTGCTTCAATAATTATAATAGATGGCTTTTTCTTATTTTGCGAAATCTGTACGCTCTCTGCCTGTTGAATTATTGCTAATTTCAAGTAATAAATCAACAGTTGTATCAAGATTGCAAGATGCAACGATTTTTTTACAACTTATATTATTTGAAAAATTATTGCATTGTTAAAAATTTATTGTGCGCCGGTTGTGCATGATAATTTTTACACGTGCTGACTCGTTTTCATACGGATGCCACGAAAAACTGAATTATGTCCTCTCAGACTGATCATTTTTTTTTTTGCTCACGTGTTGTTTTTTCACGTCTCGTCAGTGGAGAGATAAATGTTTATACTTATGCGCGTCGTAGTCGCGTATAGAAGATGAAGAAGTGCTATTATGCAATTATGATTAAATTGTTATTTATTCGGTGTCAAGTCAATTGTCAAAGTACATCCACAAAGCGAATATATGTCAGCCTCGATATATGACAAAAAAAATTGTTGCGAGCATCAATCTGATTCTGCATATCTTCTCTTTCGTAACGTGATTGTGAATCGAGACATTAACATTAAACGGCGGGACGTTTGTAATTTACTGATCTAAGTGCTGCGCTCGTCGACGCGTATAAGATGCAGTTCCACGTGTTGAGAACTCTTTAAAGCTCGTGTCGGATTGGTTTTTCTTTTGTGAGATGAAAATGATAAAGAGCAGCCGCGTGTTGAACTTGCATACTGAACAATAGCGATTCGGTATACATTTGTGATAAAATGAATTTCTTACGTTTTCCTCGAAAATAGACGAGCTGGATGGATGAATGAAATGGAATGGGATACAGCGATAAGGAATCCATTGAACTAAAAATCGTACTTTGAAAATGTTTGTCGTCTGAAAATAAATTTGAAACTTGATCTTGAAAGTCCCTATATAAGTTTTAATGATACATGTTAATGTCTTAATTATTAAAATTGATTAGCAATTTTAATTTGTGATTGTACTATTCTAGCTTCAACTCGAGACTGCGTTTTAAAAGTCCGTAAATAACGGCGCGTAGTTGGCTAGGCGAAAATGTACTCGAAGAAATTATTATTACACTGAAAGAAAATTTAAATGTGGTTCGAACGAATCAGAAAAATCTTGTAGGATTGATCAAATATTCTGGTCATTATAATAGGAATTCTGGTTATTATAAAGTATTGAGTTCTATTATAACAACCAGAATATTTGATCAAACCTACAAGATCTTCTGATTCGTCCGTTTTTTAACCAGAATGTTTTTTCAGTGTAGGCAAAAGAGATTCAGTCTGACCGTTCAGGGCTTCCTATCTTTATTTAATTTATTATGAAAGATTGTAATACGTACAACTTGCAAAACGAATATCTCGCGCGTTTCGTTGAAATTGTTCGCCCGAGGAAGATTTCTCGAGGTCGTTAGAAAACTGTAAAGTCGTGTCTTTCAAGTAACAGTAACGATAAAACAATAAGATATAATAATAAAGGTTCTGGGATGAACACAATGCATACTCTTAATAACCCTTGTATTCTCTCTCGCTAATGTTTCAGCGTGTCCGGGCGAAAATCGGAAGCTCCTGGTGCTGTTGAATCCGAAATCGGGACCCGGCAGGGGTAGGGAAACCTTCCAGAAGAGGATCCATCCAATCTTGTCGGAAGCGGAGAGATCATACGAGATTCATATTACCAAGTGTCCTAATTATGCCCGCGAATTCGTGCGCACGAGGGATATTTATCAATGGAGCGGCCTGCTGATGGTCGGCGGCGACGGAATCGTCTTCGAGGTGGTGAACGGACTTTTCCAAAGGCCCGATTGGGAGAAAGCTCTGCGCGAGCTATCGCTCGGAGTGATACCATGCGGCTCCGGTAACGGTTTAGCAAAGTCCATCGCCCATGCTAAGAAGTATGTCCCCTTAATCTCACGCAGCCTGATATTGTCGTCTTTCGTCACGGAATTGCATGCATAAAAATTTTCAACGCAATTATTCTCGGATTATGACGTGTGATTCGATGAAATTTACGTATCATTATCGGTCTCGTACCACGAAATAATCTGTGTAAACATGGTGTCGATAAAGTTTTTGAAAAAACTTGATTGCGTGAGAAAGATGGTGATTATCAGTTTCGTGGATATCATTCCGACTTGCTCGAACTCACATGTTAGTATTAAACGGATTATCCGTTTAATAAAATCTTGTTTACTTAATCTATTGATATCTCGGTAAAGGCGCGTTAGTCTAAAAAGAGGATGATGTTTCAGAGAACCGTATGACCGCAATCCTTTGCTTATCAGCGCATTATCGGCGGTCAAGTGCAAAAAGACATCGATGGACATCGTGCGCGTAGAAACGAGAAATCAAATTCTTTTCTCGTTTCTATCGGTGGGCTGGGGTTTGCTCGCCGACATTGACATCGAAAGTGAACGCCTGCGCGCCATCGGAGGACAAAGATTTACCGTATGGAGCGTGGCACGTCTAATAGGATTGAGAACATATAAAGGCAAAGTGTCGTATTTACCTTGTAATAAGGTCCCCCCGACCGAAAAAATGGAAAACGGCAATATATATCACAAGGATTATATCGCGGAGAATATATTGTCGCATTCCAGAAGCTACGGCGACGAATTGGACAGGTAATAATCCGGCGTAATGAACGGATTTTTTAATAGAATGTAATGACAGATAACCGCATATATTAAGGCACGACAGCGCGACCGTTTGTCGACGTGCCACGCGCCAGATCATATCAAAGATGATTTCAAAGTTCAAAAGTTCTATCATCGATTCTTTCGAAGCTCGTATATTTTATATATTTGGAGATACAAAGAAACCGAATCTGCTCGAAAACGGTGTCACTGTAAGTATGCTGTGTGTGTATTGAAATTGAAGTATATATACACACTGCATATCCGTCGAGTTCAATAATTTGTTTGGTTCTCAATTTGAAAATATTTTCGATATAACACTTTACACAGATGCTACATTAAACGCGATAAGAAAAATAATAATAAATCTAAACTGTTTTCCTCTCCGCTATTTACCAAGTTTTATTTATGAGAAAAATATTTACGTATATAGATGTTGTGTCGGACCTGAATCAGAACCGAAAGGCTTCTACAATACTTTCGGTGAATCATCCAACGATTTAAACGGTTGCGACGATAACGACGTGATAACTGAGAACCTGGCTCTCGAGACGGAAAACGAGAGAAGGCATAGACTTGATAGTTTCTACTCTGCAACATCGATGAAATCAACTTATTTCAGCACAGGTTCGACCTCGAGTTATCACAGTGTGGAGGACAACGATAGCACAGAGATTGGTATGTTATTAAAATCGAATGTATCTCTATTGAATTTACAGTATTCATACTGATAAATCTCACGTTAAGGTGCAGAAAACATCTGTAACAATCAAGTTATGTATGGGCCGTCATCTACACTTCCGGCGCTGACAACGCAACTCTCAAATTGCTGGACAACAGTTCAAGGTAAAATAATTGCTTAAATAACAGAAGTCTCATGCTGGCATTTCAAATTTCGGATTTTTGAGAATTTTAAATAAAATCCTTTCTTTGAGCTACCCTTTTTTTAAACATATATTTGACTAAATTTTTTACCGAAGCATTTAGAAATTATACTGTAGGCGAGATAAACATTTTAGTTATTTTATTTGTAGGATGTAAGATTCGTTTAAAGAGATGAGTTCAAAGACATGTATTTATTGTAATTGTCATATAATATATTGTCGTATATATACGGTGCCAAAGGTTGCCGCGTAATGCATCACTTATTAACCCTTTAACTCCAGTTGAATTCGAAGTAACGTCACGTACCACTTAATAAAACGCCGAATGCAATGGATAATTGGAAAAAATATTTATAATGTAATGTAGCACTTTTCAGTTGCGATACGATGCTCATGTATAAATGTGTTGAAAAAAATTCCCAGAGTTCTTATACCATTCTTTACAATGCATATCAAAATCGAATTTCATTTTATTTCACGTTTAAAATTTCAGGAGAATTCATAATGGTACATGCAGCTTATCAAACGCATTTGGGACAGGATTATTTTTTTGCGCCACGTGCTACATTAGCAGACGGGATTATTTGGCTTTTGATAGTTAAAGCCGGGATTACACGGGCCAACTTAGTACAAGTAAGATATGTTGTAAAGCAGGCTAAAGGAAGAAAAAGAAAACTGATAGGGTCACATAACAATACTCATCGTATTCGCTTATTAGTTTTTATTAGGTCTGAGTAGCGGGACTCATGTGTCTTGTCCCGGTGTTGATATGATACCTGTCAAAGCATTCCGGATAGAACCTATGGAAGGAACGAGTGGACATATAACTGTAGACGGCGAGGAAGTCGATTATGGCCCGCTGCAAGCTGAGATATTCTCTTCCCTAGCGTCGGTGATGACACCCTGACATAAACGATAATTGATGTATATTGATGATAATTATGTATATTTAACGCGGTGATATCAACTACAAAATCAAATAATCTTCGGATATAATCCGACGAGAGATTTGTTTTAGGCTAGCTTAGAGTAAATTAGTTACGATTAGTAACACCAAACTGTTAATATGTATTAATATGTTATGGAGGTATCTTGGATTGTAAAACTCTAAATTGACAATCTATGTAGGCTGTCAAATCTCAATCTATTATCTTGCGATGCGCTCGCTCAAGAGTTCTTTTTTCTCTTCATAATGAAGAGATTAATAGATATATACATATATATATATAATGAAATTATTTATTAACTTAGAGAGCTGGACGGGTTGAATTTGTTGCTGATCTTGATAGATACATTTAGCCAATTTGTAAAGTTTTCTATCAGTTTGTACAGTGTATCTATACATGCAACATGATATTATTTGTGCTCACTATTGTAAACTATAATATTACGCGTAAGATACTATATTTTGTTACCATGTTAAATAAATTAATGAATTGTGTTTTTTACACATACATATATATATACTTTGCGAGTCGATACTAACCAAATGCAGAAAAGTGTAAACTTTATTATCACATTTTTAAAAGCGTCTTACATCTCTAATTCACAGTAAAATGATGCTGCATTGTTTATGATTTGATATGTATGTTGCATAAATGAAAGAGTATTTTAACGATAAGTAACATGCCGCAGCAATCGATTCGGTTACATACGAGCTGTTTTATTGTTTTCATTTTCATTATAAAAAGAACGATACATGACGGGAATTATAAATTGTAAAAATCACAGTGAAATAAATTACGTATGATACGTAATATCACACTTAAGATGCTAAATTGCAAATATTAAGATTTAGTTGTCGGTTCTCTCAATTAAATTTCATCTTTGATTAAAATCAGTATACTTTTCGTGCGCGATTATCATACTTAATAAATGCAACTGAGATTGAAAGAAAGCTGTTTTTATTAAACCAAGCTTTTTCCGTTCCTGTCCATTTTTGTCATCTTTCGTCAATTACATAATCCTAACTCGATGTCATATACAGTCATAGATTAGTTTTCGCCACAATTTCTCGTAGCGAGGAAAAGTACTGCGACACGAATTTAAAAAGTTTGGAAATTGTTCCATTATGTTAAAGAGAGCACCATATATATATATATATATATATATATATATATATATATATATATATATATATATATATATATATATATATATGATACATTCACATCCAGGAGCCAGCGACGCTGCGTCATTAATCTGCGATTCTGTTCCTGATCTATTCATGAATAATTAATTCTAAATACGATGAATCTCAATGAGAGTGGTGAACACGATGGAAACGTATATCTTCCTTGGACGCAGTCAATCTCCGTCCAAAACGCGTCGTAATTCATCGAATTGATTAGACTTCACGCTCTCCGACTGTTTACGCCATAAATAATGGAATCGATCGCTCATTACCGCATTTCAGAAACGCGATTCATAACGCCTCCGTAACACGTGCGATGTTGGGGATCTGCCTCGGTATTAATATTCATAAGGAGATATTTGGGTAAGCGGAAGGCAAGAGGCTTTCGCCGCTGTTAGGTCTACACGTATCGTTTATTATTCTCTCTTTACAACAAGCGAGTCCGTGATCATCGATCGCCGTCGATCCCGACGATCGAGCCCCCGTCTCCTTTTTCTTCTCGCTTTAAAACCCTCCCTTTTGTACGTGGGTCTCCGCATGCGCGTCACTCGAGTCGATGAAAACAGATGAAGTATGGAAAAATGATAGGAGTGAGGAAGTTTATGGATCAGTCTCTTTACACAAGCTGAGTAAAACAATGAACACGGAGAGCACGGTTCCCCAACAGGCGAGCGCCGTCCTGCCGTGCGAAAAAAATCGACACGCGAAGAATTCCGCGGCTTTGGCGCGGCAACGACGGGCGGCGTCGTGCGAGCCGTCGACGACAGCTCGAAAAAGGAAAAAAAAAGAAAAAAAAAAAGAAGGGACAGAATTGTAGCTCGTTAAGATAATGTTAAGTAAAACTATTTATATGCGTGTACGGGTGCGTCCCCGGGATCGTCGCCGACTTGCGCTGACGCCTACGGGATTCTCTCCGTCGATCCGCCGGCGAAATCGTGATCTTCTCGTGACAAGAGCAACGACGGGCAATATAAATCTCGCATTGAACATTGTTCTTCCCATGCAGCGCAATCAAATTGGATCTTTGTGAAAATTCGCGAGAAGAACCGCGCGCCGTTATAAAACTCGAGAAGTCGCGTTTCTCTACGTCGACGCGAGAGAATCCTGTGGATCAGTGAAATCGGCGATAACTCCGGAGCGTTCTGTGTATATATATCCGTATATATACTATAAACATAAAAATACCTTGGCCGATATCTTTCCACGCTTTCCTCCTATTCGCTCCCGCCGCTATCGTTCGTCCACCGAACTGATAACGGAAATAATCGCGAATCATTAAAAAAAAAAAAAACGATATTATCGCGAGGATGAATTCTACAGGAGAGCTCTTTGTTCCCAACTGAAAACTCGACGATTGTCTCTTGCTCCCGTGCGAAAACGATCCCTCGAAAGTCTGGCAGTTTTTCTTTTCTTTCCTGAGGAAAGCGATTTCCAAAGAGATTGAAAAACGATGGCTGATATATACAATGAATGATGATAATTTTCTCTTTCGTTTCAATCACACTAGAACTCATCGATCAACGAAACGTCGATCGGCGGCTGACCTGAGAATTCTAAGGATCCCCAAACGATCGGAAAGGACATCGGCCAGGGCAACGATCGCAATATTCGCAGCGCAGGCGGTGTATATACAGAGTCCACTATTGAATTAACATTAAAAATGGAAATATACGCAGAAACGTAAATTCGGAGATCTGCGGAGATAAGTGGTTCTCTATCACACATCAATTTTGGCGAAACGGCCGAAGCGTCTGCCCGCGGGTTATGCGGAAACGCGCGTGCACGTGAAAAAAAAGAGAGGAAAAAAACAGAAACTGAAAGATTGCAAACACGGTGACATTCCTCCGCGGAGTTTCCCAATCCCGGATAGCGGAGAATCGGGACAGACGCATTTATCTCGCTTTGTTTGTTTCTTGTCGTCTCGCCTCTACGATGACAAATTATTAATTCCGAAATATCATTCGGCGCACGTGCTCGCTTCCTCTCGCTCCCCCTCTAACTCTCGCGCTCTCTAAAATTTATCGGACACACATACAGAAATGTACATACATACATACACACATACAGACACGCGCATGCACACACACATACACATACGAGCAGAGTTTAAGTGCATTCGGGGCGTATGCGCTCCTCCACGTTCACCTTTCCGCGCGTTTCACAGTCGCAGTCTCTCCGCGATTACAGAATCGATCTCGGCTCGGCGATCCATTTTCGCCTCCCGGCGAGGCCTCTGCCTTCGAAATTTACACTAGTAAAATCGCGCGAGTCGCAAGAGTCGTACTACCTAAAATAATCCCTACGAATTTGGACTGCGAGCGGCGAAAATTCTCTCCCTCTCTTTTCTTTCTTTCTCGTCTCCCTCGAACGATGGGGACTACCAACGCCGTTGGCACGTGTGGATTTTTGCACGCTGCGTTTGGGTCTCTTTTCGTTATGAGAATTATATCAAATTACGAAAAAATCGTAAATACACCCCGCGAAAATGACTCTTAAATTACGATATTGTCGAAACTATATTTATCTAAAAGAGAGTAGAATAGAGTTTATTACGAACACGTTGCTGTGGTACGAAAATTTGTGATAATGCGCGTTACACGCCACTTACATCCAACTAATAAATCGTTAAAAACGATCGGCGCGCTTCTCTTTTGCCTCAATCGTAGTATATTACTGTTATATCTATTTCTACCAATACAGATTAACTTTAATCTCGGTTTAACTTACTTTTCATCTTTTTCTAATTCACAGGACTAAAAAAAGATAGAATGTAAATTGAACCGAGAATAAAGTTAATCTGCATTGGTAGAAATGGACATTAGAGGAACAAAACTGCCGGCTCCATAAATACAATACTTTTGGCAAATAAACGGGACGCCTTCCAGCACGCAACCGAATCACGGTGTACTCTGCAATTTGGGCAACCAACATTCGAATTTGCGTGTTTCATAAAAGATTTCGAAGAAAATTAATCATCGCTTGTGCATATACATTTCATTATCATTCAGGTACCGTAAAATAACATTTGTGTCCATAAAATAATTTTTTGCGTTTCATGATTGATAATTTAAGTTGATCTCACTCTTTCCTGACTTCGATAATGTTACAAAATAATTCACAGCGTTAAACAATGCGTAATGCGAAATAAGTTCCAAACGTGACCGAGATTTTCTTTACAACTGGTCCTGTTGGACAGCCCGACCGATCGGAGAACGTTTCATTCAACAACGTAGAATACTCTAAATTTACAAATAACAGCTCGCTAATTTTGTGTATTGGCTAAAGCGTTTTGGCTCGCGCGAGCACTTTTTTCCGAGGATTTTGATTTCGGCGAGAGATCGAAAAGGCTCCGAGGCTCAAATCGGAATTGATTATCACACGAATTTTCGGATTGTATGAATGACGTGATTCCGGCAACGCTCGATTACGATTCTCCTTAGAGTTCCTCGAGTAAAAATTTGAACGATGTTCGCCAAGACTTCCAAACTAATTGTAGTACGTTTCAAAAACGTTCGAGTCAGATGAGTAAAATCTATAATTTTTAAAAAAATTTATTTTTACTATAATAAATAAATTTATAAAATAAATAAAAATAAAATATAAACACATAATTAGCATAATTAAAACAGGTGACGAAAAAATAAAAAATTGTGTAATTAATTAGTGCACTGAGAGAAAAATATAATTATTCTTGGACTCAACCACAATTTTGTAATATTTCTAACACTAATGCTGCAATTTCAAACAAAATCGTAAAACCTGTAACCTGTTTTCGTAAGATTCATAAGAAAATTGCCGTGAGTATCGAAAGTATCAACCATTTTATCTTTAAGTGCTCGAAATATGATAACCAGAGAATAGAATATAATCTAAACGGAGAACTAGACAAAGTTGGAGCAAGTAAACCAGATGATGGAGCTGGCTAAGAAAGGAAGAATTTTCTCAGTGTTGAAAAATGATATGTGAATTCGTTAAATGTACTGGAAGAATTACATGTTTACGCATATTGGCATTACTTAAACAAGATAACAGGAGTGCAGGTACCTGTATGTAGGCTCTAGCACGTTAAACCTTAAACAAAAATTAATAAGAACTTATGAGTACATCTTCAATCCTATGCGTACTGTATGTCACACTCTATGTTCAGCTTTTTACGATCGCTTCGTAGCTACGACTTTACAATTGATTCATAAATTTGCTTAGAATTGCAGTATAAATATGATTAACTTAACTAAATGCATCGTTATGTTAACCATAATTATCATAAGAAATATTGTAAAATTGTAATTGGATTCAAAAGTAACTATATTTTTCTCTCAGTGTGCTCAAACTCTTACTTGAGGAACTTTTTGGTTTCTCTCGCAGTCGAGGACGCGCCGCGGGTGGAGAACGCATCGTCGAGACATCGTAACTTCCACTGTCTCGCGAAATTGAAATCTCATAACGAAGAACACTAAGAACACGCGGCGACGGTGGGACTCCCCGCTCAGGAAGTAACACGCCGACGCTTGTTTTATCGCACGCTCTGTAATCGCCATACAAACGATAATATAACGTATCAACTATATGCGCTACGCATGGATGTGTACCTGTATAAGGATATTTATACGTTAAAAAAGGGGGACTGGGCGGGCGATGAGGTGGATGTTGGGAGTACTCATATAGTATGTACACACGATACTGGCAGTATAGCTTTCGCCTCCTTACGATTCTCCCTCTCGTCGGCGCGGCGCACGTTCCGCTCCGATTAGACGCGCACGGACGCGCCGATTCGACACGCACGGCCGCAACGAACGTGAACTTCGTCTCGCGATAGCGATAATTAACTAGACAGCATCTCCCACGGCTCTGCGGGGCGGCCGGCGGCGATTAAAATCCGCGCGAGCCGGCACGAACTTACACGCGGCGTCTAACTTTAACGGCTCTCCTCTCCGAACCTTCCGATTTCTACGCGCGATAGAGATCCGAACGGCCGTCTCGCGGGTCGTTCGCCACTCTAGGCACGTAGAGATCGTGTCTAAAAACGCACTCGTACAAAAAAAAAACGCTGCGAAGTCGCGAGGATGACGCTCCCCGGTGTTGGGACGCGTGGTCGATCGCCTTAAATCGTTAGTAACGCACCACCGGTGCGACGCAGTGTCCTTCGTTTATCCTACTTAAGCATACGGTAAAAGGAAAGAAACGGCAACGGATCGTCGACGGAATTCGCCTCGCATCGCTTTAGTATCGTTAAACCGACGGAGATGAGCATAGGAGAATCTGAAACTCGCAAGACGCCGGTTTAGAGAAAGCGGAACGTTTTCATAACGTTTTCATAACGTTTCATAAATAATAAACACCGCACTTAATTAACATTGCATGGCAATATGTCGAGAGCAAATCTAGGAGCATAGAACAAGAAAGAATTGTATTATAAATCATCTACAGCCTTTTTTAATTGACAAATAACGAATTGTAGGGAAGAAATGTTTAAGATACTCGCTTTTCGCTATAACGCTCGTGATAAATTAATAGACATCAATTTTATCAATATAAATTATAAATATCATTTCTTATATCAGGTGCGTAAAATAAAACAACATTATTAGCTTCTCTTTTTGCGAATAATAAAACTTGGGCAGTTTATATTTTGACACTTCATTATTTTATCACTTCAAATAAATATATCGATAAATATTCGGATTACATATCCATAAGCTACAATTAGTTATCGCCAAATGGGACTTGCCTCGTTGATACGTACATATGAGGAAAACAGGTATCAATAAATACCAGGTCAGGGTTAGAGAATGCAATAGCACATTATGTACAACTCTACGGTTTTTTGCAGTCTTTACAATTTGCCTAACTAAGAAGATAAAGCTCCTCTACGTTTGAGTTTCTTTTAGCCTTGTGTTCTTCTTTTAGTTTTACGTCCTAGATTTGGCCCTTAAATGGAGATCCAGGACACGTATTATGGAGCTCTTCGGAATAGACTCCGATCGGAATTATTCCGCTTACCCTAGAAAAGATAAAAGAAATCTAGGAAATGACTAATTCTAATCGGAATCCATTCCGAAAAGTTCCCCGTAATATGTGCCCAGTTGTAGAAAAATGTGCCTCTTCAATTTCTTACATATAATTTGACAAGTTATACGAGTTTTTGCTTCCCCTACCTCATCTCTCACATCAAATGCGGGAAACACTAAAGCTTACACTTTACTTCACTTTCAATAAGATTTGGATGCGTATGCATGCACGTATGAAACGGTTTCGTTGAAATTTCGTCGCGAGTTAGCGATACGTCTCCGCGAAATTCGCGCGTGAAATAAACGCGCGACGATAAGTATGAATCGCAATTCCATTTAATTAAACGTCATTATATATAGCGCAACGATGTCCGACGTCATTTATTAAATATAACTTAGAAATTTGGCAGTGTCCATTTCTTGTCTTCGTCCAATATTACCTACGTATCACTCTAGAGGAGATATCAATAGAGTGTGCTGTGGTATGAATCGAAAAAGATGGTCTTGATGAAATTGTTGTAACCATATAAAAAAAAACCGTTGATTTTGTGATTATATAATACATATATTAATATATATTATATAATCGGGATTACATATGTACATTAATTTGAAATTTTATAAACAATATCGTTAAACAATGCATTATGAAATTTGTGAGAAATATTGATAAAAAACATGATTTGTCCTAATATCGAAAGATGCGAAAAAATTTACTATTGTATGTTTTACAAAAATTATTTGTCTGAAGATCGACGGAAGGAAGGTTCAAAATTTTTGACGCACGTCGTTTGACTCACTTAAAATCTTACGACTATAATAAAAAGACAATTCTCAAAACCAATTCGTCAAGATCAATTTTGAAAAAGACAATTCGTAAAAGATTTCTCATTTCATACCACAGTAACCTCAAATTGCTTGAGCCTCTTCCAAGAAACCAAAATGCAAAAATGTCATTGCATTACATTTAAGAAGTTTAAATAAATAGCAATGATGAATACTTGTATATTTTATAATGTTGATGTTCGAGTATGAGTTTTTTTTTTTATGAATTCGTCATTTTAATCTAATGAGAAACTCGAAATGAAATTATCTAGGATGCTATTCACTTATTGAATTTAAGCAAATAAGAATTAATTACATTAAAAAAGGTTAATGCGCTTCTGAAAGATTATTATGATCGTGCATCAGAAACTGTCATAATTAAAATTTTTGTTTCTGATAGAATGATGAAAAAAATAAGAAACAAGAATTTGTACGTTACGTTAATCTCCCATTAGGCACACATCGTGAACAAACATGTGCATTTGCAAAATATAAAATAAGTTTTTGTAAGAGCAAATTTATAATTCATCCTAGACCGAAAAAAATGCTCAGTTCACTTTTCTAATAAGCTCTTTTGATTTGAGACTCTAATAATGGCTACTACTGCAATGTCTACATTATATCGCTTATAGTTGCTTATATTTTCTGATTAGTAAGTTATGACCATAGATTCTGTGCAGTTTGAGGTACAAAATGCTTCTTACGTAATAATCCCAGCAGGATCCAGAGTTGTATAAAATAATCTGTATCAAAAATTATTGTAAGAGATAATTTGCGACACTGTTACATTTACTGACTACCATATCTAACTGTGTTACATGACAGTTTAGATACCAACCTATTTATGTACAATAGTAATTTAGCTTCTAATTCAATGCATGAAAATTGTTTTTACAGTGCATAACTACACAATAATGAGCTCACGTATTGTGTGTCTGATAACACAGTTTTGAGTAATCCATTTTTACGGTATTACTTTTGCACAGATAACTTGGCCAATTACTTACATATTCAGGGCGCTGTTCGTTTAATTTTAAATGGTTCGAGATAGATGTGCTGTTTTCTCTTAGACTTGTATAATATAATGAGCAATGCTAAATCTGTATCTTCATCGTTTCAAACACATTGATTTAAGTCTAATCTGAATTAATTGCGTTCTTTTAATGTATTCAATGTGCGTGTGTAAAATGATTCATGAATGTAAAAAATAAGTTTCTTTCTTTCTTAAGAATTTTTGATTTACGTCGTACTGTTATCGGAAAGAGTAAGTTAAAATATTATCCAAGACGATGAAGTTACAGAAGACGACGATTATCTTTACGAATGTATTGAAAAATAACCTTTGCAGGATGTCTGCTTTGCTTTACTCTTTACTACTAACCACTAACATCCGCTAGTACGTTAGTACAAGTAAGAGGAACAAATGTCTGGTTCAATTTCTTTTTTGTTGATTCATACTCATGGTTTATCCTCGATTTTTAGACAAGACGATTGGCCAATCTTTCTGCAAATGAATGTAAATCACACGAAACACTTTTCGCGTGAATTACATTGTCGATACTTCCACAAGTCTACTATACTACACTATTTACAATTGATAAGCAATACATCCGATTGTTCTTGCAAACGTTTTTTTTCAAGCAAGCATTTCAGGGTGTATATTCGTTTCATTATATGTAGATGTATGTATATGAATAGTAATGTGTACGCGTCGAGAGTTAATATGGCTCGTATACTTTTTGTAATTAAAATTAAAAAAACCTAAAAAAAAAAACCGTCGGTCAATATAATTTGACACACTATTCGTTAAATCAATTTTATTTTAAACGTAGCGATGAATTTATTATCTAACAATATAGTGTCTATTGAGCGTAACAAAAATCTCTTTCGCAAACTTTAATAAAAAGAGAAACATACGTTTACAAGAACATTCACACATTCTACGCCGATAAATACATACATTTTAATGAAATGTACGTAACAAGTGGCAGTGCATGCAACGCAAAACAATCGATCACAATTATTTTGCTGTAAAAGCAACTCGAAAGAATTGATTATAAGATGCCGATACGGGTGATCGCCATCTTACGCTTGATCTCAACTTAAAATTTGTATACGATTGCAATACATTCGAAGTAAGCGGATTATTTACCGTTAAGTATTGAGTCCCTCCCATTCGATGAGGTATTGTATCTGACCGTTTGGCCCTATCCTCTTCGATTTGATGATAAACTTTTCACCAGCAGCTATTCTATTAGCTGCACTGAAGTAAATATTCACCGATGATTTTAGATCATCCAGAGATATGTCAGGCGCACTTTGCTTCACAGGCGAACACTTTGGAGATGAAGACATGCTGCTCTTTCTTTGTGGTTGCGGATCGGGAGGAGGTAATTTATCATTACTTTGCCGCTGTCTCAATCTCCTACCATTTAAGGCATAATCCACACAATTGCCAATTTGACTACTTCCATTGCTCGAGGCACCATTAAATGAACTTCTTAAATTCCTGTTAAATTCACTTTTAACTTCATTATTACGAGCCGGTAGAATAGCCGCCGTCTTGCTCGCGGTATGCTGAAATTGTTGCTGGACTTGCTGTTGGATGGGTGGACGTCCCCGTCGATGTTGCCTTCGACGTTTCACTTGCCCGTTTCTGTCAACGATAATATCCTTTTCCGATAACTGCCTCTTGGCTGGTCGTACCACCGGCGGCTGCGAGATCACAGGCGTCAGTGGCAGAGGCAAGGTGATGGGACACTGATTGTAAGGTAACGGTGTACTCGAGGTTGCTTGATTAAGGTTACAAGGTGTGCCCACTAAATCACTGAATGGATTATTCTTTCCTTCAAAATCTTTGGGTGGTGGAACAAAAGAATCGAGAGTTCCTCTCGAACTGGTCTCGTCCCCACTTGTGTCCGCAGGCGTCGAAGGTGGCAGAGGATGTATTAGATCCATGGAACTAGGCACAGACAGCTCAGATATACCTGATGTTGCAGCTGGTGGTGTTGGCGGTCCAGAAACGGAAGTTGGAGGTGTTGGAGGTAAATCCGATGCTTCTGAGCTCTGTGGTTTGTTCTGCATTATGGGGAAAAAAATGACATTTATTATCTTTGTGTACAAGGTACATAATGGATTCTGCATATTAAAAAATAATATGGTAGCCGATCTTTTATCTTCCTGAGAGTAGCTAATGAAATTGAATGACTATCATATTATTTTTTATCACGCGTTTATATACACATAAATGTGAAATAATCTTACCTTCCTTTCCTTCACCGTGGCAATGGCATTTTTTAATAATCTCCTTGCTTTTCTGTATCTTGCTTCTCGATCTTCTAACATTTCCTTAGTACTATCTCCACATTTCTCTCTTTTCTTCTGTTTACGTAGCATTCTTTTTCGTGAATTGCCTAATGCGAATAGACGACGAAGTCTTCTGTGTACACTCAATTTAGGAAATGGGAATGATTTTTTTACAAAACCGCCGCCTATATTGCAATATCTGCAAAAATAAGTTATCACATGTATAAAAAGAGATAAATATTAGATTAAAAATGGTTAAACCTATATTGTCTTCAAGAAAACAATTTAATAAATTATAATATATGCATAAAAAATGATATACCTGTTTCTTAAAGATTCTATTGATTGACTGGATTCTGTTAATGGAGGTGGACTTGGACACGAACTTTGTTCTGCTTCCGAATTTTGATAAAGTGTACCTCGCATTATCAGATGTGTAGGACTCACGGGAATTTCTACATCCTCTGCCACCTTTTGCTTTAATGCAATCAATTGTTTTGTACTTTCTGGCAAACTCACCGGACTGAAATAATTAAATTTTACATATTATAGAAACGTTAATGTCAAAAATTAATAATTAGTTTTGTATTATATATCTACGATGTGTATATCACGATGCTAACCCTGTTGGTGGAGGAAGGTATTGCAGTCTTTTATTACCAGCCCAACATCTACGTAACACAGAATCATCTATCTCGCCAGACATTGGAAAACTGATAAATGGAGAAGGTGGTGGCAGTCTCATACGGAGGCCCCATATTGTAGTGCGCTTCTTTATCTCTTTACCGCACTTGAACCTGTTTCTATTGCTTGTCAATACTGCTAATATGGTTTCCCTGCGTACTTCAGCACTGACATCTCTAATCTAAAAATATATACATAATATTATCATAAACTACGGTTATCAAATACTGTGATTAAAATAATTTGTTTGCAGATTATGTATTCCGTTGTTGATAGTTCCTACCCGTGGTGGAAGTTGTAGCGTCAACCAGTTGTCATTCGCGTAAGGTACAATAACAGTGTCCAAGTCGTAATACTTTTTAGCATTATAAACAGTCAGATTGTACAACATCAGGTGCACCAGATCGACCCATTTCATTTCTAAACGCCGAACAAATTCTTTCCCATGATTGCACATTGAACAAACAAATACATAAAATCTGCAAGAATTAATAATTTAAATATATAAAATTGTAAAGAAAACTTGTATGAGATAACGCGTGACTCGAGAGCAACCGATTCGTAGTCGGCGAATTCTCTAAAATACTGTACCTCGACTTTATTTTAAAAGAAAAATTAAAGATTGAGTAAAGAAATACGAGATGATAGTTTATATGGTTCGGGAATCCGTCTTTTCACAAGAATTTAATTGAATCTTTGCCATTTCTATATTTGTACTTACCTATCACCACTGTACAAGGGATAAGTTAAGCACCTGATGCACTTTTCATGAAACCATTGCTTACAACGACCGCATTGTAACATTTGTGCATACCATTCACCATTAAGTCCACAGTAACAATAAATTTGTTCAGCGTTTACTCTGTGATGATTATCCCAATTTAGCATTTCAGGCTGAAATTATATATTATATAATGAAAATAGGTGTGGAGTTCTTATTTTCATAAATTCAAAGCACATATTCTTACACATGTATAAAATATAATAGTACAAATTATTACAGTAACGTAAATTTTATATTTAAATCTTACATCATATGGCAATTTTGTCATGTCATCTGGTGGTGGATGAGGTTGGTCCCTACCGCTGCAAACTTTTCTGATGCTTGCTTTAACCATAGAATTTTTTGGCTCGCAAGATTCACGCGTACGTGGTTGGCTATCTATGCATCTCTTACATATCCAGTGAACATCTTTACCTGGCTCTGGTTTTTGTATTTCAGGCTGCAAATGCGTATGTTCTTCCTTTATTAAACCATTCTCGAATTTTTCACTAACAAGTCAACTTATTTCTTAATTTCAAATAGCAAGTAAATATAGTATATTCTGATGCGCACCTGATGACACAATTGATGATAGCCACGGCCACATTTGTCGCAAATAATAATGTCATTGTCAGTCTTGGGCTGAGATTTTTTGCAAAGAACACACATAACATCCGAGTCTGGCATAGCCAATTTTGCCAGCTCTTTAAACGGCGACCAGGAAGATGTGTTGTCCAGAAATTTGACAAGACATCTTTCCCTTGCCAAGTCCACCTATGTAGAAATAATTTCAGTGCTTGTTACAACTATATCAATATCGAGCATTGCTAAAGAAGAATATAGCTTCATACCTCGACAACTGTACCAAGGTAAAATTTGCCATCTCTATGTTGAAGAACATCATCTCCATGAGAGAAGCCAACCCGCTGTTCCCGTGTGGTACTATCGGGCGCTGCCAGACTTTCCTCGGGTTCTGACATTTTCTACCCTGTTTCTAAATCGCAAATATGACAGCTATAATTAAGTCTAATAGAGTATGCATCTATTACAAGTTAAATTAAACTTGTCATAGCTACAACATTAAAGGCTCGATTGCTCCAACGTTATTTCAGCTTTAAATGAGATGTGTGTCTTTAATTAGAAAGAAAGATGAAGACAGATGTGTTTAAGCCTCGCTTAAAGCCAAAATAACGTTGGTGCAACCGGGCCTAAGAAAACTGTGTATATTTTACAGATAGCACCCTGTAAAACGTATCTTTAATCTCTGTTGCAGAGATTACGAATTATTGACAACGCAGATGCAGGAAACACCCGAAAACTCATCAAACCTATCTTCTCTCTCTTTCCAAATCTATCTCACGAAGTTAATTGTATCAGTGCGAGATAAAATGAGAAGTTAGTTTACGATTAATTTCTAATCACAGCGCTGTACACAAGAAGACAGATGAACACACTCCTGATGATTGTGTACTAACCTATATATCCGACTAAAATCTAAAATATGTTGTTAAAATCGCAACGAGTATCCACGTAAATACGTGGACGACCGCGACGATCGCGCAAATCCGTGAGCGGAAGGTCTCCCGAGCGTAATTAACAGGGCGACACGCGATCTGGCTCGGAGGCATCGCCGACGACGCTGGGGGAAGCGTCCAAGCTACGCGACGAGCCACGCGCGCCCGAGGATGCGAGAGAAGTTAACGTTTCGCCATGCTGCCCGCCGCCACCTACCACAACGAGGTAACGTTACACAATTTGGCGTACGGGAACGGCGGCCGCGCCGACCATATGATCGGCATCTCATTAGAAAAACAGTCCGGCGCACTCACTCCCGACCGCCGTGGTGAGAGCGTCGCGACGCCGTGCTCGGAGGATGCGTCCCGCGGGAACCGCGCTTACTCCGGGGCGCGCGATCCCCCGCGTCAGGCCGATCAATCCAACGGGGACGACGCGGAGGACGGATGGAAACAGGGAGAAAGAAGGAAGGCGAAGGAGAGAAAGAGAGAACGGGCAAGAGAGAGAGAGAGAGAGAGAAAGAGCGAGAAAGAGAGAGCGAGAAGCAGGACCGTCAACCCCCGGTGCCCGCTCGACTCCGGAGAGGCCGGCGACGCTCCCGACGACGCTCCTCGGGCGCGCGGCTCCCGGACGCCGCGGCGATCGTAAATAAAGCCGCGGCCGGCGCGCGGCCCCCATGTCGGATCGTGGTCGGGCGCGGATTCGGCGGTGTGTGTGTCGTACCTCAGCGTCTCCGGCCGTGGAATCACGCGCTGCTACGTGCGGGCCTCATCTTCCGGCTGCGATGAGACGTCCAACAGCACGTAATCATGGGGGGGCCCCTCGCTCGGGTCGCGGCCGCTCGTTCGCTCGCTCGCTCGCTCGCTCGGTCGCTTGCCCGCCCGCCCGCTCGGCGCACTCGCGGCGACACGACGGACGGCGGCAAAAGCCTGGCCCCGCTGCCTCCGTATCGCGCTGCCGCGCCGGTCACGACGACGCCCCGGACACCCACGTAGGCCGGCTGCACGATCACGACACGCCCTCAGTTATCGGCATCACCGCGGCGAGCTCGGCGCACGTTCATTGTGTCCCATGGAAATTCGAACGAGCACCGTCCGCCATGTTCGGGGAAACACTTGCTGGGCCACTACGCGGTTCAAACGCGCCACCGTGGGACACGGCACACCGCGAAACGCCTAGGGACGTAGCGGGCTCCCGCCGATGCCCTTCGGGAACCACCTCCCTCTTTCCCTCTTTCTTTCCCCGTTTAAAATTCGCTCGAAACTCATCTTTTCGAACAGTGTTAATGCTATACTTAGAAAAGAAGTTTTCTAATTTTGTTTGTGCAACAATAACGTTTTTACGTTTTGTTGCACTTTTGTCGTAATTGTAACCATTGTATTGTTTGTTATCTATCATTATATGTTACTGTAAACATTGTTTTTGCACGTTGGAGCTTTGAAACATCTGCACCAAATATCAATCTCTTCCTTTTAAACATTGACAGCCATGTTAAAATTGTCAAACTGATCGAAACTTAATAATATTACATTTACAAATTATATTCTTTCAAAAATATATTTGAATTATTACAATTATTTAAAACAACAAGAGAGAATAATTTCAAAAATTTATCTAAATTTCAGTTTTTTTTTTAAGAACAATATTAACCATTTTTTTACTTAAAAGGATTAAGGATTCCATACGTAAACGATAATTTACAGACTACAATATGATTCAATAATAAAATCTACCGTAATAAAAATGAACGACGATTACCATCGCCTCGGGCAGCTGGAAACGAATCAATTTGGAACGTGGCTCTCGATCCAAAATGGCCGGTGGTGGTCGTCATTTGGGCCTCCTGTTACGATACAGACATAACATAAACAATCGATATTTCGGTCGTTCATTCATTTCGGAGTAGCGTGACAAATACGAAAGGTCGAAATTACGATTTAAGAAGCGATCACCCGCGCTGATCGCGTCGTCCACGCGTAGCGCGAACACCTCAAACGTTCGAGCAGTACGTCTTCCATAACAATGCACTCTTATCCATATCGCAGAATTGCAAAATTGCTCGATGCAATTTTTCTCGGCGGTCTTACGTTCGATGGCCGATGGCCGTTTACCAGCGACGATAGACAGATGTCGATTGAATTGTCCTTTGCGACATCTTAAACACATCCACGTGTTTTGCTTATGAATTTTATACCTATGTACTTATTGTTAGCCAGATAGCCCATGGAAAACAGACAATCGCAACGTTATCACAGTGTTACATGTAACGGACACGTTAGTTGTAATTTCCTACTCAACAATGTAACTACCTAACATATGTGTTATATAACAGTTACATTGTTGAGTAGGGAATTACGACTAACGTGTACGTTACATGTAGCATTGTGTTTGCTGGGTTTATATTGGCAGAATGTCAATAGAAATATAACAAATCTCTCAATAGAATATAATGACAGATTGATTGCAGAAACTGAGCACAATCTGCCGGTCCATTTAAATGATTACGATACATTTTACGATTCTGCTACTAATTTACTGTCAGATTATGTCGTCAGGTTTCATTGACAGATGCCTTGATACGGATACAATCGATGACAATTTGTTATGATATTTTGTACAAATTTGCTGTCGAGTTATATCGGCAGACTCACACGCACTGATGCCAATTTGTTGAGATATTTTGCTGTCGGATTTTGTCACCAGATTCTATTGGCAGAACACATGTCTAATACAGACACAGTTGATACTAATCTATTGCGACATTTTGCTCGAATCTGGTATTGAATCATGTCGACGGATTCTGCTTAAAACATATGCTTTATGTGAACACAATTGATCAATCAATTTGCCGCGATATTTGCTGACAAATTGTTCACATACTACTAACATTTTGCTTACTTGATAATCATGTTTGTAACTGTGTTATCTATCATTAAAACAATTAAAATGAAATATTTTGAAATGGAAAAGATGTTAAAAGAGATGTCAAAAGATGTTTCAAAAGCTAAATTAAACTTTGATAAAAGTTAAATTCAGAACTTAAGACTGTTATATCTCGAAGTCAAGTGACTTCTTTCGTAAAAATTTATTATATGTAACATTATAAGTAACATTCTTTCAAGATGAGTAACATTACATTTCTTTTGTCTATTGATTACATCTCTTTCATTTTAGCTTTTCTATTTTCGAACTGATTGGCGATTGAATACCGAACGTGCTTCAAAATTGGTTATTCAATCTTTCTATGAGAAGAAGCTGAAATCTCTCTAACCAAGTGATAGCTATTTTACTCACGTGTTGGCGAACGGAAAATTGTAGTCTGCAAAGTTGCGATATAAAACTTTTTAATTTGATTTTAAATCTCATTTAACGCATTCAGTTTTCGAAAACCTTTCAATATATTTTTTTAATTTCAATCGTTTCAATTTATTTACATGAAACAACGACTGCTTTTTTATCACATTTATTGGCGCGTAAAGATGCTCACGCGTTAATAATAACACAAAAAGTACTTTGAATAATTGAGATACATGTGCAGTCAACAAACACACCAAAATGTTATTCTAAAGTTTTGAAATTAAACTCGCTATTGATTTCGGGAAGTAATTTTCCTAGAAATAAGGAGTATAATATTCATTAACGAAGTCGTTAACTTATCTATAATTATATTTCCAATTTTAGAAAAATTGCATTTGCAATTAGCATGGAATAAAAACTGATATAAAAATAAATACATAATTTATTTCTTTTGTAACTCTGAAAAAAACAGGTTTACGTACAATTATGCACAATTTCTTCAATAAAGCCGCATACAAATCGGTACGTATATACATAATAATACGAGAAACGTTTGTGTGCTCTTAGGTGAGATAAATATATATTTGGTAACTCATAATTCGTGTATTTCAGCGATTTAAACAAAATTAAAAATATACAATTCTCTATTTACGAAATTTTGTACACAAGTTTTAAATGAGACATATCGCGCTTCTTCTTACGCTCTAGCACTTTGACATAGTTAATTATGGAAAGTTAGCGGATTAAAAAGAAAGTGGATTTAAAATGGAAGGAATTAATTCTCGCTTAATGTGCGGTCAGTGCGCGGATTAATTCTGACGAAAGTAAAATTTCATAAAACGAGGTCTCGGTAAACGTATGTAATGAAAATCGTCGTGAATCTCTAATCGGACGATGTGGCATAAGAGGATAAGGAAGTGTATAGGACGTATCAAAGTTTTGATGAAGTTTCGCCTGTGTGTCACGTCGTCTAATGAGAATTTTTCATGATTACCCCTTAATATGGCAGGCGGCAATAAAGGCGCTTTTATGACTGTTATTCCTGAAATACATATAATTATGGATGAACCTAGACTGTTACTAAAATAAAATTCATATTTACACTCTAAAATGCATGATAAAAGTTTCTTCTATTAACAAAGTAAAAGAAAAATAATATGCAAAGAATATGAAAATAATATGAAAAAAATACTATTATGATGTTAAACACAGAATAAAGTTAACTTTTTCTCGTATATTTTTATACATCTTGTAATCACTATTCGTTTTAATGTTTCACGCAGAAAATATGCAGGTGAATGTATAACATATAAAAAATTCAAAACAATTAATTAAAAGGGGAGAAATTTTAAATGATTCTGACTGAGATTAAACTTGTATGTATGTACATCGCATCCAAACTAAAACAGTTAATGTTGTTGGTAGACACATGACGCGAAATTGATCTTTTAATAAAAAGATGATTGCATAATATTTCACGTTGAGCAAGATAAATATAATATACATTCAAGTTAAAAAATATAGAAATGTTAATAAATAATATAGAAATGTTGACTGCAACACAGGATTTTTCACCGACAAGACCTTTTGTCCTGGACAATTTGTAACTTTGAGAATTCTTGCGATCATCAGCTTGGTCGAAGGTTAATACGCAGTTGACCGTAGGAAGGTTCAACGATCTTATTATTTCTAATCGTGCGAATACGACACGGTGTATATTTGTGTTTATATAAAAAAGTTATACAATTATTAACAGTCAACATTTGTCATACTATGCGATTCAATATGCATCAGAGGAAAATCTGCGCATTGTTTGAGAGAAGCATATTTCTTGAAACATTTTTTTTACAATAACCGTGTTATTATTTATGTAATTTACGAAAATATAGACGTGTATTCAAATTATAAAAAAAACAATGTACTAAACAATATATCGTTGTTAGCATTGCAGCGTTTTGATCTAATTTTATTTCTATTTTCATTTTAATTTCAAAATCCATTGAATTTATTGTTAATTTTCGGCAGGAATGATCAGAATTCAAATGCACATTTTTTTAATTAACTTGAATTCTCGATTTAATATTATTTTAAATGCCACATGCACGTCCAATTTATTTTAAAAAATTCTGCAAGATTGAAAATACATTTCAATTTATCTGTGCACTGTAAAAAGCACGTTTTAAAACAAAACCCATTTAATTGTATTAGAAACAAAGATAGACTATTGTTTTATCAAAATAATTACTATTTTCATAAAATATAATTTTTGTATTATTGATCTGAAAATTATTAGCTAAATTTTATAAAAGACAAAAACTTTTATTTAAAATTAAAAAAATATTTTGACATTCGTATACAAGTTTAATATTTTTGGACGTCACAGATAGTGGCGCATCATTTCTTGACCATAATTATTCCGACAAATAAGCATTTACACAAGATTCATTAAATAAGGAAAGAAAAATTTTTGTGTATTGGAATATTTTATAGCGTGTATAGGGATGCGTGTAGATATTCAGACTTACGTCAAACAACAAAATAACATCTTAATAAAATAATGGAACAATTATTTAGATACATTATATCTCTGAATATCAATAATCGAATATCAATGATTTAATACTTCGGTCATTTATCGTTTATCGAGAAAAAGATCGATATATTTTTCTAAATCGCGATTATTTATAAATTCTGTAGATATAAATTTGTAATGATTTATCTCACAAAAAATTTGTTTTACATCAAAAAGAAAATATTTCCAAATTTTAGAACCCCTTGTAAATCTTTTAAATTTATTTCCAAATATTTTGAATCTTTTAAATATTTGTATGCCGGTTGTTTGCTCCTAAATCGACGACACAAAAATGCCAGATAAAATCTCTTTTTCTTAGACGCTATTCATCCGTCGTGTTGGTAATTTCTCAATACAGACCCACCAAACAATTTCATACATATAATACAAACATTATTCTCTCGCGGTATAAAATCATCCTTTAGAACATCTTCTTCTTGACCGCCGTGTAGCGTTCCATGTAGGTGTCGTGACCGTCCAGATCCGCGAACTGCCTCATATCAAAGAGGTTCCCGTCGAGCGCCAGCACCGAGACCTTGGATTCCTTGAGGATCCTGAGGGGTATCGAGCTCAGCTGCAGGCAGTTCTCCTCCAGTCGCAGGGTCTTCAGTCGCGGGCAATCCGCCAGCTTCTCGGAGATGGTGGCGATCTGATTCTGATTGAGATTGAGCTCGACCACGTGGAGACCGGCAGCGGCGTCCGGCACGATCGTCAGCCGATTCTTGGACAGATCCAGGACGTCCAGGTGCCTCAGGTTGCAGAACATGAGCGGGAAGTCGGAGATCTGATTGTCGGACAGATTGACCTGCTTCAGGTGGCTCAGATTCGCCAGCGACGACGGGATCGATCTGATCTGATTCGCGGCGCAGTTTAGGCCCTCGAGCTTCTCGAGCGCGCCCAGCGTGCCGGGCAGGGCGGTCAGCCGGTTGTGGCTGAAGTTGAGCTGCTTCAGCTGCGTGAAGTCGCCGATCTCGTTCGGCAGCGTCGCGAAACTGTTCTCGGATAGGTCCAGGGTGCGCAGCGTCGGCGCCAAGTCGTGAAGTTTCCGCGAGAACTTGTCCAGCTTGCACTGCGACAACTTCAGGGTGGCGGTCTTCTCCGCGTTCTCGTAATGTCGCTTCAACGCGGAGTTGCCCATGTCGCGTCAGCGTCTCGAGATCCTGGCGGACGGTTAATTAAAGGTCTATCAACGAGCGGCCTATCAACGAGCGTGAAATTAATTTATCGTAATGAATATCAAATGATCGAGTGTCGCTGAAAAAGCAGAGCTTTCGCAGTGCGCTTTTCGTTGGCCCGGGCGGCAACCTTTTATCTCGAATTCGGGTAAGAATCGCGCTCGGGTTTTTCAAAGTGCATCGAGTTCTTGTTTCTTTTTATTATATAATATGATATCTATATACACATTACGTATGCTCGTTTGTGTGTTGGGGAAATAAAAAAAATATCGCGTTGTGTCCGCCTAGTTGGAAGTATTCCGCGCGAACCGATATTCGGAGCGACGCGAAACTTTTGCGGAGGACTGTGCGCCGTCGGTGGGGACTCGCCACGCGGACTGTACCACCGCCCGCGACTTTTGTGCGGCGTTGTACCGGCGCGCGCGATCGGCGGCTGTGTTCACTCCGCGTCGACGAGGATTTCCGGAGCGCGCGGAAGAGCGCCGGGCGACACACTCTCTCGCGTTTCGTCGTAGCGCCGCTACGCGCCCGCGTTACGTACGCGCGAGGAGGTACCGCGTGCAGGTACCACGCGCGCCGGGACGCCCGGAGCCTCGACAGGGCGGGCGAAATGTCACGCGATTGACAGCGCGTCCGCCATAGCGCGCGGACCCAGAGCCCGCGTTTCGCGTCCCCGCCGGCCGATGGCGGGTCGCGCGGCACTCGCGCGCGCGCTCCCGCCTGGCCGAAAAATGGCCGACAAACGAAGATGTAGCGATGCGCGTCGGGTTTACAACAGACTGAAAACGCCGCGGCAGCCTCCAGTGCTTAGTACACGATGCGGCGGTGCGCGGATGTGGTGAGATAGTGATATCAACGTCACCGGCGAACGACGTACCGGGTAACGATGGCCTCCACGCCGAAGACGGAGAAGCACGCAGGTAAGATAACCACTACCCGTCGACGGCGACTGACGGGTCGAGAGCGAGCGAGATGGCACGAGCGCGCGCGCGAGCGAGAGCGAGAGAGGCGAGAGCGAGCGAGACGGAGCGAGAGGGCGCGTACGCGACAAGCGTGCGAGACCGCGCGACGTTCCTACCTTTTTCTCGCGGGAGGCTCCTCCGCCGGGAGGATCCTGCCTCCGAAAAACGCGGAGCTCGTCTGGCCGTCGCGCGCGTCAATCGCCCGTGTCTCGCTTATCACCGGCGCCCGCCGGTATCACCAACTCCGGCCGACTTCGCGGAAGCGCGTGCAATTCGGTGGCGTTAACCCGACGACGACGCTACCGGATGCGAAATGTCAAAAGCATATGCGTGCCGCATGATCCAACGTGCACGCCTGATTCTTCTCCCGTTGCATTGCTCCGAGGAGCTTGGGAAGCTCCCGGGATAATCCGTAAATGTTCCTACGAGTCGTGTTTTACTCGAGGAATTTGACGTATTTACGATAATGACAGACACGTCGAGGTAAAAAGAAAAGGCACGATCGGTTCACTTTCTCACGAATCCTCTTTCTCTCTCTCTCTCTCTCGCTTCTCGTTTCTGCATCGAAGTGCGTCGATAATCTTGGGTCCTAATTTGCGCCTCGTGATTTCGTGTTCCTTCCCGATTAGTCATAGCTCCGGGCGCAGTCGAGCGGACCATGGCTCGGATCAATCTGCTCCGGGCAAACAGTTCAATATTGTTTTCTATGGAATTCTTTATCTTCTGAGAAACAGATAATGTTTAGTCAGAAACAGATTAGCCAGAATTATAGCTGATAGCTTGGGGTCAATCTGCTCAAGCGAGCAATTCAACAGGCAACAATAGTTTTCGATAAAAAGAAGACCGAGAAATGATGTTAGAAATGGGAGAGTCAGAGTTAGCAAGCGAATTTTTTCCGATCCAGTCGTATAAATTGCACGTCGATGGCACGTCGCGAATCAACGATTTTTCTTGCAAAGTACAATTAAATTCAACGGGATTTGTTTTTGAATATGATACTTTAAAAGATATTTTGAAGTAAGTAGATCTCGCTGTCTGTGAGAGTGCTTTGTTTTTCCAAGGGGCGCGAGCCAGCTGTTTTCACAAGCTGGCAAGCGCACCACCCTTTATTTACGAAGCTGCGAGCGCGCGAAAAGCGCTGGAATGTCGCGAAAAGAGCCGATCTTGGGAGATATCTAAATATAAAAGCGAGACGTGGGACAATCATCTCACTATATTTCGAGAAACTCGTAATGAGTAACTATATTTATATTTGTATTAATTATTGTATAATTTATCTATTTATATAATTTGTCTATTTCTATCCCAATGCAGATTAACTCTAATCTCGGTTTAACTTACTTTCCATCTTTTTTTAGTCCTAAGAATTAAAAAAAAGATGAAAAGTAAGTTAAACCGTGATTAAAGTTCATCTGCATTGGTAGAAATAGACATTAGTAAACGAATTGCCTTAATTCGTTTGCTAGATCACACAATAATTAATGTAAATCTTGTCGTAATTCGACAAGCGATTTTGTTGATGTTACATTGATCTCGCTCGATTAGAAATGAGTCAAAGGAGAATTGAAATAAAATAACAACTTAGGGGAAAGGGGCTAAACGATTTAAATGTCTCTGGCCGAGCTTCGGCTTCAAGGCCATTTCCTCTTTTTCTCGTGGAGCATTTTCAGCGCGGGCTCGTATTGGCGCGGTAATAGCGCGGGCCGGAGTGGAGTGTGTCAATAAACTTTGCACGCGTCCAGACAGACCCCGGAGTCGAACAGCTGGCCGTGTCACGAGCCCTCCGTCCCACAATTCGCCCCTTCCGAACAAAGACCTATCCCACCCTGCCCCTGTCCCTGGCCTGACCGAGAACGACTGTATTTTTCGTCGCGATTACGTGGTCTTTCTTCCTCTGCCCTCGGCCCTCTTTCTCGGACACCCGTCCGGAACACGCCCCTCTACGTATTCCTCTCGTTCTTCGCCCCTTTGCCTTCATACATACTCATTTTTTAAAATCGTGATTTTTCACTATTCACATAATAAAGTTTAGATTCTCGAGATTCGAGAAAAATTACATTCATTCAGATATCGTAAAAAAAATAGGATAGAATTCATAAATTGTCACAATTTTATATTTTATTTTTAACTAATAATGTATAAAAATGATACATAATTAATTAATGATATAAAACGTAAAAAGCATATAAATATAAATTGTGATGTCTAATTATATTTTAGGTAATGTCAAGTAATAATTGAATGTAATTTTCGATTTTTTTTTAGTAAAATAATTTTCCAAAGAAGAAAATATCTAATTCATATAAAAACTATAAACTAGACTTTTTAATACTTCGAAAGTGTAATATCGATATGAACGTACAAGTTCAAGCTCTCCATTGAGTATTACATTTGACGTACGCAGGGTACATGCTATTGTAAAAATTGCGCATTCTACTTTTATTTTAGATTTCGTTGTCAATATTGTCGATATTTCAGGATTACCGAGATATTTTATTCCTGCGTCTTTAAAATTTCTCGTTACGTCTCCGCTATATCATCCGTATGTAATGCCGAGGGGAAAATATTGGAAAAATATTCATTTTTCCATATCGCGTGCGAGTTCGTGTCTCGCATATGAAATCATGAATTACTACTAGAAGCGGTAAAACGTCGGACGATTAGATTTTGATAATACACAGTGTAACAGGTGTAGCTTATCAGAGCTGATACGTTCGACCTTGAAGGGATGTGTGACGGACAGAGGTACTTGAGTAAGGGTGGTTCGATCAATTTGCCGGATAATACTAAGGCTAATTAACCCTACACATCTACTTCACTCGTAATTGCGTTTAATTCGAATTGATCTGCTGGCCGCTGCAATTGTAACGCGTTTGTCGGTTCGGACGTTGCTTTTTCCGTTCATCGTCTACATTTCCCCTTTTAAATGAATTAATTCGCGTTCAATCGCCCCGGGGCGAAAACGCGGAAGCATTATTCGTATTTCGAGGTTTTCCAACTTGTAATCGATTTAAAAAATTTAAAAAATACGGACTAAATTTTATTATATTCAGAAATAGCTCTCGATGGGAAAAAATCTCCGATATTTTCATCGCTTGCGGCCGTCGAGCGATTGTCGACTGTATTTCGCCTGAAATCTCGTTTGAACAATAATATCTCTCTCTCTCTCTCTTTCTCTTTGAAATAGGAATACTATATTACTATATTGTGATTTTATTGGCCAGTGCCACGAGCGTGATCAATAGTAGATCTGCCGCATAGCTGCGACGTAGTCTCTTCTGAATAGCGGACTCATTAAATTTCCAACTCTAGGAGATAGATAGTCGCATTGAAATAATTCTATAGTGGCAAGTGTAGCATGTTGTGCGGCAAACGTATGACGATGCTGCGCGATGTGAATGCCGTCGGCAATACCTCATCCCCGACATTCGAATAATCTTACGGGCGAGGCGGAACGATAGGAGGGCGGAAAGAGAGATGGAAGCGCGAGATCGGGATCTCGTCGGATCCACTTCATCTCGTCGGATCTTTCGCCTCTGTTTCGTCGCTATTGTGCCCATTATGGCCTTTGTACGCGGCTGCTTTAGCCGTGTCGCTTTAGCCTAATCCGTAGATTTCGTTCTTCGTTACTGCGACTGCAGGAAGCTTCCGCTAATAACCGCTTCGCTAAAAGCCTTCGCGTATACTTCGCTCGCAAAGTAAAAATTCTCGAAATTCGGTACTCGTCGAAATTCGCGTTTCTAGATGAAAGATAATCTTGACCGCCGGATAACGAATCGTTTATATAAATGCGAGAACAACGAACCTTTCTACGTGTGATGAAAACGGTAACGTGCGACTCGCGTATCTTTATAATTGCTCTTAAGAAAGGCACGTGATTTCGAAGCGTACATAATGAGTGGTTAATTGTATGTACAAAAAGATATTGCGAGTACGGTAATGAATACCGTCTTCGAATAATTATTTGCAGGAAATTGACATTGCTTAACAAATGGAAAGGAATTTACTTGAGGCAATTGTTAAGACGATTAATAAATGTTTTCAATCAGAAATGAATACTGACGAAATAATTATGTAATATATGAAGAAGTGGCTGTAAAATGAATTTCTTCAAGAATTGTATACAGCGACAGATTAATTAGTTCAACTGCGTTCCTGTGCAAAGGAGAGACACATGAAATTCAGTATGTGTATAAAGAAATGTTTTCAAACATCAGAGTGGTAGCCGAGTTGCAATTAGCGTGGCATGTGCGGTGGAACATGCTTTCCTCGATGAACTCCATTACCGCAATTATTGCGCTCTATAAATTTTCATTAGTATGACGCGATATCAAAGCAGTATCTACAAGGAACGCTGGAAGATTAACGGAAATGTCCATTCGATCTTCCGCTTCCTTGCAGCCGCCGATGGATTGCACTTAAAAATTATCGATAGCAATTCGCATGCAAAATACGATACGGCGATATATTTTATAGCTCTCCATAAAATACGTTCGATCTATTTCGAAAAGGAAATTTCTCTTGAGTTTCACGATTAAGTGAAGGATATTGTATAAATCCCGTATACGGTCTTCCAGGAAGCGATTTAAAAATTATGACGGACATAAGTATTCATAAAACCGTGATTTCCGTAAAATAGATGCTAATTAAATAATATGCATATAATAACATGCTATCACTAATCACTTCTCGGTCTATAAAAAACTTTCGCAATCTTTTATACTATTTTTGCACTTTCTTTTTTTAAAACACACTTAATCATTAAGCCTTCTTTCGAAAGAATCCAAGAGATCATTTTAAATGTAATTACTTGTAATTCCATATTGCGGAAAACATCGGTAATGAGCCCAAGTTGTACGATAGGTATGTTAAAATAGAAAGAAAATATTCTCTACTGAGGTGTAAGACGTGTACGCTTCTTTTCGGTTTTCAATAATGGAACAATAAACTTTTTATTCTGAAATTTACCAACAATAAGGTTTATGCGAAGGATCACAAATAGTCTTTTAAAGAGATTGTTATTACACTCATTCTTGTGCGAGTCGACCGCGATCGCCTGGCAATATTTCGATTTCATTCTGCAAACGACCTATACTTCGCAATATTTCTGCGACCACACACGTGATTTAGCGCCTTTATTGGATTCGATCTGTCCGCGCGAGTAGTTTAGGAACCGCAATCATGCGCAGCCAACCTTCCGTTCCTCCGCCAGCCCGATCTGCCAATATCTATGCAAATTCGCGGCCGAGTTGTTACAAGCCTCGTGTCGACCAGGCCGATGATGCAGAGCCCGTGCCAGAAACACGCATTCGCAACGCCGGCGGTGTACATCACGGTAACGTTAATTCGTCGATTCATTAATATACAACCGTTTTCGCGTTACGCCGCGATCACGTAAAACATGGGGGGAAAAAAGAAAAGAGGAAATGCACGCACGTGTTAAAACTGGTTCACGCACATGTTACCGTTTATCCTGTTCGGGGCTGCAAGCAAGCGCTTCGATTTTCCGTCTCGATTTCATTCTCGGCACGATTTTGAAACAATCATGATAAATTTCGAGTTGCAATTGATTAGTCTTCATCGGCGTTTGTTTGATCGGCAATGTTCTTCTTTAAATTAAATAGAGGAAAAGAATTAATTATAATCAAGAATAACTTGAATATCGTAATGAAATATCGAAGTATATATATATATATATATTCTGGGTTGCTTTCGTACACATGCACTTGGATATCTCGGGATCTATCGAGGCTGCGAGGCGCGAGCTATTCACTGTCGTTTTCCTATGCGAGCCAATTCAACGTGCAATGGCGATGACAATATACCAGTCTTAACATCAGCATGAGCGATACTTCTTCTCACATACTAATAGCACAATGCAAATAGCGATGGCAATAACAATCTCCCGCGAGATCTTTGCAAAGATTATTCAGTAAACATCATTATCAAGCCTTTGTTTTTAAGGAAAAACATGATATAGGGATACTGTCTTCAGATAAGTATCTATACTTGGCGTGTTTGAAAATCTCAAGTACGCAATACGTATAATTGAACCTATTTTGTTACATACACTCAAATTATAATTTTTCCAAGAAAAGAAATAAAAATAATTTTTATTTGAAAGACCAAATAGAATGAATAGAATAAAACGAATTAATTCCCGATAATGAAAAGCCTCGATCTCAAATATGAAACTAGCAATTACTATTTCAATACCTTTAAATCACAATGTTTGGAAAAAGAGAAAGAAATGATTTATATTTGAAGAATCGAGTGGGATGGTTCGAGCAGAATGTCCCCGTTCGTTAAAGATTTTCCTCAATCCTCCGTTGAGCGCTCACAAATTAATTGCCGATAGTGAAAAGCGTCGGGTTCGAGAGACGTCGACCCGCTTGCGAAGGTCCGCAAATAAATTGTGTCTTCGGTGTCCCGCTCGTCGGCTCTCGTACCTCGAAATAAAGAGCGGAACGTGTAAGAGCCGGCCTCTCTGTACGAGGTCTTTTGTCCCTCTCCTCCGTTAACCCTCTCACCACCGTCACTCCCTCTCTCATACGTCTTTTACTCGTCCGTTCCTCTCTCTCTCTCTCCCTCTCCTTCCCTCTCTCTGACCCGTTAAAATAGACAAGGCTTCTTTCCCGGCCAAAGTCGCAGATATTACCGGCCAATCTTGCGCCAACGGCCTGTCCACGAGAACGACAGTTCACCTCGGCTCCGCGACGAAGTTGGTTCTAACTCGCGGCAATGCGAACTTGTTCGCAACTGGACCCGTCTAGTCCAGATTTGACTCTTCCGCAAACGTAACGGGGCATTTCGAATTCTGCCGGGACGATTTCGAATTCTTCAGTGAAGCCTCGCCGCGCTGGTGAATTTCTGCCCTCAATTTCGTTATCACGTTCAATTTAATCATCGTGATATTTAGCCGAATGTAATATCGTTTAACTTTATATTCATTGCTTGTAAAATTTATTTTTACCGGCATCAATTTAACTTTCTGAATGTCAGTGTGCGACGTATCACAGGGACACGACGTCGAGGGGCACCAGGACACTGAATGAGATAAATATAAGATAAAGACCCCCCGGGGAGAAAGAATAATCGATTGTTGCTATTATTCCGTTTATGGATAATGTTAAAAATATATGAATGGCGCGGCGAGATGTGCTCGGAAATGCGACAGCCGAGCGTCGTCGGGAGCGAATAAAAATTGCGCGGCGCGTCTGTTAACAGTGATGTGTAAAGGGCATCGAAATGTCAATTCGCCACTCAGTGTTGCGTATGGTAATTGCGTGCAGATTAAGTGGGTGTTTACCGCAATACGGCGTTACCAGGCATTTAAAAGCGACGCCTCGTGACACAGGCGACGACCCGGATATCTTTTCCGCGTGCTCTTTGCAGAATGCGTGACACACGGCGAGGCAGTGGGAGCGCGCGCGATTCGCCGGCGCGGGCTGATTAATTACTCGATTAAAATGGGAGGCAGTTGAATTACGGCACGCCGATTATGGACGTAATACTCGCGCAGCTTAATCGTTCCTCCCCTCATTGTTGCTTACCGGTATAATTAATGTGCGTGATCCGAGTGGAATTGGAACAACGTAACTAATCCGTCTCTTAATTACTTCGCGCAGGACGATTCGGAACTGTTTCACTTCGTGAAACTTTGCGAGCGGTAATGTTCTACCGTTTACCGTCTCATCTGTCAAACGAAAATGCCAAACGTCGGTGAAGTTAGCCTCGCGCTCTCTCCGTGAATATTCTATTTTTATTAATTAATTGAATAGTCTGAGGCGATCGATAATAAACGTATATGTCAAGGAAAAGTAAGAGACATTGGCATCGAACTGATGCAACTATTATCAATTGTAACTGATGGAATGTAATCCAATGTTAACGCAATCGTTTATAAATAAGATGGTAATATAACTCTGTTATCTCTTTATGGAATATTTTATTTCAAGACGTTTATGTGCATACGAGACGACTTGTATCAACTCCGCGATTCGAATCGCGTGGACTTTATCGTCGGTGCATAAAGCCGCAATTATATTCAATGCGGAACAGCAATTGCGGGATGATCTCAGAAGATCGCGATACGTCGCGCGATGTGGAGCGGACGGTTTTGCAGACGTTACGTGTTAAACGCGATGAAGGCGCGATCAGATGAAAGGGATTGTTGCGTACGCGTTTAGTAAACGCGAGTCGCGCGTGTGAGCGGAGATGCCGGGAGAGGCTGTATTGTGCTCGTGCAAGTTTACTCGCGCGTGTGGCGTTAATTAATGCACGAAACGTGGCCTGTTACCGTCCGTCCGTCCGTGCAAACGCATCTCCTGCATCGCCGAGATAGGAGACGGCCGGATAAGATGTAAAGGGCCATATCGCGCGAAAATTTTCATGCAGAGCCGTTCTGTATGGGATCAGTTAAATTTTCGGGTGTCACGAATGCGCGAACGTTCCCGCATTTTTATTCGCGGCGATGAAAACGAAACGTCCGGAGTTATTTCTTCTTCGTGCGATTGTATAATCGTACCGTTAATAATCGCGCCGGGTGATTTCAGCGAATTTCGATTTGCTAAATTAAATGTGCTGAATTAAACTTTTCGCACACACGCTAATGTATTTCACCGTGTCCGCGTAGCACGCGAATCGAGAATCGAATTAATTATGCAGTACAGTCGAGTCGGATTCCTGATGGGATTATTTCGCCGAATTATTTCGATTCCGCTCAATGGAATGTTTTACATATTCGTACCGTGTTTGTATCGAAATGCGCCTGTACCGTAACATTTTACGATTACACGTCTACGGCAGAGCCCGGCGTGTTTCTCGTGTGCAGCGCGCGATAAATTTTTACGTTATTACGTTTGCCATTTATTTTCGGACGTGAAGTCGTTCGCGGCGTATCGCTCCTACCATTTGGAAACGTCATATGCGCGAACGATAATTTTCAGACGCGCGGCACATAACGCAGATCGGCGTAAGCATAAAGATAGCGGTCTCCGAAAATAACGATGCGACGAACGCGACAGGAAATGTAGCATAACTGGGTCGCAAGTTCATCAGTGCTAATTATTGCTAATCGGAACATCTCATGCTGCCTAGATATTTTCACAAGTCTTGCTAGTTTTGCGATAGATAACGAATCGATATTGATCTTTGATCGATGATGGAATTCACCAATATTGATTTAATTACTATTGCGAAGAGAAATTAGCATAATGGATTTATCTAAACGTTATTTGGTTCTAGCAGTAAATATTTTTTATTATAGCATCAAAATTTTAATAACTAAAAAACTGAGCTTTGGTAGTGACAATTTTAATGAAACAACTGCCACATATTTTAACTTCCTTGGCATTTTTTGTGTGAAAGCGATAATGATCAAATACTTTAAACATTTTGTAATTATTAGTTGCACGTGCTAGCAGTAAATATATAATGCAAAAAAATATAATTATAAGGAAAACCAGTATTTAGATTTTATTTGAAATGTGAAAGCAACGATTTCTTTATGATGTTTTAAATGATCTAGATCTAGAGCTACTGGTAGTTTTGATCAGCCGCACGTTGCACATAGCCGATTAATGAAACGTAAACAATTTCGCATAGAAAACATATTTGTTATTTGTCGGATCGAATGTTCGCGTATTTTGTTCATAAAAATACGATATTTTTAAAAAGAAGAGCATGCTTTAGAAACTTTCGCAAGAAAAGATATCATTTCTCAATTTAATTTTTATCATCGGAATAGAAATACATTCGCAGATAATCTCATAACTTTATAAACATTTATCTTATTGAACATTTCCATTTACTCCGTTTATCGTAATACAGGTCATAATAAGCCAGATTATATACCAAGTGCAAATCTCTTTTAGACAAACATTTAACGAAATGATAGAAGAATTTAATTGCGCATCGTATTTTCGTGAAAGTTCGTGCTGATAATTTTTCAACACAATTTACCAATGTCCCTGAACGAATTTTAATACCATCGAGCTTCAGGACTAAAATTTGCGTCAAAGCCTTTGCTTACCGTTGTCGCGAACGTAATGTCTGGAGAAAATTCGATAATTTTACGAGACAACAAGTAGTCCAGAAGAACTGTATCTAGCCCTTGTGCTTATCGTACCGTGGCATGAGTTACACGACCGACCTCCTGGTACCGTATCGGATTATACATATCGTTCCGAAAGTAGTAAAAGCAATGTAGAACCTCGGTAGGTGGTCGAAAGGCAAAGAAGAGGTTGGCTTTTCGCTCCAGTAATCGCGAATCGTTTGTTGTACAAGATGATACTTTAAGTAGTTTTATATTCGTCCCTGTCTCATAGTTTTCCCATAAATATGTGTTAACTCTTCGATATTCTCAAAAGTACATATGTCATGTATATCTAATAAGTCATAAACTACAGACAATTCTCATAAATATTGATTAAAATATAAAGTTGATTTCATTCTACAGCTTACATTCTAAAGACAAAATTAGAAAACAATTTAGCAGAGACTTGTTTAACCATTATTAACCTGACACACAATTCCGATAGCTAAAAGTAACTTGTTGACATTCTTACATATATTTTATATTCTTTAGGCACAGAATGGAAAACCTGGAGAGACATAATATTCTTTTTATAAAAACAGTATCTAAAGAAATAATTGAAAAGAGAACAACCTGAACTATGACGTCGTATTTCTAAATAGATAGCTACAAATATATTACATTCAAAGTGCATTATTTTATCGTCTCGACCTCTTGATAAATGTGAGCAGTAAATTAAGAAAATGTTAATCGTACACCGCGATTTACACAGCACATTTTTAAGGTTTTTATTAAGTAAGAAATATATGAATGATAAAACAGAAATTCATCTAGCGGCAAGTTGCAGAAGTTGTCACGTCACAGTTATTGCGGTTAAGTCAACGTAAACTTTGCGAGAGAAATTTTGAGCGCTATCACGGTACACGAGACTTCGAGGAACGGTGCTATTGCTGGTACTTGTCGCGACAGCGCCATTTAACAGCGTCACGATAAGTTTACGTCTGACATATATCGCGCGAGCGACGCGGAAGCGCTAGACGCAGAAATCGTGACGGAACATCCGACGCGTTAAAATAGACACCCTAGAAATTGACGTCTTAGTGTACATACCTCTGTCTGTATCGTGACATAATACCCGAGGTCGCGATGCATGTATCGCGCACGTGTATATTTAGTTCTCTTGTCATCAATTTCGACCGATCTATGAATTTCAAGATCTCCATCCGGCGGCTTTGCGCTCGGAATTATCGGCGAATGTGCCGTAATAGATTTATTAAGTAATTTTTAAGGCTGATTCAGATCAAGCAAATAAACGCGAGCAACCGCGAGTGACTTGCTTAACGAGTTGATCGATCTCGCGAGTTTATTTGCATTTTCTTCAGCTCATTTGTCGATCTCGTATTACGATTATGAAAGATAGTCTAGATTAATAAATCTAGATTAATAGTTTAGATCAATAATTAAATTGTATATACATATAAAGTATAATTCAGTCAACGATTTTTTTACCGAGTACACGAAGTTTCCGTTATTCTCTCAATTTATTATTCTCTCAATTATTTTTTCGGTCGATTTCTCAGCGTTTGATTGAAAGACACGTGAATGATAGGTCGTGTGTAGGTACAGACACAAATCTTTTGGGGATAGAAAAACAAATTACCTTTCGCGAGTCGATTATCCGTTTCTGATAGAAACCGCTTGTCGCGAGTGGTATTTTTATGGGGCGATATTGACCACGGTACAATGGATTCAGAATCACCCAAGCTTGTGATCCTCGATATTGTCTATCGATAACCGCAGTCTTGCTGTCATTTGATACAGTTCAGTGTATTTGTAAAAAAAAAACCGGGTTTTTCTGTGAACTCAATTAAACGTGTATGTACCGTTTCTCCATGGAAAAGAAAAAGAAAAGACATCGCAACCCTAAAAATTACACGACAATCTTTTTGTTAATGCGCGCTGTAAAATCGTTTTCGTAGAAAAGTTATTAGTATTATTGTTCTAGCTATTATATAAAGCGAACGCTGTAGCATTTCTTCCTAATTTTATGATTCACATTTAGAAGATGTAATAATTATCTACGTGCTATATCGTGCATAGTGAAAGTGAGATTGAACAGTGAAAGTGCATTATGACAGAACAAACATACTTAAAAATGCATTTCGCCGACGTGCGGGTTCATACCGTAAACAGTAGCGCGAAGTTCAGTTTGAAAGATACTCAATCGCCGTTCTTCGTGTCATAAAATGCCGCAATACGACGACAGCTTCCTCGATTCGCCGAGATTTCGGCGGCGAACTCGCAGCTATACGGTACAAAAACAATTTTTACCGAAATCGAAGTCTTTTCACATCACGGCCACACCTTTGCTGCTGGCCGTAACCAATCACGCCAGGACTCTTTCCGGTTCCTTATCGACCTGCAACTTGAAAGGTAATTCCATTAAAAAAATTCAGGTTAAGGACGCGAGGTGATTTCACATTTTGTGTCGATGCTTATACAATAGCAAAAAAATGCAAAAAAGTCATTGCCTATTAATCATTTTGTTTTCTTACGTCTTGCATAAATCAGGGCTACTTTTTTCTACATTAATGCCGTTTTATGCTCGTATTTATAGTTACTTCTGCGCTAAAGCGTTCAATTGAAACAAGTTTTGAAATACGATATGGTTTAATAAAGAAATTTGAAGAATAATTTCTTACATTGAATTTACAATCACAATTTAGTTAAGAAACTCCGATGAAATTTGTCTTGAGACACAGCTTGAATTTTGTTTCTTGCAATTCAGTAGTCGATTTTTGGAAGAAGATTATGTTTATATGTATGTATTAATGATTTTTGAATCTTGTAATACTTTCTCGGAGGTAATTTAAAATAGAATCGATTACTCATGTCTGAGAAACCTGACAATGAGTCGAAATCAAAGAGAATAGATTTTTGACTCATTAAAATAAGGATCGTAAAACAAGTGTCCTTTACCACATTTTTACGCTTTGAAAGATAATGGATGTGACACTTTTCTTGTATGACATATTGACTTAAGGTAGCATTACGCACTTATTTGACATTTATCTTTTCCAAACTCAATGTGACATATCAGTGATAAGTAGACACGCACGTGTATTATTACTACTATATTTGATATTTATTTGAGAAATAAAATTTATCTTTGATCAAAATTACTTTATTGTTATTTTTATTTATTTATTTATTTTTGCTTTCGAAGACAATTAAATTGTACGATTTTAATAAATTAAGAAAAAAAATAAGATTAAATCACAACATTTTTGCAATAATTTAATCTAATTTTTTTGAGTTTATTAACTTTATATTTCTTGATTTGTTAAATTTATGTAATTTTATTTTTTTAAACGAAAATTATTAGTAAAATCAGAAAGATATAATAAATTAATTTATATGAATAATCTTTCAGTTCGATGAAGCGATGTCAGAGATAAATTTTATTTTTTAAATAATAAATTTAATAATTGCTTTTAAGTGAAATATTGAAGAGTAGTCAACCGCACAAATTGTTTTTAAAAGTAAGAATTAAATAAAACTCGTATACAACGGTTAGAATTTGCAAATTAATAATACGCATGAAATTGAATTATAAATTAGTTATTTTGTATTAATTTCCAATTACTACAAAATTCCCAGTATTAAATCATTATAAATTTCAACCAGATTGCAAATTGTTTCAATTAGAATTCGAATAACAAATATCTTCCAAAACGCTCTCTCTAACAAGCGGCATTATTATCTAAAACAATGGTGAGGCTACAAAACAAAAACGCAAAATGTATGCGCTACAAATGTTTAGTCTAGTAAAAGAAAGAGAATACTCGGCGTATATTTTGTAAGGTATTAAACATTTCGCGGAAGACCGGCCGGCGTACGGCCTTGGTGTTTGTTTTATTGTTAGTAGTAGCACGTTGCGCGCCCGTGTTATCATTCGCGCCGTGAGACTCGGAGTCGGCAGGTAACGGCGCGGACCCGCTCCGCGGAGTGTCGTCGAAATGCAATTATTTCCTACAAACAATTAATAGGGCGATATTTAAACAATCCGCGAGATTAATTAATTCCTGCGATTAAGAACGCGATCGCGTGGAGCATGAAACTGAACCAAACGCAATTATTTCCTACGAATAATTAACGACCAATTTGCAGACTCGTGTTCTGAAGCTTCGTATTTTTTTCGTGTTTATTTGTTTTCGCAATATAGTGAAATTCGAAATTAATGCCGAAAATGCCGTACGATTTTTTTATTTTGATAATTAATACGCGTATGGCCTTGACGTTTGTTTTTAGTAACACCAAGCGTGTCGTCGAACTGTGAATTTTATCATTATCATTCACGTGATGAGACTCGAGTCGGCAGGTAACGGCGCGGGCCACTCCGCGTGTTGTAGAATAGAGTTAATTGACAAGCAATTTGCGACTTGAATAATCCGCGCGTTAATCAACTTCCGTGATTAAGACCGTGATCGCGCCGAGCATTAAAATGTATGAAACATGATTATTTCCTACGAATTTCTTACCAAATTAATTTGCAACACTTAAATGTCATAGAGCTTTGTATTTTTTGCGTGTTAATTTGCAGTCGCGATAAACAGTGGTGAAATGTGATTGATGTCGGAAACACTGTGCGATTGTTCCATTCTGATATATAGTACGCGTAATCGTAATTGTTTTCCGCGAGTGTTGTGTTATATGAGTGCAACGGAAGAATCTGATTGTGAGAGGAGGACGGGGCCCAGGAGGCATCGAGAAATGGCGGAACAACTACGAATAAATTGTTAAATTTTTATTTCGCGTATTATTTGAAAATCAATATTTATAATATTCTATGTGTAGAATATTATAAATGTTGATTTTTATTTCATTTATGAAGAACGTATTATACTTTTATATAGAATTATTCTTGTTACAATTTAAATATATTTCTTTTTTATAGTTTCGTAGTTTCAACGTAATCACAATTCCGCTGCGCATCGTATCAGTAAGCAACATATTTTTTATTTTACGAAGGTAATGGATCTGCGGGATCCAATTACCTTGAAGTGGATAGACTAAGATGATAGATCGCTACAAATATTTAATCTTGGAATTAATGTAATCGTCAATTTATTGAACATTTTTGTATGAACTGTGAAATAATATTTTTAGGAAACGCAATTAAGAACATCATGAAGTATAAATAATTTTACTTTTAACGAATTTAATTAAATTTTTAAATACTAGATTATAATGGATTCACTTTTCAAATTTATCGCTTAAATAATTAATAAAGAAAAAGAAGTAAAATAATACACTGGTTTTATGACAAAATGATATTATAAAATACATGTTTAAGTAATAAAATTTTTATCTAAATTCCTTCGTGGTGTTCGTGTATCCTATATATAATGAAGAGTGGAGCAAGATATTTCTGTACTCTCTCTATATATATTTGTGTGAAATAAAAATAAATTATTTATGAATAAGTTATCTGTGAAATATAGGAGAAAATTGTTAATTTAGTCGTGTGATTTAATTTTAAATATCCTTTTAAATTACCCTACCTAAATAAACCTTTTAAATAAAATTTGCGATTTATGATCGATATCTCTCTGCTTCCAGGATTAAATAGTCTATAAATTGATATTCTATAAAAAAGAAATATATTATAAAAAAACTGAATAGCAAATATTTTATTGTTAAATGTAGTATATGTTTCAATTAATTTATTTGCTAAAAACGCAAATTATTATATATTTATTTCTGTAATACATAAGTCAATTTTATTCCAATTTTTTTCATAGTCTATCTATTTTTATTTATTAATGATTTTATTTTCTGAAGACATTTTCTGAAGATTCAACAATATAAGATGAAACGAAGTTATTTTATTGGATCTTGTAATATCGCAAAATATTCTATTTCTGACTTACAATATTTCTGTGTCAGATTTTATGGAAATAATTTTTTCGCTTTTTACCTATATTTTTAGTTGACTTTTAATCAAAATGCGACTATTAAATTGTGTCTCAAGATATAAACATTATTTTTAGTATTTAATTTGTTATATTTAAGATGCAGCAACTATAAATACGAGCTTTACGGAGGGAATTAATAGCAATTTATATTTAAATATTTTAAAAATTATATTTAGACACTATTTTCTTATATTATAACGCACCTTTAACCGCTCGCGAATGCTCTTTCGTGCTGACGGTACGTCGCATGCATATTAAATTGAAATTTATTTCACAATCGAAATGATGTCACCTTTGAAGTAAACTCATTTGTCCTGGCAGACCTCTCTAAATCGTTCGCATTCTGATTTAATCGTTCGTTCATTCTGCACGCTCTTTCGCCGTGCGCATTAACAATCTGTAGTAATTTGAGTTTAAATAATTGCATTCTCTTAAAGTGCGTTACGATCAGCGTCTACGTCGTGCGCATTATCGCATTAAGCCTTACACGCGCACGCGAAAGCATCTCGGCGGATAATTACTACTTCGTGCTGTCAATCATATTAAGCACCGCATGCTCATCTCAGGTATACCACCGATCATCTAACGCGTCGTTGTTATTACGGGCGATGTCTCCCTCGCAATATAGACACAACGGGATACACCACCCAATGATTTCCCTCTAGACTCGAAGCACGAGCAAATTGCTACGTTTACTGTCTCACGCGCGTCGCCGCTCGCGTCCACAAAACGCTTTCGATTCGCGAGTTAACGGACGAAATGACTTCCACCCGCGGGGTAAACGTAAATTGCGGACGATTAGAGCGTAATAACGCGGAGCCTTAATGACAGGCTTGAAAGAAAATCGACATTATATAGAGACGTTGGCGTCTAGGTGATGAAGTACGCGCAATTATCGATTATCTAAAGGCGTAACACGCTACGAGCTGATAACTTGGGGTTGCAGAGACGAAGTAACGCAAATAGCCTGATTTTTCTTTTAATCTGATATCTTCTCTTTAAACCACATTTTCTTTTTTAACCCGATGTATTTTATTATATTTTTTTTTATTGCTTGTCGGAGTCACTGGATTGACACACTTCCAACCATCCATTTCTACAATTATATCGAGTTTGAAACCCGACGCTATTCATGAATAGTCATGTTCGCGAATTGTTTTTAAAGAAGCGGCATACGGAGAATATTCTCGCCTGAATGGATCGCAGAAATAGAATCTCTTGGCACTGGCACGTGGATTTTCATCCTCGTGGCATACATTTGTTACGAACTTTGGGGCGACACTGTTTGCCAAGTTAATTTTGCCGATTACATGTTTCTAAAAAAAATTTTATCACCTATTAAACTCTGACTTCTATTGAATATAATTTTTTAAACAACTGATTTAAATCTAGTCGATTTTTGATAAATCTAATCAATCGAAATATATTATAAGAATAAGAAAGAATCAGAGAGGAATATGTACATTATATCAAATTTTATAATTATTTAGTAAGATGAAAGAAAAGAATTTGTATAAATTTACAAAGTTAAACAATATGCAATATTAGAGTATATTACGAAATTTCCTTACTTTTCACCGAAATTAATCTCGAATAGAATAAAGTCTGCCAAATAGTTTCAAACATATTCATCACTACAGCTTTTACGATGATAAACGTTTAAGTTATTTCTTATGATTATAGCTAAGAATTATGTTTTCTAAAGAAAATTATTATTCATACATGCTGATGCAAGCTCTAATAATAATCCTTACGCTTGAAAAAGTCACCGTCTAAGAATCAATCAACGTTAATTATCTAACTTACTTATTACAATCGATATAATTTTATACAATTAGAAAAAAAATCTAACAGTCTTGATTTGTAATCTACGGTTCCTTTCGATAAATTTAATTTATAATGCGATACGTAAGAACGATCTCTTATCCCAATTTCTTCGAATAGATGTAACTTGGTGTGTCTATAGATTTAATAAACGCCAAATTTTAAAGTTTCAAGGCTTTATAAAGTACTTTTCAAGGCTCATGACTTTTCGTGCGAGACTTGCTAATTTCATCGATCAGTGTCACTTGCAGACCACCGTACCGTCATTCTCCGTCGGTGCTCTCCCGATTCTGACGTGTCAACCCGCGGGCAATATCTAGCGGGTGGGGAAACGGTTGTCATGGTACTTTAGGACGGCTTTTGATACAGCAGAAATTCACCGAATAAATTTACTGGTCTATATATAAACGGTGCATAGCATCATTATCATCGTACGGTGGTTGCCGCACGCGCGTGTAAGTCAGCGTTAATAAACACGAAGCGGAACGACAGACGTAATTACTGGCGAAATAAATTTCGTCAGTGTCGTCCGGGAAATTAAACCGGACGAACGGAATTTGTTCGAGCGTCAATGACATTGCGAATTCGCAATTTCGGCAACGAGTAATTCGCGTGATATATTATTAACAGAACATGAATCGATAATTCGTGCGCTTGTACTGTAGCTCGCAACAAGAGATACGAGAATATCAACACTGTTATTTTATTCATGTTTGAAGAGATATTATGTTTAAAATACAATATACCAAACACACGTTTCAAAATTCATCGAAGCATTGCATTTTGTGAATTTTGCGTTTAGTTTTTACATATTATTTTAATCTTTCAATGTTATTTTCGATAACACGAATAAATTGTGATATTATTTAATTTATGACAATCAAATCGCATAATTTTTATTAATCAAGAAAATTCTAAAATAGATTTAAAAAATTGAAATATTACGAAGTTAGATTTTCTGATTAAAAGCTAAATACTTTCTCTGAGGACGTTTTGCTTCACCGCGAAATGAATCTGATGGTCTCGCTCGCAAACTTTCTCCCAGCGCATCTCTAATTCTTTGTTATTAAGTCTTTATGCTCATTGCTGAAGCAAATCCATATTCATGAACAAAAAGAAGAATTGCTTTTGAAGTATGCACAAGACTCTTCCATAACATCCGGTAAAACCCTCCCTGTTGTAATAAATACACTCTCGACGAAAGTCCCGGAGTGGTTTAATCCAGAAGCTTCGCGTAGGATTGCCAGAAGCATCCTGGGGGACTTTCATGAATAATAATTTGTTGCCGAAATGCATCGATATAAATGCACTAGACAGTCCTCTTGCTTTGGATATGATAAGACTAATAATCTACATATATGGTTTTCTTTTACTCTTAACTTACAAGCTAATTCTTAACTATATAAGCCTACAATCTAAGAATCAGTTGTTATTTTTTCCATATATTCAATTAATTTTGATTTTGATATAGAATGTCATATTTACATTGCTTATTGGCCGACTGTTTTGTAAATTATATTCTTTGAAAATAATTATAAATAATATTGCAATAGTTAATAATTGTCATAATACAAAAATTATCTGTGCATTAGAAGAAATATAATTCTGAAATATATTGCAACACTCGAAATCTCACTCAGTCGCAAAAGCACGATTGCTATATTGCATAAGAAACTTGAGTTACAGTTAGTCATACGAACGTGTTTGCTCGCTCGGTTATGTGTTTAGATAAATCAGATCGGCGCTTAATGCGCCAATTGGAGATATAGGAGCACCGGCCTGTTTTACGAGGGTGTCCCAACGCCTGGAGGGTGCAAACCGCCACTTAATCAAGACGTACACGAGAGTTTCCTCCTCGCAGAGGAGCCCTCGGGCCATTCTTCCCCCCTAGGGTCGGTCACCCCTTTCCGGCCGCATCGATTCCCCATAGGTGAAAGCTTTCGGAAACTATTCGCGAATAAGCGGCCACTGTATTTACGCGACATAAATCTCTTTTTAACATGCACGCATAGTTGCGATATAAATGTTTGCGTTTGAAAAACTGGCTTTTCTGTCGCGCATCTCGATAACAGTGTTTTATATTTTTCGAGATACATCGTTCGGATGCACTCTCGTATAGGATGACAAATTCGCGCACGCAATTTACGTAAAGGACTTTTTCCATCAATTTAGTATTATTTCCGATAAAAATATTAAAACGTTTTCAGAAATATTGGCACATACGTTTAATTTTTATTAAATTTTAATAATAATTTAATACATTTATTGCCAATTACAAGAATACTCGTAGTTTGAAAACTGCTCTCTTGCGTGAATCACTCGATACGAATATGCTCGAGAAAATACAAGTAAATATAGCTTGTTAGCGTTTGAACAAATAAATTTAACGTATTTGAACGAATTATTTCTAAATCGTGAGAGATATTGAAATTTAAGGTAGACATAGAAATTTCGTTCACTAGTTATTATCATTGCAATAAAGAAAAATTAAATATATATCTTAATATTTAATACGCTATATTAAACATTACATGATTACATAGATAATATTACCATAAGATAAGATCTTTGAGATGAACAAAGGTGCAATATCATACGATTAGAGATTGGAGAGTAGAGAGCAATTTTTAAGTATCTTCGATTAAATGTACACGGGATTGCATACGTGCGGTTTCTACAGATTTATTCGGGAAAGAGAATTTCGTTTTTGGTATGCAGTTTAATTGCTGATCCGATGAACGTGGAGCAGCGAGGGTGCACGGCGACGAGATAAACGCGCGCAGGGGGAACTATTTACTCCTGTGTTTGTATTAACTTCCACAGCCAGTTCCATATGGGGAATTTTCAACAACGAGTAAAGGGTTGGGCACTGCTATTAACAACGACTAAACGATGTATGCGTAACGTAAGTTGCTTGTAGAAACATGCAGCGACATGTTGTTATTTGCAAAGGAAAATCGGGTTCAATAATGGTATTTAGATGTCATTGATTCAATTCATACTGTGTTGATATTACATGAAACTGAATGGATATCGTATGAAGCAGTAAATGACAACATTTTCGTAAAACACTTTTAAAAACAATTTCACATTTTGATTTTTGGTTGATACATATCTCGTTGCGACAATTGTACAAAATTTTATTTTTAGAGTTTATAATCTAGTTAAAAAAACAAAGATATGAATAAATGAATGTGACCATTTTCCTACGAAATCAATTAAAAATGAATTTAAAAAAATAGAAATTTAGGGATCTCTTGTGGGCTATTTCACTGATGATAGCTTCAATTTTAACTTTAGCTTAATTCGGTCCCTTGTCTCCCGGGTAGTTCCACTTCTGGAAAGAGACAAACAGCCTGTTAAATTAAGGTTAAAGTTAACCGACCTGCATGAAACCGGCTATTAGGGATGAAGAAAAGAAGTCGGAGTAGAAGTAGAAAAGAAACGGCGGCGGGAAGCGCCAGGAATTCGCGTCTCTTAAGCGAGCGGAATGCGATAGACCCGGCTACTCACCCGGCATTTTAACGAGCTCTCCTTTTCTAACTCTATATGATAAAACCTGGCGCACCTGTCAGGAGGGTTAATGCACACCCCGTGCCGTTTGGCGGGCGTGTCTCGAACTGCCACTCGTAAATTACCAGGGCGATAAGATCGACGTATCTCTTTAAGTATCCCCCGAGAAAATGGTAGCGAGAGGCGCGCGTGAAGATGACAAGAAATCCGCTTCTCCGCGCTCGTGAAAGGGGAGCTTAGTGCCGTTCTGTCGCACCGATAAATTTCCGACGAGAAGAGGCGAATCTTTCGCTGCGGCGAAGTGCATTCACGTGGATCCCTTCGGGAATACCTGGCTTAGGGCCCGCCCAGGTCGAGACGTGTGGGGCGCGGCGTTTCGACGACGGGGAACCACGGGGTGAGTGAGGTGAAAGGGCTGTGTTGTACATGTTATAAGGACTGAATTCGGATTTTGTGTACAGTGGGTCCAGAACCGAGACCCATTCGAGAGTTTAAGAAATGCGAAATTCCTCGTCGAAGGACGGGGCGTGGCGGGAGGAGACGAAAATAAATGGGAAAGGAGCCGTCTGTTACTTCCCTCCCTCTCCCTCGCTATTTCTCCCCGGCATTTTCTCTTCTCTTACCTTTTTCTCTTTCCTTCGTTTCGCCGTGTCTTCCGCCGTGCGCCTTTCTTTCCGCTTCGTCTCCCCGCCGTCGTTTTCTTCGCGCGCGCGCGCGCGCTCTCCTACGCGCTCCTCCTCTTCGCCGGTCGATCCTCATTCGTGCGAGAACTTCCGCTCAAGTGAATCTTTACGAGAACGGATGCAGAACGCGATGTAGACGCTGATAGAGCGAAAGATACGAGGAGATAGAAGGAGAATTTCCCACCCACGGCGAAACTCCTCCGCGTACGTGTAATACAACGGGTGAAATTCTCGACTCTCAATTTTCGGAAACGCGTGCTCTTTTGCGGCGGCGGCGGGGCGTCTGGGCCGACGTTCCGCTTCTTGCGAAGCGGAAATCGATTTTCAGAGCGAGCGATACGTCGTTGTTAGCTCGAAGTTAGAAGGAAGGGAAGCAAGAATATGAACTGAGCAGCGAGCGTACATTCTCGTTAACAAGACGAAACGCGAAGAATACGTTGCTAGTTGAGGTTTCAAAGACTCGCCTTGTTCCCCGGTGAAACATGCTGAGCGACGAGTGCCATTAGTAGGAATGCAAAAAAATGGCATCTCATTAGCGCGGAATCCCCATCGGACGCTAATGAGATTAATTATCGCATTGTAGGCAATATGTCGCACATATTGCGACGCGTCCGATAGAACCGCGACGACAGAATTTAATAGCCATCGGCTCATCAATAATCTTTTGTCCTCATTGTTGCGTAAGTTGCTTAAATCATTTGCATCTTCTTGCATCTTGTATTGCGAGTGACATCACTCGTAAGTATCTCGTTGAATTACGTTATTGCGAAAAAATTTAGCTTATATTGTAAACTTCTATGAGTTGCCACTGCTCCTACTCAATATTCGATTAATTTGGTTACAACAATGAAATAAATTTAGCGACATATTGAGTAAGCCTAATATTGTTAATTTATCTAATTTGACTTCCATGTTAGTCAAAATTTTACTTTCCTTTTAGTCAAAATTAATGAAATATTGAGTAGGAGCAATGACGACCTGTGAAAGTTAAAAATGACTTAAATTGCATTATAAAAAATTAGTGTAAAATTACATGTAATTTTGAAATACACTTAATAATTTTAAATTAATTTATTTCTAATTTCGCAGTATAAAAGTAAAAATAATTCCTTAATTTGTTTTTTACAGTGTACACACAATAGTGAATCTCACAATTTCTCTAAAATTACATGTAACTGTGAGATTCATTATAATAGTTGTAAAATTCTACGTATTTATAATTTTGCAGTCAGAAGTAAAAATAAATTTTTAATTTCTAATAAATTTTTTACACTGTATACACTTTAAAATACAAAGTAAGGAATTATTTTTACTTTTATACTCCAAAATTAGAAATAAATTAATTTAAATTTAAATAAATAATAATTAGTGAGTCTCAAAATTACATATAATTTTACACTAATTTGTTACAGTGTGAGTACAATTTGACACTACGAGCTTAACAGTTTAATATTCATGCTATTTTATACAGCATATACCTATTGCTACGAGCAAAGATCCGTTGTCGAAAATTACGCCGAGCTCCCTGGCGAGAGAGCCGGCAAAACTTATTACGCGAATTAGTTTTTAACGGCACTTAAAGTAGCTAATTGAAAGATCGTTACCACTAAAAATTTCATCGCGATGCGCGGACAGTCTTAAAGTTAAATCGAGAGCACTCAGGGTACTTTAAAAATAAATCCGGCGGAAGAACTACATTGTACGTCCGCCTGTGTATGCGTGCGTGAGTCCAAAGACTCTAAGATTGTGGAGCAATCTATGGTAAGCGGAAGTTTTCCGAGGAACTCATTAAAGTTAAATTAGCCGAGAATACTACTTTCAGTAGGATTTACCGAGCGCTTTTAGACCGTTTCGACAAACAGTTTGCGTTTCGACCTACACGGCTCGCGATGCGCACCGTATGCGCCGCTCGGTTTTATCATCTTCATCGTATACGTGCGGAAAATTTTCCATGGCAACCTGCCTACCGACCAGGCCGGGTTTGCCCAGGTTCGTTTATGCAAATGGAAATGTTAATTCGGATCAATCAGATCTGTTTTCTCGGCGTGTCGGTCGTGCGAACGACGCGGCGCATCCGGCGTTTAAACGTGACTGCAATTCGAAGTCGCTTCGTTACAAATTTCCTATAATCAAATGGATGCCACGGTTTATCGGAGAATCGATAGCGCGCGAGCACGAGGCATAGCTCGCATTCGCACGTGCATGGCGATATTTATCCGCCGCATATATAGTTCTTGGCCCCGGTAAAATATTGCTGGATCGCGACCCCTCGCCTCCCCCTTCTCTTCGCCTCCCTCTTCTTCCCCAAGTCTGTGTATCGCGTCGGTGCATATCGAGCATTCGCACATATTTATATGGTTAGCGGTAATGACAGTGACCCCCAAATTGTCGGTCGCGCTCGCACGATTTGCATAATTTGCACGATTTGCCTACCGCGCTGTTACGCGCCGGCTATTACGATCAGTCTGGCGCGAGATGAATCCCTCAATAAAGACCGCGCGTTTCTTCCGTCGTGCAATTTCTGTTATAATACATATTTGTATGAACAAATCCCAATTTCAATTTAAAGACCTACAAATTATCGAAGAGACATCAATTTATATAGTATATGTGATATTTTTTTTCTCACACTTTTCATTATACACGCGCTACATTTGCAATTCTTACAGACGCATATACACTGCCGGTCAAAAGTTTTCGGGCTCTCTCAAAATTAACTACTTGTCTATAAGTAAAATAAAAAAATTAAAATTATGCAATTGCTACCGTAATTTCTTGGCTTATTGAATTATCATAAAATGGATCGTAAGGAAACTGATGTTAGGTGGACAAAACATTGGACACAATTTGAAAAATTGCCCCAAAAAGAGTGAAAAAATATAAAAAGGATTCCGCGATTAATACAATATGTTTTATTAGGCGGTTTTTTTTTCACGAAAAAAAAGTCAATTTGATCGCCTGAATAACGCGGTATTGAATTAATTTTTATTAAAATAAATTGAATTTTTATTTGTTAATTAGAATTACACATTTTACATTTACAGTTTTTTATAGTTACAGATTTATTTTACTTAAGTAAAATATATTAATATAGACAAGTTGTTAACAAATTTTGAGTGTCCGGAAATTTTTAACCGGCAGTGTACATAATACTTTCATATCAAGCAAAAAACTCACAGGAAACTTATAAAGTTCAAGTTTTTATTGTGTGGAAAGATTGTCTCGAAATTTCCGATGTATACGATCGAAGAAAATTGCAGAGCGCAGAAGGGTACATTGCAAATTGCTGTTTGTCACTTGCGGGATAAATGGGGCGGAAGGTAGCCGCAGACGCGGTGAACGCGTGATTTCCGGGCGTAGCCGAGTGTCGTACTGATGAAGCGTCATTCGTCTGCTTGGAAGAACTCGCTAATTACAGCAGTGTACGTACAGAGCGTATGCATAGTGCAACAGCCAGATGCAATTTCAGAGACCGTGCGGTGAGGATACTATTACGCGCGAAAACGACCGGCAACGAGAAAATGCTGTCGTCGGGCATCCAATAATATCCGGAGACGCTGCGTATTCCCAAAGGGTGACATAGGTTGGTTTTCTCTTTTTTTTTTTTTTACACATTCCATTTCACATTCGTTACGGATGTTAGCCGCGCCCTGTGACTCCTTTCCCTCTCGATTTATGATGTCCTCACGAGCACACGCGATTCCATTGTGCAGCGCAGGATCGCGTGCGCGCTGATATAGCGGTCGCGTTTGCATGAGACATTGACTGCGTCGTCAAAGGTATCATGAATGAATGTCGAAACGCGTGGTTAAGAAATATAAGCCGTCACGCGACATTACACGAGTTTTATCCGGAGAAGGGAAATGCCGTTAACATAAAAAAGATGAAAGTAGCTGTAGATTTCATCACCTTGAATGCTATAAATGTACGCTATCATGTTTTATTATTATATTTATTTAAGCATAAGAAAGACAGTAATTTTTGACATCAGTCAAAACTTGTCGTTTATACACATGTCGCTTAAATACACATCTAAAAATATTTAAGGGTAACAAGATTTCGGCATACCTCTAAACTGAATAAGTATAAGTTTAATATAGAAATACACATGTTTTTGTGTAAAAATTGCAAGCACATATATTAATCTTTTGCCTGGATTTAGTTTGTCAACTTTTATTTATTACGAGAAGAGCATATTATCAGAGAAAATTGCAACAAATTCTTATTAGTAATATTTTTGGAAGACGTCACTTTATATATAATTTTTATTTTTACACATAATTCTCTTCCGCTATATTATGCTGCATCTGCACACATAGATCTTTATCCGTCGGTAATGGCTTTCTCTCGGATGAAATATTCTGTGAAATGTGAGTGGATGCATATCGATATAAATGGATTGGTGGATGAAGAGTTCTGGTCCATTTTGCGATATTTTTACACGGCTGCAAGAGCCAACGTGGCTATTAATAGCATTATGTTTTCACGCATAAATTACATCCAATGTTTCATTAATATAATAAATTTCTTGTAAACAATAATTAAAAGCTGGATTAATGTGATGAATATTGGTTTTGCACGTAAAGAATGAAGTTGTCAAAATAATGGGATTCATAATGCATTATTAATATATATCATTCACAGTTAACAAACATATGTAATTTTTATAACGTTAGTGCAATTATCTCTGTTATTAAATCATCTTGCTTTCATAGATGTTGATAATTATAAAGCTTTTCCTTCTTATAGTGTATATTTATTGTAATTTACAATTTAAATATTTTAATTTACGATGTACAGTTTATTACTTAATTCTTGAACTTTCAAGATTCAATGAGTTTTATTCGATCATTTCATAACAATTCTTTCCAAGGAATATTTTCTTTCATCAGCGAGATAATGTTTACTTTGTGAAACTAAAGTAAACGACGCTGCTGCATTTTAATGTCTATAGTCTTTTCCTGAGTTTTCTTTCTTCAGGCCGATTGCCATTCGCAGTGAATGTTCTGTCTAGTGCTGCAGCTGGTTATTGTTTTCCGGAAATGAACTGCGTTGGAGTGCAATATATGTATCCAATGCAATCCAATCTAGTTGATATCGTCCCTCGAACGTATCTAGCATCCACCAACGGTATCGATTTCAGGAATATCCTCGAGATACTCTAGACTTTCTCTAATTAACGATATACAATCATTGCGCATTTGAAGATGCGGCTGCTACGAAAAGCGACGAAAGCGTAGATTATTTCCCCTTTCCACGCAGCACAGTAATGCACCCTTTCTTGTCCTTTCCTTCAATGTATAAACTTCACCATAATGTATTTCCTCGCTATATATATTCCTCGCTGCGTTAAAACGTCAGGTGATTTATTATTCTGAAACATTTGAATACATACAGGGAAGATGACAAGGAAAAGATTTTAGCAAGGACATCTTCTGACACGTGAAGTATATTAAAGCGACACAAACGTAAAGTGAACACGTAATAAACTTGTGTAAAGTTAGCGTCGCGTTTTCAGTATCTCTAAAGGACTATAATCGAGTAACAGTTTAGCTTGAAATTCTCCAGTCGCACTGCTGCTTCCACAGACGCTACAATAACAGCCGTTTCAGCTGCATTTCGTCTACATATAATTACAATTTACAATTATTCGCGTATTTTTCTAAGATTCTTTTCACGGAATATTCGCTCGGTCAATGTCCGTAGATTGAATTGGTAAGACTTGATTAAACCGACGTCACGGTGAAACTTACGAGAATTGTAAAATAGTTTCTGCTTCAATGGTGGCCATAGATTTAACGCAGAATGCAGTAATTGATGTTACTGCACGTCGTTGGGAAGCAAGTGAAATCGATGACTATGACTTCCTCGAGTCCGAACTCTTTCGATCGACGATAATGTCCGTTTTCCCGACCGACTCGATTAAGTCGCCGTCGCGGAACCGGCTACGTCTAGCGTTGTAATTTCTTTTCCGTAACCAATTGTTTCATTTCCCCTGGGTAACATTCTAAGAAGTATCGGAAATTAGAGGAACGGCGTAATCGCTTTACGGCATGAAGTTTAAACAAAAGATACGGTACGTACAATGAAATACGTTTGGGATTTTGCATGTTCATAATATCATATATCGTATCCATAGCCTTCATAAGCAAATATAATTCATATCATGCATAAGTATGATGCATATATCTTAATGCAATGCAATCGAAATCAGGCATTACATTCCTATCGATGCAACATTTTGTTGCCCGTCATTATTGGAGATTTCCTTTTATTCTCTTCCGAGACGGAATTCATATAAGCGAAAGCAAGACATTAATCACAAACCTTCGCTAGCTCTCAGAAAGAAACACAGGCTGCACCCTCTGATCGATGCAGCGAGGCTCATTTATTATCGTTACTCAGAAATTGCGCTAGACTGCTACGGAGTAGTACAGAAGGATTCCCGACTCCCTTAGCTTTCGCACTTCGCCTCGCGGGTGTTTCGGCAACACCGAAATGTACTTTACTTGCGCGACTAACAACACCGATCTTGCGATGAAGGGGGTGATTCGCACAAATAAGAAATGGTTCAAATAAGAATTGGAACATTTGCCTATAAACGAAGTCGTTCAACGCGCGTCGTGCCGACTATGCTATTGACTCGGCGATCGTTTCATTTTGCAAATTGAAAGTCGTACGTGGAAACGGTGATCGAACGAGCTTGGGTCTTTTTCAAGTTGTCTCTCCGATTTTTCCAATCTTGCTCGCGCAATCATCTCTGAATGCGAATTCCGTTGAATCGCAAATATGGAAAACTATATTTTTCGATAAAATTAGTTATTATTAAAGGATTTCGGACCCACATAAACGTTATATTAGACAGTAATTTAGCGTAGCTCGTGTGTTATGTATGAAATATCTCTACATATTATTATGCTAATTTATCATGTATTAACATGACAAATTGATCAAAATGCAAATTTATCATGTTAAATTCATAAGTTATGCCGCTCTGCGTTGAAAATTGCAATAACCAAGCCGTCTGCAATGGATATTTATTTAATATATCGTTCGTGCAAACGCCGTTATTTTCTTAATTAAAAAGATTGTTGAGGTTTAATTAAATAAAATTAATTAAATACGATTTATGTACATCGCTCAAATTCCCGGAGTTGTATACATAAAATACCGTCCTTTCGCAGGAGTGGCGCCTAATTGCGACATCCAAATTTTTTATTTTCCTTTGATCATTTATGCGCGATGCGTCTTCCGGCGCGCTCGAGCGACTTTGGACTTTACCTCGTTCGAGGGCGACGAAAGTTTTGATGTGACGACGTTCCGTAAACTGTATCGATATACCTTCTCGACGTCTTATCGAAGTCGCTGCCAAGGAGAATCTCTATACTCGAGAGGAAGAAAGTAGGGAAAGGAGAGAGACGCAAGATATCGCCTTACGTCGCGCTTTTATCGGAAACAGATAATATCCTGTGATATACACCACTAGAAGCTAGAACAAACTCATAGTTTCTTTTATATATATATATATATATATATACATTTTTTTTTCGTTTGCTTCCTATTTTTCTTTTCTTCGACGATTTCTTTCGATGTTCATTACGCCAATTTACGACAACATTTTTCTACCGTGTCGCGAGATTTTTATTTCTGCAAACTCAACGTTTTCTCTGGCTCTAATTTCTGATTGCTCGCGTTTTAAGCTCGTCTCTTTTTTGTGCCGCCACGCGATCGACAGTAGACAAAACATATTTTCCGTCGGGTCAGAGAGAGAGAGAGAGAGAGAGACAGATGAACTTTAATATCTTTTTTAGCCTTTTTCAAGTAGACACTGAAAAACAAAGTACCATTCGCACTTGTATTTATTTTTTCAATAGCGAATCCGCCGTGTACATCCACGAAAGGTAGAATAAGTGGAAATTAAATCCCGGTTATTTCTACGCAGCGCCATAGGGGTCGATCGAGAACTACTCGCAAACAACGGAGATCAATGCTGGAGAGAGCAATCAATAATAATATCCCGCTGTCCCTCGGAATAATAAAACGCTTAACGCGCAGCCGGTGCTCTGCAACTGTCCTATCGGTCTTATTGTTAGAACCAGCCGGGACGCATTGTTCGAACTTTTTCGATTAAAACTTTCACGGTGTCGTTCTTTTTTCCCTCTCGCGCGGCGAAATGCAGCCGAACGATCATTTACGTTCTGCCTGTCTTCGAAAGTAAATCGTACAGATTCGCTTGAAACAAAAATGTTAGATTGAAGATTCCGGCTTTTGATACGCACGACATACCGTTAATACCGGTGCGAAAGCGTCGGGATAAAATTTACAGAATTTAATTATTGACCGGAATATTAACATCGAGGATTTCTGTAATTTTTATTCTGTTTCGGCACAATTATCAAAGTAAGTCATTGTATATTAACGCATTTATATATAATCTGTTTTCACGTTATTCGTAAAGAAATATATATGACATATTTCGAATACAGAAAAAGGAAATTTACGTAAATTTTATTTTACGATACATATCAAATGTTAATAAATGCCTTTTAAAATTTATATTCAAATTACTGGGAGAAATTGTATATTTTATATATGAAATATCGTAATAATGCTTTTAAGTATTGAACAATAGCATGAATGATTATTATCTAAAGTCGGATTACCTGATAAAATTCGATTCAGCCAGATAAATGGGGAGACTTTATTACGAACGTTGCACCGCGCGATTGGCCGAATGGAATCAATCTGCGAAGGATATTACAGAAAATGAAGAAAATCATAAATTTCTCTCTGTTTCTCTTCCCTCTTTTCTTTCTCTTTTTCCCTCTTTCTCTCTGCCACGGTTACTTAATCCTCAATAAACTACAGCTTTCCGACAATTTAAGAGTTTAATATCAATTATACGTGAGCATGCTTTGATTCATTACCCTCTTACCTCTTATCGATGCAAATCTTTCCAAGATTGTGCTTCAAGAATATAGGACGCATTTTAATCATCTTGTTTGAGATAAATTTACATTAATTGTTCTAGTTTGCCTAGTTTGTCATATTTAAGGCTTTCGATCCTCTACACTCGATTTTTTTCTTGGCGATTGGGCATTACTTTTTGTTGCACGAAGACAACATTAATTAACGATTAATTAATAATTCTTTCTTATATATTTGTATAATCATTGAATTAAATAATTATAATACATACAATAATACAAATATATTTTTTTATTATCTGACAACAGGAACAATGCAATTATTCCATAATTGGATACACTAATCTACCTATCTCTATTTAAAGCGATTCTTTAAAAGAAACTGCACCTCTAATTGGGATGGCTCTTACGACGGATCTAAAAGTTTACACAATGCAAGTAAAAATGAAAATGATAATCGTGCGGTTGCTCGCGCCATTAGCTTTTTATTTACTGTTACTGGTCCACGATGCAGATACGTGCGTCTACTGGCAGTGCACGGTTTCAGAGCGCGAGTCTACACTTTCTCTCTCTCTCTTTCTCTCCTTCTCTGTCTCACCCCATGTCGTTTTACCGTTAATTGCAACCACGGAGAAAGCGTGCCGGACTGCTCCCCCATAAAATACGTTTATCACCCCTTAAAGTCGCGGCGCCGCTGCCTTTGTGGGACCCCATTAATACGCAAATTGCAGCCACGAGTTTCCCGCGTCTCTCCATGCCCGGGTTGACACGCGCTATCGGTCGGTCGCTTAATTAAGAAGCAATTTTCCTTTAATACGGAATATCTTGCCTATTCATCGGCGCGTGAATAAAGATTGAGTCAAAATAAAGCAGCCCAAAGCGGGCCGATTTGGCAAACGGTAGGATAAAGCAGAGCAGAATCAGAACATTGCCAATACATAGCTAAAATAAATAAGATGGAAAATTGGGAAAATCGTGAGGGAAAAGACTTTTAGAGACAGACGGAGAATTTGGACTTTCTTTTTAACAAAAAAAAATTGTGATCACATACGTTTAGTGTAACTTGCATTCTTATCACGTATATTAAAATGCAGATATAAATATAAATATATAATGCAGATATAATGTAAATTTATAACTTTATTAATTATAATACAATATCTCATTTTCCTATTTTTGTTAATATTTCTTATAAGACAATGATATTTTTAAAATCATACAGCCTATTCGTACCTTTTTGACAAACTTTTAACAAATATAAGTATACGTCAAATAATTACACTTCGTCATTGAACTATAAAATTTTATTATCTAACTTCTATAATAAAAAGTTCCAGCTTTTGTTCTAAAGTAAGAAAGAGGAATGCATGAGAGAGGAAAATTTGTCGTTTTGTGGACCACTGGTCCATCGTCCCACGGGGGTAAAAGAATAATAGTCCTTAGAATTTCATGGTGCATGGTGCATCGCAAGGCTTAAATCGGAAAGAATATAGAATCGCGTTTTACGATCTTGGCGCGCGCGTATTCAGAATTTTACGATTGCGCCGGATTACGAAGCGGTTGGGGAAAAATAGCGTAAAAATATTCGAGAGAGGAGGCGAAGAGAGATATGCGAAGGATGTGTTTTTGCAGTATCGCGAAACGGACAACGGCGCGGGTGGGCCGTCGACCACACGCAATTCGCGGGTCGGAATATCGTCCGGCATCGTCGGCTATTATCAACCATTCAATTGTTACTTTGTGGCTCGTGTATGGCCGAGTGCATACGAGCGCAATTTGCGTTGACATAACAGAATTTTCGGCGAAAATTCCGCTATAAAGTGAAAGGTAAAAGGAGGGACGAGGTTCCCTGCGATTCGTCTGTAACTTTGTGAAATTTTAATTACAGCGATAAAACATAGGTGTTTCTTGCACATGAAAGCACGATGCGCGTCTCCCCTTTGTCGCGACGGACTTTTTAGCGTGCAATAACCAATTCGCTGAATTTATTTGCAAATACGAACGCATTTGCATGAAGTTTGTTTTTTCTCTGATATTTTCTCTGATATCGTTATGCGTGTGTATTCTTCTTGAAAACTTGTTTTTCTGTTCGTATACGGTGGGATTCCACGAAAACTTTTAAAAGCGAGATTTCATAGTCGGATATCCCTTAATGGTTCGATTGGAAAAAAATTTTTAACTGAATACGAAAAAACTTTGGAGAAATACATCTCTCTTGTGTTCACAACGTAAATATTATAATATAATGAATGTAAATATTATAATGATAATATTTCAACCGCATTTTCTGAAATAAATATATCATCGTAACTTATTATTTTTATGGCAAAAGAAGATCAATTCGTCGAAATGTTTTCAATATATTGTAAATTAAAATTGCAAACGTTATTAAAATATTGAAATATCGCGCAAAGTGGTCACATCTTTAATTTATTACTAAAATAATATTTGTGATAAGCGATCAAAGAAATATCTCAATAGAAATTTGCCGAGAAAATATTTCGATCACTCTTTAACGCCATAGTCGGGATATACATACTTGGAGCGATGGCTAGAAAGAAACGCGAAGAGTCACGCACGAGAATCGAGTGCCATGAAAGAGGAACCGGGGTGAAAAGGGCGAGGGGTCATATTCTCGATTTCCATCCTGTGTGAGACTGGTAGATACCCGAGAAGTTTGTGAGACCGCGGGTCGTGCTCACTGGCGTCTCGCATCCTAAATAAAAGCCGGCACAGCGCGGCGCGGCGGCGCGACTCGCCGCGACTTTCGACCGTTAACTTTTAAGGATGACGTAGGGACACGCGCTCGAGCGCAGACACGAACTTCCTATAAATTTTCGCCAACTTTTGCCGCTCCATTTGTTAGTCACCGTCGCGCAACAAAGGGCATCGATCAAAGTGTTAAAGCGCTCGTCGACGCAGCTTTGCCCGAACGTGCTTGCGTACCTCCGATTACGAAAATAGTCGGGCGATACGCGACGACAGGTAAATCAACGCGTCGCCTATAACTTACGGGAGAGAACCGTGCTTGCAAGAAGGAACGGGGTTCTGCAAAATTTTCAAGGGAATTGGAAACTCGATTTTGCATTACGTATACGTTAAATCTTTTTCACAGACGCGGCAATGTGTCAAAAGTAAAAGTAGCTAAAAAAACGTACGCTACTGTATTTGCCTACACTGAAAAAAAAAAAAGATTTATTATAATTAGTTTTAATAATCCAGTCTTGATAAAAGTTATCAAGAACCTTGGTGAAGTAGTTTCAACTAAACATATAAGTCATTATGATAAAATAATATTATATAAAATAATATAAAAAAATGAAGTGATCATTATTATCAAACATTTTGTTATTATTATTATTATATTCGATAATAATAACTAAGTATTTCAAAAAATTGCATTATTAAATGCATCTTATAAATTTTTTTTTTCGGTGTAGTAAATTTTAAAACAATGAAGGATATAAAAAAAATAAGACATTTTTATTGGATAATATTTACTATGAAATATCTATTTTATCCATTTTGTTATAATAAAAAATTATTAAAGGTACATTTCAATAGCGCATTTGCGGTAAATCAAGAAAAAAGAGGGTGGGCAAATATTCAGGAACAAAAGTGTATCATTATATTATCTACTTTGGAAATTAAATGATCGTTACTCCAATAATTTTCGGAGCTACGGATAAGAAAACTGACAGATCGACGCGCAGATTGACGTACGATCGCGGTTGTTTTCCTTCCTCCGCGCCGAAATCTAAAATTAGCCGGATTCTCATGGCTCATCGCGGTTTTCCTTTTAAATCCGGCTCCGAAGAGAGCAGTGCGATACGCCTGGTGACGGAACAAGGGTAAAGAGAAAGAGAGAAGGAAGACGGAGGACTGACGCATGTGAGACGAACGCGAGGAAATGGTCCGAGGAAGAGGGCGATAACGTGGAAGTGAAATAGCAGGTGGGGCGATAGGCGCAGATAAGGTAGCGCGAGCGAGACGGCGCGATCAAGGCCGGCGCGGTACGGGCGATCGCGCCCGAAGCTCGCGCTCGCCCGGCCCAAGTTAGTTAGCAGTCGATGCGCACACGCGACGCGGTCCGGACGTACCGCTCCTTCATCCGCACACCCGTGTGTCCGCGCGTCGCGTCGCGTCGCGTCGCTTCGCCAACGGCACGTACGGCGGCCCCGCGGAGGGAAATTGCGGTTTCCGTTTTCGAAGGCGCGCTTCCTCGAGCCGACGCGCCGTCCCGTCCTCCCGGTTCTCCGCCGGCCGAATTTCCGCGGTCGTACCAGAGAGCGGCCGACACGCAGAGCCCGAGGAGTCCGATCTCTGCGGTTTGCGTCGTAAATGAGAGTTTTACGAGCGTCCGATAAAACTATCGCGCCGAACTCCGACGTCTTTGTTTTCGATTCTTCTCCCTCGAGATTCTCGTTTCGCCGCGCGTCTTTCGATTCGAGTTGGTTCTCTTTGCCGGTACCACGCGAGGATGCGATTCATTAAAGCGTGTCCGTAAAGCGTGTGCGTGTTCCTGCAGGACGCGGAGAGGCGGCAGAAGCTCCATTGAGGAAGCGACGAGTGTGAAACAGCTTTTTGCGCGAGTTATAAATAGGTAAATAACAATCAGTTTTAATCTTGTAAGATTGTTAAAGACAACTTAGCATGTTTTAAACACGGTTAAACATTGTTCATCACGTTTATATTTATTACATTATTGGTGGGAAACTTAAATTGAAAGCTTCAAAGTTTCAAAATGGTCGTTAACGAGAATTTGCGATCGCTAATAACACGAAGATTGTCTTGGGTGAACTATGAAAATGATTCTCATCGTCATCGTCGAGTCTAACGAGTTTTCTTATCTTAATTTTTGATCATACTAACCCAGGTAGAACAAGAAGTCACAAAGATGTCAAAATGACATTACTCCAAAATGTCGTTATTGTGTCATTTTATCGTTTTAATGTTATTTTTAGGTCAATATGATGTTATTATAATTCTTGTTCAACCTGGGAAATACACTGAGAGAAAAATATAGTTGCTTTTGACCTCGACCACAATTTTATAATATTTCTAACACGACATATGATTAACTTAACTATATGCATCATTATGTTAACCATAATTATCATTAGAAATATAAAATTGTGGTACATATATCAATCCTAAATTGTATCAAAATTTTAATTTACAAAGAATAAGTTGCGTATTAGATATCAAGCCTGAGGCTTAAAGTACTCGACGGCGGATCGACGTTAACCGTGGATCAATCGCGTAATGCCGGCGACGGGACAGGATGGCGTTTATTAATAACTTCGTGACAGGAGTGACATGTGCGTAGACGCACGGCGCTCGCGAGCGTCGCGCCGGAGAGCCGGGGTCGCTTCGTGTTTGACATAACGATAAATCACGGCCGTTTCGCGGAGCGGGGGAAGTCTTTGGCGTCTTAATGAAGCTTTTCCGTCGATGCAGCGATTGTCTCGTAGGTGAACCGTGAGTCACTGTCCGAGTGCGCGATCTTCTGTCGGCGCGAATCATCGCGGAGGAATCGCGAGAACGACGGCGACGGCGATGACACGCCCGTTTTTCGCGTCGTCGCGTCGCGGAGAAAAGTTTGACGTGTGGGCAATGAGGGAATACCGCGAATGCGATATCGATCCTTCTGTGTTTTCACAAGTTTACAATTGCAACAGAATACCATCGCGACTGTTGCTTCCCACCGAACTTCCGGGGAGGAAAGAAACGGAATGAATTAATATCTCAAGTATGAGTCTGGAGATGAAACTTGTCGCGTTTCCCATTGACATGGAATAATTCATTAATTTTTGTAATCAAGGTTTTTGTACAGTTGAGGATTTGCGACATAAAATATGTGTTCTTTATTGCGAGAGTAATAAAGTTTTAAAGGTAATTATGTCGCCGTGCTTAATAATAAATAACTTTTTATTCTGTACGCGATGTGACGATCTTATTATTATAAGTAATAATGCTACAAAGAGAATTCCCTAAATATACATACACTGTAAAAAATTAGTGTAAAATTACATGTGTATGTATGTAATTTTAAGACATACTTAATAGTTTTAAATTAATTTATTTCTAATTTTGCAGTATGAAAGTAAAAATAATTCCTGAATTTGTGTTTTAAAGTGTATACAGTGTAAAAAATTTATTAGAAATTAAACATTTATTTTTACCTCTGACTGCAAAATTATAAATACGTAAAATTTTACAACTATTATGATGTATCCCACAATTACATGTAATTTTATAGAAATCGTGAGATTCACTATTGTGTATACACTGTAAAAGACAAATTAAGGAATCATTTTTACTTTTATGCTGCAAATTAGAAATTAGAAATAAATTAATTTAAAACTATTAAGTGTTATCAAAATTACATGTAATTTGACACTAATTTTTTACAATGTACCGCCAGATCAGTTTATCGTTTGGTCTACGAAGAGGAAGGGAGATTGCTCTATCAATCTAGCAGAGATATCTAGCTTACATCACTGCCAGGCGGAGAACGCGTTTTGAACATAATCTCCATATCACGTATGTATATTGTGCAATAAAATCCGGAGCACAGAGAGAATTCAGAGATGAGATCATTGCGAGTGTACGAAAGTAGGCGGTCGGGCCATTCAATGTACGCGGTATGACGAAGGTCACGCTTAAGTCATCGGGCGCGTTAACGTCTTTTTCCATTCCCTTTGCCCCCGGCGTGGATTAACGTCGAGTTTCAAGCCGGGGATGATTGAATGCTCCAGTTGCTTTCCGGACACGCGGATTAGTCGGAAACTTTTTCGCATTCGCCGGATTCGCACGATCCGCGCCAACGCGTATCTCCAGCTTGTCAGAAACGTGTTAAAACGCGCTAAACATCTCAGATGTATTTGCGAGAGTGTTCTTGGATCGTGAAGGATCATTACAACAAAAGACAGGGATATAGGTTGCAGAGTTTCACATGTCAAAGACGTAGATGAGGACAAGACGTTGAAGCCATTGTCACGGGCGTCACAACTTAAGGCGCTGCTAATTAGCCAATTAACTTGCGCCAAGTGAGATTTGCGTCACGTCTGTTTGCGTCGAGGCGTGTCATATATTTTCTCGTGTGTCACGCTACCGCAAACTTGCAAGTGGATCTTGTCGCGCGGAAGTTTATTTTCTCGTCAGTTCTCCACAAAACTTCTGTTGGAACAGTTACGCTTCATTCGACAAATTATTTTATGCTTTGCTTTGCTAAATATTTTTTTTTTACGAAAATGTCAAAGACAAATTATAGCATGTACTTCAATTCTAAGTCCAAAAATTTTTTCTACCACATCTATAAATATAACTCACAATGAAATAAGATAGTTTTATATTCAGCATTTAAATATATTTTTTTATTACTTAACTCGAATTTAATCTTCGTAATAGAAGCGTAGAATTATATTTAACTCATATTGTCAAATATTACGAAACATTTATGGAGTATTAAGTAAATAAATCTCGGACAATACATGAAATGTGTAATTAAATTAATTTAAATGTATTGTTACATTAACTTAATTATACGGCGAGTTAAATAAACGCTCTTACATTTTGTTTTGTGAACGCAACAATACATCTCGTTTTCGTAGTTGTAAAACGTGCTATCAAATGCACCTGACTCGACGTCTTGCTGCTCGTAATTCCGTTGGCTGCGACGTAAGTTGGATTGATAAATTATTTATTCACACTCCTAGAGACAAAAAGGCGGAATTATTAGCGCTGATGATGACTCTGATGTCATCTTTAAATTTTTTCTTACGATTTTACGATAATTGTGATGTAACTATGATACGATTATGGGAAAGCCAAAGGATACACAGATTTTCACAGTTTTAATTCTTAAATACTCTATAGATTAATTATCATTTAAATAATGTAGTATATCATAGTGGAAAAATTATTCCAAACTTGACCATTTCTAAAATCAAGATTTTTTTAAATTGCCGTGACAAATATTTTATACAGAAGCATCATATAAATATAAAGCACAATAAAAAAGCGTTAGCAAAAAACGTTAATGTAGATGTTAGATGCTCCGTGAGATGAAGTCATATGAGCACGTTACTTAATACAAGAGCTCAGCTCACATGCTCTCTCGCATGCATCTGAGAAATTAATCCGCTTGCAGTTTTTGATTACAACGAAATACTGCGTTTTATATGTAAAACGGCGTTTGTCCATTTAACCGATAAATCTTATTATGATAAAACCGTCGCAAGACTTTGCGTTAACCGGAACGTAACGCGTATCGTGCAACATGGCGATTAATTCAATGAGACGATCAGATATGCAAATCCACCGGCACCTCATCGGACGATCTCGAATTGAACTAATGTTCAAAGTTGCCACGTTAACGGAATATATACATTCTGCAAATACATTGAAACTTTGATCGCGTCTTATCAGATGTCGTCCGCTCTATAATTATTTCATCATTTAAATTATTATTCCACCTAGGGGGTTTATCCCGAAAACGTATACCCTCGCTTTCGCAACGCTTGCAATTACATAGGGTAACGATGCAGTTAATTAACGCATTCATCAGATATGCAAATTAAAAAGTTGTACTCTAAGTGACGAAATTAATTCACGAGTTTTTGATTCTCCACGGGACCTTGATGCGCATAGAGCACGCAAGCACCGTGTTTTATCTCCGTGTTACGGTGTTCAGTTGTACCTACAGCGTAGAAAATAAAAATATTCGCGCTAAACTAACGATCTATTTTTTTGGTTTTATTTCGAGTATGTACATTAAAACTGTCTCGCATTGCGCTCGAACAAGTTATTAAAAACTATATATATTTTTTTCATTAAAAATCATTCGATCAAAAAAGATGTATTTGCGATTAAGTTCGACTTTACATCTATTACTCATTATTTGTACTTGTGTCAGTAAATATTTGTAGAGACATGATTGTGTGTTAATAATAGAACAGATCTTTTCATAAATTTTTTGTCTTTTATTATATTAAATTACTGATATATGAAGTAAATTACATTCGAGTATAATGTTTGTTCTATTCTTTGTATCACTGTTTATCTGGATGATAGCGATTAAAAAAGCATGCTCAACAATATTTACTTACGTGTGAAATGTAATTATCACAACGCAAGCATGTACATACGCTCTTTACTGTTTGAGCAACTGCGATAATTACATTGTTATAGAGATTAAATCTAAGGAAAGTAATAAAATTAAAAAGCCACTTGTATTAATACTTAACGCTATCATAGATAAATATGACGAAATGGACGAACACAGTAATTAGGTCGTTAATTAACTTTTAAATTCGGTTTTAAAATGATAACTCGTACGATGAAATGTTACGTTACTTTTCTATTTTATTTTCACGTGAAGATTTACTCTCTCTTCGATCCTATCGTGAATTATGCTCCACTCTACGTATGTACATATATACGTATACCGCGCGTACATGATCCTCTCGGAAGTTAGTTAGCTGGCGACTGGCTCTTGTCTCTTGTAGTTTCTGTGATGGGTGGGCTCTTTTACGCTCTCTTGTGTCTAGACCACATGCTTCGCACACGTGTCGCATTATTATGTCAATCGTTAACACGTGCATAAATCCACGAACGGCAAAGGAAACTTTGGTATGCCGAGGGCGCAACAGCGGATAAAGATAGGCACCGGTAGGCTAATGTAAACCGTCGTCAGCTGGAAAATATTTCAAGATATTTGCTTCTCTCGATAGAAAAATATTTCTCTTGAATGAAATTTCACGTAATATGCGAATATCTGTGCGAAAATTTTTAGTATCTCTCTTTGGTAACAATTAATGAAGCGTGAGTTTAAATGAGAGATAAATGGATGATAATGACTTTTCACGTTTATTAAATATTTATTGATAATAATATACACTGAAAAAAAATTCTAGTTAAAAACGGACGAATCAGAAGATCTTGTAGGTTTGATCAAATATTCTGGTTATTATAACAGAACTCAATACTTTATAACTTATAATAACCAAAATTTCTATTATAAATATACATAAATAATATATAATAAAATATACATAAATAATATATAAAAAATATTTTTTATACGTTTTATCAATACATGTATTATTTCATTACATATATTATCATTACATGTATTATTTCTGTTATTTTATATCAAGTAAGTAAAACGTATAATATTTCCAACCTAATAGGTTTTTAATAAATGTACGTATCATTATTTTGCCACATCCGGTTTGCATATTGAAATATGAGTAACGGTAGCGTTAGCATTTTCTCCGACACTGATAGAATTTCCTACATGCTGCAAGACTCATTCTCTCAAGCATGATTATGTGTCACTTTCGCGTATCATATTTTATTTCGCATATGACGAGACGATTTAAAAAAAATGTAAGAAGATAAAATTGCGCTAAGTAGAATGCTTATGTCTATGTCCTGACACATAGAGGATGTATAACCGCAAAATGTCAATTTGTCTATATATATATATATATATATATATATATATATATATATATATATAATGTTGATAGCAAGCAAAAGTTTTAATTAAACGGAAGTCTCGTTAACTGATAGAAATAATTCTTTTTAAATATAGATTCCATTTCAAGTGATACAAATACAAGCATAAAAAAGATATTTATCACTTAATATTATAAGATATGATAAATTGATATCAGTCAGATGGAAAATTAGAATTTTTACTTATTATGAATATCAAAGTAGATAGCTTTGCTTTATACAGCATAAATTTTTGTGAGTTTGCTCGGAGATTGTCTCCATAATTAAGACTCGAAGTATCGTTCTTGTACTTCGCGTCACCTGGCTGCAAAGACGGCTCGTTATTAGGTATTTCTCTCAAGCGATGGCGCTTTCCTGGGAGAAGGCTGTCTCTTGTCTCTTTCAATATTGCAGAGGTTGGTTCTTGTCTGTTAATGAATCCGCTGTTTCCGGCGTCGAGTATATCGACAAGACGCAGCCAACGTCTCCGGCTTCTTTTGATTAAGGAAAGAATATGGCGAATATTTCGCTGTTTCAGCAGACAGCAGCTGGTCTCATCTAGTACCTAATAGTTAACCAGAGAATGTCATTATTATTATATTTTGTATTAAACGCTCCAAGACAATCTCCTTTAATACATTAAGAAAATGCTAAATAATTTAACAAAATTACAATGCTACAGAGAAAAGTGAAAAAAAAAGAGCTCCATGAACTTTCAAAATCGTTGTCGTACATACTTTCAATGGGCGTGTTCAATTTTTATTTTCCATTTTTAGTGATTTTTATTCTAATATTTAAATATTAAGTTAACAAAACTATTACCTTTTTTTAATTGACGCAGAGTACAAATTTATTTTACAAAATAGTACACGATGAGGGTTAAATTATACGATAAATTTAGTTCGATTTTATAGATTTAATTATAAAGAAATCGGAGGAGAATGGTGTCTTACTATTCGGTTTATTGAAAGAGGGGTTGTTTGAAGGGTTTGATATAAAATTTTGATTTGTTTTGAATAGTACAAATTCAGACCTTTCGATTTCTGGCTTCATTATTTTTTTTTTATTTATTTTTAGTTTGGGCTTTCCAAGTTTACAAGAAGCCAGCAGTGCCATGGTTTTTTTTCGAAATGGAAAAAGGTATAAAATTATTTTCGGTGGTACAAATTAGTACTTATATTGATAAGTTTGAATTGATTCTGTCGAAATGTTTCTGCCAGCTTCACAGAGGTCTAATATTTTACTCCATCTTTTTTTTTACTCATTAGATATAAAGATAGAATGATGCGTTAGCGCTGATAGTGCGCTCTCTAAACGCATCCAATATGACATGACATTTGTTATTATATCACGTGTGTTGTTGCATTACTTATATTGCTCTCTCTCAACGAAATACGAGCGGCTCGACTTATCCGCACGGTCGACGTTTTTCACTGTTTGCATCAAGTGCGACACTAGCGGAAATCCAATACTACGTGCGGTCGAGAGCATCTATATTGATTGGCGATATTTGACGAGAGAGGAGAAACCGTGTTTTTATCCAGTCGCCCTCCGTTTGAGGGTATTCTCTTCCGGCGAGGGTCCACAAACATTATAAGGGCGCCGAGTTCGGCCTTTAATGGATCTACTGTTTGCATCCCGGAGAGAGGAGAGAGTATCGGCGGATACTCTCGTCTCGTCTTGCAATCGCGTCGTGCTTCGGAAATCAATCCCCCTATCGCATCATCGCGGGATCGCCTCGCATCTCTCCCGTCCGTATTTTTGCGATTCGTCTGCAGAATTGCTTCATTGCGCGACCGATCGCTTCAGGCCAGACGGCGCCGTGCTTGTAAGGACCGTCGGCGGATATTCGGTGGCTTACGAATGTGGAGAATGAGCTGAAGGGACGCGTCTCGCTCTCCGAGCGGTTAAAAAGAATTTAAGTATCGCTACTTTAACGGGATATGAAACAAATTGCTCCAGGTATCTAATGTTCTGATAAATAATTTTATCATATAGATGATATTTTGATACCATCGTTTGAATAAACGATATTTTATTGCGTATGTTGGAAATTATTTTTAATATAAATGATAAAATTTTCCAAGAGTTTTATCTCTATGGAGATTTGAAGGAAAATTTTATGATAAATATTGAGAGGAATGATATTTATTTTTAACGTAATTATTTTTATTTGCGATAAACCTTTATCGCGTAATGTTTCGCAATATTCCGAGCATCGTCATTTATATTCATTGCAAAGTGTGGAATAAAATGCGATGTACGGTTGCATTATTATTATTATTTCTCGCTTTTTTTAATAATTCGTTTTTTTCCTAATTTGCAAATAACTTTAATGAAGATTGACCGTTAAAGCAACTCTTTCTACTCGTAATAACGAGATGAATTTACTACTTGCGTGTAAATGAATGTAAAAGGCTGACAAATTCGAGAATATTATTGTCGAGATATAGGATCAACATATACGCATAATGCATCTCGTTAAAATCGGCTTTGTTCTCGAATTATGACAATATTCATTGCCTCACTGCTAATCAGTGTAATTACCTGAAATATTCTCGTGGGATATTTCGCATAAATTTCATCATGAAATGCGTCCCTTCTCCCTTCCCTCATCTTTCTCTCGGTACGCTTTTACCTGTAATGTATTATTATGAGATCTCGTAATTTGATTTTCCGCGCCGAAACGAGTCCGATGCAGACATTTACTAGTCCTGTACGAGTTTGTTTTGTAAATTAAATCGATCTTATTGTAAAATTTTACCTTTCCATTAGACGGCATTCGCAATTAATTTCTCGATAATGATTTCCGCTCACTACAAGCTCGCGTTTTAAGTCACAACAACGCTGCGTCGTGGTAGCCGTTCTCATAGAGCGCACGTCTTCTATTATTTTTCTTTAATTACTTTTCCATTACTGGCTTCTTCGCGACGCCGAAAGTAAGTCTGTTTTATCAAGAAGACCGCTGTAGTACTTAACATTTTAAATGAAGAATAATTCCGTAAAAGTCATTCGTGGTCAGTAATCGGCAATGTATTTGAATACTTTCCACGTCGATCTTACTCTGGAAAACGGATCGATTTAATTAATTTTTTATTTCTGTCAGTTATTTTTTTTATAAACGTACATTACTTGAGTTATTTAAATATCCTTTTTTATCAAATTAATTTTGAAGTTCATTGTTAGCTAATACACAAAATAATTATTATATTTAATTAATATTTCTTATTGATCATCATTGCATTGTCATTGATATGGATTAGTCGTCACAATTATATTACATTAATTAATTTATTAAATTATTCGATAGTAATTAACAGATATAGTGATTAAATTTAAAAATAAAATAAAATAAAATAATAAATTTGATGAATAATTATCAATTCGATACTTTTTTTAATGAGATACGAATTTCTCTGGTTTATCTTTCATGTCCCATATACTGTAATTATTTTTCCAAACTTTTCTCATTAAGATTAAATCTAATTATATAGCTAGAGCCTATTCGCGCATAAGGCTGCAACGAGCATAAAATGCCGGTCATGATTCTTATCGTAGAACCACATTTTTATCGGCGCTTCCGGAATAAATCTTCCGTAGCTTTTCCAAGTTCGCGGGAGTACGACGGCCATTAAGAGGACTGTACGGCCGAGCATCGATTCTCCCTCTTAATTCAGGAAACGACATTACTGCGCCCCTGCTACCGACCGGTGCCCACTAATATCATCGTCGGACCATGAAATTCCCAGCTGGAAACGGCTCGCAGTATTCTACGGACGTTAAAGCTCCCCCCTGTAATTGCATCGTTGCAAGCGAAATGCGCGAAATGGTCGCTTCGCTTGAGAAAGCTTGGCGATCAGTACGCATTTCCACGTTATCTTCTTGCGCCGTTAGCTCGCCGAATGTTAATTAACCGTGAAAGTGGTCGCGAAATTCTTAGCCTACTTTGTACAAAAAATACGTGAATTCTTCCGATTAAAATAAATACGTTTCTATTCTCTTTTCCCATCTTGATTAAAAGTTTGCTAGAAGCATTACTGTAATAAAAATTTTAGGCATAATGAAACGAATATTTAAATGAAATATGTCATATATATTTTTTAATATTTTATAAATTTACTTTTTCGTATTTAATAATAAGTGATAATTATGTTTTTGTGTAAGCAATCTTTTACATCTTCCTGCTTTTACTGCGTTTGCGTGTCGTTAATTATTTTTCGTCCAATAATTCCTCATTGTTTTAGTAGACTTAAAAGTTGTACGGGTAAGGTAAGAGTACGAATCACAGTTTTCTCAGTTATCCGATAAATATTAAAAGATTTAATAAGAATTTAATGGAGTTGCGAAAACGGAACAAAAGCAACGACGTTTCCGTGTTCTGCAAAGTTGTATCGTAGTGATGGCGTAACGTAATTGTTTCCAAACCGAGAAACCTCGTCTGCGTCCAAGCCTTTCACAAAGTTTCATCGTATTTTGGCTGCCGGTTTCGGCCTCGCTTACTAAATTTAGTTCGCGTTGTCCGAACCCACCATCTTGGAATAATCCTCTTTCGGCGTTTAAGCTATTTCGAAAGCCCTTTAAGCTCGGGTGCGCTCCTTCATATCCCTCATCGTTACTCTCCGCGTCTCAAGGACCGGACTTTAAGTCTGATTCACATTCGCGGCTGCAAGCACTTGGCAGCACAGTGTAATGATCCTGAATACGTGACGAGATTTCATCTTGCTACCGCGATACATCGCGACGTTTCGTTTGCACAGCTCATGCACTCGGGTATTGTTTAACCAATAACGTAATTCAGGTACCTTAGCTGGCATTATGTTATCCTAACAATTGACCCAGCCAAGTATCACAGGGATATTATCGTACACCGTTATAAAATTACTCTGTCGTAATTTTATTAACAAGATATTATATTCATATTATGTTTAAAGCAACAGATTTATCGAATTTTAACTTTTCATATCTTTTATACTGAAAAAAAGATTAATTATATAAATTGGTTATAATAATAATCCAGTCTTGATAAAAGTTACAAACAACCTTGGTGAAATAGTTTCAATTAAACATACAGGTTGTCATTGACAAAATAAAAAATAAAACGATCATAATTATTATCAGACGTTTTGTTATTATTATTATATTATTATATTTGTTAATAATAACTATTTCAAAAATTGCATTACTAAATACATTTTATAAATTTACTTCGAATTTTTTTTCAGTGGACGATATTTCTACTCAAATCACTCACGATCGCTGTACTAAACTGTTGCCTTCATCACGCAACGATAATTATTCGGTAGGCTTAACGAGGCGCGTAAATATCGCCGAGAGAGAGAAAGATAGAGATTTTGACCTGTCCGGATCGCATTTTTGGTGGACTAAACGGTAGGTTCATGGTCCGTGTGTCGCGGGGCGCGGTGCAACAACCTCCCGGTTATTTCGGGGTGGGTCGTGTCACACGGAGCGTACCCGTGCGAACTCGGTACTGCGGTTGCGGGACACACGCGCGCGCGTGTCCCGGAAAATTAATTTGCCCGGGGCGCGCGGATATACGCACGTATATGCGGATTGTCCGTTCTAATCAGGCGAATGCGGAATCTGACTTTATACGCGCGACGAGGTGCACGCGGAAGTATTCACAAACAACCGGACAGATCAAACGGTGCTCATCGGAGATATCGCCCACAGAGTCAATTAATGACTCTATGTAAAAGGTTGATAAAAGTGCCATTGCAATTTATTAAGAGAAATTATAACGCAGAAAGTTCGGTAAGAAAAATTTAGAGGCTGAAAATCTTTTCTAATCACTGAGGAATAAATCTCAAAATGGTCGCAATTTTTACTTTTAGCTCATATTTAACTTAAATCGTAAATATGAATTATATTCTACAAATGCAAAGAACAAATGTAAAAGGAGCCGCATAAAATAGATGAAAAGGAGATGAAGACAATAACATATAAAATTTGATTAGTGTTGGCGTTATTCTTCGAAATGTGATGTCATTCTTAAACTCTCACTTTAACAACTCATGATAAATTTATATTTGCATCATTAATTACGCATATAACTTTGCGATGTTTGTTATTACTGTAATGGTACCGTCCACTTTGCCAACAATTACCAGGCCATTTCGGTTGGATTAGGATGAACACTGATTTATTTGATTCGGTCGGACATCCGGAAAATACACAGTAGGTGTTATGTGCCTCTCGCTGTAAAATCGCATTAAGTGGTCGTCCGATAACCGCAAACCGCAACAACGATATGTTGCGTTACCTGTGATACGTACGCGATAGATACGTCAATATCATATAAATTGTCTTCTCGAATCTTTTTTAGTTATAGCTTTGCCGCGCGATCAACTCTCATTACTTTGCAATTAGTAACAAATCATCATCGTCATTGCTTATCATTAATCGCTATCCAATTGCTACAGTATTGATTATCAACAACTACTGTTAAATATTTCATATTATGTAACAAAATTTCCATTTTTATATTACCGTTATATTTTTAGTATGCTTGCACTGTCTATCTTGATTTTGCTGAAACCGGTATGAACTGAAAGAATGGATAAAACATTCTCATCCGAAGCCTCTATTCGTTTTTGCTCGACGTATTATGTACTTAACATTGCATATTTTTCGGGATTACATTGCCGGCTTTGGCCGCGCTGTGCGTGAGCGGCGCCATTTCCCATTCGCATGAGAGATCATCTCTCGATTCCTGGAATTTTTTACGAGCGTGCAAATCCACTCGCGATTACACTCCGTCCGTCAATAATCTGGGATCCATTAGTTCAGAGCTGCTGCTACCACCGCTGCCGGTACTACCACCACCGTTGGCACGTTAACGAACTTGCGGATAATCAATTTTCGGGAGGCAATTATTAGCTTTACTCGAGCGGAGACCTCTACGTCGCGGACGTGTACGCCCACGAAATCCTTTAATGCCAGCACTCCCGGATAGTTAATATCAATTTTCTTTCCCCTCTTGACCAGCGCGCGCAATATCAATTTTCTCTACTCTCGCGGAGTAGAATTTTCGCCCCTTATTACGTCAGCAATCATTCATTGCGTTCGGCATTTTCTTGGTCGCCCGTCTGGAAATTACTTTCGCGCGATTTTTAATATCCCCGCCATCAATTTCCGCTTCGCGCTTTTGACGAATTGCTATCCGTTCTTTACTGCCCATTTCTTCTGATTCCCGCGCGCCGTTACGACGACGACGTTGCCGGCATAATTACCGTGACCGTCTCGCAAAATAAACTTTCTGCAGATTACGGCTCTGGACTAGTCGCTGTAACAATGTCGAGAACCGCAACTTTATCTTGCAATATCGAAATTTATATATCTTGTTTTGTCTCTCAATTTTATTTTATTTATTTACTCTTTTAACGATCAGGAATGTCTTTATTTAAACAGCTGCGCATATAAAAATAATATTGACTAACACTTGACTCATGTTCTTTTTTTGATGGGTTTGTAATCCTGTTCTTGGTGGTTGAAATGTTGAAATCTATTTCTCGCTCGAATTGTATTTTAAATAAAGACCGTCGGTCTTCTTTCAGGGAAACCTCAAACAGCCCGCATTTCAGACACGAATTGCTTTTGCGTGTTTCCACACCCACGGGAACTTTTCTCATTATTCCAGTTAGCGGAAACTCTATGCTCGTGACGATAAATTAAACATTTCGGGAGCTCTCCATCGCTCGCGAAGGTTGAATATCGAGACAAGTGAAATAAAAAAAAAAGAGAGAGAGAGAGAGAGAGATACTCTCTCATCCGCTTTGATTGCGCGTCACTCGGCCGTGTCGATCCCATGGACGAATCATTAAAAGCTTTAACGAACCGTTTGCACGTAATCGACGGATGGATCCCTTCGCCGCCGTGCCTGTTCACCACGCGTTCCTCATTTTCCGAAGCGAAAGCACGCGAATTCGCGCGGGGAGTCATCCATTCGCGAAACACACGGAAATCTGCCGTTAATCCGACAGCGTGTAATTTTTTTATTACACCAGTGACACTCCACGAACGAAATGTGACAATACTGGTGCTGGATTTTCGGTGATTACGACATATCGCGTCCTGATGCAAACGGACGATTTTAATGTGAATTATTTGACCCGCAACATTTGCAACCTAAAATTTTTATAGTATTATACGATATAATTATTTATGAACAGTAATGTTGGTACAAACATATGTTGTACATCTACATACTTTAACATTAAAATACAAAAGAATTATATTTTTTATTTAATTATTTGTCAAAAGATGAAAAGAGACTTTAGAAATATTCTGATAACTGTTTACTCTTCTGTAAATAATTTTAATATATATATATATATAATTTTATATAAACGGTTTCTATGTTCCTGCGAAATTAAATCAATTTCTTTACACAGTTTGCTTTCCAATTTTATAAACCAGAGCTAATTTCAAAACCAGAAATTTTTATAAACCTCTACTTTTTTCTCGTTTTGCTCCATTAATGGCTCTAGTACAATTTAATAATTTAATTTAAATGCGTTCCCACATTTCCATTGAAAATGGAATCTGTGACGATTGATGAAAATTTCAACAGCCATTTATTAATTCAAGAATTGAAAATGGAGTCCTCGAAACATTTCGCAAGAGTGCTCCATCAAACGTGAGTGACAGCGTGCGATCAAAAAATTTCGCTTATTTTTACTATATACTACCTAAAAAAGTATTTCATACGTTATCTCGTGTCGTAATAACGTCCGCACAATGATGAATTCACGGATCTTAAGTCGTATGGAAATCCACGCTCTCGTGATTTCGCTCGTCCTACAGCCAGCTGACTCACCGTGGACCAAGGACGAGAAGTAACTGCTATGGAAATTCATGAGATTTCCATAAAACAATTACATCGAGTTTCCGTTGTTTACCGGTCGCGGTAATGTCGTTCGTATAAATCCCATCCGGCGAAACGTGCCCACCGGCAGAATGCCGGCGTAAACGCTGGAAACACGAATTTCGACGCTATTAGCGTTTGCGCGAACGTCATTAACCCTCGTAATTGTTAATTAATTCGAATCCTGATCTGTGTCTTTCGCAGCTTCGCCATTGTATTCTGTATCGAATTACATGCCTTAAGTTTGTTCTTAGCTCCAGCGAGCGATATTTTGATCGGAGAGATTTTTATTTCAGCCTCGATAAAAGTTATTTTTAACTCGATTTATCTCACCCTCGATAAAAATCATTCCATAGAAAAGTTTCCAAAGATTTAACGAACGTTTCTGGATTGACAATTTTTATTTTAATCTGTTATAAATTCGTCATTGCGTCCGTGAAATTATTTAGTTATTGATGCAATTTTTACTTTAAATAATCTGTTTTAAATTCGTCATGTTCGTAAAATTATCTAGTTATCGCTGCAATTTTTGCTTTAATCAATTTCTGTTATAAATTCATCGCAATGTTCGTAAAATGATTTAGTTACGCATTTAAATGAAAATCCTTTAAATTAACCATGTAAAATTTCACGAAAACGGAAGATTAGATACAAATGTATGCAGTTCTAAGACAACGGATTTCTGAATTCGAACACGGGATTCTGGAGGGCTTCCAATCTTATCCGTATCTAAGACCATGTACATTAATCTGCGAGATTAGTCGAAATCGTTTCGATTTATTGGCGTGATAAATCAAACGGATTAGCCAGACTCATGTATAACAGATACATTTAGCGAAACTTGTTTGCGCCACAATTAACCCGCGGTGATACGTTTGGCGCGATTTATCAAAAACGATACATCTAATCTCAATAATAATTCGCATTTTCCATTTTCCTAGCCGGCGTACATTTCCCTCGGGGGCAGCGGCTACCACCGTTTTGCGAGAAATGGATCGCGCAGTCGGCTTAAATATTCATTACTCAGTAAAAAATGAACTCGGGGAGTCATCGTCAGCGTGTAACGGCGCAAAACTCTCGGGCGCCGAGTAATTAACAGCGTCGCGCTATCACGGCCGGGATTTTCATTAACGAGCTACGTGTTTCCGCGTCGCGCCGAGCGCGCACGTGGCGCGCGAATGTTATTGCCGCGCGAACGGGGTATTACAGCATCTCTCCTGCGGCCGTTATCGCGGCGATGCAGCGGGGCTACGGCCGCGATAACTTTCCGCCGTCCCTTTAATCGCGCCGATGGCGATGGCGACCGTTCATCACCGGGAGCTTCTCGTTGCCCGTGTGCGCTACACGATCACGTAATGTACATACCGTGCATGCATCACCGCGAAATCCGCGGTGACCAAACACACCGCAGGTCCGCCCTCGAGATACGACGCGCCTGTTCGCGATTCTAATCGGGACCCGATCGCATTCCGCGGGCTTCCCGCATTTTCCGCAGTCATGCGTGGCTTTATCCGTTTCGCTTAAAGCGCGTGAGTTTCGGTGAGTTTTGCATCCCGCGTACGTGATCGATAAAGGGTGGAGTGAGGGAGGCCCGGAGAGAACTCGATGCTGAACACTCGCTTGTTATCACGTAGCGTTGACAGCCGTTTCCTCTTATTACAATTGAGAAAAATATACAGCGTATTAATCCGCTGGTTAAACTACTGAGGGGTAATTTAGAGTGTGTCTCATGTACGAGTTTGAATACCATCCGTCATTTTCAAGCCAGGCCTGTGACGCGCTTTTTAAAAACATTCAAATTAGTTTAATATCTATGCAATTTAGTTTCAGAAAGGAATTTAGTTCAGTAATTTATATGCATAAATATTATAAATAAATTTGCAAAAACAATCAAATATAAATATTTTAGTAATTAGTTTGAATATGTAAACGGATTAACAAAAACTTGTTTAAACGAATTCTTGAGGCTTCTTCAAAACATCTTTCATCCGTCTTTTATTTTCAAGAAACATCGTTGTAGATCAGCTAGGAAAATAATGATATTTGAGATCAAGTTCATCAAAGCTCATATATTATTACATTGTACGTGTAAACGATCCATACATTATTCTCTGTTAAATCGTGTTTCATCGTGTACATTAGCATTGTTACGTGCACAGATAATGCACATTAACAATGAAACGTTCATATCGGCGATATTCATAAATGCGATCGTTTCATCGTCATAAAGTTTCGCAGGGCGCATACCTGCGCACTTTAAACACGCTTGATCACGTTCAGCGGATCACCGTATTTGCTGTAGCGTGAAAGCCCGTTATGTCGCGAGTCAATAGAATTTGCAGACAAATACAATGTCGGACAAAGCAACGCTCGCTGCCACGACAAACCCGTAATGTATTGTACAAATTAGTCCAAGATTATTCTATCATATATTTAAATAAATTTCCTCGGATACTTTTACGAGTTCTAATTTTTAAATTCTTAATGGATCATTTGCTAATTAGCACTATCGTGCCATAGAATTTTCACGTTATACTTGTACAAGAATTTTATTCATCAGAAAGGATATTTCTTCAAAGCAAATATTTATAAAACATTGTTAAAAAATATTAAATTTAGGAATGAAAGAGTTATTAATTTATACTCGATCACAATTTATTATTATCGAATATTTTAATACTTCCAAACGAAGAATATTTCTTTAAAGCAAATATTTATAAAATATTGTTAAATTTTGGGATGAAAGAGTTATTAATTTATACTCGATCACAATTATTATTATCGAATATTTTAACAATTCCAAACGAAGAAAAAAGAAGAACCTGTGTCACGATTGATTTTAGTATTACACCTGTGTCACGATTGACGGATAAAGCAACGTATCCGCCGAGGTATCACATCGCGTGACGAGTGACGTGGAAAGGCATAGGGAAACGATAGGTACTTGTCTATCGCTATTTGTCATCCGCCGTATGGCGTACGACGGTTTTGCATAATCGGATGGGCACTCTCTCTCGCACGCGCGCGCGACCGAAGGTTTCGCACGATCAAAATAATTCCGCGCGTCGCGGTTTGTAAATAACCGCACGCCGCGTCTATTGTATCGCGCTCCCCAATATGCACGCGCATTCCCACGGATAACACGTGTGGGAGTCGAACGTGGTTCGTGAATACAGTCAATCACGGCAATTTGCATCTCTCCTGTCTGCCGCGTTCCCTCGATCCCGTCCCCCTTCCCCCCTTTTCCCGTGCCCGTCTCTTCCCTTGTCTCTGTGTGTTCTCATCTCCATTATCTCTATCGGCTTGTCAAACCTTGTGCCTTTGGCGCAAATCACGTCTGATTGAGATTTCGGGCCGAATTCGTGAATAGAACTTGATTTATCCCTACGCCCACGCGCCGGTAGATCTCTCCGACGTCTTCCAAACGGCTCGCGTAATCCGAGCGGATTAAAACGCTATCGCATCGCGAAAGATCTTTCACAGATAATGGAACAAGCGATCATGAACAATATTTAATCGAACACTGAAAAACATTCTGATTAAAAACGGACCAATCAGAAAAATCTTATTAGTTATTGTAAGTTATAAAATATTGAGTTCTATTATAATAACCAGAATATTTTATCAGTCCTACAAGATTTTCTGATTCGTCCGTTTTTAACCAGAATTTTTTTGCAGCGTAAAGTCTTTTTCTTAAACTTCCTGATTTTATGAGCCATTAAGGCTCGTATCTTTGAAATTTGGCCGGGCAAACACCTTTGTTCATAAAAAGCAATGTTACTTGGCGAAACGTTGAAATTTCCGGGAGAAATTTACGCGATGTAATAAATTCGCGAAGTTCATTCTGACGATGTTTATCGCTTCCATTACCTTCGGCGCCAGCCGAAATGGCCCCTGCAGCCGGGGCGAACGTATCGCGATGCATCGCGCACGATGATAGCGCAGAAAAATATTGCTGTAATAAATTATTTAGAATAAACTGGAGGCTCGATACGTGATATCGATGTTTCTCCGCGTCGGCGATGAGACTCGATCGCTTTGGGAATTAAATTTGCGCGTGTATTTGATTTATATACACACGTTTATTTAAACGTGGCGTAAGAATCGGTCGGAATCGTGGAAAAACGAATATATTAATTGGAACAGACTAAAATATGACTTAGCGCTGCTGTTAAATGGATACAAAGTGGATATAAAGATAGCAGATATTATCTTGCAGGAATGTATAAAATTCGAAATAATTCTTCTAAAAATAAGAATTTATTTAATCATTTATTTTTATAATAATAGACTTATTACTTTTATAATAATAGACTTATTAGACTTATACAATACTTTCATAAACTATGTGTCGTAAGTATAAAGTACCTCAAAGCTGAAACTTGAACTGTTCAAGAATTATTACGAACTGCTGCTGCAGTCTGAGAATTTTTTTTTAAGGTTCAAAAAGGATCTATCACTTCTATTTTCCGGAAAATTCTAGTCTAGATGAGTCATCCTTCTGTAGAGTTATTCCAGCAGTTTGTATAGGAACTTGGACGATGGTCATAGATTTATTATGTCTCCAGAAAAATTTAGTTGGTCTACATGATTCATTCCAAGGGTTCTTTATAGAAATAAAAGTTTCCTGAAGGTTTGCATTCCTAAAGTTGGTGCGTAGACGATAGTCACGAACGAAATGTGGTAGAACCTTTTTGTTTGACTCCTCATGTTCGAAGCGTTACTATTTTAACATTATTACTAAGCTGTCATTAATATAATATTAGTTGCTAAATGGAGGACAATTGAAAGATCCCGCATTACGACGTATACGACATCGAGGGACCGTTATTGATTGCCGATTCACGGCGCGGGCGAGAAAAGCAAGTTAACTCTTTGCTCTTGCCGGCGAGGTCCGGGGCGAAGAAAGGTTTCCCAGGTACTTAGAACTAGCTATAATACCGCAGACACATTGCACGTCCGGCGCACCGGTGCACCGCAGCCGTTTTCGTTTTAATTCAAGTGCACGGCTGGCATTAGCACCCCGTGGAAAAAGGCAGGCGGACCCGCCGCCGCGCCTGGCGGTATGTAGCGCTCGTTCGTCTCGCGCACGTGTGCAACGGGTTGACAATATAACTGCGAACTATGGTGAAGTCTCCGACCTGCATGGGATCCCCCGTGCAATTCAGAAAAATATTGTCTACGTATAGTGGAAAGCACGCGAGAAACGAAACAGAATTGTTTTTAACTATGTATCGTTCATGGCAACTTTGTTCACAGTTTTATTCGACCGAGATGCAATAAATGATCCTGCAACGGGATCATGGTGTATACATGATTTCTCCCTGCGACAAATCTTTTTACTCAGGATTACTTTAAAAAGGAACGTTTAGAGCGCGAGAACGTTTAAATAGTAATAAAAATGAACGATAAATAAACGAAAAAAAATTTCTCTTATTCTTTCTGTGGGTATAAAGAATTATTTTTTGAAAAATTAATTTCTTTAACAGCAAATATTGAATAGTAGGGATAATATTACTAAAGAGATTTAAATATATTGATTATTTTATTTAGAATTTACATAATATTATTATATCGATGATTGAGTGAAATTTTAATAATAATAAATAATAGAAATAATAAATATAATATACATTAAAGTAAGAAATTAGTATAAGGATGTATATAAATTAATAAAATATCTTAGAAAGAATTATTATTTAAATTTATAAAATTATTTTTTATTGAAAGTATCATGATTCTATTATTAAGTTTCAAAATAAAATAAGAATATCATATTTTCTGATATTAGTTACGTTTCGTTGAATTTTTTTAAGATTTTTCGTAACAAATAGAAGGAGAAAAGTCTTTCCGTATGTAACCCCTGACATAAAAGTTATCGTAAAAGGATTTAAAGAGCTTTAAAACCTCGCTAGATTACCAAGTTGTAATCGGCGAAAAAAGTTTGCAAGATTTTAATCCCATTCGCTAACGTAATACGTATTTAATCTCATAGAAAAAGTTCATATGTGTATTATATTTCGAAAGCAAGTAGAGTAAACAGGAAAAATGTTCTCATAAATGTTTCAATATTTTATCTCTGGATTAAATATGCCTCCGGGATAATACGAATCACGTATTAAAATAGAGATATAGAATATTATCATCATAAAAGATATCATTTTTATATAAAATATGATTTTTAAACGATGTTCTAGTACATTAAATTACAGATAAAATAAATCACAAATAAAATATATTTCCGTAATATTGGCAACCCATTTATAGAATTTCAAATTGATGTAATTTTGTCTCTTTCCCAAAGAATTTTAGTGTTCCTGATGTGTTTCATGAGGTATCCTGAAGATTAAATATAAAAACTAGAAATTCGAAAATATGGAATATTTATTTCGCGTTTTTATTACAGAATTGATTCTAATTTTTTTATTGCACTTAGAGAATCTGAAGTCTTAAAAAAGATGTTTGATTCTCGAGAAAAAGTTGTAATAAAAATATATAATAATTTCTTGTTCAAAGACTTCTTTTTAATCAGAATCGGTGATACGATTTTCGATAAAATTCTTGACGTGTCGAGAAACCTTAAAAAGATGTTTGATTTCTGAAAAAAATCTTTTATAGAAACTTTCAAGTTTCTGTCTAGAATCTCTATAATCTTATTCATCTCTTGGGGAATAAAAAATTAAAAGCGAGTGAAATAAAAAAAGAAAAGTAATGAACTATAGAAGACTAAGTAATGAGATTAAGATAAATTAAAGTGATATTCTGATTCTCCGATGCTAAAATGGAACTGTTTCTTGTTGCAGAAGTCGAGGAGCGCTTCGGCGGGAAGGCGCGCGGCGGTAAACTAGCACGTCGTGCGCGCTCCTTCAAGGAAGATTTTCTGGAGAAGCTCTCCCACATGCGTTCTCCAGGCAGCGGCAGCGGCGGCGGTGGCGGCGGTGGCAGCGGGGCGGCCACGAGGGCCGCTTCTCCCTCGTCACCGCGTACGCCGCGGGATAAGAACGCCCCGGGCTCCAACGACTCTGGCACCAGTCTGGATAAGAATCCTCTGCGCGATCTGCATATCCACGTACGGCAGGTGCAACTGGCGCTCCTTCACTTCCGGGATGTCGTATCCAAGAAGAAGCTGGAGATGCTGCCCGGAAACGGCACGATCGTCCTTGATACTGTTACCACGATACACAACGCGTTGAAATCCTACCTGCTCTACGAGAACAGGTAATTGTTCTGCGTGCGAAATAATTTCATCATATAATCATTGATTTATAAGAGAGATTAGAAGAGATACTGGAATAATGTTTAAAAAATTTATATTTTATTATATTTTATTGAATAATATTATTTGATATCGTGAAGAAGATTTGTTTAAGAATATGTGAACATGAATTGTAACTTTAGTTCATAAAAAGAAGCATTTAGATTTAAATTGCAATACAAGATGGAACGCTTTATATTTCTACACGTTGTTGATTCTATATCCTGGCACTTGCAGCTCCACATTGGGATCCGCTACGAATCAGGTGTACCAAGCGTTAGCGCAATTGCTGAAACTCTGCGACGATGTATTGCTGCATGGTGATCAATCTTCCGCCTTGGACACCGAAAACGTGACGCACGTTATTGGACTGGTCGAGGAAGCAGTGAAAAATCTAGTAGCTCTGGCGCATGAGAAAATCGCTAACAAGCAGAAACCTCCGTCTGCTACAAATAATAATAGGTAATTTGCAGTAACAATGAATAAAATTTATAGTCTACATATAGTATAATGTATTTCAAAATAGCAAAAGAGTCATAAAATTAAAATGATATATTAGATGTGATATATATATATATATATATATATATATATATATATATATATATATATGAATATATGCATTTGTAATGAAGCTAAAGAAATAATGTAAAATGTCTAATTATTACAATAATTATTTAATTACATTAATACATAATATGGCGATTAATACATATTATGAAATTTTAATATTATTTGATATCTGATATGAGAAAATTATATGATTGAATATTAATTATTACTTGATATGAAATGCTTTTATGAACATTAATAAAGCATTATTATTGAAATTGGATTTCATGAATAGTATTTCTTTACATAGAAGTGATTGAATGGTTTAGGTTGTATTACGAGCAATATTGATACAAGATCTACTCGAAAATAAACTAAATCCATTAACACGCATTATAAATTATAGAACTTCCGGGTACGGATCGGAATTAGCACAAAGAAATTCTCTGCCGGATATACCTTTGACACCAAGAGAACGGCAGATCCTGGAGCAAACGGCAGCGAGTAGTAGCTTGGTTCGCAGCTCGCATAGCTCCGAGTCAATTTTACGGGATTCTAGTCCACCCCCGAAACCGCCGCTGCCTGACAGGTAACACTCGTTTCGATGTAAGAAGGAGAATAATAAATCACTTGACATTGGAAGTTGAACGTAGAAACGTTCCCAATCCCTTGTAGAACAAATGTATGTTTGTCGGAGGAAAACAGCTCTTCTGGCACACCTCCTCCGTTACCGCCGAAAAGAAGAACGAGGATCCAACAACTTCACGACGAATCGGAGGGTCTTCTGGTATCTAGTCTTGATAGGGTATCTCTCCGAAGTCGATCCCCAGAGGATTCGTCATCTCTTCTGAGCGCATCGGCCGGTAGTCTGGATTCGGCTCTGAATCATTCCCGAGATGAGGACGAGATTCGAGCTATAATGGGACCAAATGACGAATCTCTGAATGACAGTATGGACCTAAGTCTCATGGCTACTATCCAAGGTAACGTTCGGACAATTTATACTGAATGTTTATTCGTTTTGTACTGAATATTTTTAATAGCATTGTTTAAATAATTTTTAGTTTCTGCAAAAAATAATTTTTTACATGCATAATGTAATAAAATTGTATTATATTATACGTTATATTATGCAAAGTACATAAAAAAGCACTCTTTCAATCCATATATACGAGTATTATTATCACTTATCGAATTTGTAAATGTTTCACGATTATACTTTCTATTTTCGCGGAATTGTATGTCTGGAATGGTACTAATGACAGGGTTGTAAATACATTCCCATATACGGAAGATGAATAGTCCATGGTCAATGCTTACTCAGCATATTAGTTTTCTGCTTGCCTTGGTTTGAAACGTCAGTCTACAACCAAACGTTTACTCGAGCTATACAAATGAATTTCTATTGCCCGCAATTAGGATTAAATATCTTACTTATACTAAAAAAAGAAATTTGCGATTATTATGGATCCGAGATTTTCTCAAGCTTTATATACCGTAGTCATTAATAAGTGCTTGAAGTATATAAAGCTAAGTATAAACGGTGAAGGTATTTCAGGAGTTTTGTCTAATGTTGGATACATAGTGTACTGTGGCTTATAGTGAAATAATTAATTTTCACGCCATTTTTATAAAATAAAAATTATTATTAGTACTTCCTGGGAAGAGTATATTATTATTGTCATATATATTTTTAATATTAAACTGAGTTTGCCCGTGTATTTATTTTTTACATTTATAACGATAGTATTAGATAGCATTAGATTGCAGGTTTTTATATTGCGTAATGTATATTCTGTGTTATTGTAGGCATGCAAGTTAATGGTACTTCAAACTGTAATTGCTGGGATGGTTCTGAATCTAATATACCAAGTACTATGTTGCTAGGCCAACAAACACCTCAAGAAATGCTTAATCCATTCACTGGTGTGTAATTTTTTATTATAAAAATAAATAATTTAATTATGAAGGAAATTAATTAATCGACCAATTGACATTGGTCGATTAATAATTAAGATTATCTATATTGGTAATTAATAATTAAAATTACATACATGCAATAACACGTTAAGAATTTGTTTTAATAGTAAAATTAACATTAAAAAATTTTTCTATTTTATTTATTAAGTTGCATAATTCTTTGATTTACCAAAGAATTTCTAATTACTTATAGACATTAGTAAAGGAAAGGAAAAATGCGAGAGCTAAAATTATGCAAGAATTCTTAAAATAGTTAGTGGAACAAGTTGCGTAGGTGGCATCGACCTTCCAGCCGCGTGAATAAACAGTATCTTATGGATCTTCGTCCAAAGCACAGCGAGATCAAGCGATATCTTAGTCTTTTTTTTTTCACGTCATATTGTAGTGCCATCATAGATATCTTATAAAATGTCACGTAGATCTAATTTTAGTTGGGAAAATGTTAAAATGTTATTTCGTAAGAAAAACTTGACAAGTTCTGTGTACCTATGATTTTTTTTTGTTTTAGACGATTCGGAATAATCTTGGTTTTGAATTTATTTTGTTTTAGGTATAGAAGGAAAGATGGAACGATTATCTACTCAAACGCAGGAATCAGGCTTTGTTTCTATGCATTCTCAACGAAGTTCATCCCAAAGTTATACCACTGCGTCCAGCATGACATCCAAGAGATCTTCGCAGCAGAGCAGCATTAGTTATAATTCTCAATCGTTTAGTGCACAACAGCAGTCGTTTTCTCAGACCAAATTATCCTCGGACAGTAACGGCTCTATTTTTACACAGAAGACGATGTCTAGTTCCAAAAGTACGATTAGCACTAACGTGTCTGGAAATGGGGACCCAGCTTTAATAGAGAAACTGGTAAATGTGGGTGTTGTTATATTCTATGTTTCTGTTTTATTTTATTTATCTTTTTTATGCTCTAATTGTTTTTTATAATTTAATCGTTCAACGTATCTATGATGTATAGGAAGTGGAATCGATAGTTCCACCAGATTCTAATGGAGCACCTCCAGCATTGCCTGAGAAGCGATCCAAGCGAAGAAAAGAACGACAACCGTCGCAATATGACAATGTACCAGAAAATGAGCATTTATCCACATGCACTTTGAACACTAGTAACGGAGATAGTCCGGATGCCAACAAACCACCTCCTTTGCCTCTAAAGAAGCGACATAGTAAGTAATCTTTTTATTAACTATTATTATCGATGAGATAAAAGAAACCAACAAAATACTTGATAACGTTAATGATTGGTGCTTTACTTTTCCACTATCAATTTTAAGATACACGAATTTTGAGAAATACACATTAACAAATACTCTTCGCGAGCTAGTATAATAATCTTGCAAAATATATAACGTTCTTTATGTTTAATTAATACAATTGATCAACACTGCAAGTAATAAAATACTATAATAGACATTCCAAACTACTTTTAATAGTAAATTAAAACTGATGCAATGTTTTGTATCCCCCAGTGTTCCAATCAGTGGCATATTCTGGTAAGTGGGATCTTGCCCACACAATTCAACTACTCCCCCAGCAAACACTTTCACGCTAAGTTAATATCCTATGTTTCACACATTTATACCAGATTTTAATTACAGGCTTCTCTTGCGGCATGTTTACTGTTATTCTATTTTTAATCCCTTTATCTGATATTTTTACAAAATGACATTGTTTGATATTGAGCTTGAATTTTTATTAATAATTGCAGCTTATACGTGGCTTATTTTTATATTTGCATCATAGATATAATAATGTGGTGGTTTTAGCTATGATGCTAAATATTATACTAATCGAAAAATATGATTTTTGATTGGTATAATGTATGATATACGTCATATCCATTAATACAATACATATACGTATGTATATAATGGTTGATACTATTTATTTTGTATTGCAATTGATTGCTATATTAAATCTATTTATCTAAAACCTTATACATGAAAAACTCCATTTTTATCATGCAATTTAGGAGCACATGTATTTTTTATATTTAAAATACAAGAAAATTTTATAATTTATTAACACGAATGAAAGGCAATTCTAGGGAGTGTATGTGGGAGTCGTAATCTTTTTCTAATTAATTTGACCTCTTTTACACTATATCACTATGACTAATAGTCAGTTAATAGTTACGACTTCATCAGCTGTTGAACAGAGTTAAAGCTTAGTTCCCGTCTTTATGTCAAGACAAACGAACTTAAAACTAAAAAATGTAGTGAATACTAAAGTATAAAAGCTGTCAATGCGAAGCCTTCTTAACTTATATAACACTTTTAATTAAGTCAATTGCTAGAACACCTGTTTCCATTGTGCGATAGCACGAGTTGTTAAAGTATAATATATACACACAACGATACGTAAGATGCTGTTTAAAAGGTTCCACTCTCACTCCAGTGAGTTTAATTTTTTTCATTTTTACAAGTGGCTCATCGAAATAACAATTACACAAGATTTGCTTGTGCATCAGTGTTTTCATTGCGATCCATACACCCCATGTGCTTTAATATTTTATTGCGGTATACATCGTGCTTGCATTCATCGATCTGTATTATACGCCATTAAAAGAATTTAGTTTTTATACAGAATAATTTATAATAACAAAAGTTATTCTTTCTAATGAAATTCACATTAATCCATTCACTTGCACGTATTTCAGTTATGGCATACATGGAGATGTTCGGAAACTGCTCCCATAGTAATAACGATTTCATCTCTGGTCTTGGTACCCGTCATTCTGTAGCAGCCTACAATTCGATGCAGGCAGAATGGCAGCAGCACGAGATGTCCCTTACCACAACCCAATCGTGTTCCTTTATGACGCATACTGTGACTTCTCTACACGACACCTCAAGGTATTATTATATAACTTGTACCTTTTTATTATCTTATAATTATCTATACTTATCTATACTTATATATTTTTATTATCTTATACTTATCTTTACTTATCTATACTTATATAAGTATATTTTTATTATTTAAGATTATTTTTATTATTTATACTTTGTTTGCTTTTATTATACAAATAGTAAGACGGTAAAATTTTTACTATATAAATTTTGGCAAGTAATATTGTTAAAGAAGATGCAAGTCATCATAAAGTCGTATTTTTTTCTAGTCTTTCTGTGACTACGACACCGAGTTCAGTAGAGACAAATAATTCTAGTCTGCCCCCGGCATTACCACCAAAGAGATCTCGTTCCATTAAATCAAACATTACGCCTCCACCAATATCACCAAAACCTACTATCAGTATGCAAAGCATTCACAACTCGGATCCTATCGTGACATCAACACCTTTAAAAACAGAAGAGCCAGCGTATGCACATGAAAAGAAAGATATTACACCTTCCACTCCAGTAAAATTGGTAAACATTAATGTAATAATTTCACTATTGTGTTATCATTATGCCACTACAACTAACAGCTAATAAGCACTAATTAAACTGTAATTGCTTTTTCAGAATAATAATATTATTATGGACACAGTATTACCATCGTCTAGACCTGCTAGTAACGCACTTTCTTCCATATCAGTTGATGAAAATACTCTCGAATTAAGAGATATCGATCAAGATGATAGCATCTTAGATGAATTAGATATTAACAAATACTTAGTATATAAAAAGCCAGATGAAGAAGGTCCAGATATACGTGGTGGACATCCAGATGCATTATTAATCCTTGCGACAAAAGCAAATAAACATGGTATGTACTTTTTCTTAATTTATTAAAGATAAAACTTAGAATAATTTTTGAACATTATTTATTATATCATTTATCTATTTTTTATGCTGCATAGATGAAAAAGAATCAGGTAATTATTGAAATATTTAAAATATAATATAATATGTATATATATATATACATATATATATATATATATATTATATTATATTAATAATGAAAATAGATAAAGGTAAATGAATTAAATTTTAATAAAACGATGCACTTTTTGCAGATTTCCTGTACCAAGAAGCATTTTTAACAACTTATAGAACCTTCATACAACCATTAGAATTAATTCGTAAATTACATAGACGTCATCAACGTTTTTCATGTTCTCCCGATGTAGTCAAACAAAGAGCCGCGCGAGAAGCATTTTCTTTACTGGTTCGAGTCGTTAGTGATTTAACGTAAGTAGAGACTCTCTGTTATATACATTTAATTGTATATATTTATTTTTTATATTCTTAATTATATTCTATATTTGTTTACATTCTTAAAGATTGATTTATGATATAATTTATTATTTTACAGAATATCTGATCTTGACGATATTCTTCTGCAAACTTTAATGGAATTTGTACAGCAATTGGTGTGCAGTGGAGATCTCACTATGGCCAAAGCGTTGCGAGTTAAAATTTTAGAGAAGCACACTATGAAGCAATTACAAGCAGCACAACCAATTCTCTCGTCTCTAAGTGTAACAACGAAACAAGCTTCCCTATTAGATTTTAAAAGCGAACAGATTGCAGAACAAATGACATTACTTGATGCCGATTTGTTTATGAAGATAGAAATTCCGGAAGTGCTAATTTGGGCGCAAGAACAGAATGAAGAGAGAAGTCCGAATCTCACAAGATTTACTGAACATTTTAATAAAATGTCATACTGGGCACGATCTAGGATATTAGAACATCGATTAGAAAATGAGGCGAAAGATAGGGAGAAATATGTCGTGAAGTTTATCAAGATAATGAAGCATCTTAGGAAGATTAATAATTTTAATAGCTATCTCGCATTATTATCTGCATTGGATAGTGCACCTATTAGGAGACTTGAATGGCAAAAGCACATTACGGAAGGTCTTAAGGAATATTGCGCTCTCATTGATAGCTCAAGCAGTTTCCGAGCTTATAGGCAAGCTCTAGCAGAAACACAACCGCCATGTATTCCTTACATGTAAGAATATATTGTTATTACTGAAAAATACACAATTTTATTCTTTGATTATAAAAAATGTATTTATACGTACATTTTATTTGTTTCAGTGGACTTGTTTTGCAAGATCTTACGTTTGTGCATATTGGAAATAGCGATTTATTACCAGAAGGCACTATAAATTTCTCCAAGAGATGGCAACAATTTAATATTGTTGAAAATATGAAAAGATTTAAGAAAGGGTAAATTTTTACTTATGAAATCCTTAATGAATTTCAGTACTACAATTATTGCATGTGATTATTTTTTACAGCACGTACTCTTTCAAGAAACACGAACGCATTATGACGTTTTTCAACAACTTCAGTGATTTCCTCTGTGAGGAGGCAATGTGGCAGATTTCCGAAAGCATTAAACCACGTGGTGGCAAGAAAGCACAGCCGCAAAACTAGAATATACCTAACCCTTTCACTGCCTGCGTCTCGAAAGGTTGAAACAGTGAAGTTAGGAAATTTATATTTATGTAGGTATATACTTTTTTTGCGGAAAAAAACAAGAGAAAATTCTACAACGCTCTAAGAGCGGTGAAAGGGTTAGCGAGTCTACCCCGTTCGACAGCCTCTGTGAGGTTGTATCTTATTATATTATTAAACATCGTGAAAATTTTAGTATGCAAAACCGTGAACTCCATATTCAACACATTCAATATAATATAACACGTTATTTAACTTAACGTAATTTGCGAGCATCAATCAGAGATCGAAACATCAAAACTCGAATCCACTAGAGAAAAATTTCGATATTTTAGGTAAACTCAATCTCTATCCCAATACATTTTAAACAGTCTTTTCATTTGCTAAGCCGACGTAACGTATTTGCTATGAGGATATGCAATCTATACTTAACTGTATAACGACGTTTATCATAATATTAATGAAGAAAAAACCCCGATCTTCAGCTGTTCTAGATACAATTAACAACAATTTATTTATTTGCCTTTGCTAGCGAATTGTATAAAGTAGTACGTGTCCTTTTTTTCCTGTTTAATTTATTTAGATGTATGTGAACGTCCATTTCTAGCTTTATGTAGGTAAGCGAATTTTCGAGCGTCAACAGAACACTGTTGATTACACAAGGATGAACACCAATTACGTTGATTAATGTAGGGCCATTGTAGTCTCGTGTTTGCGCTCTGTGCGCGTACACATTGAGACACATGGTACGACTGAGCGCAACTGTTACATATACTATTGTATATGATGATAGAGAAAACATTTTTTGTTGGCAACTTGTTAATAGGTCTCCGAGCTTTCAGCTTTAAATCACATGGTTTACCTAGTAACTAGGTAAATTAAATATGAAGTATATAACGAAAAAGAAATTAATTACAATTTTGATTTAATTCGGTAACTTATCGTAGTTCTAGGCAGTTCTCTTAATTAAAAGACTCCAATTCGACCTCTTCAAAATTGAACACTAACTCTTACATGATACATTCCGTATAACAAAGGGGAAAATCAGATTAATTTTATCGTCGTTGAAAGCACACTATACTTTCTTATATTTCTTTTTAACATTTAACATGTATCGATACAGCTTTTACTCTTAGATATAACAGTGTGAGAGATAATTGCCATATAATAATTTAGCAATTTGCGTGCCTCGTCTTAAAGAGTGAGTCAAACGAATGAATCCGTCTTTTTATCTCTTTTCAGTTTATTATTTGGCAAAATTAGGCTTTATGATTTTCTTTGTAATAATAGCTAGTAAACACGTACTAGTTATAATTTATCATTTCTCAAACTTCATCCTTAATATATGCATATGTATAATATCAAGATTTATAAAATATTTAGTAATACCTACAGGAACAAAAAGGGCCTAAGCATTTAGTTAACAATCGATGTTGTTCTAGTATAAAACACGGGTAATAACAATCCAGACAAATTAATTGCCAAGATAAATACGCGAAAATTTTAAAAGTGTAGTTGCAAGGCTGCCATATACATATAAAAGTTAGTGTCAATAGATTGAATTCTCATCCGTAGACTTAGATAGAAAGTTAAAATTTGATCTCTTCATCCTTGACAATTAATTATATTTATTTGACATTTATGGCAACTGTATGGAGAAAGGAAAATTTTTGATTAAAAACTATTGTGATAAAATTGGCTAATATGTGTAAGCGAAATTGTATATATAACGTTCTGTTTATTTATGTCACTTATTAGCAATATAAAATTGTTTGTAGAATCTTTTGGAGAAGTAATTAGCTACACGCATAATATGTAAGTACACGTACGTAGCAATGATAGAGTACATGTATATTTAGTATTACTTCCATATATATCGTAAATGTTTGGTTCACACCATGCGCGAGTGAATGCAAATGTGCGTCTTATGGTTTTGTCCACTCTAGCTAATGTCAAATAATTTACTTGATGTAGAAGTAAGCAGAGATCTATTAACGCTGTAAATAATTTATAATTGTACACATAATTGAATTAACGCGCGTGTATCTACCATTATATATATCGTAAATGTACAGCGCATTGCATTGAACTAATAATTTTTAAGTTGATCGAAAATCATTGTGATGTCACGTTAGGTTCGCACTTCCCCCCCCCCCCCCATATCATTCTCATTGAATTGCGAGTTGGACGACAAGCGATTATACGCAATCGACTTGCATTTTTTGTCAACGTTATTTTCATCACTGTCAGATTATTTTCTCAAGGCAGCTATATTTTTACATGTAGACTTTTAATGACATCTTTACCTTCCGATGTTGATATACACAACTGATGTTTATATTTTGTACGATATTTTTGGAAATTTTGGTGATAGTCGAAGAGGCCTTTCTAAGACTATTGTATCGTATCGGGACTGTATCATAATTTCTATATAATCGCGCGAAGATTTTGTTAGACTATCGGCAGAATTTCCCCTTTACATATTACATACGAATATATGTATAAGTAAATATATAATTTTTAAGTACTGCATTACCAAAATACGAGTGAGATGAATCCATTGAATGTGCAACGAAGAAATTAGACTCGATTTTAGATAGGCAATTAAGCTGCTTTGCGAGTAGAAAATTGAGTTGCTAAGAAGACGAAGAAACAGTTGCTGCAATTGCTTTCTTCTTACGCTCGATTACGCGACTATAAACTATAGGGTAGGCGGGTATAACGCGATCTGCATTTCTTCTTTTTCTATCGTTTGCTGAATGTCTTAGCTTCGGAGGAACAGTCTGTAACGGAAATGGACTCTAAAGAGCGATCGCTGTTAACTTTAAAATCACAATCGAATACGTGTAATTTATTGCATATACTCGGACTATAAGGCGAGGCTTATTTGCAACACTCCAAGATCAATCGTACAATATTTATTGCATTGTGTATATATACGTATGTGTTGTTAATCTAGTCTAACAATACGGAACGAACTGCGTTGTCAATATTTAAACGTACACTTCAGTGTTCGAAGTTCTAAGAACAAAAAAAAGAGGGAAAAAAAATAGGTTTTTCCACCTCGGAAAACGGGTTCGCGTCGAAATTATTTGGCCCTCCCTCCCGTTGCGCATGGGCTTCCCCTTTTCTTTCGGCCGGGCGTGAATTTTGCGCGCGGCTTGAAACTCGATGAAACTGAAATCAAATAACTCTCGCCGAACAAATGAATTAACGTTCTTCTGCGTGTACCGTCGAAGTGGAAGGCGGCAGAACCGTCGCGGAGGAAAAGCGGAGGGTCCGAGTTCCGTCGATTCCGTCGTAAGGGAACTCCTCGCCTTATCGCACCCTTGCGTCGGTTTGGACCGCGTCTTCGCCCGTAGCGAATATCGATAAGTAAAAACCGAAACAAGTAATAATCGCTATCGATGTGTTTTACCAAGCCCTTCGTCGAAAGATTACATGTATGTAACTTTGCACTCGCGTAGATCTCACGGTTAAATATTTAGGAAAGTATCACGCATACATAGGAGTACGTATCCCGTTCGTACGTCTCGACGCTTCTCATATGATTTGCATTTCGTATTTATTGCCAGCAGCTACAAAAACGACATATCCGTAAAACGCTACTTATAGGACGATAAATATTAGAGGACGAAGAGAATGAGTGTAAGATGTGTGTATTAAGATACTGACTAAAATAATACAACGTTATAATGGTCCAGAAATTGATTTAGTTGCTTACGCCGCGCAATCAGCAGGATAATGATCGTAATGTAAAAATTTTTCCATTATATATATGTACACATATACATACACATACACATATACAGGATATTTCAGAAATAAATCAATCAAATTTTAGGAACATATTCTTACCATAAAAATTAAAGTAATTATATGAACATAAATTAAGCAATATTTCTTCTCTCTGAGTTATAAACACTTTTTATTTATAGTAAAATTTCGTAATAATAATTGTACTGATCGGCGGATCAACTAATGGGGACCAATTACATGGTCTCTGCACCTTCTTCTGATTTAAATTCTTTGAATTTTTATTTATAGTAGACATTTTAAGATTCTCATCTACAATATTAACAAAGATGCTTGTACAGAAACAAAAAGCATTTATAATTCGGAAAGAAAGTGTTTCTCAATTCATATGTTCTTTTTTCCATTATTATCGCGAGTAAAATGAAAGTTTTATTTGACAATCTATTTCTGAAATATTCTGTACACATATACACATATGCAAAATGCAAAGAAAACGATTCACGTGCATTTCAAATAGCCGAGATTGTCAACTTGAGAGCTGTTTTAATTAAAAGTATAAAATATACTAATACTAAAGTATACTAATTGCAATCTGAAAGAGAGGAGCGGCTTTTCAAGGTGTGCATATAATTCAGTATGAGAATATGAAACAATAGTCAATAAAATAATTAGCAATTTCCAATCTGTAAAAGAGAGAAACAAAAGAGAAAGTATAGCGGTACAAAATCGATGTTTCGTGCGCTCATGTTTTCAAATATAAGCAATATCTCGCTGCATTTAACAGGAAAATTCCTTCGGGCTTTGTCACAGCTACTTCGCACAATCGCGACGAAGTTTGGAATTTATTAAAAATGCACAATCGTACAACGCGATGTAAGGGATCCAATCACGACGCCGTTCCCTCGATCGCTGCCCGACCGACGGCGTCGAATCTTTGTATAACTCGCGATACATTCAATATTCGTATATTTGTCAGAAGCGTACAGGACGTACTTTTTTTAGACTGTTTAGACGTCGAGAGGAAAGCGGCGGAGCACCTCATTCAATATTTTACGGAATATATGTGTCTCGTGCGTAGGGATTTAACGAAACTGTCGTGCACACCGTAACGGGGTGATTATTGAGAAAAAAAAACAGACAATTGATTAAGCATATCATTTGTAAGTACGTGATATTATTAAGTGTCTCTCTCTTCGCGACGTCCCTCTTGATTACGTGCTACGTAATGATAGCCGTGGCAGGTTTTTAACCGAGGCACATACACATACATAGGAGAAAAAATCGAACATTGTGCTCACACGCGTTCTCATCATGTACAATTTATTCCGTAGCCTATCGTCATATTTTTCTATCTGTATTTTTAGTACAGGTCATACGTTGTGAGGTTGTCGTACGTCACGGTACGGCGGATACAATTTGTATCTTTCCATGTCGATGCGATGTTCAGTCGTCCCTTTGCGAGATATCTTGCATGGATATATTTTCCCTCCTTCCTTTGTATTACGGGCACACTGACGATTTGTATGCGTAAGAAGTTTTCGGGTCAAATGTTATTGCTTTCTTTGTAATGAATGTACGAAGAAGTGAAATAAAAATGTGTTAGTCGATGGTACTTTCGCCAGTTTTGTAGTAGCCGTGCGTCTCGATTACCTACAATAGAAACAAGAACAAAGCATCGGAGCATTAACGGATCAAAGACTTTCATATATCTGATACTAGCCTAATATATTTATGAAGAATCGATACAATAGTCGATCTTTAAAGAAATTGAGTTTTAAAATATTTTTAAATATCATTTAATCAATTTATATTCTTCAATTCTTGGTTGCAGCTATGGAGCTTCAGTTATCGTATAAAATATCAGTTTTTAACATTTTGCTAAATATCATAAAATTGGGATCGAGTTGGAGTCTATGAATTAATTAATCTTGGTAAAATATTAATTAACGATTTATTGCTTCTTCAGAAAATAGAGATTGAAGACTATAATACAAATAAAGAAAGAAGGAATTATAACGAATTATGAAAATTCAGATGTTGCGGAAACATAACAAAGACACATGTTGTAATATGAATACCACTCATATATTACAACTAATATGTTCATATATTAAATTAGATACTGTATTTTTCATACAAGTCTGTTATGTCTACTTGAGGCTACTTGTTTTATTTTCACGAATCTGCTGGTTCAAATGAATAGTGTACTACACCCTTCTGTGGCATCTGCTGCTCCATCTGAAACATACATTTGTAAGGTCTAAGATATCTAGTTAAACCAGTGATTTAGTAACAACTCTGAAGTACTGACTCTTGGTATGAAGGACTTGTAAGGTTCTAACAAGTAAGTAATTAATGCGCCACCGAATAGAACCGCAAAAAATATTGCCGATCCCAAATACGGACTGATTCTGTAGCGGTAGCCGTAACTGAAACGATCCTCACCCATAATTTCAAAGTTTTCGTGCATCTAGAAAAGAAAACAGGAGATATACTGGAGAACGTGATAGATAAACTTCAGAAGCTCCTCGTATGCGCAAACTCACCGGCTCATGATAATTTTTTTTGAATGCCGGTATGTCGTACGGATAATATGGGTCTTTAGCAGCAGGTCCTATCATGGGCAGCTTGGGGTAATCACCGAGATATCCGGTGGGCTTATAATCCTTCGGATGCATATGATACTTTTCGGCGATTTTGTCATGATCCTTCTCTGAATATTCCTTCGGCATCCAGAGTTGGTTCCATGGCATTGCTGATGACAAACAGTACGGAACTTTCAGTCAGTTTCATTCTGCGTATTTAACTAAATTCTCCAAAGATTCCTTTACAATCACACGTTCTTATATGCGCGTTTTTATAACACGTCCTTACATTGAGTTTTATTCTGTATTTCTATTGAAGACGATACATATGACTTTAATTATATAATAACAACAAGCCTAACCTCATCGGAATAGCTAATACTCAGTGGAGCAGTAGTTTCGTTTGTACAAAGCGTAAAGAGAAACAAGTTGAAATGGTTATGCACAGTTACTTACGTTTGTCTGCAAAACATCTCACCGCGGCGTATAAACACACTTTATTTCGTAACAACTGCGTTGACAGTCCGCCGAGCTCCTTCATCAAAGCCATCTTGTTGTATTATGATCTCTGACCAAAATTTTAGGTTAGTTCTTTGCAATTGCACTTTGGTGTACTTTTTTGTACTCAAAATGAGAAATACGGAGCGAGATATCACGATTTGCTCCGTTTTGAATAACTGATAGCAATAATGTATAAATCACATTTAAATTGATAATATTTTATTTTATATAGGAATACGTATCCAGATATTAAAATTATAATTATATTGATGAGGTACAATAGAACTGTTCTTTTTAGCTGAACTGGCTGCAGTAGTTTAGAGGTTATCCTTTTCCTTCCGTATTGAAAGGAGAAAGATAATCTCTGAACTAGTGCAGCCAGTTCAGCTAAAAAGAACAGACCTAATATCCTTGTCGGTATAATATTTCATTGGTAAGTTTCCTATTCCGACCGCAATATTGCTGAGAGGGCGTTAGCGCGCAGTGAATTTTTCAAGTCACGCTAACTTCTGTAAAATTTTCAGTCTACTCGGTGGTATTCATTACGAATATTTTGAAGCATTTATCTCTTTCTTTTAATAAAAGAAGAAGGAGAAAAACACTTTGAAGAACTTGCAGCATCAAGTAGACTACAAATCATACTGCAGTTACAAGAAACCGGACAAGAGTAGCTGAAACTTCTCGCACTCTCTTTTTTTCTTTCTCTCAACGTCCACATATGCACTTATCTCATTTCAAGTGAGGAAAGTGCAATACACTATAGGCTACGTTTCGTTTCTCTCCCATCGGGACCGAAAACCTATAATGTACGTGACGTAAACTATATAATAGATTTTCAGTTCCCAGCGGGAGAAATAAAACGGAGCAATTAATTTGCATTTAGGTATTTTTATTTCATTTACATTCGACAAAAATCGTTTCGGGGCTGTCCATCAGTTTGACAGTACCAATTGAATAGTATTGCCAATTATCAGTTCCAAGACAGCTTTCAGAAGGCGCAGTAATCATAATGCATGAATGTCTATAGACGCGATGTGCTTGATTCGGAAATGGCTATCTTCAAGCGGGAAAACATTCACGACCCATTTTCTACGTTGGATGCAATTAAATCGAATTTGAACGGATTTGATTCGCGAGAATACACGCGTCGTTCATAACGCAATCTTTCGAGTTTTAACAGCTATAATATTCATATTACGAATGCTGCATTTATCGCCGATTAAGTTAATCGGAGGTTAATCGGAGTCGCCCTTCAATTCGCGGATCACGAAAGATTAACCTTAAATTTGATTATTCGATAAACGCGATTCTATCGCGGTTTCTCATAATCTCTCGCGTATGCGATGCACATTTTCGCCGGCGAAAACGCGTTCCGTTATGCTCGTCGCGGAAGCGACACAAGCGACGCGAACGCCATGTTCGGCCATTGGCTGGCGAGGCTGTACGAAGAGCCGAGAGTGGAAATATGGCCGACAGCGTGCGTTTCTCGGAGTCGTTCGGTGCAGCGTAGCTGACTTCTCGCGCGTTCCCGTATCTCTGATAAGAAGTGCGCGCGTGCGGCGGCACACGCGGAAATGAATCCGGCCTGTCCGCCGCGATAACGTGGAGTCCGGAACGGTACGTAGAACCCGCGAGGCGGGCGGCATCGTTGCGTGCAATGGGCTGCGTGTACCGCGAACGCTGACGAGCACCGCGCTCCGTCAGCCACCGCTCCGGTTCACCCTCCGGCTACGTTCCCGGCCGCGAAGTGATTGTCGCGGAACGGCCGGACGAGCGATCGGCGCGGTGTTCTCGAGCGCGGTGCCTCGTCCAGCTTGATTCTCGAGTTTAGATTAGTCCGCCTTCGATATCGAGGGAGAGAGAAAGAGAGGGAGAGAAAGAAGGAAAAAGAGAGGTAGATGTTCTGTCGTAAAGGTCTCTCGGATACAGAAAAAAAAACTCCCTTGAGCGACCTGGCGCCTTTCGAACGAGAGGTTCGCTCGCCCAAGTCTGTCTGAAGTAGGTGAATCGTAAAATGCGCCTTTCTCGCGGCTATTCAAAGTATACCGGTTGAGTGTAGTCAGATTTCTCGCGGACAGTCGTGAGGAAGTCTCACTGTCTTTGTTGTGATTTTCAGGAAGTGATCCTTAGATAAACTGGAACCTTTCGAGCGTAATAATATGGCGAGCCCTTCGCCGCAGTCCTCGCCCATGCCACCACCGCAGGCGCCGAGCCCCATGGGCCCTCCGCAACAGGCACCGTCCCCGTCTGCACAGGGTAGTCCGATGGGACCGCCGCAGCACCATCCTCACAGTCCGACTCAAGGCTATCAAGGTGGCCCGCCGATTCCACCTGGTGGACCGCCTATGTCGCAACCGCCGCAACAGCCGCCACCTCAGCAGCAGAATTATCCACCCCACCCACAGCAGATGCCACCTAACATGGGTCCACAGGTATGTTAGATATATTGGCTGTGATAATTTTATCTACTTTTCCTTTCTTGGAGTTACGTTCTATTAGTTGTGCATTTCTTTTTTTTTTTTGGAAAGATCAGCAGGGATCAGATGCCTTCAATCATATCTTTTGGTCATATAACACAATTAATAGTTGTGCAAGCATAGGCATAGGTTATGAGGTAAGAGAGAAGTTTTTTTTTTTATTGTGGTATTGATTGAACAAGTTTAATGTTGAAAGTCTGATATAAATACGATATTTATTATTAATAATATTGAGAGAATACTTATTAATTCTAATATAACTATTGAAATGTACAGTAACTATCAGTGCAACGTATATCAGTCCTAAGATACAATCTTTTAAACTTTGTAAATTCAATGCAGCTTTAAACCACATTCAGTAATACTGTGTTTTTAAGTCTGCATATCGTATATATGTATATGCCTTGTTATAATGTGATGTGCAGTGTACACTACATGTGCCAGCATAATCAATTTAAGTTTTTGTTAAGTATCTTGGAATCGGCTTTCTTAATAAGATCCACAAGTTGTTGTGCAATTTGCTGATTGCATGCTGCTATAACCCTCGGAGTCATCAAATCCAGTTCTCCCCCTGTAAATTATAAATTTTCGGAATTTAGAGAGATTCTTTCTTTTAATGATAAAGTAAAATTTAGCAAGTTATGGAATAGTAAGAATATTTGGAAGAATAAATTCATAATAATTATGAAATTACATATAAATGATAAAACAGTAATATTTACCAGCGGTGTCTATCACGAATCCTCCTGCTTCTTCGATTATTAGTTTCCCCGCTGCAACATCCCAAGCATCTATACTTTCAATATGATACGCCTCCACAGCTCCCATTGCTACATAGCACAGTGTGAGCGCGGCTGTTCCTAGTGATCTTATTCTGATAAAAGAAAAAAACAATTTGTTATTAATAGTTTTTGAGCTAATTTATACATACACATTAACACATGAATGTCTTAAAATATCTTTAAAAATTACCCATGAGTTCCTTGTATCAAAGCATGCATTCTGCTGTATACGCTGGCCAGATACTGAGGATCTTTTGCGATCCAAGGCTCCATAGCCACCAATGATTGAGATATATCTGGAAAGAATAGATACATAGTTTTACTAGTGCTGCCATTCTGAACTAAATAGTATTTGTATATCCTGATCTACCTAGGTCTACGGGTATTATTTGGTTATTATCCGAAATAGCCGACTACCTCTGTGCGCGTGAAACACGCGTGCATAATGTGCAAGTCAATAAATAGGATCCGAAATATTTCTGCAGGATTTAATCACATTATGTATATGATGAATGTTATAGTGTATTTACGAGATACTCACATTTGTGCTTCATGTTGCTAAACTATTAAATAATGTTTAATCATGTAAGATCCCATAGTGGGATAATAATATATAGATAATGATACAAATTATATATATATATATATATATATATATATATATGTGTGTGACAAGATTAGCGACACGAAACGTATGTATCTTGCAAGTACAATTTACAATATTTACCGTACAGTAATGTAGTTGGGCTCTATAAAAGTATTTCAAGTCTGTACGCATATTTCACATGCACATAGTCGGACATTACTTAAAATATACCCGAGTAGTTGGGTAGTGCCCGAGATAATCAGGGTCTTAGGTATGCCCATATTGATAGCATTAATCTTTACGTTTCAAATATTTTACGTGTTAAAGTGGAATAATTATTTAAACTGGAGTAAACAGACAAATTGTAGCTATCTGACATTTGAAAGTGATTACTGTGATTACGAAGGACACAACATTAACTGATGTACATATAGGTGTCAGCCTGCGGTTTTAATGGACATTAGATAACCTTCCACTGGACCGTAAAACGATGTATTTCTTACACTCATTTTCAGCAAGGCCACCATAATATAGTAATACGTGAAACTTATATTCATATGTTTCTATGTTATTACGTGTTGCTTGGAACATGCTATCGCATGCATGCTTCTAATGTGAAAATCCTCTAAGAATGACTTACCTTTTACGTCAGAGGTATTTATGGGCTTCCCATTAAGGAAGGCACCGCAGTGTCTCCTCGCCGAAAAGAATTGTCTCATAAGAGGATTGTATATTATCCCGATTTCCACTTTTTTGTTTACTGCTAACGCTAAAGAGATGCATGTATGTGGAAAACGGTGTACAAAGTTGGTGGTACCGTCTATCGGGTCTATTATCCACGTAGGATCATCGGTCAGTTCCGGTAGGCAGCCTTCCTTCGCTGCCGTTTCTTCTCCAATAAATCTGAAAGATTGAATTTTGTTACAATCACCTTTCGTTACTGGCTTATCATTGGTACTTTATCTGTTATCTGTTATAGTCGCAATAACTTACTTGTGCGATGGAAACTGCATTGATAATTGTTTTATTAATTTGTCTTCTATCTTGCGGTCGTATTCCGTGACAAGGTCCCAGTCAATGCCCTTACTTTTAACATTTTTTTTACTACTGATACCATCTTCTATTACCTACAAAAGATAAAATTTTTTTTTAATATGTTTCGTGCGACTTCTTGTATCAGTGTTCTTTTTATCGAGAAATTCTATTTTCCTTTGTGTACTGTGTGTGATTATGAATATTCCGAGAGTCTTTTTAGAGAACATGGAATTTAAAGGATACGATCAACTTGGAATTAATTTTTCTTTAATAAAAATATAATTTGTTCCAATTTTTTGTATTGCAAATTTTAATAATTAAGCTTTTATTAAAATCTAATTGGAAAAATTAGGTAAAGAATACGGTTTTGTTATTTTTGGATAAGTTTTTTTTTCTAATCATTTATAACTTATTGTCAGAAATTATTGTCCGATAGTTTTGTTAATAAAAACTCTATTTTGATCACTGAAAATCTGTTAAAATCTGTTAAAAGAATTCTAAAAAGTTTTGACATGTCCTATTAATGAATATTAATTTTCTGATAAATATTAAATTTTTATCTACGATAAAAAGGAAAAATCCTGAAATCGCGAAAATTAATCGGAAAATGATTTAATAGTATGTGTGTATGTATTTTGAACGTACACAACGGTAAAATTAAATAATTTGTTTAACATGAATGAACTTAATAATTTACTCTTAATATTATATTCAATTGTTACTATTATTAGCGGCAAATTTATAGAATTGTATATAAAAGTAGCTAATTTTATAAAATCAAATTTATGACTAAAAAGTTACGTCTAGCGTATTGATACTCTCAAGAAAATTAATATTTGATATTTGATAACCTTTCTTATTTGCAACGAGATGTTTACTAAACAAATATTGCCCAGACTGAATCTAGTCAATCTTAATATCTCGCACTCGTGACTTGGCAGCTATCTCTGAACATCTATCGCTATCTCGCAACGTGTGCTTTCGCAATGTTCTCTTATCATATTTCATTCGAATAATGACGCACCTTTCCTGCGTACAGGACCAACTCTTCGGCGATTCTGTACCACTCGTCCAAATTATTTAATTCGCCCATCTTCGCCGATCGTTTCTGCTTCTCTTCTCGGTACGACGAGTACGGAGAATTATCGCGGGGTCTGCAAACTTGCGCGACGGTTTTACAAACGCTCGTCGACTCGATATCAGGACGCCGACTGACTGATGCACCGCGAAACTCCGACTGTCAACGTGCCAGGTCGGATGCACGAATGAACGTCGGAGGTAGGAACGACCGAAACTTATCTGGCCGATAATCGCGAAAGTTTTATTCCGTTGGCGATATGACGTCAGAGCGCCTGGAAGGTACGTTTGTCGTGAGTTGATTACGCACGGGCATCCAAGCGAGTCTGGGGTCTACATCCTCATCACGGGTTTCACGTAACTTTCCGTGAAAATCGCGGGTATTTCTGTCCTTCCCGCATTCGCCGGTAGATTCTATAATTAGATGACACATCCTGGAATGGATTTTCCTTGCGGGGAATACTTTAAGTTCCCGTCTGGAGGACCTCGGTGGTCATTAGGCGTAGCGGGGAAAAAACAGATCGTGAAATAATCTATCTTTCGTGCGGGAATAATTATGAAATAATTAGTTCCATGCTTCCATGTAATTGCCTTTTTAAATTGATTATTACAGCTCCGAAGAGAGATACGTAAACTGTTCGTAACAATGGGAGGAAATTAATCATTTTATTCAATTGAGATGGATTTATTATGTTACATTTACATGAATCAAAATAATATATTTCCACTCGTCTACTCGGTAATACTCTTTCGATAGGGTCAAACCTATTACTTTCTTCTGATTTACGATAATAACTTGAAGTCTACAAGCGGGCAGTTTAATCGTGATAGAGATTTTTTAATTTCAATACATATATTTTAAACCTGTCGGTGTTATTTTGCCCTCATTTCCACCCGTTGATCAGCTTCACGGATGAGTCTGACGACATCGCGAGCAATTCTGTCGTTGCACGCGGCTACCGCACGTGGTTTCATGATGTCGATCGGTTCGCCTGAAATAAGAAAAACCGGAGGACGTATGGTAAGTCATTGGAGCGTAACGAAAGGCGAAACGGGCGATAATTGAATCCACGGTTGGAACGGTACAAAGTCTCACAAATAAAAATAAGCGTATATGAATTGTTTGTCACGCACAGTATTTTTCATGAGAGAGATCTTTTCCCAACTGATACGTCTTACGACTTGTGACCCTCAGTTTAAATGACAATACGGCAAAATACAAGCATATATGCTATAATAATAACCTGTTATGCGATCCACGACGACGCCTCCCGCTTCCGAAATAATCAACGATGCCGCGGCTATGTCCCACGTCGAAATGCCGGGACCTTCGATGTAATAGGCCTCCACGATCCCGAGCGCGATGTAACACAGAGTTAGTGCGGCCACGCCGAGAGTGCGAATGCTTCAAGGTGAAATAAATAGTGCGAGAAGACGGAACAAGTTAAGGTGGCCTCGTCGTCACAAGCTGAGACTTACCCCTGAACCGCTTTAACGATGGTTTGGACCCTCTCCACCGTCTTCTCCCGTAGTGCATCTATCTTTATGAAACCGGATTCCATGCAGACCAAAGCTTTCGACAGGTCTGCAAAATTCCGGCGTAAATTAACATGCGTGGAATTAGGATAACGTTCATATACAATGACGCTTTCTAACTTTATCCTTGTGACACGTTTCTGAAGTGTAGCTGTGATTTCTCTGGATCATTACTGCCAACACTTAGTGTGTTGCAATGCAATCATTAGCAAAGGTCGATCTATAATATCTGTCATCGTATAGCTTGAAGATAAAGAGGCAAATAAGATACTTCAAATATAACGTAGGGTAACTCCGGTATATACGCCGCGCGGGAATTTATGCCGCAGAACTCAAAAAAAAATAGGCGGAATGAAAATAACTTGCTCAAAATTACTTTATTATATGCCTTCATATTATTATTAGTATTATATTATAATTTCAGTTTTTTACTATCTAGTCTACAATGTGCAATTGTGTATATCCTGCGGCTGTATTTTTTTTTAAACGCAAAAAGTGTTACAGATAAATAAAATAATATATACATATATGTTACGGGCAAAGCCTGCATAGTGGGCAGTGTCGACATTGCCCGGGAAATGTCCGGGCAATGTCAGCATTGCACAACGCGACTAGGTAAAACCGTAAAATGATTTGACAAAGTTGTAAACCTATGTCGTGAGATTGAATAATAACGTGTGGGCGAGGTGCAGGGGGAGGGACGGAGCCCACTACTATGAGATATATGGCAAAAATACTAGGGTTTTTTAAATTTTTTGCGCTAAATACAAAAAGAAAATATTTCATAATTTAAATTTTTTTTTATAGTAGTAAACAGTATAAAGTTTTTATTAGTATAATTTATTTGCCTTAAACATATTAAATAATACTTAATAAATCAAACTTTCCTTGAAGGCGCGGCGTATATACCGGAGTTATCCTATCTCTTTTTATATTTCCTAACAGCAGGGAGACATTGATTGTCCTACTTTCAGAATATTAATGTATAAATATTAAATCGTTATATTTGTGTCTTGAAATTCTCAGACATGATGAATCGGCTAGATCAAAATCTCCTAATTACTGCGCAGGCAGATATCGTACATCATTCTCCACGTGTTTTCATATTTGCATATTTTATTTGCGTATTCAACACAAATTGCAGAGATTAATTCGTTACCTTGCACTTTAGATACATGAATCGGCTTCCCGTTCAAAAACGCGCCTCGTCCTTTCCTCGCCGTAAATAGCTGCTCGAGAATTGGATTATACACGATACCAAGAACCATTTCTTTTTTCACGGCCAAACCGATAACTACGCAGGTGTGCGGGAATCCATGGATGAAGTTGACGGTGCCGTCGATGGGATCTATGATCCATGTAGGGGCGTCAGTTAATTCCGGTAGGTCTTTGCCGGTCGACTCCTCCGCGATGAATCTGACCGCGCAGTTGCATTAATTGTGAATTATTTGCTTTTTGCATTTCTCGTCACGCGCCGAGAAATATCCATTACCTGTGGTTTGAGAATGTTCGTTTCAGTCCGCCGATAATAATGTTCTCTATCTGTCGGTCGTATTCGGTGACGGGATCCCAGTTACCCAATTTCTCTTCGAAATGTTTGAGACCGTTGATGGAATCACGGATGATCTTAAATAATACTTCATATTTAAGACTGATCACATCAAATCGTCAAAGAATATTACATAAAAAAAAGATAAAAGAGTGAGATAAGCAAAACGATTATTATATTTGTGAGGTAAACGCGCTTTCGACATTTTAAATGCGTATAGTTGATTCATGATATTTCACAACTTGCAACGAATTCCGTTTTTCCTGTTGCTTCAAGCACGGAAAAATTACTCGTAGCGTAGATTCGTTTATCGCTACGATCATCAAAACATTCTCTCACTCTTTAAATTTATCGCTAATTGACGGCATCGTTAGAATATCCTTATTTTTAATTCAATTTTCAAAATAATAAATAACAGTTCGTTAAATAACGTTTGACATTTATCGATTTTAAAATTACATGGACGATCGATTTAATAGACCAACTCCGCTGAATGAAAATTCATGAAAACCCTAATGTTAAAATTGGTTATATTATTTTACAAGTAATTATTATTTTATTCATATGACTACGTAGTTATGAATTACATATGGTGGGGAATTATTAGAAATGAATTTCATAGAAATTTTATTATAACGTTACGCGATGACGAGGGATTAGAATGGCAAACAGCGTAAATTCCTAAAAGCTTCAGATGTAGATACGCTTCTTTGTGACATGTGAAGTATATTCGGCTCGAGACATGTTCTAGGAAATTATCTAAAAGAAGATTTTATATCTGACATTATACTAATGTCATAATCTTCCTGCTCACGTCATCTTCAAATATGTAAAAATGGAAGCGTGTATGAAGCAACTCTCTCAATGTCTCACCGGCTGATCTCAACGGCGCCGCTTAACATGCATTTTTCGTTTATTTAACGACGTTTTGTTCGATGGTGACCACCATGTGGAGCCTTCACTCCGGACCGAGATGAGATCGTGCTTGCGATGTATGCTCACCTGGGCAGCCTCGCGCGTCAATTTAATGGCAGTTTCGTAGTACACGTCCTCGGCGTATCGCGCCATTTCCGTACAACCTGGTGAACGCGCGGCACGAACGTACGTCTGTCTCGACCTCGTCGGGAAAAGGCACGAGCGAGCACTGTGTTGCTTGTGCCTGCACCTCGTGCTTTTTCACTCGGATCGGCTGCGCCTGTCGTAGTTACAATCCAAGAATGACGATCGGCGCATTCTGTCGGCGCATTTTGCCGGGTTTTTCATCTTGTGAGTTTTTCGCTCGAGGCCCTTCGGTGATTATAGACTTTTAATTGTAGCTACTCGTCAACAAGGGAGTGTGATAAATGAAGTCAAACGTGAACCCAATTATTTTATCTATTTGTTTGCTTATGATATCTTTGATTACCGGTATTACATTGTTCTATAATTCGTTGGTTAACATTTCACGTTGAATTTCGTAATGATGCTAATAAAATGAGATGTAACTGATGTCTAGTGAAATGTGGCATCTGCTCGAGACTATTATTGTCCTGTCTGCTTTACGAGATAACAATGTAATGCCATTCTAAAATAGACCTTGATTTTATATCCCGTCTGAGATGTACTTAATTGCATGCACCTGCCACTCACCGCAATGATGTGAGATGCCTCCCGACGACGCGATTGTTTTACAAAGAGGACAGAATGATCAGTGCTATCTCGCTGGTTTATTTCCCATACGATGTTTAGAGCCACTCTCTAAACGATTAAAAAAAATTAGAAGATTTTAATAATACAATCCTTCGCAATGATCCAGGAGATATCTCAAATAGTAAAGTAGCTATTGTGCTTCTGTGATTCAGTTGCAATGATCGATGGCGATAAGTCATAATAAGATATGCAAATTTTGCGCGTTAATTGCCAACGGCGGGAAACTACAGGTGTTGCAATGATCGCAAGTTTCGCATTCTCGAGTGGTTTAGCGGTCAGACATAAATTTTAATATAAAGTTAATATAATTTTTAAGTCTACTTTTTTTCCGATTGCGTTACTTCACTCGTAAAGCATTCGTAATAATTCTCAAGGTGATATCAAGCTTAGTTAAATTTACATTTGCCTTACAATATATCTCCTTTATCTTATGATTTATTTATAATGTTTTATTAATGCAGCTCATTCTGAAATACTGACAAAACAAATATTTGATCGAAAAGTGTATATTTCTAGAAAATCTAGAAAATATATAGCTTGGAAGGAGAATCTCTCGAGACTTGATATATAATTATGCTAGTTTTTTTGCATTCTTTATTAACATACGGTGTTGTTGATTACGTATAAATATTTTCTACGTTGATTTCATCGGAAATTATTTCTACAATCTTGATTATTATCTTGCAATATCTTTCTGATTCTTGACTTCTATCATTTCCTACATTTATTGTTTATAAGATTCCCTGCTTGCAACTTATACATTTGTGTTGCGCAAGTACTTAATATTCCTTAATAATCGGCCCAATCTATTCCGCTTACATCTGTATTTTTATCTGTTACAACACACTTTTGCAAATATTTTTCATTCTGGTTACAATATTGAGATGTATTTATTTTTTATCAAATCTAAAATCAAGATTAATTAGCGTTTGTTGGAATTATTACTTTTTTTCGACAATTTTTTTTTGATATACAGACGTAATAATTTTTTTGTTTATCTACATAATATGACGGTTTAAAAAAGGTATAAAGCACGAAGAGTGAATGCATTTGAAAGAGAAACTATATAATACAAATATATATGTATATATACATTACATATTGATAATATCATATATGTTAAAAATATCTGTTTAATGAAAGGAGCTTATAAATCAATTTATAACACGCGCACAGCAGCTATGAATATTTATTGCACACAATAAAAGAATTATTGGTGAAGATTTTTTTTAGAAAATCGATAATTAATTCCATTATCTTGTCTCTTAATGTCGACATCATACAAGATAGATGGCAATCAAATCTCGTTAAATTATTTTAACTTAACTCACTATGATTAATAATTATATTTTATGTAACAGTGTTAATAAATTGATTAATTTAAAAAGTAAATTAAAGTGTTAATTGACTAACTGGTCAGAAATCTTACCAAATGTGTGCTAGAAAATTATTCAAAAGTAGTTTTACTAAATTGAAAAATAAATTAAATGTAAATTTTGGTTGTGTGGTAATTACTTAAATTAATATATACTCGCGAATATAAGTCTCTTTGTTATAAAGTTTTTCGCTAAGAAACAAATAGTCTTGTATAATTACACATATAATCGTTTATGATTGTGGCTGCCTATGATTTATATTTCTCCTTCTAGTTTCTGAATAAATAATTTTATTTACACACCCATCGTAATATTGCGTGACAAAACAAATTAAAGCAATCATTTTTTTATCTAATATATCACATTTCATATCATATCAGTGCGTATAAATATATTGATAGCAATATTATTATGCTCAACAAATACTATAAACTATGCAAAAGTTTATAATCTTAAACTGCATAATCTTAAATTTTTACACTTACGAAAAATTATATTGATAATATCACAGAACATCGTTTTAATGTAAAATGCGGTTTCACAAAATTTTAGTATTGTAAAATTTATATTATCAGTATATCTTTGCTAGTACGATGAATGTAGAAGGCTCATAATCAATTCGATAGTAAATTGCTCTTTGTAATAATTTTGCTTTATTTGTAACGACGACGGGGAAATCGATCGAAAAACTGATTGTATTAATTCTCATTTCACAACATTGCGATGGCACACTAGTTAATCAGATTGATTTTATACGTTTGATTGACGACTATAAGTGCGTCAATGGGACTTGTTAACTGAAACTTCTTTAGAATGATTTTTATAAGTAATTTCCTCGTATTACGTGATAAATACGAGTTCGCTGCTGGAACACGCCTCCTGCTGCTTTACACTCAGTTCTTGAATCAATTAGCGTGAGTCATTTTTGCCTTGCGTCAGGTTCTCTTGAGCCTTTTTCTTTGCGTTTTTAAGTCAGTGTCAATGATTAATTTAGACAGCTCTCGTGCTAGAATTTCGTTTGACGCTGCGATAGTATTCGGCTTCATAATATCGTAAACGCCACCTGTAAAGATAGTAATAATAATAATTTTTCAATAATTAATTGGCCAGCGCCAATGATTTTTCCGCTTATTTTCTTAAAAATCGTATATTATTCTGCAAGAAATCATTGTTCTGATACTGATACTGACTTAATTCTGATTCTGATACTGATATCCGAAATTTCTGATTGTACACAATATTTATTTGAAATAATCTCGTTCATCATAATGTAATTATTTTAATACAATGTTAATGTACATACATTTATTTATATATTGTTTTATAGTTAAAGCTAATTTCATTAATATTATTTATCTTTTAGATAATAAATTGAATATAAGTATTTCAGAGATAAATTTTTCAGAAAGTTTTATATCGTAAAAGGAAATTCGTGAAATTTGGCTACAGTGATATTTATTTATTAATCTATTGTTACACTATACCCTTCGTGTCCAAAACAGTTCCACCGGCTTCGCGTACAATCAGTGTTCCTGCCGCCACATCCCAGGCTTTAAGGTGATCATATTGGTAGCAATCTACTACACCCCGCGCTACGTATGCTAGAGCCAATGCGGCTGATCCGATATTTCTGGTTCTGAATTAATAGGAAATGCATAAAAAGAATCTTTTCACAATAGATATTTAGCAGACTCAATACGTATATGATTAGATATGCATTTACAATCATGCTAAATAATTAGCTAGATAGTTAATAATTACGTTTCACTTACACCTGCGTCACTTCAATTAAGACGTTCATTCTGGCCACATGTATGTCTCTGTCCTTTCTTTGTAATTTTGTAATTGACGGGTCAAGTATAAACAACGCTTTCTTCAGTTCTGCAAAAAATATGAAACAATAAAAATAGCACTTTTTAGGCGCGTTTGGACACGTTCTCTTTTCCCATGCGTCATGGAATTTTTACAGTTCTTCCTTCCGAATGAATCAACTGTATAATTAATACATAGGTTCTAGATCTATAATTTTGCTGCTAAAAATAAACTGTTATTGACTTGAATATACATTTAGTGGTAATTTTGCAAAGCGGAAAAATATACGGCGGAAATTAATTATTGCAAATCAATGAACTGCAAAGATAGTGTAAATTATATAGAAATGATGATTACAAAATGGAAAATGTAACATTCTTTGAATTTCTGAAAATTTCTCACGTTTACTGCAAAAATCGTTATTAACATCTTCAGAAATATAACGTCCCTTCTATTATTAAACATGCATTACCAGTGACTTTAGAAGTGTGAATCGGAGTCCCGTTCAAGAAAGCGCCTTTGCCTTTTATCGCGGTGTACAACTCTGAGTTTGATGGATTATAGATGATACCTAGGACGAGTTCTTTGCGGACTGTCAAACCTATGGATATACAGAAATGAGGAAATAAATGCATGAAATTGATGGTTCCATCGATTGGATCGAGGAGCCATGTCGGTGCGTCAGTTAATTCTGGCATTTTCTCCATTACGGTTACCGTTTCTTCCGCGATAATCCTGAAATGCAAGATAGTTGAACATCCTTTCATTATCAAAATGTAATATAATTTTAGGATTATAATATAGGATTAATTATTAAGTTAAATTTTTGAAATTTAATTGTCTAATGATTTCCACTTGATTTGTTTTTGTACAATTACAGTTTACATTACTCACTTGTGATCAGGAAATTCTCTGGATATAGCATCAATAAATATCTTTTCAATTTTGAAATCATAATCGGTTACAAAATCTTGTTCTCCTTTAGCATATACAGTTATTTCATTCTTGAAATTACATTCGAGTATCTATATGGATAAATAATATGAAATGTATAATAAATAAATTTAATTATATAAATATATCATGTAAAAAAGGAAGAAAATTGATATTTAAAAAGATAATAATTAATATAATCATATCTAAAAATTTAGAGAGTGAGACTTAAATATATATCGCGTAAAAAAGGAAGAAAGTTGATATTTAAAAAGATAATTAATACAATTATATTTAAAAATTTAAAGAGAGTGAAACTTTAACTTGTGCATTGACACTTTTTAATCATCCTTCGGGAGGATTTATGTGAAATATATTTGTAAGTGCAAGAATTATTTAAGATTAATTCAAAATTTTTAGTTTTTGTGAATTCTCACTTATTTATATACATATGTGTATATAATATTGCACTATGTATACATATATATATATATATATATATATATATATATAACAAATGTGTATATATATGTATATGTATACATAGTGCAACTTCGTCATTCAATTTTATCTCCAGAATTGTGCAATCCTTCCGCTTATACACCAACTGTGACTCACCTTACCAGCTTGCAACGTGAGCTCTTTCGCGAACTCGAAGCATTTTGCGATGTCCAGATTACTCGACATGATAGCCGACGTTGAGAATCGTGCCGGTACGATTGATCGATTCACAGTACTAACTGCTGTAAATGAGGGTCGGTGTGTAACTGTCCTTATCTCTACAATAAGTGATATTTGATAACGCAAGTAGTGTGGGTAAATAAATTTCAACATTCGAGAGAACATGCGCGCATTCTTCTCATTGCTAATTGTCAGTTTGAAGTTCATGAAAGATTTTTTGGAACCGTTTGAAGTTTATTAGATGATAAAAAGAGATAACATGTCTGATATTCTTTTTTTTTATTGACACTATTTTCATTCGTATACTACATATTGATTTTTTAAATATAAATACTACATCGCAATATCTTACGCAATTACATGTGTTAATATCATATTTCTCACATAGTAAGTAATATTATTTCTTGCATAATTATTATTCACTTATTTCATCGAATAGAGTTCTATTTATTAAATTAATATTATTATATTATATTTTAAATGTTTCTATTCGAATCACATATGGCAACATTTACTTATCTCATTAGATAATTATTATCAGATAATTACAATACGTATTATATGATTTTTCAATCTGCATACCAGACAAATCGAAACAAAATATAAATAATACTTACAATTCAGTAATTATGTTCAGTGGCACCCGCGTGTCATTTCCTAATGCACTTTCAACATGATGTGCTCGGTCAGTAGGCTTGGTCAGGCCCGCTGCTACTCTCAAACTGCAAAGTATGCTCCTATGAGCTGGCCTCGCGTGCACTCTTACAATTAGCGTTATTAATCCCATGCATGACCTTTAGTTGTTCAGTACACTGATTTGTTATACATTGTACTTATCGCGTCATTTTTAGCGATTTTTAGTGTCTCATGGTCGACGATACTGTACACTTCGTTTTACACAAATAATAAATAAATACACTTATTTAATTATTATTAACAGTTAGATATTGTAAAATATTGGAATATACAGTCATTTCGATCTTTAGTGCTACAAAATGAAAGAAAAAACGAGCAGAAATGATTAACGGAATAGTAAAAATAATACTTCATCTTTTCTATGCTCAAGTTTTGATTCGATTTTTTTATTACACGTTCCATGACCTCTTCTTGTTATAAATAAATATTCTAAAACGGAATTGTAAATCTATTCCAATCTCGAGTTTCTTGTCGCAGCTAATGCGAGTTTTCGAAAACGAATGTACGAAGTTTATCCCGTCAATTGTATCAATAATCCATGATATTATGTGTAGGAAATTTTTTACTTAAGAAATTGTTAATTAAAATTGCTTCGACTTTTTGTATCGTACTGCATCATTTAATTCCAATTGCCAACTTTTGTTTTATTATTTTTAGATCCTTGGAACGCATTACGAAGATCACTTGAAAATAATGATGCATGTGTCTTTTATCTTAACATTATTTTTGCAAAAATAATATGTATGAGATAGTGATATTGACTGTTTTCTAAACAAACAATTCATCAATTATAATTTGTTTGACAACTTGTCAGATACGCGTACAAAAATTGCATAGTATTTGATAATTTTATCGCATGTCTTGTAATATAATGAATTTTAATCAGCGAAATTGTATTAAAGAGAATATTCCGTGCCTGATTATCAATAATCTTTCCAATTATACACAATTATAGAATCTAATAGTAGATATAATTAAATCTCGTAAAAGAATCTTTATTTATTAATTATTATTTTATACTATATATTAAAAATTGTTATTTATTTTTTTTTAATGTATGACATTTATTAATAGCTTTATAAATTATCACAAATTTTTTTATGAATGATGATATATGTTTTTTAAATATGTAACTTACAAGAACGTAACTCAGAATGTTTTTATTATTGTGTAAGATTGTTACACAACTGCAGATAAAGTATTAATATATAACAATATATAATATTGTTTTGTACATGCCAAAATAGTTGCCGAAATAATTATCTTGTGTCTTAGCATGTTTTAAGACCGTAATGTCGCTTAGTCGGTGGCGTAAGTAAAGCGTGGGTGTTTAATTTTACACGCGAAGATAAGTCATCTAAATAAATATGTCTTTATTTATGCGCGTCACGTATGAACGCGTCAAGCCTTACATGACCGCATACATTTCTTTTATACTTGATCTTGTCGCGTTCATGTGCGATTCTTATCAGTGTAATGAAATTGACCGTTATTACTACCGTTGATCGAAACTATGCTGACTATATCGCGGATATGTTAATCATTACGGCATATAACGTGCATGATGAACAATACAAGATCGATTTTTACGGGTAAAAACCTGCTTTATGTAAGTCTTATATATCTTTTAAATTTTACAAACATTGGAAGTATTATTATTATTATATGCTACTTTTATTACGTTCTTTTATTTTTTAATTTTATTCGAAATATTTTGTCTTTTTGTGCATTTGTGTTATTATATATATATATATACATACAAATTAGTAATTTATATATATATACATATAACAGACAATGTAGTGTTGCATTAAAGAGAAAATTGTGAATCTTATTTAACATTTACATTCGATTTCTGAAAGTTTTTTTGATATATAAATATCGTAATTTATATAGAATTTTTTGTTTTTCACAGAATCAAGGTCCAGGCGGCCCAGTTGTACAGATACCTACCTCCCAAGGTCCTGGAGGACCAATGGTACCCGGACAAATGGGTCCAAATGGTCCACAAAGTGGATCTCATATGATGCAAAGTGGTCCTAATCAGATGGGTTCTAACGGACCTGGACAAATGGGACCAGGAGGCCCAGGACAAATGGGTCCCGGAGGACCCGGTCAAATGGGTCCTGGGGGCCCTGGACAGATGGGACCAGGAGGCCCAGGACAAATGGGTCCAGGAGGTCCCGGACAAATGGCTCCATCTCATATGGTACAAGGTGGAGGTCCTCCTGGTGGACCTCATATGGGTCAGGGTGGACCGGGGCAAATGGGTCCAGCTAGCGGACCCGTTCCAGGATCTCAAATGGGTACCGGAGGTCCTCAAAATTCTCAAATGGTACCTGGCGGACCAGGCCCTGGGCATATGGGTGGACCTCCAAGTCATATGAACGCAAGCGGTCCACCAGGATCAGGTCATATAGCTCCTGGTGGCCCTCCGGGCGGTCCAGGACATATGGGTGGCACAGGACCTCCAGTATCGGGACACATGAATGCCAGCGGACCTCCTGGACCAGGTCATATGAATACTAGTGGACCTCCTGGGTCAGGAGGTCATATGAACAGCGGACCGCCGATTCCAAGTCACATGAACGCGAGTGGTCCGCCAGTATCTACACATATGAATACCAGCGGTCCGGGAAGTCATATGGGTCCTGGCGCTCCTGGTCAAATACCCACGAGTGGCCCTACAGTGCATACTATGGGTCCAGGAGGTCCAAATCAAATGGGTCCTGGTGGTCCAAATCAGATGATGGCAAACAGCCAAACACAAATGGGACCTAGTGGACCGATGGGTCCTGTTGGACCAACAGGACAAATTGGACCGAACGGACCTGGACAAATGGGCCATAATGGACCATCACAGATGGGCCCAAACGGACCTACACAGATGGGTATGGGTGGTCCACCTGGACAAATGAGTATGAACGCACCAAGTGGACAAATGGGACCTGGCGGACCTGGTAATCAAATGGGTCCTGCAGGAGCGGGTAACCAAATGGGACCAAGTGCACCAGGCAGCCAAATGGGACCTACTGGTCCAGGTGGACAAATGGGACCAGGAAGTGGTCCCGTAGGCCAATTAGGACCCAATAATCTTGGACAAATGGGTCCTGGAAGTGGTCCAGGCAACGTACCAATGACAACAAGTAGCGGACCTGTTTCTATAGGACCTAATGGCCCCACTGGAATAGGTATAGTCAGTGGACCTGGTGGACAAATGACTTCTAGTAGCGGTCCCGGAGGACAAATGAGTGCAGGAGGTTCCGGAGGCGGCTCTGGAGGACAAATGGGCCCAGGGAACGGTCCTGGAATGCAAATGAATGCCGGTAGTGGACCTGGTAGTCAAATGGTTCCTGGAGGCGTACCTGGACAAATGGGACCTGGCAGTGGACAGATGGGACATGGTGGTAGCGGACCTGGAGGTCAAATGGGACCAGGAAGCGGACCTGGTGGACAGATGGGGCCAGGGAGTGGTCCCGCTAGTCAAATGGGACCAGGAGGACAAATTCCATCCAGTCCAGGACAAATGATGCAAGGTGGCCCGGGTGCTCAAATGGGTCCAAATACTCCGAGCAATCAAATGGGACCTGGTGGGCCGAATAGTCAAATGGGACCATGTGGCCCTAATAATCAAATTAGTCATACAAATGCGAGTGGGCAAATGGGACCTAATGGACCGAATGTTCAGCCTCCCACCACTCAAATAGGACCCGGCAGTCAAAATCAAGGTCAAGTTCCTGGTAGCACAACACCATTAGTATCAGGTGCTCCAGTGAATCAAATGAGTCAAACTGGAACTGGACAAATTGGACCTACTGGACCTACAGGACCACCGGGATCAGGACAAGAGAATTTGAATGCACTTCAAAAAGCAATTGATTCCATGGAAGAAAAGGGGCTGCAAGAAGATCCGCGATACTCTCAATTGTTAGCCTTAAGAGCTCGTCAAGGCAGTAGTTTGGGCGACAAGCAAGCCTTCAATACACAACAATTGCAGCAATTGCGGTACGTAAAATCTTAACAATATGTTATGTATAAATTATTTATCAAAATATAAAAAACGAGTAATTCAGAAGAAACTTAATGAAAAATTGAAAATTAATATAAATATAACAAATTAAAAGTAAATCACTTTATGTATATTTTTAACACATTTTAATTTAAGAAAATATATAAATATTTTCTCTACACTTTTAATTTCATATTCTTAATCTTTTCTTGCATTCTTTCAGAGCTCAAATAATGGCATATAGATTATTAGCAAGAAATCAGCCTGTACCTCAACAAGTTGCACTGGCTGCCCAAGGTGAGTTTTTAAGTATATTTTAATGTGTAAGCTTATACGCTCTGGGTGACTACTCTTCTTTTGTATCGCTTTCTGCCACATGATTTGTTTTGCTTATTTGAAATAGAGCTTTTCTAGTGCATTTATTTATTTTTCTACTTTACATCTACTTGCTTTTGTTTTTATTTTTCTAATATTATAAATAGACATAAATTAAAATATGAATTATTTTTTATATATTGCGTTTCATTTGCATAACATATTAGAAATTTGTATATGATATTCCTTTATTTGAAATGCTTTTATCTCTTTTGAATATGCATTATGTTAAATAATCTTACCGCATTAATTTCAATTTTTGCTCAATAACTTTATACATTGGATTATGTACATTATATTGTGTAATTACAGAAATTATGCTGATAGATTATGACATTAATAGATTATGTAATGAATGAAACGAAATGAATGGATGTGAATGTGGTATTTACAAAAGTAGGGTAGAATGATCCTGATTTAAGGCGGATTTGATTAGGTGGCGCGCCTCCACCCCCAGGGATGGGTCAACGCCCCATAGATCCGTCTCAGGGCCCCGTTTCAACAGCTGGGCCACAAATACCAGGTTCGAATGTTATTGGTCCCACAGGTGCTCCTAGATCGGGTTGTCAAACGCCGCAGCAACAACAACAGCAACCTCAGTCTAACGCCAAGGCAAATAGAGTGACAAGTGTAGCAAAACCCGTTGGATTAGATCCGTTGTTAGTATTGCAAGAACGAGAAAACAGGTAAGACAGACTTTTGAAGGAATACAATATAATGCGTGATAAAAGCTATATTTTTGCCAGTAAAATATAAACAATTTTTAATGCTTGATAACAGAGTTGCAGCCCGTATATCGCTTAGAGTGGAGCAACTTAGCAATCTACCGACAAACATGCCAGAAGATCTTCGTACGCAAGCTCAGATTGAATTGCGCATGCTAAGAGTTTTAAATTTCCAGAGACAATTAAGATCAGAGGTATTATCATTAATTTACAGATTTATTTTTTTTACAGATTTATAATATATTTAATATATATTTATAATATATTTATAATATATTTAATATATAATATATTTATTTACAGATTTATAATATATTTAATATATAATATATTTATTTACAGATTTATAATATATTAAGACAATTAAGAAAAACTTTTATTTATTCTTTTTAATTCTTCTGATCTTCTTTACAGATTATAGCGTGTACTCGGAAAGATACCACTTTAGAAACTGCAGTAAATGTGAAAGCTTATAAACGAACGAAACGGCAAGGATTACGAGAAGCTAGAGCTACCGAAAAATTAGAAAAGCAACAAAAATTAGAAGCAGAACGTAAACGAAGGCAGAAACATCAAGTAAGTTTATTTAATACTGAAATTGTGTGTAAAATTTAATTACCGACACACATGATATCAGCAAAATTATTGCAGAATAAACAAATATAAGCGTGACGTTTATGTTTGCAGGAATTTCTTAGTTCCGTACTACAACATGGCAAAGACTTTAAAGAATTTCATCGTAATAATGTCGCAAAGTTGGCTAGACTCAATAAAGCAGTGCTTAATTATCATGCAAATGCTGAACGTGAGCAGAAGAAAGAGCAAGAACGCATTGAGAAAGAACGTATGCGTCGTCTTATGGCGGAAGATGAAGAAGGATACAGAAAATTAATCGATCAAAAGAAGGATAAGCGTTTAGCATTCTTGCTGTCGCAAACCGATGAGTATATCAGTAATCTTACAGAAATGGTTAAGCAACACAAGATTGAACAAAAAAGAAAGCAAGTCGAAGAACAAAAGCGTAAGAAGGTAATGTAAAGTTTAAAATTGACTATTCCTTTATAATGTATTATCTATACTGATAGAGTCTTATGATTATATAGAAAAAGAAGAAATTACAAGATAGTGAGAATGCTGAAGATGGTGCAGGCAATGATGATACTCATGTTGGTGTAATAGAAACAGCCACTGGTCGTACATTAACTGGCGACGAAGCACCATTAATGAGTCAATTGTCAGCATTTTTAGAAGCTCATCCCGGATGGGAGCCAATTGAATCAGATAGCGAAGAAGACAGTGATGATGAAGAGGAGAACGGAGAAAGTGAGAATGAGAATAAATCTGATAGTAGCGTTTAATTCTTAGATATGTGTACAGAGTTTTTAATTTGCAAAATACCTTAGGTAAGGATAAAACAATGGGTGATTCTGAAGAAGAAAAAGTAAAGAAGACGATACATAAAGCGAAAGTAGAAGATGACGAATATAAGACAGAAGAACAAACATACTATAGTATTGCTCATACGGTTCATGAGGTTGTTACTGAACAAGCAAGTATTATGGTGAATGGGAAGTTGAAAGAATATCAAATTAAGGTACTTTATTCATTTTATTTTTATAAATAATTTACATGTTTAATTATTTCTCTGAATGAAAGAGTTTAACGAATGATTTTAGGGTTTGGAATGGTTAGTATCATTGTTTAACAACAACCTGAATGGTATTTTGGCAGACGAAATGGGTCTTGGTAAAACAATTCAGACTATTGCTCTAGTAACATATCTCATGGAAAAGAAGAAAGTTAACGGTCCATTTCTCATCATTGTTCCATTATCGTATGTTTCTTTTCTTCTTTTGAAAGTGAGACACTACAGATGATTTTTTTTTCAAATAATAATTTTAATATGTGCTTCTAGGACATTATCAAATTGGGTTCTTGAATTTGAGAAATGGGCACCAAGTGTTGTCGTAGTATCGTACAAAGGTTCTCCAGCTGGCAGAAGAGCGATACAATCTCAAATGCGAGCTACAAAATTCAATGTTCTTTTAACTACTTACGAATATGTCATAAAAGACAAGGGTGTATTAGCCAAATTACAGTGGAAATATATGATCATTGATGAAGGACACAGGATGAAAAATCATCATTGCAAACTTACTCAAGTGCTGAATACACATTATTTGGCTCCTCATCGACTATTGTTAACCGGTACACCATTGCAAAATAAGTTGCCAGAACTGTGGGCTCTTCTGAATTTCTTGTTGCCTTCAATCTTTAAATCCTGCAGTACATTCGAACAATGGTTTAATGCCCCTTTCGCGACCACTGGCGAGAAGGTAAGTATTGTTTTTTTTTTTTCCATAAAGTATATTTTAATACAACTTTATTTAATATTTCTGTTATTTTGCACAGGTGGAGCTAAATGAAGAAGAAACTATTTTGATTATTCGTCGTTTGCACAAAGTATTGCGGCCTTTCCTACTGAGACGCTTGAAGAAGGAAGTAGAATCGCAGTTACCTGACAAAGTGGAATACATTATCAAATGCGATATGTCTGGCCTACAAAAAGTTCTTTATAAGTACGTATTGTCTGTTCACAATTTCTTTATAAAATTAATTTGTGTAAGCATAATACATAAACAAAAATTTTCTATTAGACACATGCAAAGTAAAGGTGTACTATTAACTGATGGATCGGAAAAGGGAAAGCAAGGAAAAGGCGGTGCCAAAGCTCTTATGAATACAATCGTACAACTGAGAAAATTATGCAATCATCCATTTATGTTCCAAGCTATAGAAGAGAAATACTGCGAACACGTAGGCACCCAAGGTTCTGGTGTTATTACTGGGTACGTGTCTCGACAAGTTTCAAGTGTTTTATGTATGAAATATAAATTATTTATCTAGTTTTTATTTGTTATTAGGCCCGATTTATATCGAGCATCTGGAAAATTCGAGCTTCTCGATCGTATTCTTCCCAAATTGAAAGCTACAAATCATAGGGTATTATTGTTTTGCCAAATGACTCAATTAATGACAATTATGGAAGATTATTTAAGCTGGCGAGGATTTATGTATTTACGATTGGACGGTACAACGAAAGCGGAAGATAGAGGAGATCTGTTAAAGAAATTCAACGATCCCGGTTCGGAATATTTCCTTTTCTTGTTATCCACACGTGCTGGTGGTCTTGGTTTAAATCTTCAAGCTGCTGATACAGTTATCATCTTTGACTCTGACTGGAATCCTCATCAGGTACATGATATTAATATACAGAATATAAAAAATTATATAACGCGGTATTGAACTTGGTAATGATATATGTATTTGCAGGATCTGCAAGCTCAAGACAGGGCACATAGAATCGGACAGAAGAACGAAGTGCGCGTACTCCGACTAATGACCGTCAATTCTGTCGAAGAGCGAATATTAGCAGCAGCCAGATATAAATTAAATATGGACGAAAAAGTTATTCAAGCTGGTATGTTTGATCAGAAGTCCACTGGCTCTGAGCGACAGCAATTCCTCCAAAGTATTTTACATCAAGATGATGCTGATGATGAGGAAGAAAACGAAGTGCCAGACGATGAGACTGTAAATCAAATGATTGCTAGGTCAGAAGGTGAATTCGAAACTTTTCAGAAATTAGATTTGGAACGGCGACGCGAGGAAGCCAAGTTAGGTCCAAATCGCAAATCGCGACTGCTAGAGGAAGCTGAATTACCCGATTGGCTGGTAAAGGACGATGACGAAGTGGAAAGATGGACTTACGAAGAGGATGAAGACAGATTCCTTGGAAGAGGTTCAAGGCAACGTAAAGAAGTTGATTATACAGATAGTTTAACTGAGAAAGAATGGTTGAAGGCAATTGACGATGATGGCGCCGAATATGAAGAGGAGGAAGAAGATGATAAGAAAAAGAAAAAGACACGAAAACGGAAAAAGAAAGGTGAAGAGGATGACGAGCCTATGCCGAAGAAACGAAGAGGTGCCGGGTCTTTGGTTGATCCTAAAATGAAACGGGCTATGAAGAAACTAATTACAGTAGTTGTTAATTATACTGACAGCACTGATGGCCGATTATTGAGTGAACCTTTTATGAAATTACCTTCACGAAGAGAATTACCAGATTATTATGAAATCATTAAGAAACCTTTGACTATTAATAAGCTATTGCAGAAAATCGAAGAGGGCAAAGTAAGTATTTATTTGTCACATTCTGTTTTATATGAACATACGCTTGTAATTTAATAATTTTACTTCTTCCAGTATGCTGATTTAGATGAGCTTGAAAAAGATTTCATGCAACTTTGTAAAAACGCTCAAATTTATAACGAAGAAGCATCCCTGATTCATGAAGACTCGATAGTGTTACAATCCGTCTTTACAAATGCGCGTCAGCGTCTTGAAGAGGAAGGAAATAACTCCGATGGAGACGATAAAGGTATAAATATAACATATTCTATCTCATTATATCGTAATTATTCAGTAAATGTTAACATTTTAATAAGATAAAAATTTTCTTTTTTTATCTTAACGCTTCTTTTTTATTTCTTTTTTTTTTTTTATTACACAGATGGTGAAGACGGTTCAGACGCGGATTCTAGCGTAAGAATGAAAATTAAACTAAAAGGAAGAAAGAGTGAAGGAAGAGGCGGTCGTAGAAAGAGAGTTACTAAAAAATATATATCCGACGATGATGATGACGCTGATGATAATTAAGAAGTACTGTAATACTTCTTGAAGCTAACATAATTATAACATAATTTAAATATTTAATCAAATTATTTCAATTATGTCATAATGTCTTAAATATAGCAGAATCTTTTAAAGTACAACCAAGAATTGTATGTACCGATTATAGCAATGAAGTACTGCTGTACTATTGTAAACTTTTCATGTGTTGTTAATTTTTATAATTAGTAAACTCATCGGTAAATATTGAATGGTAAATATTATTGTAAGTATCTTTAGATATATGTATCTCGATATAAGAACAGACATAACGTGTTGTAACATCGGATAAATTTGCAAATAATCGAACATTTACAAAATATTTGTACAGACAAAAAATTAGCATTAAGATTTATTTCAGATACTGTTTTAATCTCTCTATTTTGCGATGAAGTCTGATTGAATATTATATTTGAGTTCCGATCGTTGGGTTTTGTTTCGGATTCGCGTTCTTTATTTTACTACTAAGGATAGCGCAGACATTTGGGTATGATACTCTATGCCTCGCCGCAGCATAATGTATGTTAGATTTCTGTAAGTGATCAGACATATACAGTATATAAAGAAAGAAATTTCAATTTACTGAAATGGTATTATATAATCCTCTTGTAAACATTTTATGATACAGTTGTTGTACCATTGAGGGTGTTAGTCAATTATTAACTGGCCAATAATTTATTACCATTGACATTGTTATTAAATTAATCTAATTTTTGGAGCTTTATCTCACTTACATAAATATGCCATTATTTAGTTCGACTGCATAAATATATTGATGATACAGAATGTTCATTTATATATCATGATTATCCTTGTGTAATAATTTGGTGACAAAAACACTATAAATAAAAATTGATTTTTTATTTGTAATTTTAGATATTTGAATTCGATAAACTTAAATATTTAAGTCACATTGTTTTATTAAAAAAATGGATCTCATAATTTTGGAACGTTGTATTTTTATCATTCACACAACTGCTTTAATAAATTCATTAGCATAAAATTATTATGTATTGCATTATATGATGTTACTCGATCAATATTATCGACAAGTTTTACTACAGGCAACTTAACGTACTATTGATAGTTCTTTTTTTTGTTACGTGTCTTTTGATTTTCCGGTTTTGTGTCAAATTTAATTATTTATTTTTTCGCGGCAAAATATAAGAGTTATTACTTGTCAATCAGAAGAGTAACTCGAAGATTGCAGTGATCGATTCAGCAAGTATTCTGTATATAATTGTCACGTGATAATGATTTTAAATATTATATAAGTAAATGTATCTTTAATATATTCATGTTATCAATGAATATATTATATAATAGAATATATATTTATTATGGTATATTTATACTCTAAAGTTTCAACTTTTTGATTTTTACATACCAGATTAAGGTAAGCCATATACATATTCAAGGAATTTATCGCAACTTCTTCAAGGTTTATAATGATAACAGTAAATATAATTCTACGTGTGCAAATGTAACATATAATAAATATTCCAAAATATTCCAAAAGTAAATTATAGTATACTGAATCAGCTGCGTTAGGTATAAGTAGATAATGCGTGAATAAAGAGAAAGATTTGTGAAAAGCGGATATAAAATTTCACAAATTACAATTTCTCCATGTGAAATTACTCTTTCTCCGAATAAAAGTTACACTCTTTATATAAACTTGTCTTAATTTGATTAGTTTAATAACATCTTTTTTTCTATTTTTAGGTCTTTAAAATGACAATTTTTTGACAACAATTAATATTTATTTGCTGAAGACAAAAATATATAAATTATAAACAATTTATAATAATAATATGAAAGTCGTAATGGATTTAAAGTTATTTAAAATATATTGGAAAAAAAAGAAATGCCAACAGTACGTGGTGTTCCCAAACGGTCATCCATTTACGCTCAACGTTGCTTGATTTAGGTGATCGGACGAGAACTTGTACTTTTAACGTTTTTTCTTAAACATGTGTTTATTTAGACCCATAAAATCCTTTCTTCAAGTAAAATGCATTCGTCAGTGGTCACATCACGTTGAAAGTACAAAACTAGCTAGTGATGTGACCATTGATGAATGCATTTTACTTGAAGAAAGGATCTTATGGTTCTAAATAAACATATGTTTAAAAAAAAAACGTTGAAAGTACAAGTTTTCGTCCGATCACTTACAAACTAGCTAGTTTTGTACTTTCAACGTAATGTGACCATTGACGAATGCATTTTACTTGAAGAAAGGAAGACATTTCTTCACCAAATCTTTCTATAATACCACGAAAAACTCATTAGAATTTTCTTTTAGAATTGCAAATTATCAGATTATCATTGTAATATTTATTCAAGACAAAGAAAACAAAAGGTAGGACATTTAAAAATATTCTCGACGTCTCTGTTTTTCATAGCTCACCAATTTTCAACATGTCAAGTACCGACATGTTAAAAGTCTTGACAACTCGATTATAAATAAAACTTGTTTTAAAGTCTATTTGCATCTTTAAAGCTCAATTTTTTTTTAACAAAGCCGTTTATCATTACCTCTGTTCTAAAATAGCATCTATCTCGCATTATAAATATCGATTGTTCAATACTTTTGGTAAAGTCAACATCGCGTCTTGTTGTAAAATGTACACCTGACATATTCAACGTAGGTAGGTTCTTTGTACGCTGTTATTGTGTATGTGCATTTAACATCCCATTCCGTTCTGTTTTCGTATGTTTCGTACATGAGTTCGCAATTTAATTAAATGTCAGTTAGCAGAAACCGACGCGCCGATACTTTTCCCTCTACAGAGAAAGATACTTTTTTTCAACCACGGATACGGATACGGATATGCGGATACCATAATTACAATATCGCGCCCTATTGGACTTATGCGCGACGGGGAAAAGGGGCAATTTAAAAAGCGGCAAGGCAATGCGATCGTTGTTGTTTGTTGGCCTTTGACCTGACGCGTGTGGTCAGTTAGAACCGTTGCTCGCCGCAAGCGTCGCAGATCCCGTGCGCGCCTGTTGGTGGCAATTCCAGTTCTGTTTTGAATTTAGATGGAATTTAGGCAAGCTGTTACGGACCATCCGATCGTTTTCTCCATTATACCATCATTCGTGTGCATGTCACATGGCTACTTGTATGCGATATATGTGTCTGTATATGTTAGATACTATCTTTCATAGATTATAGAATAAAAATTTGGTGAAGAAGTGTCTTCCTTTTCTCAGATGAGATGCTTTCATCAATAGTTACGTCACGTTGAACAAGTTCTCGTCCGATCACTTAAGTCAAGCAGCGTTGAGCGCGGTTAGTACTTAACACCGCATACTGTTGGCATTTCTTTTTTCTTTTAATTCACTTATTTCATGTGGTCATAAAATTAATTACTTTACATTTATAGTTATTTTTTTGTAATATATAAATTTAATTGAAATGAACTTATTTATTGTATATATTATTATTTTAACTAATTACTTTAATATAATAATTATTATAATATTTATCATTTATATTGATAATAAATTGATATATATAAATATTAAAAGTTATAATAGAAGTGTAGTGTGCACTAGTACAAAGTTCAAATATGAAGAAATCTGTTATAAAAGCAAGATACGCCGTCAACTTCTTTGAAATGCGCGAGTATACGCGAGTCTTTGAAATAATATAAACAATAGTTACACGTCAAAATTCTCATTTTTGTCTTTTTTGAAGTCAGTTATTGTTATTAAGAAGAATGAATATTAAATTTTGTTTTAATTTAAATTGATAGTAAAACGGGGAAATGAATCTTGTTATTTAATTTTCATTAATTTATTATTCAATTATAATTTTTTAGCTACGCTTTTTTCTCTTTTTCTAAAAAAAAAAATACTAGAGAAGATGATGGTAATATCGGAATGATTATAGAATTCAATACATACGAACTCTTTAGCCGTGATATACCACAAATATTTAATAACGTTGTCTATTTTGGTATTCAGAGCAGTTAGATAAGAAACATTAAAAAGAACAAATGTGATTGTTTTACGTCCATCATAAAATTTTTACAATCAGTTCGTTTTTCTTAATAAATTGAATAAAATTGACATAATCTTTATTAAACTAAAAATGCTATTGTTCAATGTTTAAAATATAATATTTGGTTTATTATTATCACATGCAAGTAGTGAAAAAATCATTACAGATGTGTTTTTTTCTGTCAAATCTTCTGTTGTTTTTATGTTATCATCTTGTTTTCATGAGTCGAATTTAATTCTATATTTTTGTAGAAGTTGCTTTATCGGATAAATTAAAAAATGTGGCGCTTTGCAGACCGACTGTTTGCAGAGATGAAGACCGTTAATGTTGATCCCGTTATTATGATTAATCTCAACTTAACACAGAAATAGAGAGACCTTTTCATATTACCATCTCTACTTTTATCCCATTAACGTATTATGTTCCGTATAAATATCGTACGATAAATTTAATACGTTCCGTGTATTTATGCTGTATGCGATTTGTTGTTTTGTCTGAACGAGCGCTTTCCCTCTTGGAGAGAAGTCCCATTCGAAAGGATGTGGAGAACGGCGACGGTGGAAGGGAATAAATTGCTACCGCGTCTGATCGTATATAAAGCTTACCTCCTTGAATGGTTACTACTCGTGATTCGGCCCGATATCTCGTGGCATGCCATACGGGAAATGAGAAGAATGAAGAAGAGAGGGCAAACTCGTGCGTCATCGTTATTTTCTCTTTTCGTTCTCGTGTATGGCGATCAATTGCGGATGAAGTGGCAGAAATTCGCGCGTGACGGAGCTAAACTAGAACGATTTAGAGACATATTGATCCCTTTAATTTGAGAGCTCTTCTCTGAAATAAAATTAATAGAATGATTAATACGACATATTTAAAAAAATTAGAACAGAGAAAATCGTTAAATAATAAAAAATGCGTCAATCTTAATTTTGAATAATAAAAATGTCAATATTAATTGTTTAAAATAAAAATTTAAAGTTGCTTTGCATGAAAATTATAATGCCAATAAAGAATTTGTTTTTTGTCATAGCTTTTTTACTTTAATTTATGTTTTAGTCCAGCGTATTCTTCACTTTCTGATACCAATATATTTTTTAAACGTATTGCTTAAATTGTATTACTATATTGAGAAACATTGCTTGTCTTTTCTTCAAGCTACAATAAGTGATGAATTCGTCGCTTCGGTATCCGAAGCTTCAGAGGCGGAAATTCAAATATAAACGCTATACAAAATCGATAGTTCTATACTGCGACGCACGTACGTTCCGGAACAATTCGAAGAATATGCCGTCTGAGCATCTAGAACCGATGAACAGTATCATTTTCTCGTTACGACGATTGAGAGCGCGAAAGCTCTTCTAAAGTGAGATCTAAGCAAGATGGAACGCGTCTGTCTTCTTCAGTGATAACATCGAAATGGTTGCGATTGCGAATCGCGTTGTTGCAAATGATCACAGTAATATATATTTGTACGACTTGGCTATTTTTAAGGAAAATTTTTTATTTATCACCTATTATCATAAGAAGGATAATCATATCGTTCGATAATTAAAGTTATAAATTTTGTCTAAAATGCATATTTTTAATTAATATTTTTTGTATGATATTTATACATTTAATATGACTATATTGTATATACGTATTGTATATACGTAATAAATAGAAAATACTTTATTTAAATAATTGGCAAAGTGTAAAATATTAAAATGATTATAAAATGTATTTATCTCTGCTTTTATTTTTATTAGAAAACTGCAAATATATTGTTGCATTCTTTTTATAACAATTCAACGTCTGTTAAAATATAAAAGTAATTTTTGTCTTATAAACTAAAAAGCTGTATTTATAAAGATCCTTTTGACGCTTTTTTATGTAACTTTTATCTTTCTGTACTGAGGAATATTACAGACTCCGAGATGAAATATGCGTGCATCCTTTGAGACTTAAAAATTACCTTCCGTGTGTATTTTTACTTTATCCTCTTTATTTTATCACATGCATACAGGATTGTAAGATTGCTACATTTTTAACTTTTTTATCGCGCTACCGTGGGATATTGAGCAGCATCGCTTGTTCAAATACGATTGAACGAGCAAGAGCGTCGCTTGGAACAAATGTTCCGTTCGAAGCGAATGATGTTCCAGGAAACCGATAGTAGTCACGATAACTTCTGACTGGAAATTCATTATTATCGCGAAAAAATCGCGGCCGGGCAATAATACGCGTTCGGCTTTTCGATAGCGCTAGGCACTTAATGGCGCCGCTCTAGATTGATATCAAGTAATTATCGTTCACGTGATGAAGCACCGTTTCCCGGAATCCCCCCCGCGTGCCCTCTTCTCCCTCGGAAATAATACAGCATGGGCGTAAAATACGGGATATCCCGCTCCCGACATTACAAATCGCTCCGCCGCCAACTTTCCGATGATTTATGCAACCGCGCGATGACTGATGATCCTCTTTATCAGATAAATGTACTACCGTCCCGCGACGATCAAGTCCTCACATATTTGCTGCAACTTCCATATTTTACGCGCGTTCATTTATTCTTAGAGCTTAAGCTGCGACGACGCGCGTGTTCCGTCTTCTCAAAATGTTTCTGACGCAGCGAGAATGCGCAACGTCAATAGCATTATACTTCTCGCGGGTGCTGGTGCTCAAAGTGTATTGGTCCATTAAAAAATGTTTGATATCATGTCTTTTCTACTGACAGTCAGGCAGAAATTACTGAATTACATACAAAGTTGTTTTATAATATATGGCTAAAATAATATTATAGTGGATAATTACTCTTATAGTTATTTTATAATGGTTCAAATAAAATTAATAATTAATTAATTATTCATGTGATTTACGTAAAATTAATTAAATGTTAATTAAATATAAATTAAACAATATTGTAGAAAAAAAATCATCATTTTCATTAACGTACAGCACTCTAAAGTAAAAGAGAACATTTGGCTGATTGCAGACTCAATAATATTCAAAAGATCTTGGCAACCAAGTCTAGATTTCCATGAAAGGAATTTATTTGTAATGTGTTCAAGGTACAATCACAATTATTAATGTTGAAAATACATTCTGGATATATATTAGTGTTCAAAAATGCATCGATTACTGCGCAAGTTTAGATAGCTATTATTTCAAAAATATAAGTATAATTACCATGCAATCAGTCGAGTATTGTTAATCCATTTTTTATTATTTATTTCTATAATATAAATTAATGTATTTTTTTATTGTACTGTACAGCAATTGTGACTGACGCTGTTAAAACTTTTTAAAACCCTTGTAAAAAATTAATATTATTTAATATAAAGTTTTAAATGGTGAATAAATAGTTAAATAACAATGTAAAGTGAAATGTGCGTTATTTGACACTTTATCTAAAAAAATAATTTTATTAAAAATTTAATAATTTAATTTTATTTATCATTTTTTTCAATATATGATTATTATATGCTTATAATGATAAAAATTCTATTGTACACAATAAAACGACCGGACAAATCCGTTAATTTACTTCGCTTTATCTACTCAATAACAGCTATTTAATTTCAACGATTTTCCGTGAAAACGTGACTGTTGCTATGTAGATAAACGAAAAAATTCTGCTGAATGTTTAATTTCCCGAAACGCCCGATATACCATTTGTAAAAATAATACCACATTTCCTCGAAATAGTAATATCTTTTTACGGTTCAGTTGCGACACGAAGCTTAAAGAAATCGCGCTGTAACGTCCTTAAAGCTGATAGTACGTGTTGTCTGTAATGAGAGGCTATCTGCAGTAATGCCAAAGTGATCCGTGTAACTGCAATTGCAAAGTGTTACGACCTGCGCCTCGTTACGTGCGCAATGCGGGCGCAACAACTCGCGCAACCCCCGCGATATTACATAATTATCGCGCGGGAGGTTTTGGCTCGCGTTCCAACTGCGGATACACGGCAAGGGGATTACCGCCATAACACTTTATCCATTAATGAAGTGGCCGATCGATCCGCGCTATCTCCGTAGCTCGTACATCCTGCGGCGCACGATATTTCTCAAATATCCCCTCCGTATCCGCGTTTTTTACCCTTTACCCGCAACCATAACTCAATGCCGTGACACATCAAATCCTGTTTTAACGCTCCCGTATGTTTCATTGTACGCTTTCCCGATCTCTATAAAGGCGGTTGCGTGCTTATCTTTTATTGTATTAATTTATTTTGTTACATATTTTTGTTATATATTTTCGCAAAATACGACAAAAATTTGAAAACGATTGAAACAGGTGCTTCGGATAAAAAATACGATGCACCTGTTATATTAATAAAATTCCGGCGTTCCACAAACACTCAAAACTGTTAGTTTAATAAACTGTTAGTTTAAAATAAATGTAATACAGAACGTACAAAATATTTTTATTAAGAAGCATATATTAAATAATGTTATTAATAATTTATACCTTTGAATATCCATAAAAAATCGATGTTTATAAATCCACTATATTATTATTATTACAATCTATCATAAAAAAGATATCGGTTATTTTGGATGTCTAAGGTTTTAAAGTTTCCAAATTAAGAATATCTCTTAACGTTTTATCGGATTTTGTTTCCTTAAATGCTTCTTCTATTCTCAACTCTGGAATTTAAACTTGTCGTTTGATTTCACAAAATTATCGCGCATTATTTTTATCGGTTCAATTTCGACGGTGTCTCTGAGCGTTTTATACATACATATATCACATTATAAGTGACATTTACCATTTTCAATAGATTTACCATTTTCAATATTATCATTCGTCGAGGAAGGAAAAAATAACCGCCTATCACCCCGTGACTATTGAAAATTCTCGCGCTCGAGTTCGGAGGGGCTAACTAATTGGGGGAGGAATGGGAGTGAAAATAATTCACAAACGCAATTAAATCGCACTATTTCACCCTCATAAGTCGTCTCCGTCTCCGACCACCTTTGCGATCGAAATTTAAATCAATCTAACCCTCGTTCTTTCTCTCCCCCCCTATTTATGTGCTTATCTGCGTCTCACCCCTCTCCCCACCCTCCCCGGAGGGATTCCCGATGCGCGTAGTAGGATTCATTTGCTATCGCGCGGATAACTTTCAACAATGTTGCCATTGTACATATTGTTCCGCGTCCGTGACTCGCCCCCGACGACGCGACGGGGTGGAGCGCGACACACAAAGCGATGCGTATCCTGTGGCGGATAAAGCGAACGTGCCTTCGGGGATGTTATCTCTGTTACGTTACTCGAGTACGTGCGTTTGTATGTACTCGAGAACGCGGCGGCACTTCGCTTTATATAACCGCACGCGACGCGCATGGCGACATTCGACATCCGCTTTTCGACGCGATTTGTACAGCGGTCACGGGATACGTAATCGCTCCGGGATGTCACATCGCGCCGTCATTAATAGCGACGTTAATGGCTTTAATCCTTTCTACAAATTGCTACAAATCCGTGTATGTATGTCAATTGAAATTTGCTACACTATATGTCGAGTTTATTTAAAAAAAAAGACTTTAATTGGCTTCTAGTAAACTGTTGGCTGTTCGCTTAAAAAATCGCTTTGCATTAATGGAGAGAAAACTCTGTTGCCTTCCATTAATACAAGTGAATATCTTTGAGGCCTTACGCTCCGGATAGAAATTTAAGAACATTACATATCTATAGGAATAAAGTAAATGTAATGTATGATCAAAAATGTAATTATCTAAAGATACTATATCGATAAATCTTTAATAAATCTTTGCATTCTTTTTGATGTACTATAATAAGACAAATAAAAATGAGCGAGGCATTTCGTTTTATTATATCATCAAAAAAAGATGATGTAGTGCGACCTTAGATGATGACACTTTTGTCGAGACCATACATTACATTTTGCTTCACCTATTCCTTATAGATTTCATTGATTTTCCCCTCGTTGTGAAAGGAATCGCTCGAGTTTACGCTCCAACATCCAACGCTAGCGATTGGATCGGACCTCTTCTTCGAAACTTACTTGGCTACTCGGGTTTAGAGATCAGAAGTTGAACAGAGTGAAGGAAGAAGGTGAGGAAATTACGTGTCAGCTTGCTGTCAAAGATTCTGCTCACGCGAACGAAGCGGTAAGATCAGCTCGGCACCGCGTGTACACGACTTTCGGAATTCATCTACGTCGTTATTAGCAGCGGCTGCGACCAGTGGAAGTATTATTAAAATGTCGATAAATCGGCGCTTTAATTGACATCAACGTAATTAATGAATAACTGCGACGTTTATTAGTGATGTACCAAACAAAGAGGCAAGAGATTCAATTTCGTATTCCAGCCGCGAGTGTTCAGTCTTTCCTCGCATTCTCTCACCCAAAAGAAAATATTTTACCTTCAAAGTGATTTTTCCTATAATCTCATATTCTAAGCTTACTGTTTTACAGCAAACATATTCCTCTTTTAATAAAGTGAAAAATACTTTTTTCTCTCTTAAATACTCTTGATTATACTATTTCTCTCTTGATTTCAAAGGAATTCTTTTAAGATCGATAGAAGAATAAAATCCTCTAAGATTTATAGGATTCCACGTATATCAAAATTCTATTTTTTTGGGTGCTTATACGATTGTTAAACTATACTTAATATTTGCGAGCTTTAAGTGTACATGTATACATGTACATCCAATCAGTGCTTAAATAACAATCTTATTATTTTGTCCAGCCAGAACGAGTACAATCGGAGAAAATTTCCAGCAATGGAAAAAAGTTTGAAATACTACATCCAAAAAAAAAATTTTATACGTAGAATCTTCTAAATCTTAAAGGATCTACTCTTGTATTGATCTTGAAAGAGAAAAAGTATATTTCACTTTGTTGAAAGAGGGATATATTTGCTGTAAAATAGTAAGCTTAGAATATGAGATCATAGGAAAAATCACTTTGAACGTAAAATACTTTTTTCTGGGTGTAAAAATTAGAGATCCCGCTGTCTTAAAGCTCCATCTTCTCTGATTCTTCGCTCCTTAACGTGTTAAGCGAACAAAGAGAGAATTGCATTTGCGCGACGTGTCACGAATGGAAATGCGAGCCGTTTCGGTCGGTCGGTCGGTCGACGCGTCGCGTCGCTTTGTTCGAATTTTAACTAATTTCTCCATTATGTCGCTTTACGGGGGAGAGCGCGGTGTCACAGACCGGTTGTCGCGCATGAATTTCACGCTGGGCACGAACAGTGTAATTGGACCATGCACCTTCCGGACGCACGCTCGACAGAATACAACCGACCAATCGCTCCGGCGTGTATGTATGCATACGTACGTTGCGTACGCTGCTCTCCGAGACAATGCGGAGCTCACGTGCGTCGATATGCATATATTTACTTATTTGCACAACCTCTTTATCCATCTCGCGAACGCACATTGGTCACGCGCATAAGTGCAGCCATGGCAATCGTTTCGCAATCCCCGTGTGTAGAAACATTTGCAGCGATTCTGGGCTCAATTCTTTATTTTTTTGGAATTGCCTTCCTCATGAACAAACAATCTATTACTGCGAAAGATGGGCGAGATTTTTTTACTTTCATTTTCATTTTATTTGCTGTTGCAAATTTTATCTGTGAAATTTGAAACGACATTGAGTTGGACGCGTGAGCAATAAATGCTAATAACAATTTAATTATAGAGAAGATTGAATGTCAAAATGGAATTGCTGGAAATGCGCATTTATAAGGCAGTATATAAACGCAAATTAAATAAATTATTGATTTATGTATTTTTCCTCAATTTCTTGGAAAGATTCGAAATTGTCGTCTTCATTTTTATCTCGTGTATTTCTATTCTCTTTCATAATTAAACGAGATAGTGTATGCATCGCAGCTAATAGCTGCAAATTTGCGATCTACTTCCGAAAATAATGCAGAAAAAAAATTAGCAATGGAGAGATTGAAGAAATGCAACTCTACCCATGAAAAATAGAAATCGCGGTCGCCGCTCACGTGGCACGGTATAAATATTTTCGTCGATCATCCATTCGTAATAGGGCGGAATCGGGCAAAAACGGTAGCGCAAAAAGCTGCATAGCCGATTCGTAGAATGCGTCATTGAATCGAATCCTCTCCCCTAGAGAGAATCCCTTAAAAAAAAAAAAAATACGTCAAAAAATATTACGCGCGATATTAAAAAAAAATCCCCGGCGTCGCCGTGGGATCGACGCCGGAGCTCTCGTCGATATTTACGCGTGTGCATCAAAGCCATGTGCATATTTAATTCCGCCGGTCGACGTAGGCACTTTGCGGACGCGTAACCGCGTCGGCGTGCAGTGCAGATGGACGAGAGAGTATTTCTGTCAATTTGAGCCCGCTCGCTCCGCTTCGCGTGCGTGGCCGGTCTATAGCGGAGCTATATCGTAGAATCAGCGGGTGTGCGGATAGATACGCGTGTAATCACTCCGCCGCTCGAGTATTAGCCAGCTGCGCGAGATAATTCGGCTGCCCATACAATCTTCCTTCCGGAGTCGACGGTATCGGCGGTATGAGCGGTATCGGTTTACCATGCTTCAGCGTGTTCTCCGGCCGGAAGAAACATGTCGCCCCGATAATCCCGTTCGCATCCTGTTACGTTATAGATCATAGCGAGAGGATTGAAGGATCGAGCTGCAATGTTAATAAGGTCTTTTCTAATAAGATTTTTCAATGACACTTTTATGGCGCGACAAACTTATCAGTGCGTTATAAATGTCTCCTCTTTCCTAATCTTACACTTCATATAGATGGAAATTCTATGGCTATATTTATATATCAAATTATATGATGTGAATTCAGTCTCTCGTGTCGGAAATGGACGGTCCGCAGTCACTCTTCCACGAAAAGGCATTTCCTTTTGCGCATTTCCTACGCTGTTATTTTTCCAACGTGCTCCTCTACTTTTATCCCTTTGTCTCTTTAAACTCCCGGCTGGCGGGAGACCAGTTCAAAAACTAATTGTCGCGTTTCCCCGGATGGCAGAAAAAGAAACCCGCGAGATCGAACGGACGAGACTCGTCCTGGCCGGGATTGGTCGTCGAAGACCCGTCACTGAATGAAAAAATCGACATCCGGCTGCACGCATGGCAGGTTAATTACTGGCCCCAAGCCGGAGTGCGAAATTGTCAATTACTGGGAAGATACGCGGACGGGGGAACGCCGGACCACAAATTAACGCGAACGTGCACCGCGCGCACGTATTCTGACATATCGATCGCGATTTCCTCCTTGAGACATATCGCTCCGTGAAAAATTGATAAGATACGAATGCCGGGGAAATTCTTACTGAAATAAATCTTATCTATTTAAAGACTAGTGCTTCTCGTGAAAAAAATCTCATTCATTTTTTAAGTATCAATCTTTAAATTGATGAAGTTTACTTTGGCAATATTTTCTTTGGGACAAAATCTTTATTACTAAATTATTGTAATATATTAAAGAACGTAAAAGATAATGGAATTCTTTTGTAAACGACTACATATGTCGCCAGAACTTAATGTTTGAGCTTTAAATTTGGCAAAATAAATCATATTGTGTGATAAATGATGGATCTTTTATAGCTCTCATTGCGTCTTTCATGAGAAAATAGCTCGAGTGCTTGGATTTTTACGGCAAAATATTGCTCTGCGTGTCGTCCTCACTGATGTCTTTTGCAGACACAAACAATCTAAAAAGAGTTCGTCGTGGTGTACTTTATTTCGATCGTACAGTTGAGAATATAAAATCGCAATCTTACAAAATATAGAAATGTCAAAGTGTTTATAGACACGTACATGTATCAGCGCTGGATCGATACTCGTCTGTACTGTCGAGATAAGGCAAAAATGTTCTTTTGCGCATTATCCTTCGGATAATCTGGCCTAATTGGCAACTCTTCTCTGTATTAATACGCATTATTGAATTTTTTCGGGGGAAAATGAATGAATGGATAAATGGACTAAAAAAAGTCTATGATGTGTAATTGTATTAATCCCATCCTGAAAGTTATAGGAAAGCGATGGAATGAGCCGATAATAAGTCTCTATTTAAAACGATCGAAAGCCACGATTTTATATGCATTTAGTTTGAAATCGCACAAAAAGAGAGAAAAAAAGGAGAGAAAGAAAAAACATAAATGTAAAAACGTCAATTCTCAATTTCAATTCTCAAACTCATAAATGTCGTTTAATGAAATCATATCATCTTCCACGAGGATAAAATATCCGATTGCTCCGATGGCGCAAGACGCGTTCGTACAAATACAGACTAATGTGATTTACGACGCATAATTTCGGCATAAAGTTCTATGGCGTTTTATGCTTTATCGATTAGCGGCGTTGTCTCTAATGAGATAACATTGATTCTATAGGGGAACGTCGTGTAACTCAATATTGCAGGGGGGGATATATATGCCAATCGATATGAGATTAATAGATTCACGTTTCTCAAATGATTATACATAACCGCGGTATTAGTACGGTCGTGAAGGATGCCGGCAGCGTAATCAAATAGAATATAATGGGGACTATCTCTAGACTGCGAAATAATATCGTAATATGAGAATTTTGTGCCGGGGAAGTGTAAATGAATATATACTACTAATAATATTACGGTAAACAAAACCCTTAAGGCTATTAGCATCGCCAAATATATACATGAAATCGCTGGAGGCCACCTGGATATTAATATAACGATACCCCGGGTATATTCCTGGGACGATATCTACTTTACGTATCTGCGATCATTGTACTCATTAACATAGAAATTAATGCCGAAGCTTATTCGCGATAACATTTTATATTACATTCATTATGGTTATTCGTTTGTCTGAGCATTTCAGTTTGTATTGTATAATCCGGAAGAAATGATAAATCGAGTAAATTAATAAAGCGGACGTTTTCAATTGAGCTGCATTAATTAACATTTGATAATTGTCAGCTTAACTGCTCGCGCGATAAATGTAAAATATGATTCTGGCGATTAATCGATTTGCAGGCCGTTCTTTAAAATATAGGAACGGTTCGTCATTTTTCGAAGCTTTTATGGAAATTACTCACTTAAAATATTTTTCATATGAAACCGCCGACTGGCGTGGTAATGTTACTTAAAATTCTTGCAAAACTCCCATTTTCCGGATGATATATGCGGGTCATAAAACGATAAAAAAATCCGGACACCGGTGGGAATCGCGCTTTATAACGATTTTGTGTAAAAAAAAAAGTTTAAGCCATACACAGCCGCCATTAGAAAAAAAGCAAATACTGAGAGAGACACGGAATTAAATGTGGAAATTCGTCACTCGCGCTTTTGCCCCGGCATGGGCAGCCGGTTTAGCGCCCTGCGACAGAGCTGTTTGAGGGGACGGGGAGAACAGCTTTTTTTCCCCTCCATTTTCCTCCTTCCACGTAGTACTTATTCGATATCTACGAAACTTTTCGTCCCTGCAGCGAGTGAAGAAGTGCACTCACCACCGTTTCATCGCTCATAACCACACGCCATTTTGCGCCGGTGGGAAAACCCCGCGGAAAACTTTGCCGGGTCCTTCATCTAGTTAGGAGTCGCAACCATCGCGCTCATCCTTTTGATTAAATTTATCGGCTGGCCGTCCAACTTTTCAATCGATTGTTACGTCGAACTTAATTAGCTTCAGGTGGCCAGGCGTCAAAGTGAGAAATAGGAATTAAATTGTGTGGCCTAAAATGCGCTGTCGCGTAGATCTACTGTCCTTTAAAGTAATGTTGCGTGTGGCACATGTGCATCTCGTAAAGTAAATCTCGGAGAAAGAAACGTAAAATGTCCAAAATATATTTTATATTAACGTAAAATATCCAGAATATATTTTATATTAATGTAAAACATCCAGGATATATTTTATATTAAAGACATTTAATTTTGTTTAACCAATTACTTTCTATGACAAATGACATAAAATTATTATTGTTTAGTTACCATTTTGACTGAAATCCTTCACTATTCAGCTTTTCTTCTAGCCATCAAGATACATTAATTGAAAATAACCGTCAATAGATTCTACGACACTAATTCTATGGTACTGCCGTAATATTATGTTATATTTCGAAATATTATTGTTATCATAATGTTTTATCTACGTGTCGCTGGAAATGTAGCTTGTCATACTGCTCTCTTGCTACTTTCGGAGATAAATAACATATGCTGACACGTGCGGTAACAATGGCCCTACGTGTCAGGTATCATATGAAGAAAGAAATCCATCTGCGGCGCTGATAGACAAACTTTATATTAGAAAAGTTTTTATGCCTCCAACGGCCGAAAACGGTTCCTATTTTCTTCCTTAGATCGCGCAACTGCAATGTATCGTGATCTGTGAATCATGTCAACTTGCGTCGTCCGCGATATATCACATTCTAAAATTATCGACAAATCTACTCACGCTAAACTAAGAAAAACGTTTGTTGCCTCGGTATTAATTGATTTGTAATTAATTAAGAATTAAATCAACTCAGTTTTAGAGATATGACCATCTTTATTTTCATATTTTTTAATTAAATAGCATTATCATGTGAGATCCATGTAGTCTGCTTATTCGTTTCATTTAATAACTTTTTATCGATATTTTCTTATTATACATATATCATGAAATATAAAGTTTTCCCTCTGATTAAAAGAAAAATTTCACTAAGATGAGAGATTGAAGTTTACGAAATCATATTTGAAGTTAACCGCAACGGAATCCTCTTTCGCGACTTGTGTAATCCTGCGAAGAGCGCGATCTTTCCGTTTTCGCGAAGTAACGCAAAAGCTGATTCGCGTGGTCATGAAGTTCGACATTATTACGCGGATATTAAATTTGCTGCGAATGTGTGGCGCGGGAGATGCGCGAGCATAATTTTCATCCTCGAGAGAGAATCTGCAGTCGCCAACTTCTAACGAGTTAGCCCAAGTTTTATTCTTTTATTTTGTGATAATTAAAGTTCACGGAAACTTACGATACCATCTGCACCTCTGTCGAGCCGGACGAAGAAATCCAGCCGCGACTTACGCGAACGACAGGCGCGTTTTCCTCATTGCTACAACCTCGATGCATTTCGAGCTCGAAGTAAATCGATAAAAGACTACGCAAAGCTTATATCTTATATAATCGCAATCGATTGTCCGCGAGTGACGGAATAATGATTTATCTTCGTCTTCAACGCATTTATATTATGTTTTATTTTTATATATTTCGCTTAAATCTTTGTCTTGCGATTTATAATGGTTACCAGTTTACAATATAATGTATAATAACGTTTTTAATTTAATACATATTATGTAATACTTATCATTTAATTCTACACTCTATGTCCGTACAATTAATTATACATTTTTATACATTAAACTTTTTATATTAAATTATACACCATAAATTATAAATTGTAATAAAGTTTGTACATATTATTAATGCATAAATTATAAATACTTTCATCTCATTGTAATATATTCAATATTCTATTGTCACGTTTTAATTTTTATTCTTTGTAATTTTGTAACTCTGATTAATTCTACTTATCTTTATACTTGTTTTCTTATCTTGTTCTAATATCCTCTTTTACCTTTATTGCTCTTTTTTTATCTTTTTCATTACTTCTAAAGTTTTCCCTTCTTCAGATTTTCAACATATTTTAATAACAAAAGTGAACTGAGAAAAGTAGTGCTTCCGTTTTGATAAAATACAAATAGAAATTTGTGTAATGAAACGAAAATATGTAAATCGCATAGGAGCTGACAGTTTACTCTTCAAAATAATATACACTTTTTCTATATTTTCTCTTGCGGTGTACAGTTAACTGTATGATAAAATAATTTTTCCGACCTGTAACTGTACGCGTATGAAAGCCTATGCGCAGCAATTCAAAATTGGGAGACAATAAAGAGGATTGGTTGAAGTAGCGTGCTGTTATCGAATTTTTTTATTGTGAAAAATATTTACACAATAGAATTTTATCGAGAAAATTGAGAGAGAAATGCGAGAAAGATTTTTCTGCTATGTGGATAGAATCCGAAATTTTGCAAGAATGTTGTGCAAAAAATTTTATCTTTGTGGAATAAGAGCTATTGAGAATATTGTATTGAAGCTATTTAGATGAATGATTAACAAAACAATTTTGTGTAGTATTTTTCTTTTCAGTAATATTTTATCAAAAAGTGATGATATTATTTATTACTTCTTGCCCGCAATAAAGACACAGTTTACAAGCCGTTAAAATTGAAAACCGTTTTAATGTTTCTCAACGTTTCCGCGTACGAGCGATATTTTATTTTTTTCAATCAACAATGCACAGACGCGCAAATAGTTGTTGGACATTGTGATTGATTGCGAGGCAATCAAAATCAATGAAACCGCTTCTTCTGAATAAGTAAAGAAGTGATCGGGCCAAGCTCGTTTCTTCATGTTGGCAAGCGAGAGACGTGGAAAGCCGATGGTCTTCCTTTCAATTACTGCCTTTACCTAAAAAGAAGTTCTCCTTGATCCACGTGACCAGAATAATCCGATATGTCTGCGTCCTAACTAATAGTGGTCTTAACATGACGTTAAAATACAATAATTATTTGTTAAATTAACATATTTATAACAATCTTTTTTAATTTAATTTAATTTAGGTTTGGATTTTATATTTTATTTCTTTTGAAAACTTTCATAACAAAGCTAATAAATATTAAATACATAAAACCAAATAATTTGTAAATAATTTTATGTTGCCTTTGATGTTAAATTACAGTATATAATAAAGAAATTATATGTAATGTTATGCTATTTTATTTATATTTTACTTCCGATATTTATCTATGTACTATGGTATAATTATATTCGCACAGTGCATATGATAAATTGTTAAGAATAAATCACTCTATTACCATTAACAGCATATAACAAATTCCCGATGATGTCATAATGGCTATAAGTGGTGAACGCGACCACAGGGAACGAGCGAAATGGCGAAGACCACGGAGACAGGTCCTTCCTTTCAATTATCGTAGTTAAAATGAGTCCTTCCCTGGCACGTGACTCGAATACAGCGTTCCAGCTCAGTCTATATTTCCGACGAAGGAGTGGCACCCGATGAACGGTCCACTCTTTTCCGTTCTTTGGAGTGATCGATGAGGAAATCCATTTTGTCGCTTCCCACGACGAAAGTACACCAGCTGATAAATCAAATGTTCCATACGAAAACACGCCGCTGTTTCGACGACTCTCATTAATAAGCCCGACTCCGAAGGGTATTTGAGTCCTATAAATCAAATATTAGAATACTACAATAAATGAAGTTGACACTGAAGGTAGAGATCGAAATAAGAAAATTTCGAAGGATTCGTTAAGCGATAGCGTTAATTTCATCGTTATGGACTTTTTAAACCTATCAATTTTAGACATGTAGTTATTTTCTCAATATTTGATTTAATGTTACAAAATTTATTTACATTTTATATATATTTTTAACGTTAATTAACGAGTATGATTTCAAATTAGAAAGATACTGTAAATTCTTTTTTAGATTATTTAAATTCTTTTTTATCTGTAAAATTCGATTGCTTATGACTGATTTCGTGCGTGCAATTTTATTCGTAAGATAATCTTGGAGAATGATCTCATTATTTCGTTCAGACCTAAAAATGGTTTTAAAACATTGTTTATAAAAATGGTTTTATCCAATATTTTTAAACGATTATTTATGGATCCACAAGTAATCTTTGTCGCAAATTAAAAAACACAGTTTGATAATCGAAAATAAGATCGTCGCGTTGATTGACACGTTGATTCCGTGCTATTTTGTGCGAGTTTTAATGAAGTACCGCATCGTGTCGCGAACCGTAATGAAATCTACTGCAGATTTTCGTATGTCGAGAAGTTTTTAACCGACTGTATTTTTAACTCCGATTGCACTCGTTTAATTAACGTGCTGCAAAATATACCATACAATTTCTGTCCGCAGCTCCCGCGCGCGCTTCGAAAATGAATAAACAGTGCCTTATCGCTGGCACCCGAATCCTCCGCGATAACATAAGGTAAACTGACACGGCGCATTTTTTTATCAGTACGTGGGATTTGGAATGCTAATCCGAATCAGAAAGCGGAGGCGAGCGAGAGGAACGGAGGGAACGCTTTGTTTCTGAGGCAAGAACAATTCTCCCGGAATAATAATAATAATAATAAGCACGAAATATAAGATTGCAATTAGAGAAATGCTCGGGCGGGAAGCACGCGTGGGATCGAGCGAAGAAACGAGTGCGACGCATGGCTGAGACGTAAAACCCACGGAAAATTGCGGCAACCCCGAGGAAAATTGCATTCCACTGCACGTCGCGGGCTTGCGACCGAGGTCGCGCCACACGCGGCGGCATTTGATTATTTCCTCCCTTTCAGAGAAATAATCCAGGATCCGAAAGCCGCGCTTCCGGCGTCATTAGGCAAATTCGCACGGTCATTTTGGATGCAGATTAAAGATGAGTGTTATAATAACTCCGTTATAATAACTAAAGGTGGGTGGCCGGGAGTGACCAGGGCAACAATAGGTGAGGCGTTGCCCTACGCATATAAGCCGCGTGTGGATCTCAAGCGGCGGCACGGGGCAAAGCGAGCTTGCCATTAAAAGCAGTGAATGCTGCCCTCGCCCTCTCCCCCTTCCCTCCTTCCAGCGTAATGCAATTGCTTCTAACAGCATGATTACGGATACACTTACTCGCACAAGTATTTGACCTCTGAATAAAAGCTCTCGTTGCCGTCGCACACGAATACTGCGGATACGTTACAAGTGAAACTTGTGTGTCCACGGCCCTCGTGGAGATGCACCTTCGCAAGCGCCTCGGAAGCATTTTCCTCGACGAAACTGTGCGATAATGCGCGCCGGACTTATAGCCAATTCAAGCAACTGCGCCAGCCCGTTTGCGTTACGACGTCGAAATAAAAAGTACGACGGCGCGGTCCTCAGCGAATTCCTCTCCCATTATTGCACGCTTGACAATTCGATCAGCAGCAGGCATTTACTCAGCCAAGTTCCGCCTTTCTTCAATTTCTTCCTCTTTCTTTCTTCCTACCAGGCGTCGCCGTCATGCGACGATTCTCCGTGCTCCACGAATCCACGGGGGGAGGGCGAGCTTTCCTCCTTTTCCTCCATTTTCACCCTCAATTTGCGTAAGTGCACGACCCCCGCGGTCGAGCGTTTCTCCGGCATCCCTTATCCCACCTCGTAGGATAGCCCGAAGTTTTGCTCATTATCTGAGTAGCGGATAAGCGGCCTCGCGCACAGCAATTTACGATTGTCCGGCCGATTGTCCGCGAATTACGTACGCACGCTCGGGCGCGGTGGACCCCGCGTACGCGCGTTTTGCCGAGGGATTACGTGATGTATAACGGCCCGGTCAAAGTTTGCACCAAACACTCGTTAGACAAGAAGCGAGACGAGGGTGAAAGTTGTCCACGGGTTCGGCGCGGTAACTTCGCGGCTGCGGCATTGTTGTCGCCGAATTTACCAACTAAAATTTGATTCACGCTATCTGCACCGTTACATTAGGAAATAGGATCATCGGATCGAAACAACATAGGATTATGTCGTGTTTGTTGTACTTGTACAAACGTTTAAACAATGACACGCGTAAAGAATATAAGCTGTTGGAAATATAGGGTAAATGTGCACAGATGGAAACAGGCTATCATTAATTTAGACATTACAGTGTTTTGATTTTAAGTATATAATTATATTGTTTACATGTAAATAGTTTACATGTAAAATGAGTTCATTAAGATTCCTATAATTATATGTATGTATATATATATATATATATATATATATATATATATATATAAACTTACAAAGGTGTTGATTTTTTGCTAAAAAGTCTTATTCTTTATCTTTAAAATGAGCTTAGAAACATATCATTATCTTTACTTTTGTAGAAGATATGAATTTTTAAAGTTTATATAATAGATAACAGGAGCTGGGACATATATGTCCCACCAGGCACGAAAGAGTTAAGGTTATCAAAATGCTATAAAAGTGAAAACTGCAATCATTTGACGATATTTTAAGTCCTTTTTGCAAAACTTTATCTTTTTATAGAAAACAATAATAAAAGTAAAAATGATAATAAAAGTAAACAAAAAAATAAATATGTGTCATGAAAGAATTTATTTATTTTTAGGAATAGATAACAGGAGCATGTTTTAATAAAAAATACAACATAATTTTTATTACGGCATCACGTTTGTGACATATCACATATTTTTGTGATTAGAATGTATCATTTATGACCAGAACCGATATATAAAAAGTTTATGTATACACGACGCTACATTTCAAAGACAGTATTATATTTGTATAAAATTTGTATAAAAAATATGTTTTATAGCAACACATTCTCATAAAAAAATATTATATATGTATACACACACACACACACACACACACACACACACACACACACACACACACACACACACACACACACACACACATATATATATATATATATATATATATAAAATAATCTTTATATGTATTATGTATATATGTAATATACATAATAAAAGAATATATGTACTTTTAAGTATATGTATTATATACCTAATAAATAAACATAATAAAAAAATTGCATTACAAATATTTAATATCATATTATCTTTATGGACAATTGTGATATTTTTGTTTTTATTAAAATTTATTTACACATTTATTTTTAATTCAAATTGATAGTATTAACTATATAAAAGAAAATTTTCATGCAAAATGCCACAAGAAAAATATTTTCTGTGACAGTATCATAGATTTAATTTCTATTTAAATTTCTTGAAAACAACTTCAAAAATGAAAAAGAATCGTACCAACACATTTTCTATATATTTAATGATCACTTTTTTACTAATATCATCTTTTATCACGATGGTGATGAGCGATGGTGAAGCAACCATTATAAACGCTCCGAACAGATGTCCTCCTGGTCATGTAGTAGTTAAAGGAAGATGCCGCATCGCAGGCTAAAATTATGTACAGGTAGGTACAATTTATTTCATATAAATTTTTAAAACTGTTTTTCAGAAATCTTTTCAAATATATAGAGTTTTAATAGATCTGTATAAATAGATCTTTTAAAACTATAATATACTTTTCCTTATTTTTATCTTTTAATTATACAACTAATGATGGTTTTCTTAATTTAATTATGTCAAATAAATAAATAATTTTATGTATTAATTTGGATACTTTTGAAAATTTGTAATAATATATATTTATTAATGAAATAAACATAATGTAATTCTTCAATTTGTTAAATTACAAAAACGTGTTTGTTTAATAAATATATATACAGAAACACACAAAATTTGTCCTTGTAAAGCTGTTAAACATCACATTAATTTCTATAATAAATTATCTCTTAAATAAAAATACAAAAAATTAAAATTTTAACGCTATAATATGACAACTACTAATAATATAAACATCAATTTTTAGCTTACAAGAAAATCTCACAATATTACATATATTTGGGAAGCAACAATGAAGAGGAACATAAGAATGTACTATAAAATAACAAACTGAAATAAACTACTCTGCATATATTATTGGGTTTTGATTTTAAATTTACAATTTCATTATCCGCACATAAAAAGAAAAATTTATTGAACTGTTTTTTTTTTAAGTATGGACATTTTTTTTTAATTTTAAAGAAAACGCCTTTAACTTGCTCAGAGTTTATTAAAATATTTTTATTAAAATTTATTAAAATATTAAAATTTATTAAAATATTATTAAGAATAATATTTTAGAATTGTCATACAATTTTTCTTTTATATAACAATAACAATGATGAAAGAGAATTATATAAACTACATACTTAGAATTAAATAAATTTTGAATAAAAATAAGATGTTTCTATTTTTCGTGAAAGAAACAATAATATATTTACGTGTACAGTTCAAAACAAAATTGTGACTTTTATTTTTAAAACGTTTTTACATAAACGATAATTTCTCTATTAATATCATCTTTTATCACGATAATAATCACTGAATGAAATGTAATAATGGCTCTGCAATGTTAGAAAAAAAATTTTACTAAAAAATGCCATGCGATTTTCTGGGTTTAAGAACAAGTACAATTTATTGAATAGACTACTATGCATATATTATTGGGTTTTTATTTTAAATTTACAATTTCATTATCCGTACATAAAAAGAAAAATTTATTGAACAGTTTTTTTTAGGTATATATTTTGATAAATACTTTATATTTGTTCTGTTTCAAATTATAATTTTTCCATTCAATTTAGATAGAAATTTATCACAAAACAAAAATGTGTATCTACAATAAACTTTAATTAATTTATTAAATTAAATGCACGATAAATTCTATTCAAAGCAGTTGTGTTAGAGACGTCATTACTTATTCCAATATGTATACACAAATAGATCACGATATAATGACTACTGATCTGTCTCATTTTCATTTGTTTTTTAATTATACATATATAATTTTGCATATAATAAATTTATTATATTATTTGCAATAAAAATTTTATTGCAATTATATCAATTGTTCATATGCAGAAATGTCATAATTTTTAAATAGAAATCGATATTATATTTGCTTATACACTTTTTCGTTTATGCATTCTTCAGTCCATTTATAAAAAAAACAACTTTATTACCATTTCCTTTCTCATCTTGTCACAGAAAAATTAAAGAAATTATTAAAAAATATAGGATAGAATTAAATATCGATAAATAGATGTAGACAATGTATAAAATATAATATAATATTTAGAGTTATAGTTTCTTATAGATTTTTCTTACAATTTCTTTTTTTTATACGAAAAAGGTAAAACGATTTTATAAAAAGTTTTATAAAAACACGTCTCTCCTTTATATGTACTTTGTGTGTGTGTGTGTGTGTGTGTGTGTGTTTTATGCATAAAACTAAAATAATAATAATTCTAATTTTATTTAAAAGTTGTAACATAATAATAAATATTTGTAATATAATTTTTATTTCAAATGTAACAAACAATCGTGACGCTTTTATCATATATATTTGTTGTTTGTCAAAACTATTTATGACTTTGATTGTATAAAAGAAAATTTTCACGCTAATACCACAAGTCGAAGATTATTTTATGTGTACAGTATTACATTTCAGATTTGATTCTTATTTTAATTCTAAAAACAACTTTAAAAATGGAAAAGAATCGTACCAACATATTTTCTGTATATTTAATGATCACTTTTTTACTAATATCAATTTTCATCACAATGGTGATGAGCGATGGTGAAGCAACCGTTATAGACGTTCCGATACAATGTCCTTCTGGTACAGTAAAGGTTGGAAATAAATGCCGCGTCATCTTTTAAAATTAAGGCCAGGTAGGTATAATTTGTTTAACATAAATTTTAACAGTTATATTTTATAGATCTTTTTAATTTATATAGATCTCAATAGATCGTTGTAAATAGATTTTTTTATAACTATAATCTTTTTCTTATTTTTATCTTTTAATCATATAACTAATGATTGTTTGATTGTGCATCAAATAACTAAATATTTTTATGTATTAATTTTCAAAATTTTGAAAATTTATAAGATTATATATTTACTGAATTTAAATAAAAAATTAAATATATAATCTTATGTAATTCTTTAATTTGTTAAATTAAAGATGTAACAGAACGTATTTGATTAATAAATACACATAGATACATATACAAAATTTGTTCTTATAATGCATTTAAATATTTCATTAATTTCTATAATAAATTACCAAATAACTAATGACAAAATTAAAAACTATAAAAAAATATAAATTTTAACGTTGCATTCAATAATATTAACATCTATTTTTAGCTTGCAAGAATATCTGACAGTGCATATCAGACATACAATTGCAATATATATAATATTTGGGAAATCACAATGAAGAAGAACATAAGGATGTATTATAAATTAAAAAGAAATAAACTGTTATGCACTTATTATTGAGTTTTGATTTTAGGCTTGAAATTTCATTATAACATAAGGATACAAATTTATCGATCCCTTTTTTTAACAGATATGCTTTTGTCTTCAAAATTTTAAAAATAACGCCTTTTTAACGTGCTAAGAATTAAAAGAATAATATTCTAAGCTGTTTCATATGACATTCTGCTTTTATATGATAACAGCAATGATACAAATAGAAATCGCGCACTTAGCAATAAAAATAACATGTTTCTAATTGAAAAATAATAATATATACGTATACAGTTCAAAACAAATGACTTTCATTTTCAATACGTTTTTACATAATAATAATAATTTCTCTATTAATATCAACTTTTATTACAATAATGATCACTGAATGAAATATAATAATGGTTCTGCAATGTTTTTTATGGTTAAAAAAAAGGTTTCACTGAAAAATGCCACGCGATTTTCTGAATTTAAGAACAAGTACAATTTATTGAACATACATTTTGATAAATTTTATATTTATTTTTAATAACTTTATATTTATTCTGTTTCAAACTATAATTTTTTTCCATTTTTGTTATTATATCTTTTAATACTTTAAGGGCAATATTCTCATGAAAAAAATCCAATCAATCACTAAATCAAAGTTTTATAATTCAAGTTTACCATAATAAGAAACAATAACGTTTGTTAGCTAAAACGTTTTTATTCTTTGTGTCCATCGACATAACGCGCGAAGTTCTGACAATTGGATTGGCTAACTTTAAACACTTCTCATTTAAAACCTATTATAGCCTCGGCATTTTTATGAAATGTATTGTATGTATTGTATGTATTGAAAAATGTATGTATTGAAATTTTTGTCTCAAAATGATCTCAGAAATCTGCTATTAACGGGTGATACGTCAGGTCTGGATCATCCTGTATAATATTTCAAATCTTAAAATTTCTTCTTTCTATACGAAAAAGATAAAACATATGAAAGGTTCTATAAAGTCTTTTATATGTACACTATATATACATATTTATATACATTTGTGTATATAATGTACATATAAATGACTTTACGTGTATTTATAAATAACTATGATAATTCTAATTTTATATAAAAATCGTAATATAATAATAAATATTTGTAATATAATTTTTATTTCAAATGTAACAAACAATCGTGACACTTTTATCACATATATTTGTTGTTTGTCAAAACTATTTATGACTTTAACTGTATAAAAGAAAATTTTCACGCAAATACCACAAGTCGAAGATTATTTTATGTGACAGTATCACATTCCAGATTTGATTCTTATTTTAATTCTAAAAACAACTTTAAAAATGGAAAAGCATTGTACCAACATATTTTCTGTATATTTAATGATCACATTTTTACTAATATCAATTTTCATCACAATGGTGATGAGCGATGGTGAAGCAACCATTATCGACGTTCCGATACAATGTCCTCCTGGTAAAGTAAAGGTTGGTAATAGATGCCGCATCGTCTTCTGAAATTAAGGCCAGGTAGGTATAATTTGTTTAACATAAATTTTAACAGCTGTATTTTATAAAGCTTTTTAAATATAAAAATCTTAATATTTCGTTGTAATAGATTTTTTTATAACTATAATCTTTTTCTTATTTTTATCTTTCAATCATATAACTAATGATTGTTTGACTGTGCATCAAATAATTAATTAAATATTTTTATGTATTAATTTTCACAATTTTGAAAATTTATAAGATTACATATTTACTGAATTTAAATAGAAAATTAAATATATAATCTTATGTAATTCTTTAATTTGTTAAATTAAAGATGTAACAGAACGTATTTGATTAATAAATACACATAGATACATATACAAAATTTGTTCTTATAATGCATTTAAATATTTCATTAATTTCTATAATAAATTACTAAATAACTAATGACAAAATTAAAAACTATAAAAAAATATAAATTTTAACGTTGCATCCAATAATATTAACATCTATTTTTAGCTTGCAAAAATATCTGACAGTGCATATCAGACATGCAATTGCAATATATATAATATTTGGGAAGCCACAATGAAGAAGAACATAAGGATGTGTTATCAATTAACAAAAAGAAATAAACTGTTATGCATTTATTATTGAGTTTTGATTTTAGGCTTGAAATTTCATTATAATATAAGGATACAAATTTATTGATCTCTTTTTTTAACAGATATGCATTTGTTTTCAAAATTTTAAAGATAATGCTTTTTTAACGTGCTAAGAATTAAAAGAATATTATTTTAAGCTGTTTCACATAACATTCTGCTTTTATGATAACAGCAATGATACAAGTAGAAATCGCGCACTTAGCAATAAAAATAACATGTTTCTAATTGAAAAATAATAATATATACAGTTCAAAACAAATGACTTTCATTTTCAATACGTTTTTACATAATAATAATAATTTCTCTATTAACATCAACTTTTATTATAATAATGATCACTGAATGAAATATAATAATGGTTCTGCAATGTTTTTTATGGTTAGAAAAAAGATTTCACTGAAAAATGCCACGCGATTTTCTGAATTTAGGAACAAGTACAATTTATCGAACATACATTTTGATAAATACTTTATATTTATTCTGTTTCAAACTATAATTTTTTTCCATTTTTGTTATTATATCTTTTAATACTTTAAGGGCAATATTCTCATAAAGAAAGATCCAATCAATCACTAAATCAAAGTTTTATAATTCAAGTTTACCACAATAAGAAACAATAACGTTTGTTAGCTAAAACGATTTTATTCTTTGTGTCCAACGACATGACGCGCGAAGTTTTGACAATTGGATTGGCTAACTTTAAACACTTCTCATTTAAAACCTATTATAGCCTCGGCATTTTTATGAAATGTATTGTATGTATTGTATGTATTGAAAAATGTATGTATTGAAATTTTTGTCTCAAAATGATCTCAGAAATCTGCTATTAACGGGTGATACGTCAGGTCTGGATCATCCTGTATAATATTTCAAATCTTAAAGTTCCTTCTTTCTATACGAAAAAGATAAAACATATGAAAGGTTCTATAAAAACACATAAAGTCTTTTATATGTACACTATATATACATATTTATATACATTTGTATATATAATGTACATATAAATGACTTTATGTGTATTTATAAATAACTATGATAATTCTAATTTTATATAAAAATCGTAATATAATAATAAATATTTGTAATATAATTTTTATTTCAAATGTAAGAAACAATCGTGACGCTTTTATCATACATATTTGTTGTCTGTTAAAACTATTACTGTATAAAAGAAAATTTTCACGTAAATACCACAAGTCGAAGATTATTTTATGTGACAGTATCACATTCCAGATTTGATTCTTATTTTAATTCTAAAAACAACTTTAAAAATGGGAAAGAATCGTACCAACATATTTTCCATACATTTAATGATCACTTTTTTAATAATATCAATTTTTATCACTATGGTGATCAGTGAATCGTACATCATACGTGTTCCGACATTTCCTCCTCCGACATGTCCTCCAGGTGAAACAATGGTTGGAAAACGTTGCCGTCATGTATATTGAAATTAAGGACAGGTATAATTTGTTTAACATTACTTTTGACAACTCCTCTTTACTGATCGTTATATATATATATATATATATATATATTTTTTTTAGTAGAGCTTTATAAATAAATTTTTTATAACTATAGTCTTTTTCTTATTTTTATCTTTCAATTATGCTATTAATTATTGGTTTTTAATCGGTTTGATTGTACCTCAAGTAATTAATCAATTTAAGTATTAATTTTAACATTTTAAAAAAATATGTTAATATATATTTAATAATGAATTTAAATATATTTATAATTTTCCAATTTGTTAAATTAACTAAAATGTAATTGTTTAATAAATACATAAACATATACAAAATTTGTCTTTATGAAGCAATTAAATGTTGCATTAATTTCTATTCTAATTACAATAATTTAATTATTAATTAAAATACAAAGATAAGAATTTTAACATTATAAGTTGACAACAACCAATAATATTAACAATTTTTTAGTTTGTAAGAAAATTTGACAATAATACAGTTGCAATATATATTTGGGAAAGAAGAGGATCAATGAAGAAGATCATAAGGATGTATTATAAATTAATATATAAACAGAAATAGACTACTATGCATATATTTCGAGTTTTCACTTTAAGCTTGCAATTTCATTATCCGCACATAAAGAAAAGTTTATTCGTCTCTTTTTTTGATAGGTATGCAAACTTTTCTTCAAAATTTTAAGGAAAACGTTATTAATTTACAGTTATTAAGAATAATATTTCAAGCTTTTTATAGAACATTCTCCTTTTATATGACAACAGCAATGATAAAAGTAAAACATAAAAATTACGCATAGCACTTAAGATTAAATGAATTTTGAATAAGAATAACATGTTTCTAATTTTTATGAAAACAATAATTATTATTGATATATGTATATTTCACAAAACAAAATAATTTTTATTTTCAATACATTTTTTACATATTTTGACCATCATTTTTTTATTAATATTAACTTTTATTGTGATGGTGATGACTGAATTAAATGTAATAATGGTTCTGCAATTTTGTCTACAGTCTTTGTGGTTAGAGAAAAGATTTCACTGAAAAATGTCACGCGATGCTGTGACTTTAAAAACAAGTACAATTTATTTGACATACATTTTGATACATACATTACATTTGTTTTTTTTTCAAACCATAATCTCTTTTATTTGTGTTATTATACCTTTTAATACGTTAAGTATAACACGATTGAAATTATTAGAAAATATAAATTTGTACTTACATTAGATTTTAATTAAATTACTAAATTAAGTAAACGATAAAATCTATTCAAAGCTGCTATGTTAGAGACATTATTATTCATTCGAACATATGGACAGATCACGCTATGTGACAACTGATTTTCATTTGCAGCTTTATTTATGTTTTTTGGAATATATATGATGTTGCATAAAATAAACTTTTCATATTATTTGTAATTAAAATTTTATTTTAATTATATCAAATAACTGTTCATATGCAATTTAAAAAATGTTATAATTTTTTTATTGAAGCTAATATTATATCTGCATTATATACATATACATGCATACTTTACAAGTTTACATTGTTACGACGTTCATGTAATTTATGGATTCATCAATCTATTTATGTAAAGACAACTTGTTATCATTCCTTCTTCAATTTTTCAGAAAAAAATTATTATATAATTTAAAATTAATAAAATACTAATGATATAAAAGACATAGATAATGTATAAAGTATGTTATAATATTTAAAGCCTTAAAGATTTTTCTTTTTATACGAAAAAGCTTAAACATATAAGAGGTTTTGTAAAAATACATTTCTCGCTTAAAAATATTTCATATCTACATTACATATAATATACATTATTTAAAATAACTGTGATAATCCTATATAAATAAATATGATAATTTTATATAAAAATTGTAATATATAATAATAAATATTTGTAATATAATTTTTATTACAAATGTAACAAACACTCGTGATGCTTTTATCATATACATTTGTTTTTTTACTAAAGTTTATGACTTTAATAATATAACAGAAAATTTTTTTTACAATACATTATAAGTTGAAAAAACCGCGATTACTTTTTATTCTAAATTTAATTTTTCTTTCAATTTCCAAAAAGTAACTTCAAGATTATGGAAAAGCGTGTCAGTACATTTTCTATATATTTGATAATCACTCTTTTTCTAATATCAACTTTTATCACGATGGTGATCACTGAACCAAATATAATAAAGGTTCCGCCAAATCCATGTCCTACTGGCCAGGAAAGAAATTCTTTTGGAAAATGCCGCAAGTCCTTCAGAGGTTAAAAACAGGTACAATTTATTTAACATATATTTTGCTAAATACTTTTTATATGTTATTTTTGCATTTATAATCTTTTCTAGTTTTTTTCTATCTTATTATGTCTTTCAATAATATTTTCTTCTACTTCAATAAAACTTTCTTCGATTGTTTTAATGATAAATTAAGAATAAAAATGAATTAACATTGATAATTTTGAAAAATGCAATATTATATATTTAATAATGATATCATGTACATATACATATATAAATTGTTAAATTTCAATTAATTTAAAAGAAGTTGTTAATAAGTTTTAAATTTTAATTAATTAAATTTCAGAAACTTTATATTCGTATCTGTAAAGCATTTTAGTGTTATAATAAGTTCTATGGTAAATTTATTACCATAAAACTTATTATATTAAATTTCAGTAAAAATTTTAACGTAATAATGACAGTATCAATAGTATTAACATCAACTATTAACTTGCATTTTGCAGCTTGCAATTTATAGAAGAAATGGCAATAATGCGGCAATAATGCGGTTGCAGTTTATATTTGGAAAACAATAAAAATGATTATAGTAGATTATATAAGTGGATATTGTAAATAAGCAAATAGAATTTTAAAAAACTACTATAAATAAATAACTTCTGAATTTTGATTTTAAAAATAAGTTTCAGTTTCATGAATTGAATAAAAAAAACAAATTCATTGATGCTTTATCTCAACTTTACCTTATCTTAAAGGCTTTTATCTTTAAAATTTTAAAGAAGAAGTTATTTAAATTATTCATGATTATTAAAATAATATGACGTAATATTTTAACGTTCATTTGAAATCTTTTAAATATTTATCTTTTTATGTAAAAAATGTTAATAAACATAAAAATACTAACATAAAAATATCATATAGTAATTTAAATAAAGAACCTGTTGATTATCTGCAAATCGAATTTCAATAAAATTTATATTAATGGTAAATACCTAATGGTATCATGATTAATATAATGGTATTAATCGGACGATTTTTCTGTTTTTTTTTTCAACTTATTCTGTTTTGACATTTAATTTTTTTAAACCATACTCTAAAGATAATTCAATGTAGTACTCTAATGAGAAATTAACTCTTACAAAATATGATTTTTTGAATAAGGAACTTAAAATAAAATGAGAAAGTAACATAAACAGTCACAGTAGTCACTAAGTTTCTATATAAATAAAATTGTTTGCCTATACAATATTTTAAAAAATTTTTATTTCAAAATATAATTATTCGTTCAAGATATAAAAAAAATAAATTTGAAACAAAAAGAATTGTGCTCAGTAATAGTTGCTAATAAAATTTTCGCTAAAATGAAATAAATTCTAGATTTATAAAGAACTTTTTAGATGACTTCTATATTTATCTAACTTAACGATGAAATATTATGAGCAACAGAATGATATTAAAAATGTTATATTGACATATATTAAACATCCAGTAGACATCGTTTTGTCAGTTTTGAATGTCATTCTGCTACCTGGGATGGATCTGAAAATCACAATTTTGTTAAACAAAAAGTTACAATAGAAGTTTAATCTACTCGGTCTCATGAATAATAAAATAAAAGAGAAATTATATAGAATCTCGGTTAATTAATCTATAATATTTTTTCAATTGAACAGTATCCTTCAGCTTAAGTCGTGATTGCTGTTCAATTTTGAATCAAAATTTTATTCGGTTCTTATCATTTGCTTGGAATAATCTTCTTAACCTTTCAAAGTAAATTCATTTGTTCAACGATCAAACTGTATAAACAAAAGAAAATCGATAACTCCATTCACAATTATCTTCAAATTTAACGATTTCAATATTTTTCTCGCCACGCCACCTTTTTAAAACTACTTTAATAAGAAAAATCGAGAAATATCGACTTTTATTTTATTGTTATAATAGATTTTCAAGATAAATTTTCTGTTGCCTGCAATGCAATATAAAATTTTTTATTTGATGACAAGAAATTTGCATATTAAATTCAAATTAAACACAATAACTATAAATTACAAATTTTCACGTTTTAAAATGTATTCTATGGATTTCCAGCAAATATCTTATGTAAGCTTTTTTACATTATAAGAGACATTTATTAGTGCTATTAAGTCATAAAAAAACTAGTTAAAAAATTTGAATAATTCTCTAAGTTAGACTGTTATTAAAAATAATTTATACATTTGTGATAAAAAAATTTAAAATATTCTTGCATATTATTGCAGTTAAATAAATATTAATTAACTACAACAATATCATATTTATGGATATTTGATTAAATAATAAATACGTATGAATGTTTCCTTATCATATTTTAGAAGTAACGTATTTTTTTCTTCAAATTATTTATACTGCATTACTTGATTATTTAAAATTAAACTGTAGAATTATTATCCATTAGAATTATTATTATGATATATGAAATGATATTGCAGTACGGTGCTTCCATCAAGAAATGAAGACGGTATTAATTTCGTTCGTGAAGCAGCACGGTGCGTGACAACGTCAGGAAGAGGGATACGAGAATGTTATCATATCCTCAACTGCGTAACTATAATTCTGCGTTAAACTAATGGCAGTCTCGCGGCCATTTAGTAGAGAGAACTAAAACGTAGCAGCCTATTGTGCAACAGGGTACTGCTATATTCGTATTACATTTATTATGTCATTCAATACACTGAAATATCTCGTCAATAACGTTGAGGAATTTAATCTTTCACAAATTAACACGAATTTAACGCGAATCAATCAATTGCCAAGTTTTTCTTAATCAATGAGCTTATAAGTTAAATATAAACTTTATAAACAAATTCTTCTGAATCTGCGTGAAAGAGAGACTTCTGTAAATTCTTTCTAAACAGTTCTTTCTAAATTGTTTAATATTCTATGTAAATAAAATATTATGATATGCATAAATACATCCATATTTCAAATAATATACAAATTTAATACACTTTGATATTGCTGTTTCATAACGTGACAAGATATGTAATATTAACAAAAATAAAGTACGCAATTCAGAATAATAGAAATTTTAATATACATATAACGATATGGCGAGGTAAAATATTCCTCATTAAATAGAACAGAAATCATAGGTTTATTAAATTTATATTATACACAATACAGACTTCAGTTATTTTGTATAAGTTTTATTTCTCTTCAATAAAGATCTGCGTTGTATGTACTACTCTATTCTAATAAAAACATAAGAAACGTAAGAATGATAATTGAAATTGTATAATAAATAGGAAAATCGATACAAGCAATCGCTACTAATACGTATGCACATTGTTCGAATTATAATTATATGTGTACTTAAATATACATATATATATATACAAAGTAGGTACATATCCATATCAATCATTTCGCCGTTAGATATAGACATAGTTCCGTAGTGTTCTTCTGCAATCATCTATAATTACAATAGAAATTATAACAGAAATTTTGCAAAAATATAACAATTTCAAATATTTTTTCCTTAATTGGTAATTGATACAGTGCAGTCCGAATTATCGCCACGTCCATCGCTAAACGCTTACTTGCCCGTATAAAAAAGTAAAATTTACACTTTTTATCGTAATATCCAAGAATTATTCTTACGCTTGAGCAATAATCTTAGTGTGTAAGTCATAGTACAGTTCAATATATTCTATATTAAATAATCGCTTTTAACGTATATATATAAACCTTCGTTCTTATGCTGATATTTCATAAAAAATCTGAATGATTTAGACATAAGATATTACATTGTTATAATTATTAATAATTCTTTGTACGTAATAATATTAAGCTAAATTATTAATTTCTTTTGCGCAGAATCTTTATAGTAATCAGTAAAAATAACAAATTTATTCGACAACATTATACTTTTATAATGGATTAATGAATTTACGAGACATTTATTGTTTTCAAGTACGTCATATAAAAAACATACTTTTTAATTATATTCTTGTTTTACCTTATGCAATAGTACATACAATAAATGACATTTCGACATATTTTCGCGATAACACGTTGTTTTGAAATTTGCATTTATCTTACACTCTGGAATTACATGGATCTTATAAGTAAAATATTCTTTGGAATATAGTCGTATTTATAAATGCATATATACTTCATCTGTTCGATACTGCTTTCATTTTGCCGCTTCTATTATTTCGCTCGTCACATCAACGATCTGCAACAAAGATAACGGTTTTTCATTTTTCAAGTAATAAAAATAGAGGCTGTGGATTCGCTCTATTTAAATACGGAAAATTATTTCGACAATTTTTTAAGTCATATTACTGCCTTTGTAACAAATTCATATGTTTTATGATGAATTCAAAAGAATAAAAATTTAATTGTTTCACCATTTGCCAATCATGAAATAATATTCTAAATTAAATCGAATGTCTGTTACATTTAGGCACGTAATTTCTCTTACAATGCGACGAATATTCACGTATTTTTGAAATCTACGTCTGACTAGTCTGACGGTCACTGAAACTTATGGTACGGCTGTAAGTCAAAGAATTAAATCCAATCTGCTCATTAGACCCACATGTAAATCCTCGACAATATTTCGGCATTAAATAGGGTTAGTAAGTTTCGGCGTACATTCGCGTATGAATATACATGGTTACTTAGTAAGCTTCCGTAGTTTATGCGAAACAAGGAATTAACATAATACGCCATAAATAACATGAGTCATCGTTATAATAAATGCGACCATTTAATAAGCAGCAACACTTCGAATTTTAATTTCATTCGTATTTTGGTACATAGTCAAGATTTCGTTCTTGTCATTTCTCTCTAAAAATCCGATATCTTTTGTAACAACACATACAAAAGAAAGAGTGGAACGATTTGCTTTGCTCGGCAAAGAAACAGCGTCCTGATTAGTTTGGTGTCACAGAATGCAAAAGTTTCTCTTTTCAGCTCATCTTAACTTTGACTTGAGAAACAAGTTGACCGACGAGTCGACTGTTAGAAAATACGGCGAGATCCGTTCTCCAATCTGACTCGCGTGCGCGCGCGCGCGCGCTCCCGTTCGTTCGCAGGACCGATGCATTATAACTAATTGATGCCGATATATAATAAACCCGGGGCCGCGGGCTGTTCCGTTATGTAAATCCGACGAGCTGTAAAATAATTGAAACGCTTCTGTGCAGCGTGCGCGACGTTAGCCCGGCGGCATACCGTAGCGAGGTATTGTAACTATGCACGCCGGTGCAGTCGATCGCGTGTACTGCATTCGCGCGAACAAATCCCCTCGGCGTGGCCTAAATTAGAAATTTACGAAGGCAACGGCGCAGATAATCGGCGGCTGTATGACAAACGACATTTTGGGCGTTTTAATTAGCGCGCGTTTCTCCCGCCACATTACCGAAGGCGTTGCGACGCGTTATGCGTTTTGTACCGCATCGCCGCGACTTTGAGCGGAAAAAAAAGAATTGAGAAACATGAGAGAGAGAAAGAGAGAGGGAGAGAGAGAGAGAACAATAAAAGGACAAAAAAAGAAGCTACCCGACGATATAAATAACGCTGCTTTTTGCGTCGGCTAATTAATGAACGGTTTTATCGCCGGTGCGCGGTGCGGCGCGGCGATGCGCGAACGAATGCGGGCGCGGTAATAAAGGCCGGCATTATGAAAATCATGAAAAATTCAGAGCGCACAGGCGTGAAATAATGGTCAAAACAGCCTGATATCCGGCGTATATATTGTCCTGCATTTTGTACACTGATGCTGTCAAAATCGCGCCGACGCGGCACGTCACGAATTCACCGCGCGTCGCAAATTCCGTCGAAATTCGATTCTTTTCATACCGAAGGAATGCTCGAAATCGGAGTACGACTTTGGAATAATATTAATGAGATTAGATTCCACTCCATTAGAAAAGCAATTTTTCCTATCTTATTTTTATATGTAATAATAATAGCATTATATAATTAGCGATAATTGTAAATATATTTTATCGTATATATATCTAAAATTGAAATAATGATTAAAAATTGAAATAATCTGAAACACTAAGTGTAATCTTTGCCTTGCATTTTTTTTCATCCAACATGAATAATTACAAGCATAATTTCTATGCATTACTAAAATACCAGCATGCATCAGTTTACAGAAATACTTCTACAGTCACATATTTTGATTTTAATTCGTGAATGTTCAAAAACAACAACAAAAATCAACTTTTTGTAGAATATGATCATTATAGCTTCTGATCATAACGGTTTTCAATAGTTACATTAAGCGCAACATGATGAAAATTTAGTACAAAACGTTAATGTGTAGCTACAATGGCTTTAATTAATTTATCAAATTAAATGCACGATAAATTCAGAGCAGTTGTGTTAGAGCCGATATTATTCACTCGAACATATGTGCATAGATAGATCACGCAATGAGACGAGTGCAGAAAGAGTTTTATTTGCATTTTTTATCTATGTTTATTGCGTTATATATGAGCAAGTATATATTCAGCATATAATATACTTTTTATATTAATTGCAATAAATTTTTTATCACAATTATATGAAAAAAAGTTTATACACTTTAAATAAATATTATCATAAGTTATTAATTTTTAAGTAAAAACAATATTATACTTATTTATATACGTTTTAGCTTATGAATAAATCAATCGGTTATAAAAAGGCAATTTGTTATCATTTCCTCATCTTCTTTAGAAAGATTTAAAAAATTATTAAACAACTTAGGCTTCATCAAATATCAACGTTGTAAGAAATATTTTTATTTAATACATATTTACAAAATCATTTACAAAATATGATATATTACTTGAAAATTTATTCAAAATTTCTTCTTTTTACATAAAAGAATATGAAACGTATAAAAGTTTTACAAAAACACATTTCTCATAAAAACTCATATGTATATGTATATTAGAGGTACAATAATATTTAAAAATAAAAATAAAATAACTATAATAATAAAAATTTTAAAAACAAAACTGTAACGTAATAATAAATATTTGTAATAAAATTTTTATTATATGCAAACGTGACGGACAATCGTGATGCTCGTATATATTTCTTTGATTGACATTAAAATTTGTCACATTATTTATGATTTTAATAATATAAAAGAAAAATTTCATGCAAAATGCTACACATTAAAAAGACTGCAATCTGTGGCACATTCCAGATTTAATTTTTGTTGCAATTTCTAAAAAATATCTTTTGCAATATGGAAAAGAATCGCACTACCACATTTTCTGTATATTTGACGATTATTCTTTTTCTAATATCAACTTTTATCACGATGGTGATTACCGAATCAAATATAATAAGAGTTCCAGAGTTTCAATGTCCTAACGGTTATAGAAAAGATGCCAATGGAAAATGCCGTGAGGTCTTTCATGGATAAAAACAGGTAATTTGTTTAACGTATATCTTAATAAATTCCTTTTATATATTATTTCTGTAAGTACTGTAAGTAATCTTTCTGATCTTTCTTACCTTATCATACCTTTCAATAATATTTAATAAAATAATGATTAATTGTTATTTTTTATTGATTTAATGAAATATTAATAAATATGTATTAAATTCGACAGTTTTGAAAATATAATATTTTATGTTTAAGTAACAATAATGTACAGATACATAAATTGTTAAATTTCAATTAATTTGATAATTTATTAAAATTAGTATATATTTATTTCTATAAAGAACAATGTGTTATAAGTTATATAGTAAATTAATTATTAAATTTCCGAAAACAAAGGCTTTAAAAGACCTTAAAATACTTTAATATAGTAATATAGCAATGAGTAACAATTGTATTAATATCAACTATTATAATGAGTAACAATTGTATTAATATCAACTATTATAATGAGTAACAATTGTATTAATATCAACTATATTAACTTCTAATTACAGAAGAAATGACAATAATGCGGCTGCCGTTTGTATTTGGAAAACAATAAAAATGGTTCCAATAAGCGGATATTGTAAATGAGCAAATGGGAATAAACAATTATAAAAAAATAAATTTTAAGTTTTAATTTTTAAAGTTTACAACTTCATGAATAGAATATAAGAAAACAAGTTTATGCTTTACTTCAATTTTATTTTAAATGCTTTTACGTTTGAAATTTTTGAGAAGAAGTAATTGAGGCGTCTCACGGCAAAACAGGCAAAGTCAAATTTAAAAAAAAATTGAGCTCATTGTCAGCCGAAATTCATATTTTTATACATTTCAATATTTTTATACAATATTCTCTATACATTTCACATCGAACGTGTCCAAAATTTACTCTTAATTAATTGTTAATTGTCCTAAAAACTGAACGTAAACTTAATGTTGCAAATAAAAAATTGGCTAAATCCATAATATTTACATATCAAAACCGGACAAGTCCTATATTATTTCTTTGTTAGTAAATATTACTTACTAATACTTTCATATAAGTTAACGCACTCGCATATACTTCTTACTTTTTCTATATCTGTCAGATTTTCCGGTGTACGTTTTTTATATTTTCTCAAAATGCTATTATAAGGATTTAGTCGGTTTTGCCATGAGACGCTTCAATTTACTCATTATTATTAAAGTGATATGAAAATGTAATAATACCTCGATGTTAATACTCGAAATCTTTTAAAAATTTATTTTTTATGTAAAAGGTGTTAGTACATATAACGGTATAAAATGTAATACTAACATAAAAAAACATATATGTAGCAACTTGAAGAAGGACTTATTAATTATCTGCAAAATCGGACTTCAATAAAATAATATACAGGGTGTTTAATAGTATTGTTGCCAATGTTTGTGTACATTATATAGATAGAGCACGAGATAAATTGAACAAGAAATACATTACTATTTTGCAATTTTTATAATAATAATAAGATATTACTTTAAAAGTTTGATAAAGTGTCATACGATTCGCGCGATTAGAGATCGTGGATTATACGTATATTTTATGATTAGTGAGAAAATAATAGTAAACATTCTTAAAAAGTAAGACTAATTATTTAATATTAGAATATGTATAAAAAGTTGAAGACGAGTATTAAAAAATTTTTGAATGTTTCAGAAGATGTTAAAAATAAAAACACATATCTATCTTTTACTATAAAACTTATTTGAAACTTCTTCCTACTACACAAAAAAAAATAGAAGTATAAAACATTTTATATAATAAACATGTTTCTCATAAAATGATTTTTATATGCCATATATTTAAAAATAAAAATAACATAATTGATATAAAAATAATTTTAAAAACTATAATATAAGAATAATTTGTAATACATGTATATTTCATTTTATTTGAAAGTGACGGGAAATCGTGTTGCTTTTGTCATATATATGTTATCATCAATAAAATTTATTCATCAATAAAACTTTATTTATGACTTTAGTAATATAAAAGAAAAAATTTTCATACAAAAGCTACAAGTTGGAAGACTGCAATCTGTGGCGGTAAACATTCCAAATTTAATTTTTGTTGCAATTTCTAAAAAATATCTTTTGCAATATGGAAAAGAATCGCACTACCACATTTTCTGTATATTTGACGATTACTCTTTTCCTAATATCAACTTTTATCACGATGGTGATTACAGAATCAAATATAATAAAAGCTCCACTGTTTCCATGTCCTAATGGTTATATAAGAGACTACAAGGGAGACTGCCGTGAGATCATTGAAAGATAAAAGGTAATTTGTTTAACTTTTTGTATATCTTAATAAATTCCTTTTATATATTATTTCTGTAAGTACTATAAGTAATCTTTTCTGATCTTTCTTACCTTATCATACCTTTCAATAATATTTAATAAAATAATGATTAATTATTATTTTTTTATTGATTTAATGAAATATTAATAAATATGTATTGAATTCGACAGTTTTGAAAATATAATATTATATGTTTAAGTAACAATAATATACAGATACATAAATTGTTAAATTTCAATTAATTTGATAATTTATTAAAATTAGTATATATTTATTTCTATAAAGAACAATGTGTTATAAGTTATATAGTAAATTAATTATTAAATTTCCGAAAACAAAGGCTTTAAAAAACCTTAAAATACTTTAATATAGTAATATAGCAATGAGTAACAATTGTATTAATATCAACTATTAACTTCTAATTACAGAAGAAATGGCAATAATGCGGTTGCAGTTTGTATTTGGAAAACAATAAAAATGGTTCCAACAAGCGGATATTGTAAATGAGCAAATGGGAATAAACAATTATAAAAAAATAAAGTTTAAGTTTTAATTTTTAAAGTTTACAACTTCATGAATAGAATATAAGAAAACAAGTTTATGCTTTACTTCAATTTTATTTTAAATGCTTTTACGTTTGAAATTTTTGAGAAGAAGTAATTGAGGCGTCTCACATCAAAACTGGCAAAGTCAAATTTAAAAAAAAATTGAGCTCATTGTCAGCCGAAATTCATATTTTTATACATTTCAATATTTTTATACAATATTCTCTATACATTTCACATCGAACGTGTCCAAAATTTACTTTTAATTGTCCTAAAAACTGAACGAAACTTAATGTTGCAAATAAAAAATTGGCTAAATCCATAATATTATATCAAAACCGGACAAGTTCTATATTATTTCTTTGTTAGTAAATATTACTTACTAATACTTTCATATAAGTTAACGCACTCGCATATACTTCTTACTTTTTCTATATCTATCAGATTTTCCGGTGTACGTTTTTTATAATTTTCTCAAAATGGATTTTGAGAAAATTATAAGGATTTAGCCGGTTTTGCCATGAGACGCTTCAATTTATTCATTATTATTAAAGTGATATGAAAATGTAATACCTCGATGTTGATACTCGAAATCTTTTAAAAATTTATTTTTTATGTAAAAGGTGTTAGTACATATAACGGTATAAAATGTAATACTAACATAAAAACATATATGTAGCAACTTGAAGAAGGACTTATTAATTATCTGCAAAATCGGACTTCAATAAAATAATATACAGGGTGTTTAATAGTATTGCTGCCAATGTTTGTGTACATTATATAGATAGAGCACGAGATAAATTGAACAAGAAATACATTATTATTTTGCAATTTTTATAATAATAATAAGATATTACTTTAAAAGTTTGATAAAGTGTCAAACGATTCGCGCGATTAGAGATCGTGGATTATACGTATATTTTATGATTAGTGAGAAAATAATAGTAAACATTCTTAAAAAGTAAGATTAATTATTTAATATTAGAATATGTATAAAGAGTTGAAGACAAGTATTAAAAAATTTTTGAATGTTTCAGAAGGTGTTAAAAATAAAAACACATATCTATCTTTTACTATAAAACTTATTTGAAACTTCTTCCTACTACACAAAAAAAAATAGAAGTATAAAACATTTTATATGATAAACATGTTTCTCATAAAATGATTTTTATATGCCATATATTTAAAAATAAAAATAACATAATTGATACGAAAATAATTTTAAAAACTGTAATATAAGAATAATTTGTAATACATGTATATTTCATTTTATTTGAAAGTGACGGGAAATCGTGTTGCTTTTTGTCATATGTATGTATTTATTCATCAATAAAACTATATTCATGACTTTAGTAATATAAAAGAAAAAATTTTCATACAAAATAATACAAGTTGAGAAGACTGCGATTGTAGCGCTCTTACTCTTTTTCTAGAGATACTGTTTGTGGCGGTACAGTATTTTATATTTGATTTTTGCTTCAATTTTCAAAAAATAACTTTAGGAATATGGAAAAGAGTCGTACGGGCACATTTTCAATGTATTTGATGATCACCTTTTTATTTGTATCAACTTTTGTTATGATCACTGAAGCACATGTAATATAAGCACCGCCTCGTGTTACGATATGTCCTGTAGGTAGCAGAATGTCTACCACAGGAAAATGCATAAAAGTCTCAAAGGGTTAAGAAGGTAATTAACATATGTATATTGATAAATTTCTTTTATTCATTATTTTTCAATTTATAATCTTTTCTGATCTTTTCTACCTTATCATACCTTTCAATAATACGATTGATTGTTTTACTTTTTATTGGTTTAATGAAACATTAATAAATATGTATTAATAAATATGTAATAAATATATATATGTATAAATATGTATTATTTAATAGTTTTGAAAATGTAATATTATATGTTTAGTAACATATTACATACATATATAAGTTGTTATATTTCAATTAATTTGTTAATTTATTAAAACTAGTATATATTTGTTCCTATAAAGAACAATGTGTATAAATTATATGATAAATTAATTATTAAATTTCAGAAAATAAAGACTTTTTAACAGACTTTAAATTACTATAACATAATAATGTAGCAATGAGTACCAATTGTATTAATATCAACTATTAAGTTGCAATTACAAAGGAAATGACAACAATGCGGTTGCAATTTGCGGAAAACAATAAAAATGGTTATAAGTGGATATTATAAATAAGCAAATGGAAATAAACAATTGTAAAAAAAATTAATTCTGTGTTTTGAATTTTAAAGTTTCCAACTTCATGAATTGAATATAGGAAAACAGGTTTTTTTTATTGATAGTCAATCTTATCCTTCAAAAATGCTCTTACTTCATTTCATTTGAAAGTGACGGAAAATCGTGTTGCTTTTGTCATATATATGTTATCATCAATCAAATTTATTCATCAATAAAACTTTATTTATGACTTTAGTAATATAAAAGAAAAAATTTTTATACAAAAGCTAAAAAGTTGGAAGACTGCAATCTGTGGCGGTAAACATTCCAAATTTAATTTTTGTTGCAATTTCTAAAAAATATCTTTTGCAATATGGAAAAGAATCGTACTACCACATTTTCTGTATACTTGACGATTACTCTTTTTCTAATATCAACTTTTATCACGATGGTGATTACCGAATCATATATAATAGAAGCTCCACCGTTTCCATGTCCTAATGGTTATATGAGAGACTACGAGGGAGACTGCCGTGAGATCTTTGAAAGATAAAAATAGGTAATTTGTTTAACGTATATCTTAATAAATTCCTTTTATATATTATTTCTGTAAGTATTGTAAGTAATCTTTTCTGATCTTTCTTACCTTATCATACCTTTCAATAATATTTAATAAAATAATGATTAATTGTTATTTTTTATTGATTTAATGAAATATTAATAAATATGTATTAAATTCGACAGTTTTGAAAATAATTAATAATATATTTTTAAGTAATAATAATATACAGATACATAAATTGTTAAATTTCAATTAATTTGATAATTTATTAAAATTAGTATATATTTATTTCTATAAAGAACAATGTGTTATAAGTTATATAGTAAATTAATTATTAAATTTCCGAAAACAAAGGCTTTAAAAGACCTTAAAATATTTTAATATAGTAATATAGCAATGAATAACAATTGTATTAATATCAACTATTAACTTCTAATTACAGAAGAAATGGCAATAATGCGGTTGCAGTTTGTATTTGGAAAACAATAAAAATGGTTATAAGTGGATATTATAAATGAGCAAATGGGAATAAACAATTGTAAAAAAAATTAATTCTGTGTTTTGAATTTTAAAGTTTCCAACTTCATGAATTGAATATAGGAAAACAGGTTTTTTTTATTGATAGTCAATCTTATCCTTCAAAAATGCTCTTACTTCATTTTATTTGAAAGTAACGGAAAATCGTGTTGCTTTTGTCATATATATGTTATCATCAATAAAATTTATTCATCAATAAAACTTTATTTATGACTTTAGTAATATAAAAAAAAAAATTTTCATACAAGAGCTACAAGTTGGAAGACTGCAATTGTGGCGCTCTTACTCTTTTTCTAGAGATACTATTTGTGGCGGTACAGTATTTTATATTTGATTTTTGCTACAATTTCCAAAAAGTAACTTTAGGAATATGGAAAAGAGTCGTACGGGCACATTTTCTATATATTTGATGATCACCTTTTTACTTATATCAACTTTTATTACGATGGTGATCACTGAAGCACATGTAATAGATACTAGGTCGCGTTTGTGTCCTGAAGGTAGTAGAAGGTCTACCACAGGAGAATGCAAGACAGTCTGAAGAAAAGGTTAAGAAGGTAAATAATATATATTGATAAATTTTTTTATGTATTCTTTTTCAAATTATTATCTTTTCTGATCTTTTCTACCTTATCATACCTTTCATTAACACAATTGTAATTTTTTCTATTGGTTTAATGAAACGTTAATAAATATGTATTAACTTTGGCAGTTTTGAAAATGTAATATTGTATGTTAAGTGACAATAGTATATAAGTTGTTAAGTTGCAATTAATTTGTTAATTTATTAAAACTAGTACATATTTTTCTCTATAAAAGACAATGTGTATAAGTATTATATGGTAAATTAATTATTAAGTTTCGGAAAATAAAGACTTTAACAGACCTCAAAATTCTTGAATATAATAATATAACAGTGAGTACCAATTGTATTAATATCAATTATTAACTTGCAGTTACAGAAAAAAATGGCAATAATGCGGTTGCAGATTGTATTTGAAAAACAAGAAAAATGGTTCCAACGAGTAGGTATTGTAAATGATTAAACGAAAATAAACATTTGTAAAAAAATAACTTCTGAGTTTTAATTTTTAAAGTTTACAACTTCATGAATTGAATAAGAAAACAAAGAACACTGTCCATTTTCTAATGGATTTTGGGCTTCAGGCAAAAAACGCGAAAAATGACGGTAATCCCCTATAATTGTAGGGCTCTTACAGAGGAGCAAAAAGTTCCATAGGATCAATCCTTAGAAATAAATCTGTCAAAAGTTGTGGCCTATTGAAAAATTTTTTAATGTTTGGAAAGATATAAAAAATAAGAACACATATCTTTCTTTTACTATAAAACTTATTTAAAGCTTCTTTCTTCTACACAAAAAAAGATAAAGTATAAAATAATATATACAAAAAACTTGTTTCTCATAAAATTATTTTTATATTCTATATATTTAAAAATAAAATTGCAACTGATATAAAAATAATTAGAATAAACTGTAAAATAATAATATTTATTTGTAATATATGTATGTACATTTCATTTCATTTTAAGGTGACAGAAAATAGTATTGCTTTTGTCATACATATGTTATCATCAATAAAATTTATTCATCAATAAAACTTTATTTATGATTTTAGTAATATAAAAGAAAGTTTTCATACAAAATGTTACTAGTTGAAAGACTGCGATTGTGGCGCTCTTACTCTTTTTCTAGAGATATTCTTTTGTGACGCTGCAATATTCTCGATTTGGTTTTTGCTTCAATTTCCAAAAAGTAACTTTAGGAATATGGAAAAGAGTCGTACCAGCACATTTTCAATATATTTGATGATCACCTTTTTACTTGTATCAACTTTTGTTACGATGGTGATCACTGAAGGACATATAATAGATGTTCCGCTTCGTGTTTCGAAATGTCCTAAAGGTAGTAGAATGTCTACCATAGGACAATGCAAAAAAGTCTCAAAGCGTTAAGAAGGTAATTAACATATGTATATTGGTAAATTTCTTTTATGTATTATTTTTCAAATTATTATCTTTTCTGATCTTTTCTACCTTATCATACCTTTCAATAATACGATTGATTGTTTTACTTTTTATTGGTTTAATGAAACCATGGGTTTTATGAAACCCATGGTTTCATTAACATATTAATAAATATGTATTAACTTGAACAGTTTTGAAAATGTAATATTATATGTTTAGTAACAATATCACATATTCATATATATATTTGTTAAATTTCAATTAATTTATTAATTTATTAAAACTAGTACATATTTTTCCCTATAAAGGACAATGTCTATAAATTACATGATAAATTAGTTATTAAATTTCGGAAAATAAAGACTTTTTAACAGACTTTAAATTACTGTAACATAATAATGTAGCAGTGAGTACCAATTGTGTCAATATTAACTATTAACTTGTAATTACAAAAGAAATGGGAACAATGCGGTTGCAATTTGCGGAAAACAATAAAAATGGTTATAAGGATATTATAAATGAGCAAATGGGAATAAACAATTGTAAAAAAAATAAATTCTGAGTTTTGGTTTTTAAAGTTTCCAACTTCATGAATTAAAAAAACAAGTTCTTTTTTTATTAATGCTTTACCTCAATCTTATGCTTTTCAATAAAAAATCCAATGCTCTTACCTTTAAAATTTTTAAGAAGAAGATTTTATGATACTTATTAATGTGATATAAAAATATAATATCTTGACATTGATACTTGAAATATTTTAAAAATTAATTTCTTTATATAAAAGGTATTAGTATGTAAACGTAAAAATAAAATACTAACATAAAAACGTATATGTAGTAATTTGAAAAAAAACTAATTAATTATCTGCAAAATCGAATTTCAATAAAATAACGTACAGGATGTTTAATGATATTTATGCCAATGCTCGTGTATAGATAAAGCACGATAAAATAAAATAAAAATCTGTTATTGTTTTGTAATTTTTATAATAGTAATTAAGATTTTAATTTAAAAATTTGACAATGATCAGGCGTTTTATGTGACTAGATCGTGGGTTATATATTTTATGTTTAGTGAGAGAGCAATAATAAACATTCTCAAAAAGTAAGATTAAAATATTTAATATTTACAAAATAAAGGCTTAAAACTAAATATTAAAAAATTTATCAATGTTCTGACAAATATTAAAAACATATCTTTCATTTTTTATTAAACTTATTTAAAGTTTTTTTTATATGAAGAAAGATAAAAATATAAAACGTTTTATACAATAGAAACATGTTTCTCATTAAATGATTTTTATATGTTTGATAATATATTTGAAAATAAAACTAACGTAACTAATATAAAAATAAATTAAAAAATAAAACTGAAATGTAATAATAAATATTTCTAATAAAATTTTTATTATATGCAAACGTGACAGACAATCGTGACGCCCTTGTCATATCCATTTTTTCGTCATTAAAATTTGTCACATTATTTATGACTTTAACAATATAAAAGAAAATTTTCATACAAAATGTTACAAATTAAAAAGACTGCAATTACTATCTGTGGCGATAAATTCCAGATTTGAATTTACTTCAATTTCTAAAAAATAACTTTGGAATATGGAAAAGAGTCCTACTACTACGTTTTCTATATATTTAATGACTATCTTTCTACTAATATCAACTTTTATTACGATGGTCATTACCGAATCACGTGTAATAGATGCTCGGGAACGATGTCCTAGTGGTTATCAAATGGACGGTAGTGGAAAATGCCGAAAAATCTTTGGACGTTAGAAACAGGTAATTTGTTTAACATATATCTTGATAAATTCATTTTATTTATTATTTTTCTAATTATTATCTTTTTTGATCTTTCCTACTTTATTATATTTTTCAATAACAAGATTGATTACTATTTTTTCGATTAGTTTAATGATACGTTAAATAAGCATATATTAACTTTAACAATTTTAGAAAATATAATATTATATATTTAACACTGTTACATACATGTATAAGTAATTAAATTTTAATTAATTTGATAAATTACAAGAACTAATTCATATTCGTATCTAGCGTTTTAGTGTTATAATAAGACCTACAGTAAATTGTTTATTAAATTTCAGAAAACACATCTAACCACTTTAACATAATAATGTGGCAGTGAATAATAAATGTGTTAACATCAACTATTAACTTGCAATTATAGAAGAAATAGCAATAATGTAGTTACAATTTAGGAAACAATAAAATAGATGGTTATAAGTGGATATTGTAAATAAGCAAATGGAAATAAATTCCTGTAAATATATAATTTCTGAGTGTTGATTTTTAAACTCTATAACTTTATGGACTAAATATAAGAAAATAAGTTAATTGATGCTTTATCTTAATCTCATTTTAAATGCTATTACCTTTAAAATTTTAATGAAGAAGTTATTTAAGTTATTCATGATTGTTAAAGTGGTAGAAAAATAACATTATATTTTAACATTGATATTTGAAATCTTTTGGAAAATTTATCTTTTTATATAAAAAAATGATAGTAAACATAAAAAAGTAATTATTAACATAAAAATAGCATGTATAATTTGAAAAAGGGACCTACTAATTTTTTGCAAAAGTGGATTTCAAGAAAATAATATATATTTTATGTTTAATAAGAAGACTCTAAAAAATATTTTCGAAAATATGACTAAAATATTTAATAATACATACACAACGTAACTTTTATAATATACATCATATATTTGTCTTTGTACCGTTTATAATTATTAATAAAGTTAAAATAAATTTTCATACAAGACACAAACGTCAAAGTTTATTTTATGCTTGTTATTATTCTATTGAATTTATGTATATTTATAAGATTTATTTTTGCTTCAATCACTAGCAAAGCATTTTTTACATTAAGAATAATTCGCATTCTCTATATATTTTTTTATTTTTTTGATGTCAGTTTTTCACGAAGATAATTTATATTGGATTAGAACGCAGATGAGTCGAATTGATGATATGTTAAGAATAATAGGTTCTGAAAATATTATCATAGTATATCATATTTTTTAGAATATTTATAGATTTACTCGTTTTTCAGCTACAAAGCACGAAAAATTCATTTTAGATTTACGATTGAATATTAAAAAAGACTAATTTATTACTCTTCCATTTTTAAAAAGATTAAAAAAATTTATTTTCTGTGAAAAATGTAATATATTCAAACTTAGTTTGTGCTTTTATATTAAATATATACATAAAAGATAAATATGAAAAGACAAATTAATTTTTTTCTTCCTTACTGTTATTCTCAGCAAGATTAAGAGATTATATTATATATGAAATCAAAAAGATTAATGAAATGATATGAAAAATGTAGCTTATATATATAATAATATTTTTAATTTATTTTAATATTTATAGACTTTTATTTTAAAAAATTATATAAAAATTGATACTATATAAATTGATAATATAAGAAATTGCATTATAATATTAAAAAGTTCCTAGATACTAAAAAAGAAAAAGAAAAGAGAGAAAGAAGAAAATAAATATTAATGAAAGAATACATATATTTAGTAAAAAAAAATGTAACATGTGCATGTGTAGTGCATTAAAAGATATATAATTATAATATTACTTGCAATATAATTTTTATAACATATACGTCACATTCATCGTACACGTTTGTTCCTGATATTATTACGATTGCTGTAATAAAAACATCCTCGTGCTTTTAATATGTTACATATTAAAAATAATTTCGTTATATAAAGTGCGTAATAATTCTTTTTTCTCTCAACTCTTGAGTAGATTTATATCTCTTTTCGCAAGATTTTAGATTTTACTATTCCTTCTATTATTAGAACAACGTATTTTTTTAAATATCCAGTGATGAACGATTCGTTTTAATATACTTCAAATTATCATTTGTTTATTACGTTCTTATTAATATTAACTTTTACTACTATAATAATTATTGAATCAGATAATTCCTTGATCGATTACCGTATGTGTCTCTTTGGTATGCTAAAAAATTCGATTACTAATGTCTACCACAATACCTTCTAACAATAAAATTAAGAATAAATATAATTTATTTAAATTGTATTAAATGCAATATATATAATTTATTCTAAAAATATTTATACATTTCGTTCGGTTGCCAGCTATGAACAATTCACTATAAAACTGCAAAAATTCATTTATATGTGCAATCATGCAGCATTGTAACGAGAAATGAACTGCATTCATCTTTTTGACACGTGTGACTACAATTGCTAACAAAATTAAAAGAAATTTTCGTGCAAAATGCAACGTATTAAAATTTATTTTATATTCGTGATATTCTGCCATGTTATTATACACTCAGATAACATGCATTATCACTTTTCCGAGAAGTGTTGAGAATAAAAATACTTTAAATTTACTAAAAAATATATAATATATTTTATATAAAAATTTTATAGTTTTTTTATAATATACGCATATCACGTTTGTCACGTACCTTTGTTGCGATTGGCACGTGTCATTTATGATTTAAAACAGACCGACATAAAACAGAAAATCCCTGTGCAAGACGCTACATATGGAAAAGAGTTTCAGATTCTTATTCCAATATTGAATTGCAAAGCTTTAAATTTGATTTCTGTTTCTGCTTTCATCAAAATGCTTTCTCAATATAAAAAGAATAGCTGCAGTACCTTCACTGTATATCTGATAGTTACTATTCTGTTAATATCAACTTTTGTCATAATGGCAGTTGCTGAATCAAATGTCATACAAGTTCCGTGGAGGACATGTCCCGAGGGTCAACTGTTAAATGACAATGCGGAATGCACTGAAATCTTCGAATAATCTTAGTAAGTAAATTTTTATAATATATTTTTAATTACTTATTATAGATGTACTTGTATTTCAAACACATCTGTAACTGAATTAGCTATTAAAATACAAATTTTGATATTCACGTGACGATAATGGCATATAACTTTTTAGTTTGCAGTTGTAAGTATAAGTGAATCAGAATGTGATTTATTTATTCGTGACTTATTTATTTAAGAAGCTTATGAAAAATTTTAAGAATGGGAATAAAAGATCAACTATTACTATAAATGCGCATACATTATGAGATTTAATTTCAAAACTGAAATGTTATTGACTGGATATAAAAACATGAATTTACTTATTCTTTCTTTACTTTTATATTTAGAAAAAATTATGAAAGTCTAATTAAATAGAGAGAAATATCATTTTTGGTCGCACTGGATTTTAGTAGATTAATAATAATAATAATAATGTCAAACGGTCAAATGCTAAATATGAGCAAAAAACAAATTATGTTTTTGCCAATAGTTAATAATTCATTGTTCCCTTTAATGCAAATATAATATAAAATATGCTTCAGCACATAATTATAAAATATAAATAGTAAAACCTCCCAATAGATAACTTTTAAAAAATAGTGATCCAAAATAACGACTAAGAGCCATGGCAAAATCAGACATAGGTTGCAGATATAAAATTAAAAAGTTTTACGCGAATTTTAAAATATAAAGCTAAAATGTAGGTTTATAGATCAAAAGATGTTAAAAACTTGTTCACTCACCGTTGAGCGGCAAAAATACATTAGTTCTAAGTGATATCGTTTAAAATATCTATGCATCCAAAGTACTTATAAATCAAAATTGAATATATTTTTTGTTTTAGAAAAAGCAAAAATCATAATTTTATATAAAGAAAAAAATTTTTATATAAATTTTATATAATGTTTGATATTTGAAAGGTTTCTGTATAAAAATTGATACATTCTATTATCTTTCTGTTTTTAGATATTCTGACATTACATTCTTTTTTTATTAGCTTCATTTTGGAAAATAAAATTCGAAAATAAAATTCGAAAATTACCTGTTTTCGTCAGTGGTCTCTTCGCGAGTCTGTCGCATCATCAAATCCGCGTCATCCTATCTGTTTCTCGTGATGCAAGGTGCACAGATATATGCCAGGACTATACCGCCGCCCAAGACCAAGGCGATCATAGCCAAAGTCGTCCATGTGGCCGAATTCGTGGTAACGCGGGTCGGCACCAGCCTCTTTATCGCCGGCAACTCGGCGACTTCCTCGGTCGTCAAGCCCCACCTCTTAGCCTTGGCGATCAGCGACCTGAGGCGCCGCGAAGCCTTCTCGCAGGACCTCTTCGACGTCCGCTTAGATAAGCCGTCTAAACAGTTCCCGAAGTGTCCCATAATATCGCGACGTGTCTCATTCTTAAATCAATCCAAGCACTGCGGCGTCAATCCAAGTTTCGAACATCGATTGAAATTGTCCCAAAAAATATCCCAGAATCGAGCAATGGAACTGGCGCAGAAAACCGTCGTACGAATCCTGTCTCTTTCGCCTAATGCTATATCATGATCTGCGCCATTTTCGAGTCGAGGGCGATATTATATCTTTCGAAATTTGAACAGCCCTCCCGATTTACGCCGCGCACCGACTCGGAAAAAGACGGATTTCTTCTGATAAATTGGCATTGTATGGTGATTGGTGATGCGATTCTCGCAGGTTTCGCTGATCATTATGGGAATTTGCTGTTATTTACGGCATAATTATTCCGACGATGCAATTATCTTTGCTACGTTTGTCATTTTGAGAGCGTTGCTCTTCAGCGTAAAGTGTAGAAGAATCTCCTTTATAAATGCATATTTAACAGCTTACGGAGTTCCCGTTTTCTAACGTTCTTAATACGCATTCTTTTTATGAGAGGCAGTGCGGTCCAAATGGTTATCTAAAACATAAAAATTATAAGTCAGTTAATTTAAAAATAAAGAACAAATATACAACACATTTGTGAATTTAACAGGAAATTCAGATAAAATTATTCATAATAATAAATCTAAAAATATTATGCAAATTAATGAGCAAAATTTTCTACTTTAAATTTCGAATAAATGAACGAGATTAATAAAAGTTTCAATAAATGTTTAAATCAACGCCGTGTAAATATTATAATATAATTATCGTACTACGTACGAAACAAATTATTATTTTATAATTCTGTAATAACGAATCTCCGTATATTAAAATTCCATGTAATGGTATTCACGCCGCTGTGCGCGCAAACACTCCATCATTCTTCCGCGTCTTTTTGCGCAATTGAGTAACATAGCCATTAATTTACACGTCGATCCAAACCAATCGGCGAGTCGATGAAACCCGGACCGCTTTTAACTCTCTCTCGCACGACCGGGCACGGGGAAATTGTAATTGCCCGTCTGCATGAATAATGCAGCACTAATCGAAGGAAGGAGAGCCCGGTTCGGCTTTCGCCAAGAAAGGAGGCGAGAACGAGGCCGGCAAAAAGTTCCCGATCCAACGCGGAAGCCGTATGCCGCAGAAGTGAATTAAGTTTCGCCCTTTAAAGTCGATCGCCGCCTCTCCGTGCCGAAGGATTACACTCTGTTCCGTCATACGCGGTATCGTCGCCGATTACGTTACATAAGCGAGCCTTTCTCACCCGCGCATCCCCTTGTCACGCGCCGACGACTTTGAATTATACGATTGACGATTGGCTAACTTTAAATTATATTTATGCCCAATTTACCGGGGCGCGTGTTTACCAGTACGGCAACTGAGGATTTACGAGCAACGACGAGACGGGTTCGTTTATTTTCCGGTGTTTACGTGCCGAGTGTATCGGTATTACTCTCGCTGACGTATGGAAGCCCGTTCTCGTACGCCAGATAACTTTGCCTCGCTCGACGTTGACTTCGACTCCTTAAAACTCGGCGCGTACCTGAGTTACGTGAAAACTACTGGAAATGGCTATGACTCATCATATATTTTTAGCAAAGCAAGAACGAAGATATAAATTTTCATTAATTATTTTTTATATTATATATTGATTAATCTTTTCTATTAATCTGTAAAAAAAACTCGACAAGACTTCAATTTTAATTTTTACATTAAACTTATACAAAATTCATAACAAGAGTTAGATCGAATATTATTTTATCTTTCAATAAATTAATATTATGATCTCTTTTTATAATAAAAACTAATTAAAAAATTCAATTTATTTATTGTTTATCTGTTGCAAATTCTATCTAACTTCCTCTTTTGGAAAAACAAAGGAGAAAACCTTTATACTTTTGAATATTTTTATAACAATATTGTGATAAGTTTTTAATTTTTTACAGCTTTAATTTTCTCCGCTTTTTTTCCAATAACATTTTTAGAAAGCATTTTTGCGTTTCTTTTTCAAGAAATGTGTCAAACGCGTATGAGAACCAAAAGGAATGCATAATAAGCAGCATACATAATAAGCTTTCTATTACAGGTAAGACAATTTCGCTAGCTTCCGCAATGAGACGTTATTCGAGACCATTATGCACGGAAAAATGGACTAAGTACAATCTGCACTAATACAGTACAGAACTTGTTCTCGTTTGGCTCAGGCAACAGACCCTGAACTATATTTACACGCCATTTGTCTAAAGCTCAGTTTATGACCTGGAAATAATATCGTCTACGTCATGTCAGAAGCTTATCGCAATTTCGCTCGACACTCAAGCTATTAATAAACTTCCATTAATACCAGTTTCTTATACTACAAGTTTTTTTATATTAGCGTAGAAAATATTTCGGAACTACAGGTCAAGAGGTAACTTTCTAACAGAATAATAATTTTATAAAAAAATAATCTCTTATAAACGTTACGTTTATGAACTAATTATCAGCTGAAATATTCTTTTTATTTTCTAAGCTAAGCTTCTTCGTATAATTATATTTATATGTCATAAAATCACTCATATTTCAATATTCTAATAAAGTAACAACTATGTTTGCCTGTGTTTTATTATTAAAATTTTTTGTGATTTTATCCATTTTTTTAGCTAACTACGTCACAACTTCTAAACACTATGTATACAATATCGCATAAGTCCCGACTGTCATTTTATGTATTAGAATTATTTTTAGCAATATACAGAATACATTTATAATGGTTTTAAACTTGAAAATTATTCTGGAAAAAGTTCGTATCCCTGAACGAAAAAAGTCGTGTATCCTGAAATTATTCCTTGTACAATGAAAATCTGTTAAATATAACTACGATTTTCCGATTAAGAATATGATGAGAGCGAAACTATATTTTAAACTATATGTAATATGTAAACGTACATGTATAGTATATGTAAGTGATTTAGAATTATGTTATTAATTTTTTTAAATCACGAATTATTAAAAACTTAAAAAATCTTAAAAAAAATCAATTTACATGGTGTTCATCTATTTAATTCTGTTCTTGTTATAATAAAGAATTAAGTTATAATTATTATAATCTTGTTTAAATATTATTGCTATTTATAACAAATTTATACAGAAAACTGCACCTATATATTTCAACATGCACCTAACATTTTAAACGTTCAACCTGATACTTAATCATGTCTTGCCGTGATTGCATTATGCCAGATAGTTTAATAAAGCTTCCGAGAAAAATGCACACTGTAAAGTAAAATTGTTTCAAGAATCTTATTGATAACGATCTGAATTAACTATTCTCTTGCCTGTTTCGGCATAAATAAATTAAAGATACATAGAGAAGACAATAAACAGTTTACAAAAAGTTTAAATAAAAAACGTACATTTTTAATTAGTCTACTAATATACAACTTGATTTTTTATTATAATAAAAAGAAAAATAAATTTATTGTAATCTGTTAAACAAAAATTCGCTTGCAGCAAATAACTTCAAAATTATTCTATTGATGAAAAATAAATATTTTCCAACAACAAATCATTCCAATAATTTTATTTAAAATGTTTCTCATATTAAATTGTTAATCTGTTTTATTCTATAACATACCTTGCTTTTATATTTATAGCAATTCTCAATATTGACAGCAATTGTCGTTGATACTTATTTATCACAGATACAGTCAGATATCCATGTCATCAATCTGCACATGATCTTCATGCACTTATTCGCAAATTTCTCGTACACAATTAACATAAAATAAATTTATTTAAATCGCATTTTCAATTATTAAATAGATATTTAATTAGCACAGCGTGGATAAATTAAACAAATAAAAAATTAGAATAAAAATAAAGAGGAAAAGATTCCTTTTTCAGTTTGACGAAATCCATGTTAATAATAAAATCGCATTTGTCAGCCACGTTTCAGCTTCTCGCATAAAAGAATATGAAGAAGATCCTTTAATTGGCTTTCGATCTTTATGAAGCACTGTGCAAGAAATATTACGCGCCGTTTCGTAGCCACGTGACACGAGTTTTCACGTGCGAACGCTGTATGCCGCTTCTCCGACGGATGTCACGGCGCTTACTGCCGGGGCGTCGAATATCCGCGACCCTTTATGCGGCAGAACCAACCCCGATCACCCCCGGACACCCTTCTACCGGTCTTCCTCGACCCAGCGGCGACGCGGCGCGAGGCTATCGAGAGACTGTATGTACGACGGATCTTAACGCAGCTATGTTTGCAGAACTCGATATCCTGTGTTGGCAAAGCCGAAATTAAGGCCGATATTAATCCTTTGACCATCTCTTCGCTGCTCTTTACGGTCATCGACTTACGAACTTGGAAGGTATATTTGGGCTATTGAGAAGTCAACGCTATTTCATCTAATATAACTGTCTCTTTTCTTTGCTTCAAATATTATTGTATTTAATCTTTCCTAGGTGTATCGTATCTGACATACTTATATCGTATTTAACCTACCTAAATTATTACTACCCCCATATCCTATTTTAAATCCCTTTTTAAAAATATATAATATTCATCTTAGAAATTTCATAGAAATATATATTGAACCTTATGAGAAATATACATTTTATTTTAAAGAATAATTAACAATAATTTTTTATTATCTCAGAATAATACATTTCAACAAAAACATTTAATAATATAAGAAAAACTAAAGAGTTGTTATAAATACGCATCAAATACTGATTTAATATATTTACATATATTAAATATCCTTCATTTATTTGTTATTTTAATTATTTTACCATTATTTTAATTTTCTTAGGAATTTCTGCTCGTCTTTGTCATAACAAAATGCGCCATAATGGAATGGACACGTAAAACTAATTGCATTGTGAATTATTATCTTGTATAAACCGAAATAATTACGTACATATTTGTACTCTGTTGAACTGCGTTCACTCATTTAATGCAATTTTAACGAGATTCTATCAGTTAGCATCAGTCTGTCGCATACGCAATATCGTTAATGGTAGTCGGTGGAATTGTATGAAATTACACATCATCACCGCGATCATTTTGTTTCTCCAATCAATTCCACTGCCCCCGAATATAATCTTGCGTTCCCCATGCAGCTATGCAAGACCCGTATTAATCAAACAAAATTGTATCGCACTATACGATTGTAACGAGCGCGTATCGCTCGTTAGTAATTAGCCGCTCGTACCTAATTATTTGCTCGTAGCGCTCTCTCAGCGAATTTGCTGCGGAATAATGCTTGCTACCTTGTTATATTTTCTCCAGAAATATCATCTAATTCGTCAGCTCAATGCCGCTCACTCAAAACAACGAAATGTACAAAAAACAAAATTAAATATGCAAACAATAGTTATTTGTTATTTTAATTTAATTTTTTTCTGACCGAAAAAAACTTTATGTATTCTTTTAAAAATTATTACAGGCAAATCTTGACAAATAACAATCTCGCGTTTATGCGCTATAATGAGAAGTTTCTGTATGAATCATAATATGTAAATAAAAATGTAGTAGACCGGAAAGTAATAGATACTCAAAGAGATATTCAAAAGCACGTTTTTTGTGCCGTCGAGAACATCAAGACTTTTACCGTCTTTCTAAGCACAGATGAGCTGCAAACGAAGCTCTGGCCGAGATCTGCGTATCCGCGCGTAGTCGTTAATGAGAGAGAACGGAATTACCTGATGTTACTTGCCATGAACCAAAGCCAGGAGCACCTGTTCTGTTACGCAAGAGAGAACAAAGCCTCCCGCCTACTCGTAACAGTGTCGTAATAACTGAAGAACGATGCCATATATCTCACTCTTCAAGAAACGCACTGGTGTGCGCAGTCAAATGGAAATAATAATGAAAACACATGATAGAATATGTTATTTCACTAGCGAGAAAATGATGGAAAATGGTTTTAAAATAAAGGCGGCAAAATATAATCAATTAAACTAAAGCTTAATTAGCTGAGTATAAATATATATAAGACTGTTTTATGAAAAAAAGTTTTTATATATTTTTCTTATTTATTTTATTTTCTCGTTTTAAAAAGATTAATTACTATTTTTATTATTATTTAGTCTCTTTTATCTCTATAAGAATTAAGAAACGAGGAGCTATGAAGTTGTCTACAAAGATAAGAAAGGAAGGTTGTTTACAAAATATGTAATAATACTTTTTATTTTTTAATAAATTTCCCCACCTTATAAAAAAAAATAATAATAATAATGCATCAAAAGTCAATATATATTTTATCAAATATTTTATGAAACATATACTTAATAAAAAAGTTACACAGTACGTATATGTTTAAGAAATAAAATTGTAATGTTTAGTACTTGCAATATAATTTTTATATAATTTGCACATTGTAAAAATCGTCTTTGATACATATTATTTATAATTGTAAACTATATAAAAGCAGAGAACTTTATGCAAAACATTACAAATTGAAAATTTATTTCACATTTAGTGATTGCCTCGCACTTCTACAAGATTTTAAATTTTATTTCTGCTTCAATCTCCAGCAAAGCGTTTTTATAGTTCTAGTAAACATGAAAATTGGCTACATCAGCACACTGACTGCACATTTACGGTCTAATGATTACTTTCTTATTAATTTCAATATTTATCGCGATGGTAATCATTGAATCAAATATTTTAGACAAATTTGTCTTGTTCTGTTAGTAATTTAGTTAGTAATTTAGTGTTAGTAATTTAGTTAGTAAAATTTCTATTAAAAATCATACTTTTGGAAAGTGCCAGAATTATAAATTAAAAACAATTTACAATTTATTTATAAAATATTTTTTAATGTATTTATAATTATGTTCTTCTTATATCCACAATCCTTTCTCTTCTTATCCTTAGATACATATATCTGAAGGCAATTTTTCACTTGACCAAGATTACACTTACAATTAGTAAATGACTAATATTATAAATATATAGGCAATCAAAAATAAATAATAAATGAATTTATAACACAGTTATATTATAGTTTTCCTATTTTTCTTTTCTTATTATCATTTTAAGAAGATAAGAAACTATCAAGTTATTCAAAGATAATATGAAAAAACATGACAATGAAAGTAACATATAAAATATGTATTTGATATTTATAAATATAAAGAAAATTTATTACAACATGCTTTACATATAATAAAAGAGTTATAACATATTTATCTTAAAAAACAAAGCTATAATTCTTAGTACTTTCAATATAACTTTTATTGTGACAACTTACATTGTATGCATTATGTTTATCGTGTACATACATCGTGTAGATATGTATATGCTTCTCTAGCATGTGTAATTTATTATTTGTTATAAAATGTATAAAAAAAGATCTTTGTGCAAGACATTACAAACTGTAAATTATTTAATATTTGTAATTATTCTGCAACAGCATTGTATTCTTTTATATTTTAGATTCGATTTTTGCTTCAGCTTTGTGCATTTTATAAAAACATAGAGAATATTTACGTTTACTACACATTACCTTTTTATTAATATCAACATTTATGACAAAATTCGTTGAAACATATCACTTAGAGCAATCGACACAAACTGCTGCTCTGAATTTTAATTCAGAGCATTGAAAGAAAGATACAACTTATTTAACAATTTATTTGTATGTTTAATAACTTGTTAAATTTTAATAAATATTTTTTTATAAATGTGTTCTTTTCTTAATTAAATTTTTTTTGTTACAGCTTTTCATAACACAAATAATCATAAAACACAAAATTTTATAAAACAAAAACATTATTTTCTCATCAAATAAGTCTATATTAATTTTGATAAAACATTAATTTTTAATTTGCGAATATAGCAAGATCTAATAATAATGCTGTTGCATTTTATATATAGAGATGATTGCAAGTGAATATTATAAATGAGTAATTAAATAAAATATTATAAATGCATTTCAGTCAAACTTTTAATTTCGTAGATTATATTTTAAAAAATAAGTTAACGATCTTTTTTCAATAAATTGAAAAAAATTTTGGACGCTTTATTTTACACCTACTTTCATCTTCAAGTCTTTTGGAACTCTTCTTTAAATTTTCCAATTACATACTTTCTCTTTCTCCCCTTTCTTGCTTTTTTTCCTGTAAATAATCACCTTCTAGTTTTTATAGAAACACATAAGAAAATCTTTAAAACATTTGTATTTTAGAACTGTAAACAGTTAAACAATCTCTTGCAAAGTGCGATTATCCAGCGCAATCATGTTGCGCGGGACGATCGTCATGATGAACTTATTACGGCAATCGAAAAATTCAGGCCGAAGGACTTCGGAGGACTCCTTTGCCGGCTAGAGAGTTCCGGAGCAGTATGTAATACTCGCTCTATCGCGCTATTTGGACGCTGAAGGTATCTTCTCCATCGAGAGAGCATCGTCACAGTCGTGGACACAAAGTGTAAGCGCATCACCCGGTAGGATCTCCGTTAGGTCCTCATGTCCAAGACTCAGGATGCTCCCGGTCGCGTTTACAGCCTGCGTAAATCTCGCCTTTACGGTCGCCGTAAACTCACCTCGCGATCCTCAGAATACGATAGCCCGAGTCGTCTCTAAGACCGTGGATCTTGGTCACGACATCGACGTTCGAGAGGTCAGTCGATTTGGGATCGCCCGAGGAACATATAATTTTGTGGGACACTTCGTGGTTTAATGGCAATAGTGCAAATAGCTGTCACCAAATAAATCCATGATTTACGTGAATAGGATCGGGCGCGGGGCGAGCGGAATGCATCACTCCATTATGCTAGAGACGGATATCGGATTGGCAAGAATCTATTGTATTCATTTATATTATTTCTGTTATCGAAAAATACAAACTATAAACGTAACACAGTCTTGATTAAATAGATCTGAATTAATAATCGTAAGTTTGACCTTTTTTCAGATTTTAGCAATGACACGAACAAAAAAAAATTTAATTTCAAACAACGTCTTTCTATAAAACCTTAACATTTCTGCAGACATCCATTACGAGCGATTTTATTTTCAATGCGATTGATTAGCACTCGAATACAAGAGTGAAATGGATTTTGAAAAATACATACATTGGAGACTATTATTTCGAAATTGCGGTCGTAGAAAATATAACGACATCCATTTATCATCCGCCAAACATTGATTTTCCCTTTGCTTATAAATAAACCAGTGTTTGGTTGCAGAGAATTGCAAAGTTATATAAGGACAATATCTTTTCTAATGCATATAATAAATAAATGAACAATTAACATACTTTTCATAATACACACCTCGCAAATTATAGAATTATAAATAATATAATTTTAAAGTATATCTCGTGATACCTATGTGCAATTACTTGGAAAATTTGATAAATATATTAAATTTGCATTTATTATGAAAATTTTTAATTATTAGCTTGAATAGAAGAAATAATAGTATTATATATATATATATAAATTAATTTAACAATAATAATAATATTATATCAGTAGATATCATAATATTTATTACATTTTTTAAATTTGGTAATAATAGTTTAATGTTATGTACAATCCACATATTTGAAATTTCTGATAAATAGGCACAAACATTTCTCGAAACAATACAAAAGTACAAGATGCAAGATCCATGATATCTATAACTTTCGCAATTAAGAGATTAAATACCGTTGCCCACTCAAAAGTTATCTCGTTAGCATGACTGTCCTTAGGTAGCAGAGTATTGCAAAAAGTTCACGAGCGGCGAAGTTCGTTGCTGATATCTTTCATCGTTTCGATGCACTAACGAAAGCAGCTCATACAGCCAAATAGTATACATAAGACGCGCGCAATATTACGGTAGATTTCGTAAAAATTTAAAATAGCGCAGCTCTAAAACTTCCGCCAATACAGTATTTTCCGATAATACCGGACATTAAGTACATAATTTAATGATCGCAGAGTTGCTTCGGTTGCGTTGCTTCTTCATAGCGTTGCTGCAGCAGTCAGATAAAAGTAAGTAGGTTATTAATTGTAGCGCTAAATTACATTTATAGATAAATTTTTTTAATTCATCTATAATGTGTTTATTAATACTTACAGTATTATCCAATATTTTATATTTCGCGGTTAAATATTAATTTAATATATTAATTCGAAGTTAACATTTTTTTTTACTTTACATTCCCAGTATCGGAATTATGCCATCAATGATCGTATTATAATATTGTAGTAATTGCAAGAGGAAATTGTCGATAATATAATCCATGTAAGAACGAAAATTATATAAGAGCAGATGTGAGAACGCATGTCTGTGGAAAATGATAAAACTAAAGGCGGAAGAAGGGAAGAAGGCATGATGAAGTGTAATTACGTACGGCGCAGTGAGTCCAATCAGACGGCCGAGCAAACAGAAGAAAATTTCGCCGAAAGGGCCACGAGAGAGTGCGAATCAGAACGGATTTCTGATTCGGGCTTCAGCGAGATGAAAAGCGCGGCTTTCCGGCTGTTTATTAACAATACCTTTCTTTACACATTATGGATCAATGCAATTGGATGTTGTAGCATTACACGCTATTTATAAAATACTTTATCAGTATGTATTTATAATTATTATTTAGATAACAGAGTTTAATGTAGTCCATTCGGCATAATTACTGTTTATTGTTGTATAATTTGAATACAAAACAGACTGTATTTTCCTAAAAAATATGAGGGAAAATGCATCTGCATTAAATTTAACATGATGTATATAAATCTGGGTTTATGCACATTCTTCTTGTAAAAGCTGAATTTTCCATTTCTTACAGAATCGAATTTTTTAAATCTTATGTGAATTTTTCTTCTCAAGAGGGTGTCACTCTTCTGACAGATTCAATTTAACTCATTCTATTCGCGGTATGACATATACGAACTCACCGAGGGCGAAGTCAGTATGTAGTTCGCTTAGATAAGTAAAAAAAGAGTGGAAAGCGAGAGTTAGCGTTGCAATACCGAGGGAATCAACACGCATACAGGGGGAATATAGGAAGACGAATCACCGGTATTTCGAACACGTTGCTGTGCGAACGCGTTATTTAATTAAAACTGCGCCAGTCTCGGCTCCGGGTACAATTTGCCAAAAGAGGAAACAGACCCGCCGTCGGAACAACAAAGATAAGAAAAGGATTCGGGGAGGGGGGGAGGGAACGCGAGATAGCATAAGAAGGGTTAAACGAGGTGAAAACGAGAAAGTAAAAAAAACGCAGACGAGCATGTGGGTGGCCGTAGGGAGAGCGGCTGATGATAGAGGGGTGAATCCGACTCAGGGAGAACGACCTGCACGCGGCTGGAAGAACCGAGATGGACCGAATAGCACAATCCGAAAGTTATAAAAGAACTTCTTTCTGCTACTTAAAGGAAAGACGCCGGCGAAGGTCCTGCGAAGGAAGTGCGCGAGGGAGAGGGTGGGCAGGACGAGAGCGGTGGTGGGACAGACGGTGAAACGGAGGAACGGCGGCTCTCGTTCAAAAGAGAGCAAACCGCTCGACAGACTCTTCGTTGGACTTGGCCGTCCGGACCGGCCAAGAACGTGTAAAGATTCTTGACTGTCGGAAGGAAGAAAGAACAAGAGAGAGCGTAGAGCGAAGGGGAAGAGGAAACTGAACTAACGCAAGTACGCGCGCGAGAGATAAACTGGATAGTTGCAAAAAGACAGGAAGAGGAAAAGGAAAAGGGGAGAGGATCACCCATCGGGCCATGGGGATGTCCCGGGATCAGTTTCCATATCACGGGTTTTCGACTGAACGACGCAACGCAGGTTTGAATGGAAAACAAAACGAAATTTCTTAATTTGAAGGACTCTTACATTATTGCGCGCTCTCGCGCTCCCGCAAAGTGCGCGGCGAGTATACATAAGTTCATTAATATTAAACTAGAATGTGGTAGACATATTATATATCAAAAGTGATTTCGATCAAACTCCAATTAACTTAATCGATAATTATATCGAGCACCTGTACTATTTCGTTAACATCGAATAGAATTATTAATTTTTTTAAATTTAATATGTGGGAAAAATTATATCAGGAATAACAAATTACACAATTAAAAATTTAGTTTCTATCAATTAAATTAATTGCTAGTTAACTTAATCAGAGTTTGATTAAAGTAACACTACACGCCGACCTTATAAAATACTTTATTAGTATTTATAATTATTATTTAGATCATTATTATTTAGAATTATTTTATTTTGATGTAATTTATTTAATATAATTATTATATTTGTTATATAATTTTCTTAAAAAACAGTAACACCTGCTTTTTTTTATTAGACAATGACGGATTAGGCTTGAATCATGTTTAGGTTGTTAAGTGCATTTTTCAATTATATTTGGCATTTTTAAATATCCAATAGATGTAAAAGATATATGTATATATATATATATATATATATATATATATATATATATATCGGATTTATATAATTAAAGAATGAAAGTAGATTACGCAATATTAAATTAATTCATAAGAAATATAAGTTTAGATTTTTTCAATAATTATGACAAAGAAACACGTAAATGCATCCGGAAAATATCGAATCTGGACATAAGACTCATTAACGACATCTCGCGCATCATGTAATAGTGCATTTATACGAATCACATTAGTCAAATGGTAATATGATATTGATATCGAATTGAATCATTGCACTTTGTGATGAGAAATGAAGAGATAATAATATACGATTGATTATTTATTTACTGTTGATTGTTTCAGTTTTCAGAAAATTGATAGAAAACAGAGGATAATTAATTGAAAACTGTAGAAATAATTCATATATATGATTACTTCTACGCTGAAAAATATTAATATATTTACAATAGATGCATGTCTCATATTTATATTTGAACGTAAATATCTTTTTCTCTTTTCTTTTAATTACGAAATTAAGATAATCTGTTTATTTTAAACTTTTCCGCATTTCCATCGCTATCTTTGTTTTCCGAGGATACATAACTGTATGCTAAGAACAAATTAAGAACTTTAACGATTGCACGAACTCCATTGACTATTTCTTTAGTATTTTGTAACAAACTGGAACAAGTTCCTGTTTAAAATGAGAACGTGCTAATTAATTATTGTAGTAGTGATTCAACGCAATCGGATACAATTAACAATAGCTATTCAATGGAAGAAGCCCTTAATTATAAGTTAGAACAGTTAGAAATTCTTAATGACGTAATTGAATAAAAATAAAATATAAAATATAAAATGTTTTACATAAATATAGCTTTTAAAATATTTAAAATGTTTTAAAATGTAAAAATTTAAAACAGAATATAATTTTAATATATATTTTTTATATTGGGAATATCTAGATAGAAAATCGTTAATGTTTTATTTGAAAGAGATTACGCTATTTAACATTTCAGTATAATATAACGAAAAAAAGCTATTTATTATATATTTACTATTTACTAATGTTACCAGTACTACTTTATCATTTATATATATAAATGCCGTTCTTTTCAACTAAAATCGAGCGCAAACAAAATAGAGAAATGTGAAAAATTACAATCCTTCAGACAAGTAAAATTAAACAGTGCCAACATTTTCGCCGCGCTCCAATTAAGTCAAGCGATTGTTCCTATTTATTTTCCATCAATTATCGAGCGCATGCCAATTATATAAACAAACGTATAATCTCGTTTGCTCGCAGTTAGTAATAAACGTGAACGAGTTATCTGCCGTATGCATTTTGCACAGAGCCGATCTAATAAAAATATGAGTATTCTGATCGCAGTAAATACAACGATAAAGTTACAGATATATTTTTAAATCGTAATATTATTTAATTGATGATTAGAGAGCAAATCGGTAAAATAAAAGAATAATGTAAGCAAATTAAAAAAAAAGGAAAACACAAAATTAAAAAGTTTTTCGTGGTCGGTTGTTTTTCTGCGATATTGACTGAAACTATAATTATACATATAAAAAATAAATATATATGTATATGTGTGTTGTGATTGTTTCTAAAAATACTAATAAAAAATCACGCGATAAATTTGTAAAATCAACTTTAGACGATCTAAAATCTATATATGTACACACACACATATATATACATATATATATATATATATATATATATATATATATATATGTATATATGTTCTAATTTTTCAAACGTCTTTTATATGACACAGCAGATAAAATTATCTGTTTCTATCCTGGCATGAATTAAAGATAGCTTAAAGTGGATCTTTAGACTCAGATATATTGAAAAAGACAAAGGAATAGAGAAAGGTTGTTTATTTTGATTATCGCATAGAATCCATGATATCTCGAACGAGGAAGAAACTAGCGCGTCTCAAAATGAAAATTTAGCGAGCAAATAACCGAGCTGAAACTGCGCCCGGTTTTAGGAATTGATTTTAATTGCGCAAACATTGTGAGGATTTTGCGTCCGTGCACACTTCCGGTCTGCAGTCCGGGTGAGAGCGAGGGGAAGGAAGAGGGAAGTGTTTGCCCTCCATCGTGCGGGCGGTACGTGGAAGACTCTTGGAACTTCCTGCGAGCCAAGATATAAGCGCAACTCGATTTGCATATTTAACTCGACTGGCGTGCGGAAATTCCAATTCCAAACCCGATTCGTATCCGCCACCAGCTCGCTAACAGATCGGCCGCATTCGATCTGCTAGCATTCGCCACGCCGGCCGCGGATTAATTAGCTCGCTCCGGCATAAGTGCGTGCCGTAAGGGTAAGACGGGCCGAGCATCGCTCTCCCGATGCCCCACGAGCGGCAGATGTTTACGCACGACTCGTGCAGGGCACCCGGGTGGGCACCGACCCACTCTCGCGCGCATATTGATCTTTTCCATCACCGGTGATCTCGAGATTGATCGTTCGGTTAGCGGCAATTGAATTGCGTCTGCGGTGCGGGCTGAACGCTTCGCGGCGCGATGAGTCTTGTAGTATGCTTCGTTGCGAAATTAGGTTCCACCGCGGGCTAAAAGCGGCGGCTTCAGTGTGGGAAGGGCTCGATGGGGAAATATGGCGAAAATACCACGGCTTCTTGTAATATTACATACATTACATTAGATCCTTCATAAAGGATTAGACCTTTTGTAAAGAACGAGACAGAAATTCGACAGATGTGATCTGTTTTAAATGTTTATATAAAAGTTAAAAATATTAATAAAAATTTTGTACGAAAGACATTTCGTATAATTTATATAACTAAATACATCCAATGACTGTAAAATATAACAATATAAAAATATGAATTTTTAGCTTCAAAATTTAGATATTTTTTGCTTCAATTGCTTCATATTTTCTCTTTTTTTTTTATTGAACTGATATTTTTATTAAATTGATAAAAGAGGACACTTACGTATGTATATATAATATTTAAAAAATATTAGAAAAAACTTCCAATTGATTAAAAGTTTTTGAAAATAATGTGACAATAGAAGAGACTTTCGTACATCGCAATTGTTCTCTTTGTATCTTGCTCTCATTTCTAGACGAGATAAAAATAAATGAATGACTTAAGTGCGAGGGTAGAAATACTCTTTCAGAATCTTGCGCGAGACAACTTCCGCACGGAACTTTGCGATGGCTTTTACAAGCAAAAACTGCACCATTATTACAAAGGTACAATGGAAATAGAATTTTGGCCAGTATGCGAATTTTTTTTTGTAAAAGCATTAAAATCGGTAAACATTTATTTTGCGGGTGTGAATTTTGTAGTGAATAAACTTTGAAAAATCGAAAATCAAAAACTAATTGATTGAATTGGCAAGTGTATAAACAAAGCAGAGCAAACTTTCCCGTGCTAATGATAAAAGTTTGCATGCTTCTAAATAACGCAGGCAAGGATAATGTTTAAAAATCTTTGCAATTAAAGTAAAACATACGAAGTGCGCTGATCAGAAATTGTCAAAGTAACAGCAATTATATACATTAAATCATTAATATGCTTTGTACAGCAAAGTGTAAAAATCAGAACAATCAATTGCGATTAATTAGATTTTTCATAGTATTAGTTTCAACATTTTTTAAATGCCAATTTTTCTGTGGAATTATATCTTGCTAAATTTTAATGAAAATATTAAAATAATACTATCAAGGATCTAATTTTAATAAAAATTTAGCGAAAGTTTATTCAAATTTTCTGTAGCTTTAATTTAACGGCTCACTTGCTTCGATATGCAAATTAATTTTAATTACTTTTTTTATTTAAACTTATATTCTAAAAGAATCGCTAATATATACGTGTTAATTTATATGTTGCTTTTTGTTGATCAGAAGCTTTTTAAAGAAATTATTTTTGAAATTTCTAGTTTATAACAGTTTATAACTAAAATTAAGTGATTAACATACATGCTATTAAAAAGCATCCGATATCACTATTATATTATTAGATTATTATTATTGGATTAGTGAAGAAGGTTTTTTGCGAGAAATTTTTTCAGCATAGATAACGACAAAGGGACAATTAAAGGGATAAATATTTCAAATTTGAACACGAAACGAAAGTACAGAAAATAGGTCTTTTTGATCTCTGAAAGATATATCTTCACTCTCATCGAAATTTAGTTTCCGTCAGCCTTAATTCGCGCCCGATACTCCTGGCGGAGTAGCTGTGAGGGGAGGACGCGGTAGCGAGGCGTGCAAAGTAAATTGAGAAAGTGCTACGGAGGGAAGTTATACGTCTGGGACAAAACGCGACTGTCATAAATTTCTTCGGCAACATTGGCCCAGCCCCATCCGCCACTTCGCTAATGAAACGGAGCGACGGCTAATGAGGCTAATGAGGTAGTTTCCCTGGCAAGGTTTATTCACTACCTCCGGTTACAACCTTCACGAGAAAACGTATACAAGTCGCGCCGTCAGGGGGTACGCGCGGCGTACAGACTGTAATGGCTCGGGGGGGTGCTACGGGGATAATTCTGTTGTCCCTTATTAAAATATATCGTTCGAACTCGACGAAGTTTCTTGCGTGGCAACATGACGAATCTTATCCGGCGGCGAATGGCCCTCCTAAGGTCTGTCCTGCATGCGTTACATTTATGTAGGACACGAGGGATGCTTAAAAATTGACTTGGCCGGGTCGGTTAAGATCGGCCCATTCGTCCCCGTTGCACCACGTTACGCTCGAGCTCGAAAAATGCGTTCTCTCCTCCGAATTCTGAACCACCGCCGTTTCGCAACGCCAGCGTCTGAAAGGGTGAGAACGCGAATGATCGATCTCCGGGGCGTTGCATACGTGTCGCCGTTGATAACGCACTTGCCATTTCCCGGGAAAATGATAAATTTCGCAGTCCGCGGCGTGCGACGGACGTGCGCGGGCGCCGCAAAAATGCTTTCCATCAGCGATTCTTGAGTAGTTTTCACGGCCGAGAAGAGGAGCGCGAGACTGGCAAGATGGAGCCTCGAGGAAGAGGGTAGGGGCCAACGGAGGTGCGCGCGAGGACGTCGTGAAAGGAAAGGCGGATTGGCGCGCGGAAAAATTAGTAAAATGCCACAACCAGGTGGTATCATTTGTCAAGTCACGCGAGGTTCACCGCAATCGACATGTGCGCGGATCCAGAACACGGCCTGGAGATCGTTCGAGTTCCTCGTCACGCGCGATTTCGCGGCGCGTGTTTGAGCGATCGAGCAAGCTTGAGAAGCGCGCGAGCTTCGCTGGCGGAAAAATAACCGGAGGAATTTAATAATGTCCTCTCGCTTCTCCGACGCCGCGCCACGGCACGCGTGACAATATTTAATGATCGCAAAACTAGGTCACTAGCGGTGGATCATTGTATCTTGAGAATTCGTACGTCAGAGACTTGTGGATTTCTTCGTCTTTTTCCGACCGCGAGAACGAAACGTCTCAAACGTCTCGAAAGAGGCGGGAGAATGACTCTTTTCCTTACGAAATAGCAAGAAAGATTCGGCCAAAAATTTGTAAAAATCTGAAACTTTACAGGAGTAGATCTCAGCAGTGTGTAAAAAAGAGCTCAATATTGGTAACATAAAAGTGAGTTCTCAAGAATGTCTTTAGAACAAAAATAAAAAAAAGAAATTATTTCATAATGGTCCAGTATGTCAGAATTCAAAGAAAATTCTTTTGAAATTCTTTGTGCTATTTGGAAGTTAATTCATAAGAAACCGCGACACAATTAATGTTTTTATACAAATGTATATTTTGAGAAACGTCATATATTCTGAATATACAACATATATGATATTATATTATCGTAATAACATATCTAAGGAAATTATTTTCTTTTTGCTTGTAATTATATAAATTACCAATTAAAATTACATTAGATGAGCTTATAATTAAAAAGCAATAAAGATAATTAGTATCGATACGTATTTTATATATAAATAAGTTTTTAATATATTAGTAACGATAAAATATATTAATAATAATGTAAGATTAAATAGCGTATCTTTTTACATTGAAATTTACACAGTTTTACAGTGTATAAGAAAATTATTCAATGTTTAAAAATTATTTTAAATAAAAAAAGGTGCTTCTGATAAATTTTTGAATACTAAAATGTATATTTAACCAGCATGGTAGTTTTGTGAAATAATTGAAGTTTAAAGCGTTAAAAATGTTTTTTTTGCTATATTTGAAATTGTTTTGTAAAAAAGAGCAACATTATTTTAAAATTCTGACCAAAAGTCATGAATTATTCATTCCGTGTAAAATTGTTTTTATTTTCATATTTGACTTTCTAATGGTTCCTTTTTCTTTTTGGAAACTTGATGTACTGATGAAATTTGGCTTGTAAAAGTATCCATGATTTATATAGTCAGAGAAAGTTCCAAAAATTCGGAATAAGAATCGGAAAGCAAAGTAATAAAAATGATCAAGATTCATAAGTATATACATGATATTAATCTTGCATATTAAAAGTAAATATAGATAGAGAAGATTATAAAATACAATACAATATATTAATTAAATGACAGCTAATTGTTTAATTGATCAAGTAGATTTATAATTGGCATGCAATTAATTGCGTTTGCCGATATCGGTATTGAATTAAGTTTATAGCTTTTATTAAAATAATTACAAACCATTATGAATATAATCCATAAAGGAGACTGGGGTCAGTTATAACATTTTGACTTTAATAGGTTGCAGTAATTGTAATATAATAGCTGGATGGAAAATCAGTAGTATCACGTAAAGTCTATTTATTTGTTTACAAAAATACGCTATTACTATTGCTTCAACTACTAAGATAATTTTCTAAGAAATAAATTAAAAATTTTAAGAGAATGTTACATCTCATCTATGAGGTCAATTGTAACAGTGAGTGAGATTAGTAGCAACACATAAAAATAATAAGAAATGTACTGTTTATATATTTGTTAAAGAACAATCATAAGAAACGATCAATATCACAGTTTATTGTACTTAAGACACATTTCGTAACAAGCGTAAAGCACAATTTGTAACAATAATTAATTTAAAGTTGAATAGAAATGTTACACTTTTTAACAAAAAAAGTTTTTTTAACTCATATTTTATTAGAACTATTACTATTATCAATATATTTAAGTACGATAAGAACATAAATCAACTAATCAACAAAACAAATTTATAATTCAAAAAAAAAATAATAAGTGCGAATAAAAAATAACTATTTGTGTCATTGAACACTAAAGAGTCTTATTATTTTTATAAAATTTAAAAAAATAAACTTAATAAAAATAACGCTTTTTTTGAAAATCATATTCTTATACATGGCACAAATTAAATTGAATTACAGCTGTGCATACAGATATCCCTTTTTTTATTTCCTCATAAGCCTCACTATAATGAGAAGTCTTTGGAAGCTCTCGTAGTTTTTCTTTTCCGTTCTTGGCATCTACAAACAAAAACTTTAATTTATCATTGTAAAAATAAAATTAATGAAGTCATTTGTAATGTTACAATTGACCCCAGAAAAATTGTTACAATTGTCTCCAAGACAATATTTTAGAATATTATACTGATAAGATAGACTCAAAAGAGTCATTTCCCATCTTAACAAGATGGCGCTATTGATAACGATTACCGCGTAACTGAGACTGTTACAACTGTCCCTTGTTACAACTGACCTCGGTCTCCCCTATACAACAATTATTATATCTAATTAACATAAAATGTAAATTATTAAATGTATAATTAGATCAAATAAGAATAAATGCTAGGTCCTAAAATAAATTACAGATTTAAATTTTAATCTAATCTCAATCTTCGCCCCAATATTTTTTCTAGCTTACAATTAGATTTCTACATAGTGTGTCTTAATAGCAATTTCTCTCTCTCTCTCTCTCTCGTCCCTCCTCTCCCCCCGAATACATACCAATTCTTTGGAATATAAATATCGAAAGATATATACAGTTTAATGTCGATTCCGAATAATTTCAATATTTATATACTATAAATAAAATTTTGAGACAAATGAAAGCAAATCAAAACAAATTAATAAACAAATGAATCTGTCTTACAAATTATATACGTATTTCTTTTAAATTTAAATAAGTTTCTTTAACATTCTTTCTGGAAGAATGAGAGCTAAAATAAATCTATATAATTCGTAATAATAATTTCATCAGTATTCTCCTCGCTCGTGATATTCTTTTCGATGATGACTTTAATAACAGTTCGCTTTATTGCCAGCTGTTCGCGAACGAGATTTCGCATGCTCGCGGAGCAAACTCGCATACATCATCGATGGGTCGCTTCCAATAAACTGTAGCAGCCGTATTTGCCACGTCGTTAATCACCGAGCGAGCGACAGCAACATCGAAGAGGAAGGTCACGAACGGTTTGGAAGCCGGAAGCAACGCGCCCTAATCATTCACGCTTCTTTCCCGAAGTTGGATCGCTTTGCGCGCAACGTTCGCGAACCAAATCGCCTGCATTTCGATTGCGGGGGCTCATACGACCCTGGGGACCTCAGACCAATACCACAATGCACTAATAGATAGGATTAATCAATTGAAGATGTTATCGATTATGTCCTACTGCCGCTAAGTCAATAAACAGATAGGATTTAGCTTAGCTATTAGCCCCTATATCTGGCGAGGTTTAGAGGAAATTCTCGTCTCAGTCGTATTATGATTTGGAGCGTCGAGTTGACGGATTCCCCTTCGCTTTAGTTTATTATTCTTACGATAATATCGCTGCGATGAATTTACTATTATTATCATTTGAAGGATGTTTATGTGAAGGATGACCAAACTATACATTATACAAACTATACAACCAGTAAACTTTTGAAAAATATGTCTTAATATGCAATATATTAAAATTTGATGTGCGCGATAATTGCAATTTCTATATTATTATATTGGACAAGAATGCTTTTCAAAGTCATATTCTGTGTCTCTATAATATAACGGCGCAATATAACACATTCTTTCAAAATTATAATAATTATTATAAAATGTTACATATTAATACAAGTCGTATCTGTGTATTTTTTTTCATAAATGATTTTTAACAACAATATCATTTCTAAAAAGCGTTTATCCCATATACGTCTATATTTATGCACTTTCCAGAGTAAAACAAAACAGTGAAGTAGTTTCAGCATTATATAACAGACAGTATGTAATAAATCAGAAACGAGAGAAATAAATATCGGTAAAAAATCGAGGGAGGTACGGCGAGCATTGTCTCATTACGTTGATAGAGAAATGCCCCTATCTAATCGATTAATTTCCTGCCGACTTGTCCAACGCGAATGACTTGATCAAGTAGAGGATGTACGGGACTATCATTCACTAAGACTAACGGCACTGCCCTTTCAATACGCTTGGCAATAGTACATCCCACTTCGACTTACAGTGATACTGAGTTTGTTAACTTTGTAACATCCTTCAATTAATTGCTCACTTACATGTTACAATTATATAGGAATTTATTTTAGGCATCAATTTTTGAAGATTGCTACGTGTTGCAATAATTAAATTTAAAATTATTGATTTTAAAATTTAGATGTAGAATTATTATGCAATATATTATACATTATATTTTAAAATTAAAATGAAGCTAAAATTTTTCTACGCGTTTCTATGTCTAATTTTTTTATGCGTTCCTATCTGGGTAAGTGTCAACTTCATATCGTTTCTGCGAATCGTATTTGCAAATAAAGTTTGAATACATATACTTAAAACAAAAATTTTATGTGATGTTTGTGTCATGTATTTTTCCTAAACATAAAAAAATATTTATTACATCTTAAGAATTCTTTAAAAAAAATGCAAATATGCCTTGATTTAAGAATATATTAGCCTTAAAATAGCGCCAAGTATAACTTCAAATTTAGAATAAATTATTTTTACTAAAACTACGTTAAATTATCAACTTATTACTTAATGTACTTTATTAACATTATATAATAATGTTAATAATGTAGTTCTAAATCCTTTTTTTTTCTATAAGCATAATTCTGAAAATAATAACTATAAGATTTTACCCTAAATGTGAAAATTATTATGCGTAATTATATTTGCTCACAGTTTTCCCATTTTTTAAAATATTATCTATTAATTATTTAATTTTTTGCATTAAATTTTAGTAATTTTTTTATTTTAATAGATAATTAATAAAAAATAAATTTTTTACAATTGCTCTGAAAGTTATAAACTTTTTTGCTGTTTATCTGTCACGATTCCTGATTATGACGCAAAAATAGAATAGAATAGACATAGAATCGATGGCTATATTTTGACAAAGATATATAATTCTTTTTATATATATATTATTTTTCACGATTCCTGTTTATAACTTAGAAACGTAGTTAATATAACTCATAAACGTAGTCAATAATAGTCATATTTTGTCAGATTATAATTCATTTTATGTATACTCTTGATATATATATATATATGATATCACACTCACATATATATGATACACTCAGATCTTTACAGTCAGTTTTTTCCTACGATATTAGAAGAATACGCAATTATGAATCCAGCAGCATTGTGTTTTTCTTTATTGGCAACAATTGTTACGTTAACAATTATTATAATGCCTGCAGCATATGCAAATGCTGAACCTGAGGCTTTTAGAGGTCCATGTCCGAAAGACATGTTTAAAGGTATGTTTATGTTAATTTTGGTATTTGAGAATTATTAATAGTATTGGATTTTAACACCTTTTAAAATTAATATAAGTTAATAGTTATGTTATGATATTATAAATCAATGATACATAATACAATAAGAATTTAATATTAATTTATTTTACCCAGTTATATTATAAAATATAAAAGATGTATGAAATTTACAAATAAATTTATCGCTAAATATAATTACAATATGCAATATAAAAAGTAGAATAAGTTATTTTTATATTTAAATAAAAATATGTTATACATTATTATAAATAGGATATATTGTTTGTACTTATGTATTATTTTATAGGACGCTTTATCATGTGCTGATGTAACGTATTTCCCTTAAGAATGGCGCGGTAATCTCCCTATAATATAAAGAATACAATATAGGCATAATTCGCGCATGTATTATGTTTGTTAATACAATATGTATTTCCATTAAAACTTAGAAAGTAGAAAAAACGCATTTTTTTTTAAATTTTTAATTGTTTAAATATACCTTTTCCAACTTTTGACAGTAGTGGCACAAATTCATAACTATCTGTTCATCATTATTATTCTGTTCATTAGTTTTTCAAGTGGTCATTAATTTTCTTCCATCCATTCTTGAAGGATTTGTCAAATTTCAATAAATTTCAATAAATTAAAAATCTAGATGTAATATGATTTACTATTATATTATTTATTATATGTCAGTTCATATATTATAATGTTTTGATAATTTCTTCTATTTACAATCCATTTAGATTTTCCTTTGTCCAAAAATATGTTTTATATATTAATTATTATTGTTTACATTAACAAAGTATTCTATTTAGAAGATCCCATATTAATTCAATGAAATTGTAATTAAAGAAATTAAAAAGCTCAAATATTGTTATACAAATTAATCAAAATTCAAATAAAGTCAGCGTAGAAGATAAAAATAAAAATGTATGTTATCAGAAAGAACAATGGCAAAAATAATAACAGGAGATGATTCGCTGAGATGATGACACGAAAAGAAAGCAAAGTCATACGCGTTATAAATAGTCTTTATTCGCAGTCTACGTGACACTAGTCTTTAGTGTCGTGACGAAGTCTCTGTCTCTAATGCACAAAATCTAAGTCTTTATTCGAAGTCTCTTCGGCGCGATAGTCTAAGTTTTGCGCGGGAATAAGAATTATCTCTTTAATACGTCTGAACGATTCGGAGTTCGGGAGCCGAGTCCTCTCAACTCGCCATCTCTGTTCGCCTCGACTCGTTCTTCCTTAGCGCACCGTGCCCTTCTAGAACTTTCTATTTATTATTTATTATCGGTTTGGTTCTTACGGTTTGCTCTTAACTAAATTACCGAATCCGAAAATCCGATCTATCTCAGCCGAGCGCTCGCCTTTCAACGCGTCCATTCCAACTGCTTACGCCGTCATTCGCTATATTCGCCGTCTATTATTGCGGGCAGAGACGGGAATTCTCGTGAAAAGTCTTGCAAATTTAAATCGCGTTGATTGAAATTTGCACCTGTCACCATTTTCGACAGAACTCCTGGTGTTTGTCTTTTTCTTTGTTGTTATCGTTATATTGTGCTTTGTATCATTCATCTCATCGTTATTTCATCAGTTGTCTGCTAGTTTATAATATCTTAAATAAACTGTCGAAACCTGCACTTTTATCAAATCGTCTAGCTATCTTAATTAAATATTTGCAGATTTAGTCGCGACACAATTTAATCTGCTTCTACATCACCAAAAAAGTAATGACGCTGAATTTAATCCTTAAATTTGAACGGCACTCGCACGATCATCGTACGTGTCATGTCAATACAACGACCCTTTTTTTTAAATCCACTCTCATCTAGCGAGGACTGTCGGTACAAGCAATCAGGGCCCGCAAACAGCCGGGCTGGAAACTCGATTTGCGAGCTGTTTAATTTCCACCGGTTATTCATTAGCCGGTTAGCAACTCGTTATTACGGCGCGCTGAATTATTACGCGCGGCAGGGTCGCGTATATGCGTACATATCGTGGTTTTCGGGTCTCACGATGCACCGCCGTTTCGCAAACGGGCGGAATCTGGCGCGTACTCAAAATAGTAAGTGACTTTCGGTATGGTGGTGCGCAGAAGACCATATCTTTTCTCAGGAATTATCCGCGAAATGAAATTATTGCTTTCATAGAAGAAAGTCGACGTATTAAAATACTTCTCACTCGACAAAGCAACACATTGTAATGTTAAATCTTTATATCTCTAAGGCGAAGACTACATTAATAACACTCAATAAAACTTTCAAGTATTTTCGGATTCATTTTTATTTAAACACTTGTTATTTTGCAATTTGGCAAACAAATTTAAAAGTCGACTTTATAAGCACGATGTCTAATATTTTTTTAAAATAAAAATTCTTAAATATTATTCAGCCGAGAGTAGTCTGCATATTAAAAAATGTAACGCGTATGTTATTAAGAAATCTAGCACACAGAAACTCTTTATTGCTACTACATGTTCCAAAATTAAATTTTGTAACAATTTGATAAGATAGCATCTAATTTTTTGCGTTACCATAAATATAAAAGTAATGTGCATATTTTACTTAATCCTACAGTTTACAATGACATTGTAATTATGTACCTATCTGTTAGATATCAGTTTAATTATTAATTAGCTTTATCAATAATGTTATGTAAAAATTATGCAATGTTATGTAAAAATATACTTATTTTTATCGTTTAACTAGAAAATCAATATCTTCGTTATCAACAAATTCAAAAAAGTTGTATAGTTTGAATCCTGTCAAATAAATTTAATAAAAGAAGGTAAACTAAAATTAGCTTCGATCATGAATGGAACAAACGAGAGATATTAAAAAATCTGTTCATGCTTGATCCAGTAAGCTTCAATAAGCATATAATCAAATAACATGTCACTATCTGTCATCGTCGTGATAATAATTTCAGAAATGGTCCTGTCGCGTATCTCCTCTCGGCGTTTAATTCAATGGAAATCAACATTCCGTCGAAGCGTCTCACATTCTTAACCGGTCTCATTATTATCATGACATAACTCGCATTGCGCTGCGCGTGCGAATAATAATTCTGAGATAATAATATCGCTGAGTTGGATCGCGTCGCATGAGTATTGTGTCGTAAAAATGCGATCGCGAATAAATTTAATGGTTTAAAGGAAAGAAAAGAGTCCGTCTGTTATATACTGTTCATATACACGATATCTTTAAAATAAATATTATATGCAAATATATATATATGTATTTTCTTTGTTTATTGCAAGTCTTCGGCATTTATTACAGGTATTTATTCAGCATTTATTGTAATGTTTAAAAAGTTTCAGCAAAAAAATATAACATTTTTAGATTCCCATACGCAGAAAAATTTATTGTTGCAAAACAAATATAGATAAATATAAATAAAAAAATATACTTATATCAATAATAAACTTATATAATAAATATTTATATTTCTGAAACGTGAGCAAAAAGTAAAAGTAATATAAAGATATAATAAACGCTATCTTCGATATTGAATATAGATACGATTTATACACCATAAATGAAAAATAATTCAAAGCTAAATCTTATCTGTCAATAAATTCTTTTTCAAAAACAAGAAGTAATTAAAAGGACGGTTCCACGGAATACCGATTGCAATAAAGATAATGTAAGAACATTTTTCGCTTGAAATTAATCTCAAGAATAATTAATAACAATGCTTCCACAGAATATGAAGAATTTAAAAAGAAAAATAACAAGATTATACGAATTTTAAGCATATTTTACGCGTCCCTCAAGCTTTTATATAGCTTATTTAGGAACCTGTATATTTGTATTTTCCCTTAGGACCATCTCTCTGTATCGCTTTTGGGGCGGGCGAGGTCGATTTAATTAGACGGAAACGTAGTTACAGGCCCGTGGAGTGTAGCGAGAGACGGTATCTCGCCGGAGCGTCGCAGAGGGAACGCAGTGAAAGCGCGGGCGTTAAATCGCGGTGAAATTCGCGAAGAGATCTGTCTCTTCGCGATAGTAACGCGTGCGACACCGCCGAGCCAATTTCCCTGCAGCAATTCCGCACCGCACCGGGAGAGGGAATACGTCAATCTCGACGACGGTGATGGCTGAGACGTCGCAATCGTTTCGCGTGATGTGCACCACGTCCAATAGACAATCGACGACGAGCACAAGAAACGGAGAATGCCGTGCGGCGCACAGTTAATTTTCCTAACTGCGAATATTTAATACCCCTCGTATGGGGCCATTGTTACGCGTTAGTTAAACGAGGGGTGCATAAGCCCGCGATAATCGAGAGCAGGCCTCAATGGACGGCCTGTTTACATTATGGAAAATTTGTTTAATAAGTTTGCCGGCGAAGCGAGCTGGCACATTGCCGAGCATGAGAATTCTTGTTGAATGTTCATTAATTTTCAGAACAGAAATCTTGTAATATTTTAATGTTTTGTTATATACTAATTAATAAGTAATTAATACGCAGATAAAATTCAATAATATTGAAAATATGGTTTTATATAATTGACATGAAATATAATAAATTTTAATGAAATATAGTAAATATATTAAATATATTAAATATATTAAAAGCTATTTATATACTATTGAACGAATATGTACCATAACGATATATTACAAAAAATTTCTCAGACATCGAAATGTTGTACATATTCTTCATTGATAATCGTTATTACAAATCATGGACTACTCGAGTTTATTAATAATAAAATTTATTATCAATTTTCGTCCAAAAAAATTTATTCCAGTAAATTTATTTCAGTAGTTTAGAAGAGAGTAGTCCTCGTAGTGCAAACGATAGCGGAAATTTGACGTGAAGAAGAGAAGTAAAGAGACCGTCCGCTTAATGATCGGGAAATCCAATTCTGTGTGCGTGAGTGGCAAGTTCTTCTGGCGACGATTTAATTAGTGGAAGCTCCTCTATCCGTTCTAAGTGTGTGTATGTGTGATGCTACTCGGGAAAAGTAAAGGTTGCCAAAATAAAAACAAAGGAAAAGCGAATAGGGAAGAGTTACGAACGTGCAAAGTTATCTACGAGGAGGAATCTCATAAGAGGGAACAATGACACAAACGTGTCTGGCCGCGAGTCACAATCTTCAGAATTGTACAAAACGTTTTCAGATTTATTAGCAAAGATTTATCAATGGTTAAACGCGATGAAAAGGCCAATTTTTACGATTATTGCAAAATTAAAATTGTAATATAAATAAAACTACAAAATTCTTATTTTTTAATAATTAATTGCAAGGAATGTTAAGGTAAGTTTGACAATTACTGGACAATACTGGAAATAATATTGAAATATCATAGTTTTGAGATATACAGTATTTAAGATACTATATCTTAAATACTGTTCGATGTTTTAAGAGTTTTCGTCCAAAAGCTATTAAGAAAAACGACATTTTATAGAATTTTTAACATTCTATATTTTTAAAATGAGACCTTTGAAATCGTATGTTCATATGTGTACTTCTCCTTATATAATAAATGACTTAAAAAATCAACTCTCAAAATATAGTATTTTATATTTTAATTCAATATCTTTATATATTAGGAAAAAATTAGAGGAGAAAGGAGATTTTGTGAAATTATATAATCTATAAGATTATATATAATAAAATGATGTGTAATTTATATAATGCAAGATTAAAAATTTCCTTATAATCTACGATAATAACAGGATTTGCCGCATTAGCCATTGCAATTATTACATTAGATATTGAAGTGATAATCACGAATTTCACTGTGTTATACAGAATGCGTACATATGCCGAGTTTGATCAAATACATTTCAAGTATGTAGAAGTACGTATGAAGTATGTAGAATGTATGTAATAAATGTATAGAAGATGGCTAATTCGACCGGACAAGGACTTTGCGGCAATACGTTTTATGTAAATTTATGTACATATACTCTTCACTTTAGCAAAACTACACGCTGATCAGTACTTGCGAACAATAACGCATTCCTGTAGTTGCAGCACGGTAATTAACCATTTGTTAGACGCTGCGGAAACAATGATCTTCGTCCGTTTATTTGCACGTTATCTTCTTTTACTTGTGCAATAGTACGTTGGTACGGCATAATTAGCACGCTTTAAAACAGAAACGATAGAGATTTTTCATTAAAGATACGCTACTTTACAGCGTTCGACAATCCAACAATTTGCGGTTAACAGCAAATTATTGCAAGTACAATCTAAAATTTGAGACTCGCGATTATCGCGATTTAATCTTAAGTAGTGTCGAAGATGCGGGAAAAGATTCCTGAAGATTCAAAGGCTAGGACACATTTTATAATTAGCATTGACATAAAAACACATATTTTTTTTAAATCGGCAGCAATCGATCTCATTCGATCATTTGCAATTCCATTCACAATTGTCTCTCATTTTTTAATGTGGATTATAAATAAAACATAAATTATAAATAAAAAATAAATTTTATATGCAATTTATAACATTTATTTTTATAACACTAAATTAATTATTATATTTGCAATAATTTAAAATATGATGTAAACCATATTATAACAAAGTATAAATAAAACTTTAAAAAATTATATATATTAAAAAAGATCTAAATAATTTGAAAAGATGTATCAATATATTAAGCAATTTATTTTGTAAACTGTAATACATATGCTGTGATGCTGTGATGCTAAATAATATCCTCAAAGTATATTAATTTAACAGTTCAACTGCTTTCTTGTAAAATAACACATAAGTATAAAAATATTTCCCCTTTATAATAATGCATGATACAATTTAAATTTACAATTTCAATTAAAAAATATCTGATTCTATTTTCTATGTGTAGTGTAATTACATTTAATAATAAATTTATTTGTAAAATTTAAATGTTATTTAAATATTTTATATTTTATAATATAACAATATAGTAAAATAAATAAATATTAAATTCTTCTTGTTCTATGTATGTACATATATGTATATGTATACGCCAAATTATTATACATAAAACAACATCATAACGTAACTATTATTTCATATTAATTTTAAAAATCTGATATTGATGCAAATAATTTTCAATGGCTAAAATTAATAAACATACTTGCAAATTCCAAGTTGCCACATACATGTTGTGTTAGTATTTAATTTATACTTTTATACACATATATGTATATATATTCTTTATATAAAAAATAAATTTTTAAAAAATTTCAAGTATCAACATCAAAATATTACATTTTCATATCACTTTAATAATAATAAGTAACTTAAATAGCTTCTTCTCAATTTCAAACGTAAAAGCACTTGAAATGAAATTGAAGTAAGGTATAAACTTATTCTTATGTTCAATTCATGAAGTTGTTTAAAAATTAAAACTCACAAATTATTTTTTTTACAATTGTTTATTCCCATTGTTTACAATTTCCACTTATTGGAATCATTTTTATTGTTTCCCAAATACAAATTGCAATCGCATTATTGCCATTTCTTCTGTAATTAGAAGTTAATAGTTGATATTAATTCATTGGTAATCATTTCTATATTATTATATTAAAGTATTTTAAGGTCTTTTAAAGTCTTTGTTTTCCAAAATTTAATAATTAATTTACTATATAACTTATAACACATTGTTCTTTATAAAAATAAATATATAATAATTTTAATAAATTAACAAATTAATTGAAATTTAACAGGTCAAATACCTATTAATATAGGTATATAATATTGTTACTTAAACGTGTAATATTACATTTTCAAAATTGTCAAAGTTAATACATATTTATTAATGTTTCATTAAACTAATAAAAAAATAACAATTAATCATTATTTTAATAAATATTATTGTAAGGTATGATAAGGGTAAGAAAGATCAAGAAAGATTATACTTACAAAATAATATATAAAAGACATTTATCAAGATATTAAACGTATTACCTGTTTTTAGCCTGTAAGGATCTTGCGGCATCGTCCACGGATTTCTTTATAACCAGCACGACATGGAACTCTTATTATATGGGCTTCAGTAATCACCATCGTGATAAAAGTTGATATTAGAAAAAGAATAATCATCAAATATATAGAAAATGTGCTGGTACGATTCTTTTCCATATTGCAAAAGATATTTTTTAGAAATTGCAACAAAAATTTGGAAAGTTTACTGCCACAGATTGCAGTCTTCCAACTTGTAGCTTTTGTATGAAAATTTTCTTTTATATTATTAAAGTTATAAATAAAGTTTTATTGGTGAATAAATACATATATGTACATACATGACAAGGCATCACGATTTTCCGTTATTTTCAAAAGAAATGAAATATACATATTCTACAAATAATTATTGTTATATTACAGTTTTTTTTATTATTTTTATATCAGTTAAGATTTATAAAGGCTTAAACTGTTAACTTAGGCTGAAACCGTAAAGTTTCGACCAATCACGTCATTCGAGACCGTTGTGCGTAACCACGCATTGGTCGAAATTTTATGATTTTAGGATAAATTAATAGTTTATGGCCTCCATAAATCCGGCTTTACGTTAATTTTATTTTTAAATATATAGCATATAAAAATCATTTTATGAGGAACGTGTTTATTGTATAAAATGTTTTACACTTTTATTTTTTTTGTGTGAAAAGAAGAAACTTTAAATAACTTTTATAATAAAAAAAAAGATATGTGTTTTTGTTCTTAACATCTTTCAGAACATTGATAAATTTTTTAATACTCTTCTTCAATCCTTTATGTAGTAAATATTAAATAATTAGTCTTACTTTTTGAGAAGGTTTATTATTGTTTTCTCTTAAAAAAAATAAAATAATATATTACTCATATTTAGCTGCGCAAAACGCGTGATCATTTGTCAAACATTTTAATTAATATCTTTATTATTATTATAAAAATTGCAAAATAGTATTGTAAAAGAAAGTCACCAATATCGGCACACCAGTTTGTTTTCCAACAATATTTCTTAAACAAAAGCTAAAAGTAAAAGTTTGTTAGCAGAAATACAAACTAGAAAGTGTCTTCTATCAAATGGTATAATCATTATAATCATTATAATATTATTTCGTATTTTGTACATAATTAATATTTTCGCAACACATGTCTAAAAGAATGTCTGAGAAATTGAGCTCAAAAATTGGAACACGTATTTAAGGTTACAACAAGTGAGAAAAAAGTTGCCAACTTTGGTGATAGTAATCTCAATTAATTAAATTCATAATCAACCGTTAATAATACTGTATCTTTAAAAAAATTCGCACTGTAATAACAAATGATATATTGCAAAAAATATTACGTTAGTCAGAAATCTGCAACTTTTTACTTTCCGGGACGGACATCTTTATTAATTTGACCACTGAAATGGTAATATTCATTGTAAATATTTGTAAGTATTTAACAAAGAATCTTTCAAGGCAAAGACAAAATATACATATAAATAACAATCGACATGATAAATATAGCGGCACGTAGTTTCGTTAAGTGAATGTACGTAAATTCATACAAAAAATTTTTGTTTGACCATATTAGCAAATCTCTTATTTATTTGATTATGCATTATGAATATCATGCCTTGTATGATTTATATGATTTATATGTATTATTTGTTTGTCTTAAAAAATTCATCTTTAAATATATTTAAATAATAACAGTAAATGTTATCACATCCCTCAGTGTTAAAAAAGAATGCATGAGCCGGAAAGTAGAGAGTTCTAGGATTAAGATAATATTTCGCAACATGTTATTTGTTAAAGTGAAGAGTGCGTGCATGAATTTACGTGAAAAATATTATTAAGCACAAAAGATTCTTGATCCATCGTTTTGGCATAGCTTCTACGTATTTTCTTTTTTTGATTATTTATCATAACTCAAATTCTTTAAAAATTAACTACAATCATTGCATCAATTAATAATAATTATTTTTTTGTATCGGTGTATAATTTACAGATAATTAATTTTTTTTATAATTATTGCTCTAAGCATTATAAAGTTTTACTTTGTTTACTTGTCATGACTTTTGATTATGACTCATTGTCAGAACGTAATATCGCGATAATATTTATTACAATATAATTCTTTTTTATATTATTTTTTACAATTTTTGATTATGATTTAAAAACGTAGTATCGATAATGGTCATATTTTGTTAGATTAAGAATTTTTTATGTACACTCTTGGTATATATACAATACACGCAGATCTTTACAAACAGTCATTTTTTTCCTACAATATTAGAATAACACGAAATTATGAATCCAACAACATTGTGTTGTTTTTTATTGGCAGTAATTGTCACGTTAACAATTACAATAGTACCTACAGTACATGCAAATGCTGAAGCTGATGCGGATGCACTTTGGGGTAAATGTCCAAAAATTGGAGGTATGTTTATTAACTTTTGACATTGAGAATTATTTGTATTAATATAAGATATTAGTAATATACAAGTTTACAGATACTTGTACTAATATCAAATATTTAAAAATTAGTATAAATAAATAGTTGTGTTTTCATGATATTATATTGTATATTATAAATTTACATATTTATGTACATAGAATAATAAGAATTTAATATTAATTTATTTTACTCTGTTATATTACAAAATATAAAAGATTTACAAATGTTATAAATAAATTTGTCACTAAATGTAATTACACAATACACATACATATATAAAATAGAATAAAATCTTTCTCTCTCTTTATATTTATGAAATATACTGTATATATAAGAAGAAAATGTTTTTTATGTGTTATTTTACAGGAAGGCGAATCATGTGTTGATTTAATATATTTTGAGGATATTATTTATAAGCATCAAGTATTGCAGTATGCTATGCATAACTATTATGTATTGCAGTTTATAAAATAAAGGACTTAAAATATATTGATCTTTTTAAGTTATTTCTTGTTTACTGTAACACAGTTTTTGAAAGTCTTAAAGTTTTATGTAGATTTTATTATAATACAACTTACATATTTTAAATTATTAAATGTTGTATGTATGAATTATATAATTTATATATATTAATTAAATGTTGCAATCGATTTAGTTTTAGTGAGTTATTACTTAACTTACATATGTTTACACTTTTTATTTGAATATAGTATATTATTTTAATTTTAAATATATTTCAAAATGTATTTACAACAATTTAAACATGCGATATTTGACTATAAAGTCTGTCAAAATAAGTATATAGAAGAAAGTAATTCTACGACCAAAAATAAGTCGAAATAGAATAAATTTTTTTAAACGACACTTGCTAACATGAAGAGTGTGTACATACATAAATTCATGTAAAAAATATTATTAAATACAAAATATTCTTGTACGATTATATTGGCACATCTTCTATTTACCTGATTATTTATCATAACTTATATAATAAATACGTTTTTTAAATTCTTTTTTTTGTTCTAATAATTTTGCTTGCGCGACAACTTAGGCGAACATAAAGACCTAATATGTAACGCAATAATATTTATCTGTGAACTGACATTTCGCGTCCAAGATTCGTGCGGCGCACACCTGAGATACGTTCGCTTCAAAGAAGGCGAGGAGTTCGTCGATTGACCCGATAATTCGTTCAATCAGACTTTTGTTAACCGCAGCAGTGCGAGCAACGTCTTTCTGCGTCTCTGACATAAGGGTACCTGGCACCTACGCCGCCTTGGAAAATAATCGAAGATCTTCTCTGTCGTGTTCCGTGAACCATGGGAAGAAGCCGTGTAAATCAGATTAGACGCCATTTTGAAACTAATGAGCCGGGAAACGGGGCTGAATCGGGAGAGGAAAGAAGGAGAGAGGAGAGAGAGAGAGAGAGAGAGAGAGAGAAGAAGATAGCTAATTCTCTCTCCTATGCATGCAGTTCTTCTTACTCTCCTTTCGTCTTCTTTCTTCAGCGCCTCGCTTCGCCTCCAATCTCTTTCGCTTCCTCTGAAATTTCCAAAGCATTTCCCGCTTATTTCCCTTTATTCCTTCTCTTTGTTCTCTTATCCCGTTCTCTCGCCCACATTGCCGTCTATATCCTCTCATCCACTACATCCTGAGATCGGCCTTCTGTCCCGTTTGCATCCTTTTCAGTACTTGCGAACAATAACGCATTCCTGTAGTCACAGCACGGTAATTAACCATTTGTTAGACGCTGCGGAAACAATGGTCTTCGTCCGTTTATTTGCACGTTATCTTCTTTTACTTGTACAACAGTACGTTGGTACGGCATAATTAGCATGCTTTAAAACAGAAACGATAGAGATTTTTCATTAAAGATACGCTACTTTACAGTGTTCGACAATCCAACAATTTGCGGTTAACAGCAAATTATTTCATTGCAAGTACAATCTAAAATTTGAGACTCGCGATTATCGTGATTTAATCTTAAGTAATATCGAAGATGCGGGAAAAGATTCCTGAAGATTCAAAGGCTAGGGACACATTTTATAATTAGCATTGACATAAAAACACATATTTCTTTAAAATCAGCAGCGATCGACCTCATTCGATCATTTGCAATTCCATTCACAATTGTCTCTCGTTTTTTTATGTGGATTATAAATAAAACATAAATTATAAACAAAAATAAATTTTACATGCAATTTATGACATTTATTTTTATAACACTAAATTAATTATTATATTTGCAATTGAAATTAATTAATTTCAATTTTAAATATGATGTAAACCATATTATAACAAAGTATAAATAAAACTTTAAAAAATTATATATATTAAAAAAGATCTAAATAATTTGAAAAGATGTATCAATATATTAAGCAATTTATTTTGTAAACTGTAATACATATGCTGTGATGCTGTGATGCTAAATAATATCCTCGAAGTATATTAATTTAACAGTTCAACTGCTTTTTTGTAAAATAACACATAAGTATAAAAATATTTCCCCTTCATAATAATGCATGATACAATTTAAATTTACAATTTCAATTAAAAAGTATCTGATTCTATTTTCTAATGTAGTGTAGTGTAATTACATTTAATAATAAATTTATTTGTTATTTATATATCTATGTTTGTAAAATTTGTAAATATTTTATATTTTATTAATAGAATATAGTAAAATAAATTAATTTTAAATTCTTCTTGTTCTATGTATGTACATATATGTATATGTATAAGCCAAATTATTATACATAAAACAATGTCATAACGTAACTATTATTTCATATTAATTTTAAAAATCTGATATTGATGCAAATAATTTTCAATGGCTAAAGTTAATAAACATACTTGCAAATTGCCACTGTATGTGGCAACTTCCAAGTTGCCACATACATGTGTTAGTATTTCATTTATACTTTTATACATATATATGTATATATACTCTTTATATAAAAAATAAATTTTTAAAAAATTTCAAGTATCAACATCAAGATATTACATTTTCATATCACTTTAATAATAATAAGTAATTTAAATAGATTCTTCTCAATTTCAAACGTAAAAGCACTTGAAATGAAATTGAAATAGGGCATAAACTTGTTCTTATGTTCAATTCATAAAGTTGTAAACTTTAAAAATTAAAACTCAAAATTTATTTTTTTTACAATTGTTTATTCCCATTTGCTTATTTACAATATCCACTTGTTGGAACCATTTTTATTGTTTCCCAAATACAAATTGCAACCGCATTATTGCCATTTCTTCTGTAATTAGAAGTTAATAGTTGATATTAATTCATTGGTACTCATTTCTATATTATTATATTAAAGTATTTTAAGGTCTTTTAAAGTCTTTGTTTTCCAAAATTTAATAATTAATTTACTATATAACTTATAACACATTGTTCTTTATAAAAATAAATATATAATAATTTTAATAAATTAACAAATTAATTGAAATTTAACAGGTCAAATACCTATTAATATAGGTATATAATATTGTTACTTAAACATGTAATATTACATTTTCAAAATTGTCAAAATTAATACATATTTATTAATGTTTCATTAAACCAATAAAAAAATAACAATTAATCATTATTTTAATAAATATTATTGTAAGGTATGATAAGGGTAGAAAAGATCAAGAAAGATTATACTTACAAAAATAATATGTAAAAGACAATCAATTTATCAAATTATATATTAAACGTATTACCTGTTCTTAGCCTGTAAAAACCTCGCGGCATACTCCATTGACTTCTATATAACCAGCACGACATGGAACTCTTATTATATTGGCTTCGGTAATCACCATCGTGATAAAAGTTGATATTAGAAAAAGAATAATCATCAAATATATAGAAAATGTGCTGGTACGACTCTTTTCCATGTTGCTAAAGATACTTTTTAGAAATTGAAACAAAAATTAAATCTGGAATACTATACCGCTACAGATAGTAGTCGCAGTCTTTACAACTTGTAGCATTTTGTATGAAAATTTTCTTTTATATTATTAAAGTTATAAAAAAAGTTTTATTGGTGAATAAATACATATATGTATGTACATGACAAGACATCACGATTTTCCGTTATTTTCAAAAGAAACGAAATATACATATTCTACAAATAATTATTATATTACAATTTTTTTATTATTTTTATATCAGTTAGGATTTATAAAGGCTTAAACTGTTAACTTAGGCTGAAACCGTAAAGTTTCGACCAATCACGTCATTCGAGTCCGTTGTGCGTAACCACGCATTGGTCGAAATTTTATGATTTTAGGATAAATTAATAGTTTATGGCCTCCATAAATCCGGCTTTACGTTAATTTTATTTTTAAATATATAGCATATAAAAATAATTTTATGAGGAACGTGTTTATTGTATAAAATGTTTTACACTTTTATCTTTTTTTTCGTGTAAAAAGAAGAAACTTTAAATAACTTTTATAATAAAAGAAAGATATGTGTTTTTGTTCTTAACATCTTTCAGAACATTGATAAATTTTTTAATATTCAGAACATTTTTTAATATACAGAACATTGATAATATTTTTAATATTTTTATTATATAATACTTTTCTTCAACCCTTTATGTAGTAAATATTAAATAATTAGTCTTACTTTTTAAGAAGGTTTATTATCGTTTTCTCTTAAAAAAAATAAAATAATATATTACTCATCTTTAGCTGCGCGAAACGCGTGATCATTTGTCAAACATTTTAATTAATATCTTAATTATTATTAATAAAATTGCAAAATAGTATTGTAGAAGAGAGTCACCAATACCGGCACACCAGTTTGTTTTCCAACAATATTTCTTAAACAAAAGCTAAAAGTAAAAGTTTGTTAACAAAAATACAAACTAGAAAGTGTCTTCTATCAAATGGTATAATCATTATAATCATTATAATATTATTTCGTATTTTGTACATAATTAATATTTTCGCAACATTTGTCTAAAAGAATGTCTGAAAAATTAAGCTAAAAAATTGGAACACGTATTTAAGGTTACAACAAGTGAGGTAACAGTTGCCAACTTTAGTGATAGTAATCTCAATTAATTAAATTCATAATCAACCGTTAATAATACTGTATCTTTAAAAAAATTCGCACTGTAATAACAAATGATATATTGCAAAAAATATTACGTTAGTCAGAAATCTGCAACTTTTTACTTTCCGGGACGGACATCTTTATTAATTTGACCACTGAAATGGTAATATTCATTGTAAATATTTGTAAGTATTTAACAAAGAATCTTTCAAAGCAAAGACAAAATATACATATAAATAACAACCGACATGATAAATATAGCGGCACGTAGTTTCGTTAAGTGAATGTACGTAAATTCATACAAAAAATTTTTGTTTGACCATATTAGCAAATCTCTTATTTATTTGATTATGCATTATGAATATCATGCCTTGTATGATTTATATGTTTGTCTTAAAAAATTCATCTTTAAATATATTTAAATAATAACAGTAAATGTTATCACATCCCTCAGTGTTAAAAAAGAATGCATGAGCCGGAAAGTAGAGAGTTCTAGGATTAAGATAATATTTCGCAACATGTTATTTGTTAAAGTGAAGAGTGCGTGCATGAATTTACGTGAAAAATATTATTAAGCACAAAAGATTCTTGATCCATCGTTTTGGCATAGCTTCTACGTATTTTCTTTTTTTGATTATTTATCATAACTCAAATTCTTTAAAAATTAACTACAATCATTGCATCAATTAATAATAATTATTTTTTTATATCGGTGTATAATTTACAGATAATTAATTTTTTTTATAATTATTGCTCTAAGCATTATAAAGTTTTACTTTGTTTACTTGGCATGACTTTACTTGTCATGACTTTTGATTATGACTCATTGTCAGAACGTAATATCGCGATAATATTTATTACAATATAATTCTTTTTTATATGTATATTATTTTTTACGATTTTTGATTATGATTTAAAAACGTATCGATAATGGTCATATTTTGTTAGATTAAGAATTTTTTATGTACACTCTTGGTATATATACAGTACACGCAGATTTTTTTTACAAACAATCAATTTTTTCTACAATATTAGAATAATATGAAACTATGAATCCAACAACATTGTGTTGCTTTTTAATGGCAGCAATTGTCACATTAATAATTACAATAATGCCTGCAGTATATGCAAAAGCTGAATCTAATGCTTTTAGAGGTCGATGTCCGATGTTCGGTATGTTTGTTATTTTTTATTTGATATTTGATATTTACAAATTATTTACATTTATTATTTACTATTATTATTATTTTAACAGGATTTTAACACTTTTTAAAATTATATAAGTTAATAGTTATGTTGTAATAAATCGACGTGTACATACATAATACAATAAAAATTTAACGTTAATTTATTTTACTCAATTATATTATAAAATATGTATAAAAGATATATTAATTTTACAAATAAATTTATTATTAAATGTAATTACTATACATATGTATAAAATAGAATAGTCTTTTATATTTAAATAGAAATATATTATACATTATTATAAAGAGAAAATCTTTCTATACTTATGTGTTATTTTACAGGAAACCCGAAACTTTGCTTTTACCTTGACAATATTAAGAATACTGTTAAGGAGAAGGTTAAGGACCTATTTAATTAATTCATACACCTACATGAACCTACTTTGACGATATTGTACCTGCTTACTCTTCTTTAGAATCTATTTATTCTAAAAATTCCAAAAATCATCAAAGTAGGTCCTATTTCAGTAGGAGCTAAAGTAGCACGGTAGGTTCAAATGAAATTTCCATCTATATTAAATCTATATTGAATCTCCATCTTCTACATATTTCTTTTTTTACAGATTATAATAAAATAATGAGAAGCAAATAAATAACATTTTAAACCATATAATAATATAATAATTTTATTTACTTCAGTAAAATAGTTTATAATTACATTTAAACAAAAGATTTTATATATTTTAGATTATTGCAAATATGGCAGTCGATTTAACGTTATCGAGTTATTAGTTAGCTTACAAATGTTCATATTTTTTATTTGAATGTAGTATATTATTTTAATTTGAAATACCTATTTTAAAATTTATTCACGATAATTTTGAAGAATCTGTAAAGCCTTTGAACGATAATTTATATCATAATTTAGCATAAAATTTTATTTATAATTTTGTACTACGTAAATATAAAAGCATATATGTATATTAAAACATACTTGGCATAAACGCATGTAAATGGAAATATGATTTCTGCTCTAAAATTTGTTGTAAAATTAGAGATTTAATATTTTAGGTCCAACGTCTGGTCATGCAAGAAACGAGAACGAAAACAAAAGAGAAACACTCTTCATTATAATCATATTTAAATGTTCTCTCAAGTAAATTTCATAATCTAATTGCTCCTAATTATATTGTCGAGTAACGTTGATTGTCGAGAAAAGAAAATCACTGAAAATATTCCTTTCAATTATTATCTTATTAATTTATACACGATGAATGTTAGATGAGCTCAGCAATCTGCAAAATGTCAATATAACTCCCTTAATCTGACACATTTTCCGTGGTCGTATCGATAATCGCATTATCTCTCGTCCGTTAGTAAAATATTACGGAGACGCAACGAAGAGCGAAGCACGCGATAAATTTTCATCTCCTTACGCGATCTGACTTATTAATTTGCTATTCCGTCAACGAGCGTGCTCGTCGTATCTCCGCTGAAGCTCGGCGCAAAGTTAATTTCGTTCGGCCGCGTTAAATCAGAGAATTTAATGAACGCTCCCTTCTCTCTGACCAATAAAATTTACAATTCACGAATGCTTGTTTGCAAGTGAATGAGATGAGAAATGTAACGCGGATGAATGATAGTCGCGCTTAATCGCTGAAATTCCTACCGTCCACCGTCGCGCGGCAAAAGTCCCACACGTGTGAAATACGGAGTGGTAGCGGGGAGGAGGAAGGGAGGAAAAAACCTTCGGCTATTAATCCCGAAAAATAGTGCCTCACGCATGCAGCCTCGTCCGCAGCGGTGGTTGCTAATCAGGCTGGCGTTAAGCCGCTTAGTCGAGCGTGCAAAGCTAAACGATGATAACAAAAACAAGCGTGCATAAATCGCGCGTGCGAGACGAACTTGGTAATATCCAAGCGTTCAGTCAGGAATTTAATCCCGGTTTACAGATAAACTGTCCAGGGAAGGTCGACTTTTTCACCTACTCCCGCTAAGTGACAGTCGTCTCCGGCGTTCGCCCGGCTCGGTTCCGGTCGAGGAAATGCACGTCGATCTACTGGAATAGGATACACCTGAAAAATACGCGTGGTTAGTCCATAAAAATGGACTAAATATAGGGATATAATACTAAACGAACATTGTACGCACTCGACCAGCGAAGGAATTCCATTGTTCAAATTTTCGCGTACAGAAAAGGCAATGTTCTTAAAGTTAAAATTTATAAAGTTAAAAGGACATTATCAATTGATTAAAATTATCTAAACCGTATCGATATTTATGTAATTAATTAATGTAATTACTTAGTTTCCTTAATAAATAAACACATGTGTATAAAAGAAATTATTTATTATCCAATAGATAGTTAATTAAATTAATTTACTTATTGGATAAATAATTATTTTTATATTTCTGAGAAAATAAAGTTAATGTGTGGAATTAATTATTTATTTAGTCTGTCACTTTTCTGGCAATATTAATTAAATATCATTATTTATATATTAATCTAATGCAATTACAATTATTTATTTATTAGCATTATCATTATTTATCATATAATTATCTTTATTATATCATTGTTTATTATCAACAACGTAATTATTTATTTATTATCTAATCAATAAATTTAATAAAAACATATTTATTATTAAATAAATAAATAGTTCGTATTAACTTTTCGTTAGTATAAAGAAATAACATTTCTTTACATTCTTATTTTTAATAAATACGTAATTAATTTAATCAGCTATTTATGAAAAATATACTGCTATTTATGTGGATATATTAATAATATATCGTTAGCTTTCTGCTCATGAGTAACAAAAGTGTCTACTTTCTATAACAGAGTAATAATAGAGTTATTACTGAGTTATTATTATATATATCAATGAAGACGGTTAAAAAGGAAATCATCAACTTGATACGAGGCTTCCAGAAATTTAATTACTGCGCCAAAAGTACGCTGGAGAAAATAGAAACGGATATACAGCCGAACTGGATATAACTGTATGTCGCAGGTGGAATCGAATCTGCTCACCAGACCGGAAGAGCAACACGATTGCGGGCGCGATCGCGAAACTATGCCAGACAGATTAGTACCGATGTTCTCCTAGGCGAATATACCTGCAGCTAATTACCTCTGCTGCGTCACGCTTCCGCGGTAGGAATCCTAATTATTCGCGACTTACATTCTCTCACGTTATTTGTTAGGAAACAACGAGAGACTCTAGCCGAGAAATCAAGCAATCGAATCCGTAAGACACGCGGGATCAGCTTTGAGATAGAGAAATCGGAACGGACACAAATTCATTTAGAATCTCGGAAATTAAAGGTTTAAAGACGGGACAAAAAGTTTGCTCGATTCGAAAACGTGAAAATCGAAACGAAATAGAATTTATTATTTTGCACAAACATGTAAAATGAGACGCAACGAAAATAAACGCGATGAAAAATAAAATAAACAATTAACAATAAAATTCAATGAAGTTGTACAAGATACAACTCGCAATAACAAATACTTGATGAAAGTACGATTAACGACTATTGAAAAGATTAAAAATTGATGAAAAATGATAAAAAAATATTGTCCAATAGATTTTAAAACACTGATATTTGTTATTTTACCAATACAGCTTGTTCCTGCGCCTACGAAGCACGTTTTTAAATACATTGATATTAAACCGGTAATTAACAGTAATTTTCCAGAAAAATTTGCATCCAATCATTGATGATTGGTTCAATTGGATGCACATATGCCACGTTGATATGTATGCACATATATCTGTACACGTACGCATATATGTATATGTATGATTATATAGACATAGAGTGCTACCATGTCTAAGCTAAAATAAACGGAACTATTAATTGGAAACCTGTGTAAATTCTACTGTGCAGACGCCGCCATTAACGCAAGTATACGTATGTATCGATAATATATACACATTAATTAAATATCAATATCATTATTATTTTGCAAGTAATACTCAAAGTTTTCCTTTCATAAATTTTAGAAAAATATCTTTAGCTCAAATGTAGTTTTATCTCTATGCTGTTAAAATTGTAAAAATAAGCTATTATAATTAAAATACATTAAAAATATTTTAATAAAATTTACCATACGGAAACAAGCAAGATTAAATTTAAAAAGTCATTTTTTTAGATAAATTATTTTTTAAATAAATTTTCCAACAGGTAATTTATATACAGAATAAGGTAATGTAAATTTTTTACTATTTAAATCGAACGCCTAAATGAACTGCCATTGTTACGAGTTTCAAATAACTATAATCTTCTACAGTAGAGGTCAGTAGAGACAAGGTCCCTAAATTTTATAATATGCATACTAAAGATTACCTACAATATCATTTTTTTTATAAAATACATTAAAATGATATTAGAGATATTATTTATGATAAATATTGAAGAAATCAAAGATTCACGATGTTAATAACAACTAAAGTTTTTTTCTATTGCTGATTGTTGATAAATAAGTAACCGTATTGTTGATAAATAAGTTATGATTTCTAAATATGCAAATCGATTTAAGTATAAACAGAAATCCGATGCTCTCCACTAAATAAAATATTATTTTGCAAAAATAATAAATTATAAGTAAATTTATGTAATTTTGTAGAAATATCATTTTCAGACATAAGATTTTCTTACTGCTCGTTGAATTAAAAAGTACGAGCTGCAATTTCCATAAATATTATTTTTATAACAATATATAAACAATATAATGAATAAATTGAGCAGCATTCCGTAAAAATCTGTTATCGTAGAAAATGTTTAATAAAACACATTAACCAAATATAAATATATCTATTATAATCAAAATATTCAAAGTACGATTTATAATAAAAGTTTTTTCATAAAAGTAGCCTGTATTATTTTTCAAATACTGCAAATATTACTTCGTCGGCATAATGAAATCAGAAGAATTTGGAATGAATTCGAAGAGTACCGCGTCGAGTCGATTGTGAAGTCAGTCGATTGTGCCATTACCATCTTTATTAACGCATCACGTAAACTACCTAGATTGAATCTGCTCGATAATGTTGCCAACGCAAGAGCGTGAAGCACAGCGGCAAACACCTTTTCAACTTCACATGGAAACATCCGGGGCTTTTGTTTACGATTGATAATTTGACAGTCGTTGTGGAATTTAGCAAGGTCTATTGAGATATGGAAAATAACTCGCTTAAGGAGCAACCCGTAGAAAACACAGGTCTCTTAGTGTTATTTATTATTGAGAAAGCAACTCGGGTCATTTATTATCCTTGATCTTTATTGCAGATGTCAACCAGGACGAATTGATACTTCAACAACAAAGACGTATCGAAAAGGAGGTTAATATGCCGTTTGTGTCATGTTTAAAGTGTGCCTTCGAAGGATACATCAGTTTCGTTTAATTCGCGCGATTAAAAATAAAATCTCGTATATTCAAATTAGCCTTGTTACCTTTTCGAAGTAGCTTTTCTATCTCCACGACAAAGTTTCAATGTGAAATAAAGACTACTTATTTTATTATTTACAACTTATTACGATAAAATACATAAAAAATATAATTACATTTAAATGATTATATTGTTTTTAACAGTATAAATTTTACTCCCCAAATACTATCTGGACAGTTGTCGAGTGTTTTCTCTTAAATGAAGACTAGAACTTTCATAAGATTTCTACTTTCAGATATAATTATCTTCTATATTTTAGATCTCGGAATCTATAGCATTAGTTGGCGAGAAGGAACCACTGAAGAGTTTAGAACAAGAATATGCGGAAGACGACGTGTATCTCTCGAAGGCAAAAGCCTTGGCTCAAAAGTATTCTTACATTAGGAGAACTAGACCTGATGGCAATTGTTTCTTCAGAGCATTTAGTTATGCTTATTTGGAGAAATTAATTGGGAACAAAGAGGAGTACGATAAGTTTCGTGATCTAGCTTTAAAAAGCAAGGATAGCCTTGTAGCTCTAGGTTTTCCCCAATTTACAGTTGAAGACTTTCATGACACGGTAAGACTTCATCCTTATTTTCATCCTTGAATTAATGCTTGATCGTTGAATTGCTTGCATATGTTAATGTATCGATATGACTTGCAAATTATAAGAATTTTGAGAAAATATATGGTATACATGTAGTTGAGATTTAAAAAAATAGTATATATAATAGACATATATAGTATATACATCATATATAATTGTGCCACGTAAAATTTATTGTGAGAAACACAAGTTGATTTTGATAAATTTTTGTTACAGTTTATGGAAGTTATTGACAAAGTAGGTGGTGACACAGAGTCCAGTCACATGGAATTACACAAATTGTTCAATGAACAAGGTTATTCCGATTACGTTGTTGTGTATCTTAGATTAATTACGTCTGGTCAGTTGCAGCGCGACGCTGAATTCTATCAACATTTTATCGAAGGAGAACGTACTATCTCGGAATTTTGCCATCAGGTTTGTATCTGACATTAAACTTGTCAATCTTTCTTCTATTTGTCATTGATATTTGCTCATTCTTTCTTCTAGGAAGTTGAACCAATGTATAAGGAATCTGACCATATTCACATTATAGCAATGAGTAGTGCCCTAGGAACTGGTGTTAGAGTTCGTTACATGGACAGGGGTGCAGGAACCGAAGTGACTGCTCATGACTTTCCTGAAGGTGCTATACCAGCTGTGCACTTATTATATCGTCCTGGTCACTATGATATTCTTTATCCTTGATGAATTTGATGTTATGCAAGTTTTTTAATACAACAAAAATGATTTCTAACGGCCAGATTTACTTCAAACTCTATTTTCAAAACAGTTTTAGTTATAACGTCAATATGTTACCTTTATATAATCTAAAAAACAAGAGAAGCAAATAAATCGATTTCATGTACACATTTTAGAAATCTTTAAGTACATTTGCGTATGAGTTTGTCAATATATCCTACTGTTTATAAGCGTCATCTTAAACTTTAAGTCCAATTGTCTGAAATAAATATCAAAGAAGTCGATGTATCGTGTAATTCAATTCCTACATTTTGTTTCTTCTCTCATCTATGCATTTACACAAATAACAATCATCTAAAAAAATTAATAAGTATTATAAATTTTCCCGTAATCCTGAAAAATATTTCAATTTGACATTCTTTCCATACAGAATTAATTTTATTTACATATATATTAACTTTTTTAAACAAATTAAATATATGCAACACAAATATATATTCTTTCTCAGTCTACAAATTTATCATAGAAATTAGACTTTTCATACCTTGTATACTTGATAATAAAAAAATTTATAGCAAAAGAAATACTGTCATATAAATAATTTCTAAATCATATGTTGCAAGTTTAGAAAGGCTCTAAACTTGCAACATATATTCTTAAAATTAATCAATCTTGCAATACATAATAGTATCATATATATAGTTTATAAATACATATTTTGTAGATATTCACTATATAGAATTCTTTTATATACATATACACACAACATAAAATAAAGATAAAATGTATTAATACTGTTATCGTTGCATAGACCGTACTTGTTCGGTGACTTCTTCCAACATCGCTGAATTTTTGTCAATAGCGTCCATTTGATACTCCAAATGAGTAGCGATGAGTGCAAGCTTTTTCAAACTGGATTCCATCGATTCCAGTCCATGCTCCTGTTGAGCAAAGTTCCTCGATGCATGCGTTAAAATCTGCAGGGACACAGAATAATGTTCAGCGACAAAATTGTTAATTTAACATTACAGTATTAGTTGGCTTTCCTGAAAGAGATAATTAAAATGTTACTTCGCTACTTCTGGAACCCCGTTGTATCTGCCTGGCAAGCGAGGCAATGTTATTCACATTAACTTGCACCCTATCTGCCAGTCTCATCTTTGATTCGATGAACAGGCTACGCGCGCTTGTGCTGGACGCTGAAGCCATGTTGTATTGTTTTTCATTAATTGTCGGGTAGGTCTTGCTCTTAATATTATCCAGGATAGACCGTGCGTTGTGTTGATCTTATAAGAGAAACTATTTCATTATCTGAAAACATTATATTGTACAATCGAAGACAATGTTTCTCATAATTTATCAGCACGCTACCTTAAAGATGCCCTTTATATATGAACGTTTTTATGCATTTGACGTTTCGTTGAGATGTGTCATGTCTGAATATCTGAAAAGTAAGAAATCGATTCGTACACACAGCGTCACAAATGCCTCACAGCGAAATTTGAGGTGCAATCGATAGATCTATTCTTTGCACTATATTTTTGCACTTAAAATGAAATAGAAATAGTATAAATTAAACGTTGGAGAGAGAGAGAGAAAACAACTAAACAGTACAGAGAACGGTGATGTAAAGAATAAACATGTCGAGTTTGTTTACATTTTTTTTGCACTCATAATGAAACAGAAGCATGCAATTAGACATCAGAGAAAGGAAGAGAAAAGGTGAAACATACATAAAATTTTGCTGCGAAGAACAAACGTTCTGTCAAGCGCATTAAAAACCGTTGCATGAAGTTGTATTCAAGTGCGAGAGTGTAATAAAGCACTGCAATCTTAAGGTACCATTACATGAGAGCGTCAAGTCTGTCTAGAGATTTATACCGATTTAATATTGAAATGTTGAAATCAGATCGTGCTTGATTAATATACATAGAAATCGCAAAAAAAAAGAGAAAATTGATTTCACGCAATTTATTTTAATTTTTTTATTGTTAAATAACTTCATACGCGGTAGCCTTTAACTTGCACTATCTGTACCGTGTGGTGCAAAGGGCGAACAAATGGACTTCACGCACGTCGGAAATTCTAACCACGCGAGAAAAATATAACCTGAAAAACGCACTTATTTTATAATTTTTAATCTATTTTATAGTTTTAAAAAGGTATTCCTGCTATATTACCTAAAGGAAATCGAATTCTTCGAATCTGGAGTTGGCTAAGAAAATACACTCATACATACACTCAAAAATATTATTTAAATTCATTTTATATTCGAAGACCGTATACACACAGAAGGTACATTGTTTATGAAGGACCAGACAGGTAATTCCACTAAACGTTTGTAATAATTTAACATACAATTATTAGCAAAGCAGAATGTCTAATTCCCAAAAGTTTGTATTTTTTTCTAATATCAAAATAAGTACAATATATTTTCAAATAAAGTCTAAAATTTTGACTGTTTTTGTAATGTTGATAACCTTTTTAAACTTTGTTAAATAATACAAAACTTTGCATGCATGATTATTAGTTGATTAGAAAGAAACGAATAAACTTTATAAGACGAATTGTGTTTTATATAGAATTTTACATAGATTTATCTATTGATTTATAATGATAACATAATTTTAAAAGTTAAGATGCTAACCTAGTAAAACTGACTCATGTTTAATTATATTTGATTGTATTGATAGCCTTATCAGCAATATCAACATGGAATGTGACACTATCAGTAAAGCGAAAAAACATACTAACAAGAATATCAAGAGCAAGATACAAATGTTACAGGACAAAAATATTGATTTGAAAAAAGAATTTAGGAACAAAGATACCAGCGAATGCAAGAAAAAGAATATGGTAAATATGCAGTATAAATGCTAAATTATGGCCCAAATTTATACATATATGAAAAAATTTTATAATGTATTACTATTAATAAAGTAAAAGTTTTCTATCACAAATTATTCTGTTTTATTTAAATTATTAGGAATTGAAGAACATCCATAAACTTAAATTAAAGGATGATATTGAGAAAGAGACAAAGACGTTACAGAATGAAAATAATTATGTGAAGAAAGTATTGAAGAATAAAGATATCTATGTAATTAAATGCAAGAAAAAAAATATTAGGAATGAGATGAAAGCATCACAGGAGGAAGATAGTGAGTCGACGGATAAATCGGAAAATGAAGACGAAATTATGAATAAAAATGTCCGGAACAGGAAAAGAATATTGTCAGATCAAGATAGTGACTCGAAGGAAGAATCAGAGAAGAAACATACTTACAAAGTTAAATGCAAGAAAAGAAATATTCAGAATGCAATAAAAGTATCACCGAATAAAGATAATAATTCAGTGGAAAAATCTGGAGATACTTGTGAAATTATACATAAGGATAGAGATAACCGAAACAAAACAGAAACATTGGAGGATAAAGATGATAATTTAAAGAAGGAATTGAAGAACGATACCCATAAACTTAAAATAAAGGATAATGATATTGGGAAAGAGACAAAGACGTTACAGAATGAAAATAATGATGTGAAAAAAGCATTGAAGAATAAAGATATCTATATAGTTAAATGCAAGAAAAAAAATATTAGGAATGAGATAAAAGAATTACAGGAGAAAGATAGTGATTCGACGGATAAATCGGAAAATGAAGATACCCATGAAATTAAGAATAAAAATATCCGGAACAGGAAAAGAATATTGTCTGATCAGGATAGTGATTCGAAGGAAGAATCAGAGAAGAAAGATACTTACAAAGTTAAATGCAAGAAAAGAAATATTGAAAATGCAATAAAAGTGTCACCGAATAAAGATAATAATTCAATGGAAGAATCTGGAGATACTTGTGAAATTATACATAAGGATGGAGATAACCGAAACAAGACAGAAACATTGCAAGATGAAGATGATAATTTAAAGAAGGAATTGAAGACTGATACCCATAAACTTAAATTAAAGGATGAAAATATTGGAAAAGAGACAAAGACGTTACAGAATGAAAATAATTATGTGAAGAAAGCATTGAAGAATAAAGATGTCTATGAAGTTACATGCAAGAAAAAAAATATTAGGAATGAGATAAAGGTATCACAGGAGAAAGATAGTGATTCGACGGATAAATCGGAAAATGAAGATACCCATGAAATTAAGAATAAAAATATCCGGAACAGGAAAAGAATATTGTCTGATCAGGATAGTGATTCGAAGGAAGAATCAGAGAAGAAAGATACTTACAAAGTTAAATGCAAGAAAAGAAATATTGAAAATGCAATAAAAGTGTCACCGAATAAAGATAATAATTCAATAGAAGAATCCAAAGATACTTGGAAAATTAAACGTAAGGATGGAGATAACCGAAACAAGACAGAAACATTGGAAGATAAAGATAATAATTTAAAGAAGGAATTGAAGAGTGATACCCATAAACTTAAAATAATGGATGAAGATATTGGAAAAGAGATAAAGACATTACAAAAAGAAAATAGTGACGTGAAGAAAGCGTTGAAGAATAAGGATACCTGTGAAGTTAAATGCAAGAAAGAAAATATTGGGAATGGGATAAAAGCATCACAGGAGGAAGATAGTGATTCAACGGAAAACTCGAAAAACGAAGATACCAATGAAATTGAATGTGTGAATGAAAATATCCAGAACAAGAAAAAAATGTTGCAGGATGAGGATAGTAATTTAAAAAAGGAATTGGAGAATGATACTCATAGGGGTAACGGGATAAAAATGTTACAGAATAAAAATAATGACGCAAAAGAAGCATTGAAAAATAAGAATACTCGTAAGGCTGGATCTGATGAAGATGTGAAGGAAGAATATTGCAGTGATGCAACATATCTAGCGCGGCAAATGACATCGGCAGAGAAACTGGGTCAAGCAGAATCAGAAGTAATAATCTTGAAAGAAATTCAATTTAATAAGACTTTCGTGAATAAAATATATGAGCTATATTTTCTATTGCAGCAATTGTATAATTTAAATGTGCAATTGAGACATGCAGTACCACCACAACATGAGATTGAAACACGAGCTGGCTCTCACATGCCAACACGAGAGGAAATAGAACAGTTTGAGAAAATAATATCAAGAAAAAGGGGCTCGTATTCTCTTGAAGAGGATAAGATCATCGCTGATAATTGGAAAGCATTTTGCAAGGTTAGTATGCAAAATGTAATTCCTATTCGCTTGTTTAATTCTTAGAAATATTTTAAAAATAGGATTTAAAAGTTTTCCATAATATATGTATATACAGAAGTTATTTATAATGTTAATTTTGAAACAGCTACATAACTGGGACATAAAAATGGTTAAACCATTTTTACAATTAAGAATCAACAGATTGACATACATGCGTAATACCACAGAAAGACGAAAATTTGTACAATTTTTGGCCGCTGATTTACCAAATAGAACTTTGTATAGTGTTTACCATAGATTTAGAAATTTGTACGAGGATAATGTCCAAAGAAGGTAATATATAACAAAATATATTCATATATATAATACTTAATTACTTGTATATGTACTCTTGTATAATTGCAAAATAAATGTTAAGTAAATTAATTTGTTACAATAAAATTAACATTTAAATTAAAATGGCTAGGTATAAACCTGAAGAAGATGAAATGATAATAAATCATTTAGAACATAATCCATCTCTTGATAGAAGACGCAAGTATTCTGACTTGGCTAAAGTTCTTCGAAGAACAAGACACTCCATTTGGCGACGTTATCGAATATTAAAAAAGAAAAATGAAAAATATGAGGATGATTAATGTATTTATTTCTAATATGCATGTATTATCTAATAAAAGTTTATTTTTATCAAGATGTATATGTATATATGTATATGTATATACATATATTTATTTATGCATGACCAGGCACTAGGGAAAATGAGAAACTCGGTAAATATATATATTTTGATTGATAAAAAACCATTTAATTATATATTGATAAGATGACGAGATCTATGTTGCAACAAGATTTACGGACTGAAAAACTACTTTAATTAACAGTACAAAAAATATAATAAAATTATATATATATATATATATATATAAGCTAAGATTTTAAAATACAAACTTTACTTCACACTCAGCGTTCAGGAGAATAAGATTTACAAATTTATCATTATCATTAAATATTTAAATGAATGATGATCAGTCTCGCCTATAACCTGCTATTATATATATAATGCAATTAATATTATTTATATGTATATTTGTACATTCTTCACTTATTTTTTTGCTTATTTTTATAAAATTGTCGTTTTCGTCGTTTCGTTTGATGAAAAATTAAATTTTAATGTTTTAAATATTTTTGCCAAGAAATGCGTTTTTACTAATTAACGAATAATATAAATTAATCATTCATATAATTACTTTCAAATACAATATTTTCGATTAAAAGAATATTATATATATCGGTGTACCTATATTATACATATATCTAACATATAACGTTAAGATTTTCATTTTTAACAAAGTTAGAAAATATGATCGCATAATTCTTCGTGTGATGACATTTATCATCATGGTAATTATTTTATATATCCTACGTGATTCTCTTGTAAATGTGTATATATATATAGCATGAATATGATTATCATTCATTTAATCATGATGTTTTCTGATGATGGAATATATGTCGATTAAGTTTGTTAAATGAGTAGATCGTATCGACTTCTTTCATTCAGTTATCATGTACACACACGATAGTCACAGCCCAGAAATTGTATACCTGATATTACACGTCTAGCGCTACCATTCCTGCATATCAATTGTTAAAATTTTTTATATGCACTTTAAAAATCAAGTGATTAATAAACATAATAATTAATAAACACATTGCGCGTCATTTTTTATAAATTTTTCATTATTCGTAGAAATTTCTAAATCTAAGAAAGAAAAAGATATACCTACGTTTCCATTGAATGTTTAAATGTTGTATTTCTGTTTTTTTTTTTATCAACATTGTGAGTTATTTATCTTCTTAATTCTCCATTAACTTCTCTATTAATTCTCAAATTGACTCTGATAAATAATCGGATAAATATGTATTGACGAGGAAAAAAAATGAAATTCCGCTATATGGAGAAAATCAACTCCTAAAATAACACAATAATGTAAACAACTATCATGTAATACGTGGTACAACAAGATCTGGATTATATGAATACATACAAAAATATATATATATATATATGTACACATGTTGAAATATGTGGAGTCCACAATATTCATACCTACAATATCAAATAATAAAAAAATAGTTCCCAATTTTAATAATAGTAATTATTCCATTTTGAAAACTCTTCCTTCCTTCCTTCCTCGTGAACACGAGTTTAATTTTATTACATCACGAATACTCACGTTCTGTTCTTAAAAGCAAAGCATTAATGTCTTTCGAGCGCTGTGTATGCCCGAGGAACGTTTTTCATTATTAAAAAAAAAGAGCTGCGTATATATTTACAGTGATGACATGTAGTTGCATGCGTTTCGTGCGTAGGATTTACAGCTGCGTGGCAACAGCTTGTACATACACAACATCCGTTACAGACACTCGCGGATAACGCTTGTAATCTGTGACCCCCACCTCGTCATTCTTAGAACATTTGACCTATCACAGCGACCGGTCGCACCCCCGCCCCATTATTCACGTTATTCATATTCACGTGGATATGTGTAACTGTGTGTGGTATGTGATGATGATTGTGATCATCGACAATCATCTCGCCGTACTGGGCGCGGCAGCGCTTCTGGTGCGCGAAGAGGCTGCCGCTGTGGCTATACGCGGCGCCGCACGTCTTGCACACGTACGGCTTCTCGCCGGAATGAGTGTACGTGTGCTCCTTCAACGTGCTGAGCCGCTTGAATGCCTTGCCGCAGGTTTTGCACAGATAATTCGCCTCGCCGGTGTGCCGGGTCAAGTGGCGGCGGAAAGCCGAGCTCACTGCGAACGCGGCGCTACACACGTGGCAGACAAATGGCTTGTCGCCCGTGTGAATGCGAATGTGATTCGCCAAGCTCGTCGTGGTCGTGAAGCCGCTGTTGCACGTCTTGCACACGTGCGGCTTGATGCCAGTGTGAGTCCGCATGTGATACGTGAGGGACGAATTGCTCGGGTACACCTTGCTGCAGATGTGACACAGATACTCGCGCGGCACCTTCTCCTTCGGCTTGTGCGTTCTCTGATGGAGAACGAGACGCGCCTGACTGGCGCAGACCTTCCGACAGATCTCGCAGGTGACGGGCTCGGCCTTCGGCTTGTGCATCGACACATGCCGTCGTAGACCTTTCTTAGTGGCCATGACTTTGTCGCAGTGCTGGCACTTGTATTCTCCGGATCCCTCCTCGTCGCTCTCCTCCTTCTTGACGCTCTCGCTCTCTGCCGGCGGTTCCGTCGTGTTGCCTGGCACATCGTCGTCGTCCGAATCGTACAGCTTGTTGTCGTCCACCAAATTATCCAACAGCCCGTGCCCATGCTTCTCCGCGTGCTTTTTCAACGTGTCCGGCCTGAAAAACCACTTCTTACATACGGTGCAGGAGTACTTCTTGTCGCCGTGCACGAGGGCGTGTCTTCTCAGGTTCTTCAAGGATGAACAATATTGGTCGCAAAACTCGCACTTGTACAACTCGGGCGCGTTCTCGAATTCGTCTGCTTCGTTCGCAGGTCCGGTCTCGTCGTCGGTATCGTCCTCAATCTTGAATTCTTTTTTCGGTTCCTTATTATCCTTTCGTTCGCTCGTGTTGATCTGCTTAATCATATCGTTCACCTTCTCCGTGTGCGACTTTAAGTGTCTCACGAGACTCTGAGACTTGGAGAAGGACGCGTGACAAAGCTGACACGCATGCGGCTTCGACGTATGAATCTTCTGGTGATTTTCCATGTTCTCCTGTTTGTAAAACATCTTCAGACAGACGTCACATTTGTACTTTTTCTCGTGGACCAGCGAGTGCTTCTTCAAACCTTTCTGCGTGGCGTACTGCTTGGAGCAGACCTTACACTTAAATTTCGACTCCACTGAATCTTGACTGTCGCTGCTGGGCTCGTAATAATTGTCAGCGATCTCGTCGTCGCTATACGTCTTGGCAGCTGCCGATTTCGTCTTTCTCGCAGACGTACGCGTCTTCTGCGGGACGCTTTCCTCCTCTTCTATATTATCGTTGGACAAACTTTCACTGACGAACTGCTCCTCCTGATCCACATCGTTCTTCTCTACATACTGCTCGGCCTCCTTCATATTGTCATCCTTGTTTTGTAAATTGATGATGTTAGATGTATCCTGCGCGTCTTCCTGTGTTATCGTCATTTGGTGAACCTCAGTCTCCGATATGCAAGACTCTTTCCCCACCTCTTTACCACCTTCAAACCCAATGGAGCAAATGAACAGTTTTTCATCTGGCATTTGAATCTGATTAGCAGTTAAACTGACTTCATTTCTGGAGAATGAATCAGTGGTTTGTATGTACTCTTGCGCATTTGCAACAACTTGCATGTCTTCCTTTACAAAATAGTCCTCCTGGAAGTGGTCCGACTTTTTCGAAAACACAAATCTCGTTTGTAGATCTGTCTGCGTACAAGAATCCTGAAAATCCTGAAAAATTGTAATATGTATATATATATATATATTATTATATATTTTAATACACAAGCAAATTATATAATTTAATAAAGTGATGTTTACCGTGACAGGCTTAATACATTTGGCAGGTTTATTGTAGTACATGCGCAGCCTAGCGTCAGAATGTTGACACTGTTGTCTGAACTCGTGGGCAACACTGGCTTTATAAATACAAATGTCGCATATCAAGGAAGGTAATCCATCCTGCTCGTCTATCTCGATAGAGCCACAAACTTGTATTTTTTGCGAGAGACTTGTGAGATCATTCACTTCTTGCGTAGAGGTGAAAATTGATGACAAATTGGTACTCTCAGTGAGACAGATCCTGCATACTCTGTCCATATTAATTGGCAGGGTAAAGTAACCCGAAGTCATTGTTCTGTCGAGGACAAAACTTTCACCTGTGACTAATTATCTGTAAGACAAAAAATGAAGAAAATGAAGAAAAGTATTCTCCTTTGTAAAATATAATTTTAATTATACATCTAATTGTATCAAGTACAGTCATATCCAGTAAACACCAACAGTCACATTGCATCAATATAATTTCCTATGATATAAATGTATTGGGTTGGAACAAAAGTTCGTAGTAGTGCTTTTTAAGTGAAATTCAAAGACAATATAGATATTTGTATACACTATTTTCCAGCAATGACACTGTGTAACACAGTGTACGTCCTTGTTATTTGCTAAATATTAAAGATGAAATAATGCACTGTATTACAGTGTCGTTGCTGAAAAGCACACAGTGAATCATTTCATCTCTCTTTAACATTCAGCGAACAATAAGGACGAAATGATACACTGTGTCATACAGTGTCGTCTGTGTACATTGCAGGAAAGCACCCAGATTTATTCAACCACATATATCATTTTATTCCACCATTTCACCATTTTTGAAGCAGCTTCATGATGGCTCCCCATCCTCCATCCTCCCAAAACTAGGCAGCTTTTTGAATGAAGGAAATTATTGAAAAACACTACAAACTTTTGTGTTCCAACTTGATAATATAATATACACATGTACAAATGTAACGATACTGTTGGTAGGAAATTATAATATTGATGAAATGTTACTGTTAATTGATGCTTACTGGGTAATTATACCAACTCCTAATAATCTCATACATACATGTATTAAATGACAAGGAAAGCTTTCCCCGTCTAGTAACAATAACGCAAACAAAGTACAGACGGCATCGTCGCAATATGTTGCGTTAACGTCGCGCGGCACGTCGGGCGAGCGCTTTCGCACGGCATCGCGGTGCAATCGACGAGGCAATTTGACAAATCTCGCGACGTGAGATACCAAACACCGCCGGGTCGGATCTCGGCGGCGGGAGCAGCCGTGCGAAACGTGAACTCGCGTCGTGATGCCGCGGCGTAACGACGACGCCGCGAGAGGCATTTCCCTGCGTCGCGCGAATTCCGCGCGGCGCACCGGGAGAGATAAGGGAATTAAATATACAAATACCGGAGCGGTTCTCAACCTCCGACGCGGGGCGCGTATCGTGCGTCGTGCTCCCCCCCTTCCCTCTCTAGCGGATGCAGCTGCCGCTGGAGACGGACAGTGACGCCCAAGTGGAGCCCCGCGTCCTCTCGGTTCTCGAGAGAAAGAGAGACACGGGCCACGGCCTTTTCTTCCCCCTTCGTTCTCGTTTTCAGGGCGCTGCGCGCTCGCGACGGCCTCGCGTCGCAGCACGGAGGCGCGATGCGCGCCGCACCATGATCGATCCGGCGAGACGACCCCGCGACGGACTCCGGCACTCTCTTTAATTCCCGATCCCCGGCTCCGCTCTGGCCTTTGTCTCTCGGCGGCTCCGTTCCCGAATCTCCGGCACGGCGCGGATCCGCGGGGGCCCGCGAAAAGTTGAGAGCAATCTGAGACTGAACGCCCCCGACGGCCCCGCCAGTGTGGGTGAGTCAATACAAAGAAGAGATCGTATGTATATACACGTGTAAGCGCGACGGCCGGCTTCGATTAATTGGTCAGCGACTCGCCGTCTCTTTCTAACCTCTGTTAAGCCTTGTGTTCACGATGCTAGAACTCGGTCCGAGAAATTTGTAGCCAATCAACTTGCAGCTTTTACGGAAAAGTGGCAATTTTATTGGCTACACGTTCTCGGACCGAATTCTAGCATCGTGGACATAATGGCTGCGTTCAACAGAACAAACCGCTTAGTAAGCGCTTTGTGATTCTTTAATACGATTGGTTTCTACACTTAGATCCAAAGAAAAACCAAAGGTAAGAGCCAATTATTTTAAAGAATCACAAAGCGCTTACTAAGCGGTTTGTTCTGCTGAACGCAGCCAATGGCTATATCAGACTACGGATTGAGATTGAAATTGGATTGGAATTTGGCCAATCAAAACATTGTTCATAGAATTACTTCATATTAGCTTTATACTGATTGATCAAATTTCAATCTAACCTCAATCGCAATTCGTGGTCTGATACAGGCTTAAGGTGGAAGCACATAAAATTGCATAAGCCATAAGCAGAATGTGCAGATACCATAGCGCATGGGTATGGTATCTGAATTTCTAATCTACACAAAAATACATAAGCATAGTCACAAGCATAATTCATTGTAGGACCTCCGTTTATTTAGCAGACAAATTAAAAATTTTTTATTTTTTATTGTTGTAATCGTTTGGGAATTATTTGGGCAAGTTTAGAAAAATATTATCATAATTTGGGAAATAATATTTTATTTATAATCGATGAAAATTAATTTAGCGTTTAGTTAGCAGACATAATAAAGGAAAAAAAAATTTTTTTTAGCAATCAACTAGAAATTATTTGGGAAACATGTCTGAAAAGTTTCAATATTTAGGAAATAATAATTTCGTTGTAATAATTAAATTTAATATCTGAAAATCAATTTCACCATTATGCGAAAATATTGGAACGTTCCAGCTGCGCACATTCCAATTATGATAATATTTTCCTAAACTTGCCCAAATGATTCCCAAACGATTACAACAATAAAAAATAAAAAATTTTTAATTTGTCTGCTAAATAAACGGAGGTAAAGAAATATATGAGAAATATATGAGAAGAAATATACCTGAGAGCGGTCATCCTGGCCTTTTTCGTGAGACCAATTGTTGGCCTAGCATCCGCGCCAAACGTGGATGTAGAACTACGTGGCCACGTTCTCTGTCGATAAATCGCTTCGTTGTATGGTGTTTCGCCGAGCTAAATCCATGTCGATAAATCACTTTTTGGTGTTTTTATGCCATATATCTACAATTTGTGGATATTCCGCGAATTTTATTAATAAATTATTAATAAAAATCATGAAGATTTGATCATCACAGATTTAACTTACGACGGGAAAACATACTCGTGTTCAAATTGAAATTCACATTGTTAGGATCCGAGGGCGGAATATAATATTTTAGTTGTGATAAATCGCAACGATATTGCAAATCATCTATCAATCAAATCAATACTAAAATATTCGATCAATTTGGGTATTAGAATTGGAGCTGTAGCCTGGTCAGGATATATTTGAAAGCACATCTTATTATTTCTGTAATGATAGCACAAAATCTCGTTTTAAAATCTATAAGAATTTTCGACTTTTACACTGATACTGCGATAGTATGAATTTTTGCTGGATTATATACATCTAAAGGACATTTGAGGCAGAGAATATTAGAATGTTTACACACAATATTATATTTTGTAGGTATATAGAAATGGAGGATACCTGATGCGATGGATATACGATAGTAATTGTAATATTTACAAAATTAGCGTAATAATTTATCATAGACATCTAGACCGATGAAATCTGCAATTAAATTTATTCCAACAAGTAACGTAACGACTAATTATCCCGCCAATATTCTATCCTTTGTGTACGCTGTATTTAAATTTATTTCAATTTATGACTATAGTGTTTTAATATATGTAATATAAGCAAATAAATTTGGGAACTGTTGTAATAATATAATTCTTTATATAATTATACGCGTACATCGATATAAAAATGCATTCTATCCGATATTTCCAACAGGCACGGCAGCAGTTTTAATTAAAATCCGTTCATCTAAGACTTATTATTTTATTATTATTTTACTAAACTTTATTTTAAAATATTTTTAAAATGTCAAAACCAATCGTAGTTAATGTTGTCTCCACTTTTGAATTTTTGTCATCATTCCGCGGAACACGATCGACGCAAGATAGACGATCTCGAGTTGAACGGCATCGCGACGTCAGTAATCGTCGTTAATTAATTAACGTAAATATAATTATCGTTCACTTGTATTTAGCTATATCTTAGAGTATTTGAAATCCGTGCAATGCAAATTTGCTCGTAAAACAACGAAATTTCGTCGAAATTTCACGTATTGATCAAGATCTATGACGCGAGCGAACCGCAAGGAGACGATCGTATCGCGCTCTGCGAGCGGTCCACCTTTAATTTTAAATCATATTCAATCGTTCGTAATGTATTTGTACATATTTTAATATTAGCCGAGGAATTTATTATTCCTCTTTCAAACTTTCTCATACTTGAATAATCGGTGTAATGTATGTATGACCATTTAATTCATTCATTTCATTATACAGAGAATTCAGGTAATTTATTGGACAAAGCGCAAAAAATGCGCGAGTGCGTAGTATTCGAAAAAAATTTACGCAGCATTGCGAATAATTAATAATGTATAGTTTTATACAATTTTACATAAGATTTATTTTACATTGACAGATAGTTTAATTTTATATAAGATTTACATAAGAGTTTGAGGACTGTGCATATTATTTTAATTAATTAATTTTCTTTTACATTTACAGGAAAAATCTATCGCGGTAATTTAAATGTCACTTGTACATTATCGTTGTTATTATTAGATTGACAATTTGAAATACAAGTAATTGATTCGAGCGATGGAAATCTGTAATATAAAAATTCGTGATATATTGAAAATAATATTCAGCGTTAGCGCGGGGCACTCGACGGCGCGTCACACGGCGCTGGCACGGCGCCTGCGCGCCGCTGACTCGGCGGCGGTAGGCGGCTCGACGCGCCCGGCGCGCCGCTGACTCGGCAGTTCCCGCGCAGCCGGCGCAGCAGTTGTATCGAGCGCTGACTTACTTGATCGACCGTCGGGCTCACAGGGATCGAAGGTTCGTTTACCGAACGCGATATTTTACGAAATACAAATTATTTCGCTGTCGCGCGACGATTCAATTGGATTGATTTGTGATACAAGCATAGTGTTTGTAATTTTTATAATGTGTAATCTTCGTAAATCTCTCGTGCAACGAATCACGCTATATCGAAGTGAAGTTAACAGTGCTATTTTCGACGCCGGCGACGAATGAAAGAATGTTGCAAGTGCGAATGGATTGAGTGGCATCGCCATACGCTCGCGTAGTGAAATATAACTGTGCTGCTTGGAGATTCGCGTTAATCGAGTGTCACATGTGTCAGGATTTATATCGGCGATCTCCTTCAAGGCTCACGAGATTCGAGAAAGTGACGGCGAACGTACTTTGCAGTGCTATGTCGTGGCTGTGTCTTCAAGATTTTCGTAAGTCCGCCTATTCATTCTCGTTATAAGTTATAATGTGAAATGATGATTGCGTTCGGAAAGTCACAAACTGCTCGCGTCTTTCGAAACACGGAAAATGAAAAAGAGTGCATGGGAACGCGCGGTTCTTCATCGTTGCTCATTGCGATCGTAATTTTCGTGATTGAGTGTTCCGTGTAACGAGACGCGATCATATTTTACAAACAATTAACTGTCGACTGTGTGAATAATTCACTCTCTCGATCAACGATCTATAGAACGTGAAAATTATAAATCGAATTATTTTAACAGTGCAGACGGACGTTGACTCGCGTAGTGTCGCGTCAACATTTCGCGTCGCCATGAACGCGGTGAACACGCAACGCGACGAATCGGAATAATACGCGGCATCGCGGTTCTCTCAAATTTCGACGAGAAATCTTTACTAGAAAACATTTAAATATTTCGGAGAATATGACGTCATTGTGTTCGAAGAATGATACGCGGCGCGCTTTGTCAGGACAGGTCAGCGAGCAGTGTAGTGCCGTTCTGTGCGTCGTAACCTTGAGATTTCTCTCGAGATCGCTCTTTTCATATACAATACGCATTTACGCATCGCGCGGTGTTGTTCGGCAGTATCGAAGTGATGTGAGTGACTTGATTGAAAAGTGCGAACTTGTCACGCAATCCCGTCGTTCGTGTGCGAATCGAAGTGACACGTACGCGACACGCGACGGCAGTGGCGAACTTGAATCGCAATTTCGCATATTTTCGCACGATCGCGTTGTACGCAACGTTATCGTTCCATTCTAAAAAACGCGCGTCGTCCTTGCGAACACGTCGCGCGAGTGAAATTAGTTATTACGTTACAATTAACGAACTCTATGTGACGGATATTTCGCGAGCTCCATTCGTTCGTTACGTTAGAGATTAATAAAAAAATGAGAGTTCGCGTATATCGTTCCATTGGCACATTCTTCGTGCTAGTATGTATTTTTTTAATTTGACACTATTCTCGTGAAATTTTCTTCGCGTGCATTAATTTTTTATTCGATTTAAACGTTATAATTCCGACTGTCTTACCATTTGCGGAGAATACGGAGTAACACGCGAATCGCCAGCTAAATCGTTTAAAGCAGTGAAGTGTCATACATGTCACGTGTGAAACATTTCATAAATATTTTGTATTAAGTATTTCGCGAAAAAGTACATCGCATTTTTAACATCGAAAGTGTCGAATCCGTAAATATATCGTACGATTTTACTGTTATTAAATTAATACAATTAAAATCGTAAGTGGATACGTTTATATAAAATATTACGTTAAAGATTTAAAAATTTTCTTTAACGGAGTTTTAAGACGTTGCGTATTTAACAAAACGAAAGATTTCGATGTATAAATTGCGTTTTGTTTTTCAACTTTGCAGTTTCTTCAATTTCGGAAGTGCCGTACAAGTTTCGCGAGTGAATGTTACGTGAGTGCAAGGAATCTGAGAGGAGGAGGAGGAGGAGGCTTGGGAGACATCGAGAGAGACGGCGGAGCAACTATGAGGTAAGCGATATTTTATTTTATTTCATATTTGCTTTTTTATATTATTATGTCTTACGTATGTATATATCCGTGTATGTGAAATTAATAAGTTCCGAAATATTTATAATATATCGTTCTCCGTTCTCCATTTTAAAATATTTTCATTTGAAATAATTACATATATGTATTCTAATATAAAATTAAGTTAATTTTAATAATATTCGTACAAAGTCTTGTGAATGCAGATAGCACAACGCTAAGATAATATAATAAGAAGATATAATAATAGATAGTTACAAAATTTAACATTTGCAATATTGAAATTAAAATTATACTTTTCATTTACCTTTCTTTACCTTGAATTTTTTTTTCATTTGATTGAGTAAGATTATAAAAATTATTTTTTTTCCGAGAAATATCACTGAATTTTTCAATTACACGCATACATTTTATTTTTTTTTGAAGAATTATATAAAACGATTTATTTGAAAATTACTAATTTTATAATATTATCTATACTGAAATATATACACATATGTATACTACTATTAGTTTTCTTCAATAATATTTTCGTAGCTCGTTTATTTATATTGATATACATATGATTTTATATTACCTAGTACAAAGTAAAATATTCCCTCCCATGGGTACGACCTTGGCGTGGTGGGAGGGCCCTAGTACTCAAAGAATATTACCCAAGCAAAACTTTGTTCTGCTTGGACAATATTCAGAGGAAGCTAACGTACCCTCGTCGTCGATTTAATTAAATGAACGAACCGCAGCCGATTTATCGGGTTTGCTTCGGGAGTGCCGAATTCAAGTAATCGGACGAATAAAACTTATATAAAAAATAAGCGTTTGTAATTAATAAAGCCGCGTTCGCGAGTGCGCGTAATAAGTAAATTTATGGCCAAAATAATTTTGGCATTTTGCGTGTGTCCTGTGGAAGAACAAGTATCTGAGAGGAGGAGAAGGTCTAGGACAGACATCGGGCCTCGGCGTACCAACATTTGGGTGAGTATTGTCTCTTATCTATATGAAATTAGTAGTATTTCTGATTAAATTAAATTATTTCATCTGAATAAATTAATAATTATAAGAGAAAGGGTAATTATCTAAAAATTTTATAATAGTTTTTCATTCTTATAAAGATATTTTCAAACAATATATAATTGTCTTAGTAAATATTTCACTTAAAGTCCCGAATTAAATTTTTATAAATGAGTATAAGAATTAGTTTTTTAAACATTGATTGTTTTGAACGTTTTTTTAATGTAAATTTTATATTTGTATGTTGCAGTGCCATTGCCTGATGACAACTCCCGAATATCCTGAGAGGAGGAGGAGGTCTAGAACAGACATCGGGCTCCGGCGGAGCAACCTTGGAGTGAGTATCATTTATATTAAATTAATAGTTCTTTCCTATTTATTTTTATTTATCTCGGTAAGTTAGAAATAACTAGAAAAAGCGAAATTTTTAATTTTATTGTACAAAAGTTCATTTTGACAAAAATAATTTTCGAAAATAGATAATTGTATGAGTATTTTATTAAAATATGCTTATTAAAATAAAAATTATCCTTTGAAATGTTGATTATTTTGAAAGCTTCTTTAATTTGAATTTTGTTTGTATGTTACAGTATCATCGTAGCTGCATTGCAGAGTAACGCAATTTCCGCACGTTGCGCATCAGATCGGTGAGTTAAAAATTTCTTAAGATACATGTTTATTTCCCTAAGTAGGGCTATTTTCTTGCATAAGCGACAAAAAATTTTTTTATTAAAATTTTAATTGCGCGCATATAACTCCCAGTTAATATATTTCCCACATCTCAAGCGGGCTTATGATATCCCACTGGATTAATTAATAAATCTAATAAATCACGTCGCGATTTCTTCATTAAAAATTTATTTATTAGATTGCAACACGAGTAGGTAGAAAAATGAATAGGACAGTAGATAAAAATACGGGCAGGTAGAGATTCGAATAGGCAGAAACGGGGGAACATAATTTGATATATGTATAGTTGAAAAAATCGGGTAGAAGTCTATAATAGACGGAATCATTGGACGGAGAGGAATTTTTTAGAGGATAGGCGATGCATTGATTTCTGAAGAATTCGTACTCCGAATTTCATTGTCATCGAATCCCTCGCAACTCCCGGGACCGGCCTGGGGGCCGGTCTTTTGAATATTTTTTACCTCGTAGAAAAAATGAATAAATTATATGTAATTTTTTATAAAAGAAATATATTGTAGCTACATAATTTTATTGTATTATATTATATTTTTACTTTTATATTATAATATACTCTTTTTTTTGTAATTTGTAATATTATTGTATGTAAAATAAATAAATGTAAAATTGAAAAATAAATTAATAAAAATATAAAAAAATGTGTTGTAAAAAAAGAGGACCGTCGTGTGGAAACGGCGAGGGTGGTGGAGGGCCTCTATAAGTTGACATGTTTCTACCGGATAAAAGTTTAGTTAAAATCTAAGTTAAGAACTAACATTTCACTTATAACTTAGAAAATACGAAGTCAAAAATGCATTTAATCGCAATTCTGACATTCGGTACAATCATGTCGGCCTTTAAAACAATTAGTTATATCTTTTCCTCTTTTTCGTTCACAGCATCAGATTATCGTTAAAGAAAATTAAATTGTGCATTATCAGACGAAACCGTATGCAATTAATAGTTAATCGTAATTAATCCTGTCAAATATTTTATTTGACATTTGTTATAATGTAAGTATTTCGTTTGACTGACTGCGCTAACGCATCAGTGTCAACAATAATAAGGATATAGCTTCTTTTGAACAAGAAATATCACATCGCATATTCAATATAATTTTGAAAGAATTTTTAAGATATCTGCGTATGTGAACAATTTGTCCGTTCCATTTACCAATGCATCAATCGAATAAATAATCGCGGTTACTCTGTTATTAATGATTTATTAATAAACTTCGCGGAATATCCATAAATTGTAGATTCCTCATTTTTCTATCAATAATATTTGTATTGTAAATTACGTTGAAAGACAATTGAGGATATATTTAATTATTTAATTAGGTATAAGGTAAACAAATGTTATTGTTGCTGTGAAGAAAACAGAAGATATCGACGCAGCTCGTGAAACGTAGATGGTTCTTTCCGCGAAGGCGGAGGATGGATATCGCCAGTCCTACTCCTCAGGATTTGCAGACGAAGCTTTATTTTCTGGTGGAACAGCTGCAACACATGGCCGGGGAAACATGGGCACATGCCGCCCAAGTATCAGATGCGACTACCGTACGAATTATTGTCCGGCCTGGCGAATTCTCTGTTGAACGATACGATCTTTGAGATAGTGAAGGGTCTGATGGAGATACAGCACGTCACCGAGAAGCATCTCTTCCAACAGCAGCTGCAGCTTTTGAATCAACAGAAGATCGAGTGCCAGGAAGCGTTGACGGCAACGATGACAGAGGAAGAGGTAGCTTTGATAAAAGCAACACTTGCCAAGAAGCACAAGGAGGAGCTGAAGCAAATGGACATGAAATTGGTCCTGCAACTCGATCAGAAGGTGGCTGACCAGCAAAGCATATTGGAGAAGACTGGAATACCTGGATTCTACGTGACGAGCAACCCAATGGAGATTCAAGTACAGATGAGTCTGTGTGACTTCATAATTAGGCTCAGCAAGATGGATATACCAACTTGACGCGAATGTAAAATTCTCTTTTTATACAATTTCCATTTAGCCATTTATCACTTACATGTAGCAATTATGTCATTACACTATTATGATCACATTTGTTATTTATTAATTAGTATATATTTAATATGCCATTCTAAAGGCTATGTTGAAGACTAAAGATTTATATTTATATAAAATGTTTTATTCACAGATCCAGATTTTCTTTTGTACAATGCAATTGTACATACATTATTGTATTAAAAAGTATTATCACATTATCACTAAGATTCACATCTACTAATCAAAAGTATAATTGATTAACAATATATACAATAGTTTCTTCGGAATAGAAAAAGATTTTTATTAATTACATAGATATCGTTCATGAAATATGTTAAAAGGAAAAGTAATACAAGACCTGAGAAAAATAAGAGTTTTCCCCTTATACGTATATATTTATATTTATACATTACATTATAATGATAAATAATATTAAACATATGACTATTTTTATAAAATATTAACAAAACATCTTTCCCTTTTATGATATGAACAATGAAAGGTGAAAAGTTTTTTCTTAAGTATAATTCTTTCTCTCCATTTTGTATAATTATATGCAAGAAACATGAAATAAGATTTTTGTCAATAATATACTCTTACATATACTACTTATACAGTACATGTTACTTGTACACAAATGATACAGCAGATAAATAACGTGAGAGAAGAAAGAACATATCTGTATCCAATTCGGAATTCTTGTATTCTGTATGTTATTTTATCAAAATGTTGGCTGTGCAGATGGAGCGCGATCAGTGACTGGTTTACCGGATCGAAGGGAATCGATCTCGTCCGTTTTTGTGAAACATATACGATAAACATCATCGAACATCGAAACAAAATGCACTTCCAAACCATCTGTGATATAATTAGGCAGATCGTTGTAATCTTTCTTGTTCTCATCAGGCAAAATTATACATTTAACATCAACTCGCTTCGCCTAAAAATAAAAAAGTGTGATTTATTAATCTTGTACATTAAACAAAGTAATCGTTTAACAAGTCCATAATAAATAATAATTATGTTTCATAAAGTTATAAATAAATACTGATACAGACGCACGCTTTAATAACTAGTTCAATAAAATTAGTATATTAAATTATCTAATAATAGCAAAGCGATATTGAAGCTTATTAAAATTAATACAAGATTATGTTTATACTTACCGCAATGACTTTCTCTTTGATACCGCCGACGGAACGATATACTTACGTCCATTTCTTCCAAAACTTCCTGCAATTCCTGCGCATCCGCTCCAGTTAAAGTAGCACCCAAATCACTGAGGTAAACCGGATTATCCACCACTCTTTGTCCCTGATGCAGCATTTGCTGCAGAGATTCGCGATACAAAGGATTCATGCTGATTATGTCTCGGATTGTTTTGATAAGTTCTTGAGTCAATGCCTATTTAAAAAATATTTTTAGCAGTAAAATTACAGTTTCTCTAATAGTATCGTATGTAAGGCTAGGCCGTTATATTTTGAAGGAAACACTTTGTCTTATTAACTGAACTATTATGCTGTTAGGTAAGTAACCGTCTCGAGTGATTGTTATGCTATGACTGTTGAGAAGAATTTCTTGCTCCATACGTAACAATTGACAATGTCAAAAAATAAAGAAATATCGCTAGAAGACAAGATAGATCCGCATTGTACCAAATGCATGTTTCACAAATGAATAACGCTTCATAAAATCAATTACGTTTTCGAATATTTCTGTAGCCACATTGCTAAACTTATCAATGATATGATAAGTTATCATATAACAGCAAGATACAAGCTAAAAATCGATTGTTTTTATATATTTCTCATGAAAGTTGACTTAGTTCTAATTTTTACTAATGCTATTTCATGTCTACAAAATTTCAATATTTATTAATTATTAATGATTCAATATTCTTATTAACTTTAAAAACTTTAAAAAAATAAATAAATATTACTTTCAATATAGCGATATTGTGAATCCTTTAAATATTATTTTATATTACCTTGATCTCCTCAGTTTGCTTAAACTTTTCATGTGTGACATTTACGACTTCCACCATTAATATAGGTTGACTACCAGACGAAGGGTTCGATGAATCTAATGGTTTCTCTATAATCTTCTCGGGCGAATCTATCGACGGTTTTATTTCCATAGAGCCCGCTTCTATTTTCTCAGTTTTCTCAGTTCGTTCTGTAACTTTATTCTCTGCCTTTTTCCGCCACGATCTACGGTTCTTGGCATTGATCATTGTGTCGTCTACAGGGATGGTAATTGTGGTATTTAATAGTGGAAAGTCCAGTTTAAGCTCTGTGCAAAGTGGACAGGACAATATTTAAGCAGAACTAACCGAAAGACTAGAGCAACACCAAATCAAACAAGAAAATTTTTTTTATCGACTAACGGAACATTTCTACAAAATGTGATTTTATTGTAATATGAAAATAGTGAATACATTCCTTACCGTGTTCTGCCTTTTGAGTAATATCTTCAAAAATTTGGTTGATAATCTTGATTCTTTTGTGTGCCATAACCACCAGTCTTAATCGATTTCCCAGGTTCTGTACCTCGTGTACTTGGGCAAAAGTTCCAATCGGATAAATTTCATTCAAGTTTTGAACAACGTCAGCTTCGTTCCTGTATAAATTGAATTTTACATTTATTATTCGTATTGTACAATGAATAATAATTAATTTTAACGCTATTTATATCAGTATAAATTACTGCTGGAAAACAATTTTATAGCACTTACTCTTTGGACTTTTTTAAGAAAACTCCCACGTAAGGCTGATTCAGCTTTATCTTTCTATGTATTAAGTCTATCAAAACTGGATTGCTAATCTCAATTAGCTTAATAAACCTGGGAAACATTGGATTTCTATTGATAACAACGACTGGAACATGAGGCCATACTTCAGGTACCAATACGGTTGCAGGCAGAGAAGTAGAATAATCTGCAGGTTGTTCTCCATCGCTATCGCTAAACAACACGTATATATAAAACAAAAAACTGCTTTCTCAAAAATAGCATTGGATATATGCATATATATACAAAAATATAAAAGTATACATTACTATATTTCTGTGATGAAATATAATAATATATTTCATCATAGCTATTACACAAAATATAACAGACAGAATAAAAATATCAGTATCAAAAATAGTACAAATTAAAGTATAGGGAGGATAATGAATAACTATTACTGAATTACGAAGCAAGTAAATTATAGAGAGAACAAATTTATTAAGTTTACGAAAAACTAGAGGAAAAAAAAGATACTCGAGTTTGAAAAAGTCCAGCAGGTTAAGAAATAAAACACACATTAATTAAGAAAATCATATAAAAACTCGAATCAATTAAGTAAAAAGAAAAAAAAAAGAATTACTCGAGTTTGAAAGAGGCAGGCCAAATAAGAGATAAAATAAGCGATAAAGACAGAAATTAACTAAGATCATACGAAAGCTGATCGAACTGATTCAAGTAAATAAACTCAGTTTACCTCGGGGGGTCTCGATCGGAGTATTTTTTCGTCGTGAAAAGTCTCACCAACGTGACCGCGGGATGAACCCGGCTGATCCGCAGCAATCCCGACCTGTGACCCGGCGGCTCCGCTCACACCAGCCGCGGTCTGACGTAAAACGGCGACGGTGCGCGATGATCCGAGGCCGACCGGTCGCCGCGGAAGGAGCGCGCGATCGCACCGCGCTGCCGCAGAATCTGCGGCAGCTTGGCATTCACCGCTGTCACGAGTCGCATGGTCCTCCGAAACTTTCGCGAAACTCCAGCCCTTGCTACCTTGTCACTCACGCGAGAATTGCTGGACAAGCGGGAGGAAAAAAAAGAAAGCGAGAGAGGTTAGGTTATGACACGCGATACCACGCGAGTGCGTAGCTTGGTCCTAACCTGATTCAACGTAACTGCGACGGAGTTGTATGTACATACAACAACAGAAGGGAGTGAAATTGAGCAATAGAAAGAGACAAAGTGAGAGAGAACTGCAAAAGTATGATGTGCAAAGTAACAAATTGAGTTACTCATATAAATTTCAATAAATACGCGATAAATTATATGTTATTCTAAATGTAAGAAGATCATTTGAAACGTGCTGTAATAATCATCTATACATTGAAATTAAAATAATATTTGTAAAAGAAAAAAAGAATGTTTGTTAGAAATTTATTAAACAATAATCGAAGAGAAAATAAGTTTAAATTATTTTACCATTTTTCAATTTGCGAGTAAATTGGAAAATGAAAGGAAGAATTATTATTCGAGCAATATTTCGAGGACTATTTTAAAATCAATATATTCCTTGATAAGCAAAAATGAATTAATTGATACATTATTAATTTGATAAAAAATACATGAATTTTAAATTATTATTAAATAATGGAAAGACTATTTATATATATTATGTATTATGAATATATTATGTATTTATTGAGACGCTTGATCTGAATAACTGTGGGAAATTCTTTTTGCTGACATCTGATTATTTTTCTAGACTCAAAAGTATAATCCAATCAACGCGAAGAAAATTTCCAACAGTTGCAAAATAAATATTTTGTTGAAAATGGCCACTGGCTGTCGGCACGCGACGAAAGAAAGAGTGTCTTTAATAATATTTTGTCGGTGTCGTAACTCTCGACTGCATCGTAAAATGCACGCTGCGCGTTAAAAATGAGTTACATACACATTTGATTTCGATTTTTATTGAGTTGAAAGAAAAAAGATGTAAAATCGAGAAGCACGAAAGAAGGCCGAAACTTTGAAAAGAAAGGAAATAAAGAAATAAAATATCAAACGCGACTAAACGTTCATTTAATTCAGAAAATATTATTTAAGGTAGAAAGTTCGAGATTGTGATCATTGACGATTGTCATCTCGCGTACTTTTCGAGTCTTTTTGAAAGAATTACCTCTATCCGCATGCATCATATTTACATTAATCTCAAAACGCTTGTCTAAAAATTTTTTTAATGCAAAAGGAACATATTTGTTAAATTTCATGCAGATATAGCCAGCTGTTTATTAGATCATGGATAAAGGTGTTGGTGACAGACAAATTAATCAAAAATCCTGGATTTCGCCTCTTATTAATAATAATCATTCAAATTACAAAATATCTCAATCTACTTCAAAGATGGACAATAATGAGAGCAATATTATTGATTACAAAAATATTTCACTCACTATGAGAGGTAAATTATTATAACAGCCATTATAAAATTTGCATTGTTTTTATTATCAATATTCTGCAAGATACGAATTTTATTTCTTTACAGGGGAAATAAGTTCAGATTACATATACAGAAACAGTGCAACGCAAAAGCAGCCTAATATCACTTTTGTGGAGGACACGGAAGATGATGATGAACAGTTCATCTTAAATATAAAAGCGATTATAGATAAAAATGACAAAATGTAACGTTTATTAATAATTAATTTGGATATAAATCTGCAGGATGTCCCAGTATATTCTTAAAATGCGATACTGTTTCACGAAATTCAAAATAATAATCGAGATATTAAATATTGAAGATATATTAGGCTGTGTTTAGCTCGAGCCATCGCTTTTTTTATATCATCTCCACACACTATCATTTGTCTAACGTTTAACATGTAATATCTCAATTGCGAATTTTGCAAAATGACATAGGTATCTTTCTTGTTCATCTCAATCAGTTCTATCTTCTCACGAGCGGTGGTAAGGGTATACTGGGACAGCAGATAATTATTGTACTTTTTCATTCAAATTGATATTTCGTCATGAATAGGCAGAGCAAGGAAAACTTTAGCATAAGAGATTTGCAAAGCAAATCGTATCTATCGAGAAAGAAAAAGTGTGCGTTCAGCGACGAGGATGAAAATCTGATGAAACGATTTAAAAGATCGGTGGACAAAAGCAATGCTTCGTGCGCAGCTACTCAAAAGTCGCAGCAGTCTGAGCACGGTGTTTCTGTTAGTAATCAAGAACATCACGATAACTCGACGACCTGTACCCCACAGATTACTCCGGTGATAGAATATAATAATAACGATACGTATTTCAGGTATATTCCAATTTTGTAGACAATTTTTAGATTTTGGACAGTTTCAAACGTATCGCGGCAATCGATCAATCGGTTGAGTTAACGTTTCATTTTCAGATGTAACATGAATGAACTATTTTTTCACGCAGCTTCAAAAAAATGATCAATGGCCAATAACGGCAAATGCGAAAATTACCGAAATAGAAATCGAGGAAATACAGGAGATAATTTATCACGAGACACAGGATTTAACGCCTCCTCAGAAAGACAACTTGTAATTCATAAAATAATTCTTAGTTTATATAAATATGAAATATAATTTTTGTGATAGTTATCGATTTAATATATAATACTCTATATAAAATTATATATCTGTAAGCTTATTATTTGTAAAATATGTAAGTTACATGTGTTCAAAGTCTTTCCGAATTCTGATTCTATCAGATATATACAATATCGATCCAAAAATAAATGATAAAGAAAAATTATTTAAATTTGTAAAATACATAATTAGTATAATTATTGTAATAAAATTCTGATAATTTTAATTATATAATTTAAATTATAATAAATATATAATTAGATTGTTTTGTAATACAATGCTGCAGTTCGATATGACTTTTAACATGTTTGAATCGATATCTCGTCGATGATCTCATGAACGAAAAGAACGGGCGACATTCGGCAATCCTCGGCAGCGGAGACAATTCGATTTTCTATACATGTTTTTAATAAAATTATAAACAAATAAATTTCGGAGAGCTTGTGGCTATAGCAATTCTTTGTATACATAAACATCAATATATAAAATGCGGTGAAATAGTAAAAATAGTACACTACAGTACTATTATATTTTAATAACATATTTAAAAGATAATATATTTAAAATATTTAAAAGACTGATAAACTCTTATGGACGATCACATGACTATTAAAATTTAAATTGTTAACTTATAATGTAATATTAATTTTATGATTTATTATTATCCCATTGTTTCATAAATATACATATTCAGGATCCAAAAATATTTAATTTTAATTTAAAACTGTGTTAAAAACTAATTATTTAAATATGTTAACAATAAAAAAATTTATAGCGTTTTCGATTTATCTGACTCGACCCGACTCCGAATCGGGTCAAGTCAGATCATAAGTTCGATTGTATGTATGTACGTAGCAGACGACTCTACGGCCGGTATTCATAGTCAGTTCTTATTTTAAGACCGTCTTAAGTAACGTCTTAAGATGCTAATACGGCTCTGTGATTGGTTTAGAACCATATAAGACTTTACTTAAGATGATCTTAAATATAAGAATTGACTATGAATACGGGCCTACGACAAATCGAACTTATATAACTCGGAGTCGGGTCGAGTCGGTAAATCGAAAACGCTATAAGTCTGATCTTTTTAGCTAAACTGTACTGACTGCGACTGCGTTGAGTAACTTCCTGTCAGGCTAGCGTCCTATGGCATGTATTTCTCGCGTAACCAATCACATAACGTTTTATGTTATTTATTTCTCGAATAATGCTTTTGATTGGTTACGCGGGAAATAAATTCCATGGGACGCCAGGCTTAAAGTCGTAAAAATTCAGTGTATGTTTGTCTCACAGTTTTTGTAGAATCGTAAAAATTATTTAGATGTTTTTTGCGTGCCTACGTGTTCGCCACCGACCGACTTGAGCCGCCGCAGGCGCGCTGTGACGTCACAGCGCCGTACTGGTATATACGCCGGCGCGCCGCTGGCCGCTTCGAGCCGCCGTAGAGTGTCACAGCGGTAGGCAGCACGGCCGGCCGCGCTCTCGGCGCGACAGAACTGCTGCGTACGTACCACTGCGTACCAAGCGTTCCGAGCGTTGACCGACCGTAGAGCACGCAGGTAGCGGCTAGTTTGTGTACCGAAATACGATCATATCGTACAAAAATAAAATACAAAATAAAGTATTCCCTCCCATGGGTACGACCTTGACGTGGTGGGAGGGCTCAGTACCCTTCGGGGGAAGCTAACGTACCCTTCCTAATTTCCCGGCGGTGTACGTAACGGGTATACCTGCGAAGACGCGTGCGCGTACTTAGTACCGCTGTAACGTATCTTCGATGTGTGATAACTCTGCCGCGCGCCCGCTCCTCCTTTCCCGACGGTGTACGTAACGGGTATACCTGCGAAGACGCGTGCGCGTACTTAGTACCGCTGTAACGTATCTTCGATGTGTGATAACTCTGCCGCGCGCCCGCTCCTCCTTTCCCGGCGGTGTACGTAACGGGTATACCTGCGAAGACGCGTGCGCGTACTTAGTACCGCTGTAACGTATCTTCGATGTGTGATAACGCCGCGCGCCCGCTCCTCCTTTCCCGGCGGTGTACGTAACGGGTATACCTGCGAAGACGCGTGCGCGTACTTAGTACCGCTGTAACGTATCTTCGATGTGTGATAACTCTGCCGCGCGCCCGCTCCTCCTTTCCCGGCGGTGTACGTAACGGGTATACCTGCGAAGACGCGTGCGCGTACTTAGTACCGCTGTAACGTATCTTCGATGTGTGATAACTCTGCCGCGCGCCCGCTCCTCCTTTCCCGACGGTGTACGTAACGGGTATACCTGCGAAGACGCGTGCGCGTACTTAGTACCGCTGTAACGTATCTTCGATGTGTGATAACTCTGCCGCGCGCCCGCTCCTCCTTTCCCGGCGGTGTACGTAACGGGTATACCTGCGAAGACGCGTGCGCGTACTTAGTACCGCTGCAACGTATCTTCGATGTGTGATAACTCTGCCGCGCGCCCGCTCCTCCTTTCCCGGCGGTGTACGTAACGGGTATACCTGCGAAGACGCGTGCGCGTACTTAGTACCGCTGTAACGTATCTTCGATGTGTGATAACTCTGCCGCGCGCCCGCTCCTCCTTTCCCGGCGGTGTACGTAACGGGTATACCTGCGAAGACGCGTGCGCGTACTTAGTACCGCTGTAACGTATCTTCGATGTGTGATAACTCTGCCGCGCGCCCGCTTTTCCTTTCCCGGCGGTGTACGTAACGGGTATACCTGCGAAGACGCGTGCGCGTACTTAGTACCGCTGTAACGTATCTTCGATGTGTGATAACTCTGCCGCGCGCCCGCTCCTCCTTTCCCGGCGGTGTACGTAACGGGTATACCTGCGAAGACGCGTGCGCGTACTTAGTACCGCTGTAACGTATCTTCGATGTGTGATAACTCTGCCGCGCGCCCGCTCCTCCTTTCCCGACGGTGTACGTAACGGGTATACCTGCGAAGACGCGTGCGCGTACTTAGTACCGCTGTAACGTATCTTCGATGTGTGATAACTCCGCCGCGCGCCCGCTCCTCCTTCCCCTCCAAGTGGATTAGGCCTACTGGGGAAACCACTTTAAAAAAAACGCATTAACAATAGTACCTCATGGGTAATGTGGAAATCTATTGACGAGAAAATACAACAATGCTCTAGGACATTTCTGTAATAATTAATGAATCTGACAATAATTAAATTAATTATGTATTTTAATGTCAGATAGAATTAAATGATAGAATAAGATTTATCACGTTAATGCACAGAATATCATAAAAATTATTAAAAGAAATTATTTGAATGAGAGGTTAGGTGAGAATGAATGAATTCTCGGCATCGAAAACTTCTGCAAAGTCGGCAAGTCGGCAAATTAGTCATTAACCTCCGTTTATTTAGCAGACAAATTAAAAATTTTTTATTTTTTATTGTTGTAATTGTTTGGGAATCATTTGGGCAAGTTTAGGAAAATATTATCATAATTTGGGAAATAATATTTTATTTATAATCGATGAAAATTAATTTAGCGTTTAGTTAGCAGACATAATAAAGGAAAAAAAATTTTTTTTAGCAATCAACTAGAAATTATTTGGGAAACATGTCTGTAAAGTTTCAATATTTAGGAAATAATAATTTCGTTGTAATAATTAAATTTAATATCTGAAAATCAGTTTCACCATTATGCGAAAATATTGGAACGTTCCAGCTGCGCACATTCCAATTGCGCATAGTCGTTTACAGTAACCTGGAGTTTTTTTGCTGGACTACCAATCAGAAACTTTTATACTAATTAGCCAATAAGCAAAGTCAGCATTGGAGACCCATCCTAAAAATTTTCTGCCTTTTAAAACCTTGTGTCCACGATCCGAGAACTCTGTCCGAGTTCTAGTTCCGAGAAATTTATAGCCAATCAAAGAGCAGCTTTTACGGAAAAGTGACAATTTTATTGGTTTAAACGCTACACGTTTTTCGGAATTAGAACTCGGACAGAGTTCTCGGATCGTGGACACAAGGCTTAAGGAATTTATTAAAATAATTGACATTATTATTTAATGTCAATGTATATGAATATGAATAATTATTTATTTTTACAATTATTTCAACCAAAGTAGAAATTCGTACTTACCTTTTGCATGATGTGGTAATCTTCTTCTTCGGGTGCATGATGTGTAGTGAAGTATAATTATTCCGAAATAGCATGTGATTTATAAAGTATATAAATATGTAGATGAGACTCCAAAATAAAGCGTTATTTTAATAAATTCTTTAAAAGGCAGAAAATTTTTAGGATGGATCTCCAATGCTCACTTTGCTTGTTGGCTAATTAGTATAAAAGTTTCTGATTGGTAGTCCAGCAAAAAAACTCCAGGTTACTGTAAACGACTATGCGCAATTGGAATGTGCGCAGCTGGAACGTTCCAATATTTTCGCATAATGGTGAAACTGATTTTCAGATATTAAATTTAATTATTACAACGAAATTATTATTTCCTAAATATTAAAACTTTTCAGACATGTTTCCCAAATAATTTTTAGTTGATTGCTAAAAAAAATTTTTTTTTCCTTTATTATGTCTGCTAACTAAACGCTAAATTAATTTTCATCGATTATAAATAAAATATTATTTCCCAAATTATGATAATATTTTCCTAAACTTGCCCAAATGATTCCCAAACGATTACAACAATAAAAAATAAAAAATTTTTAATTTGTCTGCTAAATAAACGGAGGTCATTGTAGGCATTCTGCTTATGGCTATGCTTATGTATTTTTGTGTAGATTAGAAATTCAGATACCATACGCATGCGCTATGGTATCTGCACATTCTGCTTATGGCTTATGCAATTTTATGTGCTTCCACCTTTAAAACCTTGTGTCCAAGATTGCTGGACTCAGGGTGCTTTCACATAGAGCTCGAAATAACGGAACGGAATTGTTCTGATTGGTTAACCCCCATCATTTGCCTTTCTTCTTCCGTTCCGTTATTTCGAACTCCATGTGAAAGCACCTTAAACATAGTCATGGACAAAATTAATACATGTGTATAAAAAATTGTAAACTTATAATATACGTATGAAAGAAAAAATAAAATATATAGTACATGTATAAAAAAATGCAAAAAATATACTTAAAACCTATGTTTACATTTATTCATCCGAATCAAGGTCTCTCGATAGACGGAGACGGTAGGTAAGGTCATCGCATGGTCGCCATTTTTGACCAAGTGAGAATGTATTTGGCCAATCACAACTCAGAGATCATTTTAACCTGCATTGCGAAAACAACTCTTGATGGAGCTACATACCCAATGGAAGAAGATACGTCAGACAGTTGTTTGCCTGCCCTCTTGACATTTCTTATGATATCCGCGTAGCTCTCTCTCCGTCTTCCTCTCCCTCTCTCGCTCGTCCGCCAGTCTGTCAAAAAATGTGAGTGCAGGACGGCGGATTGGGACTCTACGGATTTCGGCTAACTGTAATGGTATCATAGGGTCACGTGCTGAACGGTCGAGTCGACACGTACGGCCGATGCGCGAGGAAGTCCCCTGAGCGGTGCCGCGAGCGTTTTAATACTTTCTTTTAAATGCGACCATGGCACTCCGCAAGGTAAAGGGGAACTTCGAGCGGATGTTCGACAAGAATCTGACGGATCTGGTGCGCGGGATCAGGAACAATAAGGAGAACGAGGTGATGCCCGTGTGTGTGTGTACGTGCGTGCGTACCGCCCCGTGGTTTCCCCACTGCCGAGACCTAACCTCACTCCCCACCTCCGCACTGCCCGTTTTTACAATTGTCTCGCTGAAACGCGGGGGTACTTTACTCCTCTTTTCTGTACCAGGCGAAGTACATCGCGCAGTGTATCGAGGAGATCAAGCAGGAGCTGCGGCAGGACAATGTGGCGGTCAAAGCCAACGCCGTGGCCAAGCTGACATATGTAAGCATATGTAAATTTTATTTGGGCGCTGACGTGACGCTATTTGTGTCGATCGACTTACCACGAGTCAGCTTAATTCGATTCAATTCAATTTATCCCAAGTATTAATGGCTGATCTGTCCCTGTGCCTTCAGCTCCAGATGTTGGGGTATGACATCAGCTGGGCTGGCTTTAACATAATAGAAGTAATGTCGTCGACAAAGTTCACTCACAAGCGAATCGGCTATCTCGCTGCCAGTCAGAGCTTTCACGCGGATACAGAGGTAAAATTTATTTTACATGGCTCTCAGATAAATATTTTATATGAATTTTTCAGGCATATACATTTGATTTGTGTATATATTTTTGTTATAGTTCCATTCTTATTGTCTATATCTTTACTATAAATTAAATATGAAATTTAATGCATCATATATATAATATATATTATATAATATATGTACAATAATAATACTTGTACAATTTTCACAAATAATCTATTACATCTACTTTTATATAATAAACATTATATAAAAGTAGATGTAATAGATTATTCGTGAAAATTGTACATGTATTTATATATGCACATGTATAATATATAATATTTACCGAATTATGCTAAATGAGGCTGTAAGAAAATAAGCATCTCATAATTTATTAATGTTTTTTTTGTTATAGTTATTGATGCTAACAACGAATATGATTCGTAAAGATTTAAATAGTCAAAATCAATATGATGCTGGTTTAGCGCTGAGCGGTTTATCTTGCTTTATAAGTCCAGATTTAGCACGTGATCTGGTTCATGACATAATGACATTGTTGACTTCTACAAAGCCATACTTGCGCAAAAAAGCGGTTTTGATGATGTATAAAGTATTCCTAAGATTCCCGGAGGCCCTGAGGCCTGCTTTTCCTAGGTTGAAGGAAAAGCTTGAAGATCCAGACAGTGGTGTTCAAAGCGCAGCAGTAAATGTAGTTTGTGAATTGGCCAGAAAAAACCCGAAGAATTACCTGAGCTTAGCGCCCGTTTTCTTTAAGCTGATGACAACTTCCACGAATAATTGGATGCTTATTAAAATTATCAAATTGGTGAGTGTTATTGTAGCTTTAGGTTTCTAAAAAACGAGCAGTATTTTTTCTATATCTTTTATGGACAAAATCACAACACTCATATATTCATAACTATATTTCTAACAATAATTTTGTATGAATAATATTAAATTTGATATATATACATCTTTTTTTATTGTAAGCTATGTTGATTTTGTTTCTTACACTCAGTTCTCGACTATAACTCTGATTGAACCAAAGCTGGGTCGGCGACTTACTCAACCATTAATTGATTTGATTTCAAGGTTTTATATATTACTTGTTTTTTTTACATGTATAGTATAATTGTAGATTTATTTATTGTAACTGTAATATATTATTGGTAGTATACATCAGTATCAGAATGTGTTTTGTAGAATCATCCATATTATATTTTGTATATGGTTCGATTTTATTTGTTCCAAATTATTTCATTGTTCAATGTTAATTACTTTATTTGTTCATGAAATAAAAATTAGGCTACTTTGTATAAAAAAAAATTATCGAGTACATCTTAGAAGGCAGCGTAACATTATGTTTCCAGTTTGGAGCATTGACACCTCTAGAACCTAGGCTTGGCAGAAAGTTAATAGAACCCCTTACCAATTTGATACACAGGTATTTAATGTATTTTATTCTAAAGTATCTATTAATTATTGCGCTTGTAATATTATCATTGGTTGTCTAGTTTTATGCGTCTAGCTAACTCTTTTTTATCTTATTTTTTATTTATCTGTTATAACGCATATTTTATAATATATATATCGTTTTCTTTTTCGATTGCGAAATCAATTCTCTGTATAATTTATAAATTCTAATTCTGATTGTTTTTAGCACATCTGCAATGTCTTTATTGTATGAATGTATCAATACAGTAATCGCTGTATTAATTTCTATATCATCTGGTATGCCGAGTCACTCCGATTCGATACAGTTGTGTGTTCAGAAATTGAGAATATTAATAGAGGACTCTGACCAAAACTTGAAATATCTGGGATTATTGGCAATGTCGAAAATATTAAGGAATCATCCGAAGAGCGTGCAATCACATAAAGATCTAATTATGCAATGTCTTGATGATAAAGACGAAACTATAAGACTGCGTGCCTTGGATTTGTTGTATGGAATGGTTTCCAAGAAAAACCTAGTGGAGATAGTTAAAAAGTTAATGGTACATATGGACAAAGCCGAAGGCACTATGTATCGTGATGAATTGCTCTCAAAGATTATTCAAATTTGCTCACAGAATAACTATCACTTCATTACCTACTTTGAGTGGTAAATATAAGATCTTTCTTTTTTCATATAAATTCATTTTCTAGAATAGATTATAAAAAATTTCGTGTATGCTTACAGGTACATATCTGTATTGGTGGAACTTACACGAATGGAAGGCACCAAGCACGGACCATTAGTAGCAACTCAATTACTTGATGTAACAATTCGTGTACAAGCTATCCGAAAATATGCGGTTCAACAATGTGCCTTACTGCTTGAGAATTCATATCTTTTAACCGGCCAGCCAAGGGCAACAATGTCCGAGGTTTTATATGCAGCAGCATGGATTTGTGGAGAATTCTCTAGGTACTAACAATTTTATATATAGCAACAATCTAATGATAATACATGATAATATATTCAATGATCTGTTAAATTAATAGTGAATTAGAAGATCCTTTGGCAACATTACAATCTATGTTGCGATCGCAAGCTTCTAGTTTGCCAGGTCATATACAGGCTGTTTACGTTCATAATATATTAAAATTGGCTGCAATGACATTCGCCAAAGCAGAGAAGGAGGAAAATACTGAAACTATGGAAAAGGTAAAACATAAACATAATTTATATAATAATAAAATTTTTATCATCTTTATGCTGCAATAAAGCATGCACCAGTTAGTAATGTGTTAAAATACATTTGCACTAAATTAAAGTGAAATCTCTAATTCTAATATTAATTTTTGATTTACAGATTTACGGATTAAAGGACAAAATAGCAACTTTTGTTTGTAGTGGTGATCTGGAAGTTCAGGAGAGATCAAGTTCCGCATTGGTACTACTTGAATGTTTGAAAGAAAATTCTGGTCTTGCACAGGAATTAATAAAGACTTTTGAGGGTGAACTTAATCCAGTTGCACCAAAGGCTCAGAGAAAAGTAAGTATTAACTGGTAATATTATTAATATGTATTAGTTATTTAAAGATATCTTTTATTTTGTCAAATTTAAAGAAAATATACATGATGCAGATTATTTATAAGTTTTGTCATAAAAATTTTATGATATTTTTTAGGTTCCAATACCTGAGAATTTAGATTTGGATTCTTGGATCAATGATCCACCTTCGGAGAGCTCGGATTCAGAAGATTTAGATATGAATGATATTTTTATTAAGACAGAGAAATCGAATAATTCATTTTCTAAACGGGATTTAAGTGAACCGTCTCTAGAAGAACTCGAAAAGAGGCGTGAAGCGAGGAAACTAGAGCAAGAAAATAATCCTCATTATCTGAAAGGCTCATTTAAGACTCCTACATCATATCACAATTCATCAAACGTATACGAAGACTTTGAAAACATTCCTGTCGCGGAATTAGATATCCCAATTTCATTAAAGATTTCTAATTCGCATAGATGTCGCGATATAGATAGCAGTCACAAAAGACATAAAAAGCATGAAAAGAAAAAGAAATCGAAGAAAAATAAAAGTAATTGTTATATAACGAATCATGCATTATATCAAGCATGCTGCTAGACATTTGAAATTTTTTAGGATTGTTATTTTCAGATAAAAAATCATCGGAAGAGGATGAAAAAGATGATAGTTTACCATTGCAAATAGTAAATACTGGAATTGGAGAACTACCTCCGGGTGCAGAAATCAGTGACAGTGACGACTATGATTTAGTAGATGCGAATGATCCACATAGAGCTCTGAATATCGATTTGGACATGCCACTACGAGAAGATGAAAAATTGCCTGTTTTAGAACATAGAGTTATTGAAAATAAAATAAAGAAAGAAGAAAAGGAAAATAAAAAAGAAAAAGTAAGTGTCTTTATATTGATACGTAATTTGAATTTATTTAATTTCTTTACATACTTTTAAAAATATATTTCAATAATTTGCGTTCTATATTAATAGGGACATAGGAAATCGAAGAAAAAAATTAAGAATGTCATAGAAAATAAAATAAGTAACGAAAAGGAATCACATGATTTGTGGTTGGAAACTAATTCGTCCCCCGAAAAAGTGCAATGTCCTTCTATAGGAGAGTACATAGAAGTGTGCAGTGAATTACAAAAAGAAAGTAAACGTAAAAAGTCAAAGAGTCAAAACAAACATAAGAAATCTAATGAGGAAGATGCCAAACATAGAAAATCGAAGAAATCGAAAAATAAGAAGGAAAACAAATCGTTGGATTATGAAGAAACAGCTGGAATATCTACTCCATCAAAAGAGATATTACCGGAATTAAAGAATGATATAAATTCCGAATACAACGCAATTACTGTGCAGCAAGAGGTATCCTATGAAGAATTAGCCAAAAATAAAGTCATTTCCATGACATATGAGCTGAGACAAATCCCTCACGACTCGGATAAAATTGTCGTATCGATTTGCATTACAAATATAGGTCAGCCGCTTGTAAAAGAGTTAGTCTTTGACGTTCCAGACACATCATCACTTAAATTAGTTAGGAATGTAAGTTAATGCACATTTGAATATATAAAGTTTTAATTTGTAAAAATAATTTTCTATCAGCAAATAATTTTCTGTGCCTGTTTCAGCCTGAAGACGAATTTGGAATAAAACTGCCGTTCCAACTGCCTCTGCAATCTAGTAAAGAAACTGAGTTCACCGTTCTAGTCTCAGACGTGACGTTTGCTCAGAGACTGAGAGGTACACTGACATACATGTTCGAAAGTACAGAAGGCACGCAACAAGAAAAGCTCGACTTCACCGTGCCCTTGTCATGTAGCAAGTTCATGGTCGGGCATCTTTCTCACAAGGATATACTTACGGAACTTCTTAAAAGTGGTCAATTAGTATCTAAGATTAGGAGAGAAGTAACTCCTTCTAAGGACTTTGACGCGGTTTTAAATGTTATTTGTCGCAAATGTAATCTCACCCTCGTGGAACAAATTGACGATACAGCATCTTTATACGGACATTCTCTGAAGGGACATCATGTGTGCCTTTTGTTAAAATATAACGTAAGTTATGTTAAATTATGTCGATCTGTTTTATAGTAAATAATCTGATGTTCAGAGTTAAAAAATATTAACTTTGATCACAATATAAAGTAAAAATTATACCTCAATATTTCATACAAGTATTTTACGTTATTTACGTTGATTTAATTGAAATTTGCATAAAGACTTTCTAAGCGATATACATCAGGTTTCGATGGCTTATGTTACAGAGAGTGACGGAAAATCTAGTGATCGAAGGTAAAGGTGACAATAACTCATTACTGTCGGGAATTGGAGAGGAGATCTTGAGGATTCTGACATAATACCGGTCGAATGTCTATATTTTGCAATTATCGATTTCTATCACGCATCGCAGTTATGTTGGACATACACTGAAAAGAGGAACATTGATTGTGTCCATTATACATAAAATACAGATATATAGCAGCTATAGCATATCTGCGAACTTATTAAATATTTTCGGAAAGGATCTTACCTAAACTTTATGTGTAATCTAGGTCATAAAGTTTGTTAAATATTTAAGAGATATACATATAAATATATATATATATACATACACATACACATATATACATGCATAAATACATATAACGTACACATGTACATTTCTATATGTGTGAGGAGAAATTTCGTAAAGAAATTGCGAGAAGAGAAGAAGAAGGGGAGAGGGGGGGAATTTATTGCCAAGAATTGAAGACACTGGAATAAAAGTAGATTAATGTTTTTATATAGAATTTAAGTCTGACATGGCACTGATGTGCAATAAATATAGAAGACTATGAATATTTAAATTATCTTCTAAGATAATTATCCATTGTCTGCTATCTTGTTGAATTACATAGATATCTTCCAAAAAAACTTCTGTAAATTACTACACTTTCTTATCTTTACAATATTGCATTTACTACATGGCGTGTAATAATCGAAGTAGCTTATGAATAAAAACTAAATACTAAGCAGTTCTTTGTACAGTGTGGAAATAAATGTTGCAATAGAAACGATTGACTCTACTTTCATGTTCAATGCCTTCAATTTTTGCGTCTGATTGGGATGAAAATATTCCATTGCTATTGTTGAGATCTTTATTATTTTGTAAAATATATAAAATAATTATATTCATTGCGATGTTGCGTCCGATCTTTGTAAACATGGATTAACGAGCATCAAGTGGTAAGCGTTTTGTGCATGCGACGCTTCCATAATGTCGATAATAAGACGAGAGATTATGTAAATTAAAAATTAAAAATCATAACTAACTCATATACATATATACACGGGCACATGATCCATGTATGCATAATCGTGCGAAAAAGTATGCCCCTATGTTATTTTGCAATGGACTTTGATTGCATCAAGTTTTATATCCATTTTGCCTTTCTTTTAATGTCTTCTGCCTTCTCTTGTTTTGAGATTACATAAAGATTTTTATATTTGAATATAAAATCTTTTAGAGTTTTTTTTTTATGTTAACTCGCTAACATCTTAGCTATTAAACGTGTGCCAAAAATAATTAGAGCTTTCAATATCCAAGACAATCCTCTTATTCCTTAAAGCGACGTTGACTTTTGTGCAACGCACATTGACCTTTGAATATCCGATTATAGTAATAATTTACATTCGTAAATGTGTGAAGCATGCGACATACATCACAACATAGACACAAGTAAACATCCTATTTTCGTATTTTATACGCAACTTCGTATTTTATACGCATTGCCATTGCAGAAGAAACAGCCGATATCCACTTTTTAAGTATGCAATTCACATGAGAGACGTAGCGTGCGAGCGTGCACGTTGTGTGACCATGACATATTCTATTATAAATTACACGCCGCGAAATTAAGGTCGGCATTATTTTATCATAATCGTGCGTTTATCGAGTCCTCATCTCTCGCGCTCGCAGGCGTAAATGACCGCCTAATGAAATTACAATCGCTGTTGTAAACATCGTGTGCGACAATTTATTACTCCGAAGAACGTTAATACGGAAGAGATATACGCGAGTTTCCAAGAAGACACGACTCGCGTAATGAACCAGATCTTCCTAAGAATTTCTTCGTGTACCGCGAATATGAAATACCTCAATATAAATTCTTTCAAAGCGTTATACCTACGGTGACCATCCGTCCTATATTACAGAGGACAGTTCTTTATTTTAGATCTGTGTCCTCTAGAATTTATTTTTTTCTTGAAAACTCACGATTTACTTTTGTCCTTTATTTCTGAAAAATCCTACAAAATGTCCTATATTTCAATCTTTACCACCTTTGTATATTTTGTGTAATGTTTAAATATTTAAGATACGTTTCTTTTTTTACATATAATTGTTTTAGTTTACAAAATTTTACTTTTTTTCCGTATAAATATATACTTAAGTAATAAATTTACATTGCACTTGCTTGTGGAAGAGGGGTGGGTGGCGATGTCCTTTATTATTTTTTTTTTTTCAAAGAAATATGGTCACCATGGTACACCGCGAATCGTATACTCATTTTGCGTTGCATCCAGACCGGAATGAAGACCAGCGTGCGTTTCGCAATGGCGTTCCGGTGAATGACGAGCGATTCTTGATTTACGCGACCCGATCAACCGCGTCTTCGGGACAATGCACGGTCTGGAAGGTGAACCGCGGGGACTCTAAGGACGGCCGTGATTCAATCAGATTCATCGACCTCATCGCTACTCCCACGCGGGATTCATGGTCGCGCGGCGTCATGCTCTCTCGAACGGGGAACACGTTGTTTTTGCCAGGTACGGCGTTGATACCGAAATAAGCGTCGCTCAATTTAGGTCGAAAAACGTAATTATTTGACTTGGATGTCTGCGCAAACATTTCTCGGAACACTTGGCCGTAATATTAATTGATTCATCCGTTCCGGAGGCATTCCAGATGCGCGACGTGGCCATGCGCTTCACTTGGGAGGGAGAGCTTCCCGAATCCCGTGTATTTTTCCGCACGTTTTATTTGTCTCCACATACAAGGAATTGCCTATTACACATTTCTATTATTTTGCAATGCAACGCGAATAAAAACGTTGAGATATTGAGATATCAGCTTTCACTCGAGATTATCATTTCAACGAATACATTCTTCGACTGCGGCTTATCGAATAAAATATGAGTAATATTTGCAGAGGGAATACCGCTCTCGTTCCTCTTTGTTTTTCACAAATATGCGTGCGCGAGCAAGAAAAAAGAAGGCAAAATAAATAGCTACTGGCATTCCAGTCACGTTTTAGTCAGACGAGCAAGAGTGTTTTTCAAGATTTGATATCTCGACTCGGTATGTCAAGCTGTCAAAGTGACACGTAATGATTTATCGATAATCTAATCTGGAATTTCCTTCCTTTACCGTTTCTACAATGCCGCTTTTATTTAAGTACAAAGAGAAGAAAGAGAAAGCTTCTGTTCCGAGGATGTTAGTAGATTAAATTGGCGCACGCTCGCGAGACGAAATTACGAAAATTTCCGTAAAGAAATTATTGAAGTAGATAAAAGAAAACCTTAGTTGATATATAATTTTTTATCGCTGTCAGCACTTTGAGAGATAAAAATTGCAATTGTATCGATTCTTCAAAGCACCAACAAGCATTTTATGCGATTTACATTGTTGTTCAGAGAGAACGTACTCTTCGCGAACGAATAATCGCCATAAAATATTTTCCATCTTGAGATTACAACATCAAGTTTCATTGATACGTCCAATTTATGTATGTGCATACGTTTAGTATATTTAATCTTTCGTAGAATGTATTTCATGTTCTCCCTCTCGTTTTGCTTTTCAAGAACGCGAAGAGAATGTCTTTTTGAAAAAATTGAAAGTAGTACACGAATATGAATGAGATATTCGAATATTAATGAGTTATCTTCTACCATAAGAGCAGAGTTACGTCAACGGAGATTGATGATTTTTACGTAACTTGGATAATATTTAGATATGCGCCGGATGTGAAACAGAGGTAAACCGATTATTTATTTATTCGCCAAGTAGAACGCACACACGTGTGAAATTTGCAAGAGTTGTTTGGCGAGGCAAAGCGTAATCTCATTTCTTTAACAAAAATTTTAATCTTGATTTAATCTACCTCTGACAGAATGATTAGCTAATTGTGTTATTTATCATATACTTTGATAAAGGTTCAAATCTTGCTTTTACAGGAAAAGGATTATCGATATTTTGTAATAATCTTTATCGCTGTGAAGAATATAAAAATACTTGAGACTTACTAAGCTTCATTAAAATGTTCATCAATGGTTAAATAAGCGGAAGAAAGCAATCCCTAATCTTGATAATCTTAAGTAATTGCGAAATCATTTTTAATTTATATTTTACGTTATACGTATATTTAATGTGCCATTAAAATATTTCTGTATTTTTACATTTAACTGTTTCAAGGAGAAATCCTTCAAATTTTTTTCCGTACAAGCGTAAAACGTAAAAAGCGAGACATGTGCGCACAATATCTTTATACGTCTAATTCAGTGATTGCCACGATTTGCACTTTTCGGTCGATTTCCGAGAGTCAATGCCTACTGCTTCCCACTCCTCGTCTTGAACTGTCAGTTTAACAGTTTTAAATAAAACACGCGGCGCTCTGCTCAGGTACGTCAATGCTTTAAATTTAACGTCACTTTTTTAATATTTTTTAAAATAATTTAAAAGAATGATTAAAAAAATGTTAAAGAAGTGACATTTAAATTTAAAGCATTGACGTTTAGCAGTTAGGGAGTACGGAACACGTCTATTAAGTTAGCCCCCACCAGCGATAAATACATTTATATATATATATATATATATATATATATATATATATATATATAAATTAAGTGTCAATACCGTATTGACACTTAATTGACATTTAATTTTTATATATATATAAATGTATTTATCGCTGGTGGGGGGCTAACTTAATAGACGTGTTCCGTACTCCCTAACTGCTAAATGTCAATGCTTTAAATTTAAACGTCGCTTCTTTAACATTTTTTTAATCATTCTTTTAAATTATTTTAAAAAATGTTAAAGAAGTGACGTTTAAATTTAAAATATTGACGTTTAGCAATTAGAGAGTATGGAACCGTATCGCGCCGTACCTGAGCAGAGCGTCGCGTGTTTTATTTAAAACTGTTAAACTGACAGTTCAAGACGAGGAGTGGGAAGCAGTAGGCGTTGACTCTCGGAAATCGGCCGAAAAGTGCAAATCGTGGCAATCACTGGTCTAATTTGATAAACCCTCTATATTACTACGATTTTAAAATTAATGATCTCCGTTCTTTTAAAGACTTAAAAAAAGAGTAGCAAAGTGCTATCAACGCATCGTAATCAGCCCAAATAGCACAGATGATCGTTATAAATTCAACAAATTTACTTTTTTAATTCTTCATGAATTAGCGTAAACTGTATATAACAAATGAATCAAAAGAAATCTTTTTAAAAAAGTCCATAGAAGAATATTTTAAAAATTCTATCCAAAAAGGCTCAGGATCGATAACATAAAAGCGAATTCTTTTTTTTTTTTGTTTTTTTTTTAAAGAAAACGTCTTAAGAACGTTTCTAGAACAGAAATGATATGAAAAAAGAATTCCCAGTCGACACAGAGCAATTGTTATATTGCATCTATGTTATAATTGCGCATTCAATGTAAATGTAATATAACACATATTTCCAGATAGGAACGCATGCAGAAAAATTTTAGCATTATTTTAATTTTAAAATATAATGTATAATATACTATGTAACAAGTCTAAATCTAAATCTTTAAAATCATTAATTCTAAATTTAATTATTGTAACATACAACAATCTTTAAAAAATTGATGCTTAAAATAAATTCTTATATAATTAGAACGAATCATCTTAGCACAATTATTACTGAATACATTTCAGAAATTAATTTTGTAATTATTACAAAAATCATTACGGCATAAAATTGTACAATTATTATTCAAGTAATACATTTTTTTAAGTAACTTTGCTTTATAATTGTCTCAATATTTATAACTTATAATTATAAAATTGTTTTTCAGCAAAAGATAAGCGTTTTGCAGAATCATCTTATAGATGTATGCGCTAGATGTATATATGTTTTAAGACAATTATTGCGAAATGTTATGAATGGAAAGAAGCAATAATTGTGCATTTATTACAAAAGTTTTCTATCTGGGTTGTTATATTTCGTTTACATTGCGAAATTATAACATAGATGTAACGTAACTGATGCTCTGTATCGACTAAATCAATTCCATAATTCGAGAATTCAAAAAAGGATTCTTTTTTAATCCTCCGTGCTATGCGGGAGATTTATTAAGTAAACGCGAAGTGTCGCGCTTTTGCGCACACATTGAAAATGCACTCGCCGCGAGTGTTGCCCTCGCGGGCACCCGGAGAAATGCGAGACAGGGTAGCCGCTCGACTCCGGTGACTTGAACGCTCGCCCTCGACGGCACCGCGGAATCCGATCGGCGGGCGACAACCGCGCGGGTCGCACCACCTCAAGATGCGAGCACGTGCTCGCACGCACCGGTCGCGGCCGTCAATCGGCCGGCTGAATGAGCGGCGAGCACTCAGCACCGCGCGCCCGTCGGTCTCCCCCTTGCTCCTCGGCGCGCCACCGAAACGATACGGATTCGAAACGGTACCGCGGAGCTCGACTCGCGCGGCGCGATGGCTATATAAATAATACTTCGCGCTAAGTCAGATCAGTCGACTTGCTGCGGCCGTACCTGTCGCGGCGCACAATGCAACGGACCTTCAGAGATTAGACCGTCTCATACTCGCTTTTTCTTATCTTCCACTTTCTCTCTCTTTCTCTCTGCTACTGTTCCCTAGCTCCGTCCTTCGCTATCGCGCCTCATCTTCTTACCTTCTCACCCCTGTTGCGCGCTTGTCGCACGCGAGAACCTGTCGGTGATTTGACGTCCAACAGCCTAGCGGAACATCCCCCAGGATGTCGCACGACAATTTAGGATTTACATCCAGCACGGTGAGTGGATAACACGAGGGTCACACGTCGTGATGCGTTGGTTTTCATTAGAAACGGATTTTAAAGAATAAAAAACGCGCGTGTGTGTTTATCACGGTCACAAATTCAAATTGTCCTGTAATGATTTTTTAATCACAACTTATCAATTCGATCTCGGAAGAGGATGTATAATCGCGAGAGGCTAGAGGGTATCCCTCGATGACTCGCGACACATTCTTCTACTTCTTCACCGAGTTTTTGCTGTCACGTTAATCGTTATCCTCGAAATCACTTTGCGCAAACGGAGCACCTTTCCAGTATAAAATTGTAAACACGTTTCTTTCTCTCGTTTCTTGACTCGGTAAAAGCAGCGAAATGATCCTGATAAAAGAAAGGGTCTACGCTAGAAAAATGAGAATTTTAGATAACAATTACTTTTTTCCGAGAAAAGTATAATTTATATTTGAAAAATATCGTAGAAAATATGGAAAAATTTTTTTATTAAAAGAAATTAAGTTCTCTAAAATAAAATGCTTACTACTTCATTCATGCCTTTAAACATTATCACAGTGTAATAGAATAATTTATACAAATTTTCTCGCGATTATGTCATAAGCTTGCATATGACAAAATTAAGCAACGTTTTTTTAAGACATTTTGAAACGAGGACTTAAAATATTAAAATACTACGATATAGCAATAACACTCGTGTGACATTATATGAATTTATATGAAAAGGAACAATTTTGTATACAAAACAATGCTTCTCGCAATTTATCACATATTATTCGTTTTTCTCGTCAAATATCGACATAGCGTTTGTCGTTTTTTTACATAAATTTGCAGCGATGACAGTGCGTATACATCTAAGTACATACGCGTAAGAAAGTTTATCTGGACATGCATAATGCAAGAATATGCTAATGCTAGATGTAGATAAAAATTGGTATAAAGTTTGGCGATATTGTACAATAAAAAATTTCTTTTTTTTTTTAAACTTCTACAACACATCACGCATACATTGTTAAATTTGTAATGTCAAATTGTACTGAATTTGAAGCTTTTAATCATTTTTTTTCACCACTGCTTTTACTCAATATGTTAATTTAACTAAAAAAATGGAGTTAAATAACAATATGATAATTACATCTTTTGTGTAAATGCCAGAAGTACCGAGCAGTTTCTGTTCATTTTCATTTTTTAGATTAATATCTTATTTGTTGTATAAAAGATAAAATTCTGAAATTTTACTACTTTTTATCAATCATTTTCTTCTTTTATAAAATTTTGTAATACTATCTTTTACACAAGAAATAGGACATTAATAAAAAAATAAGGACGGTCAGAAATGACCGCTCGATACTTCTAGCGTTAAAATAAAAATTTCGACAGACAGATGATAGTGAAAAATAATATAATTTATTTTACCCAATTCAAGGAATTGGTTTAAATTTGTTTTCCTTTAATATTTAACAGTGTATCATAGACATAATACGCCAAAATACATTAAAATAATCTAATTTTATTTTTACGATTTTACCTACAAATTTCGAAATTGTGATATGATGGAGCAATTTAATAAGTGATATCAGCGTCGCAAAAACTACGAAAACGCTTATTTTTATTTTTTATGCATTTTTTTTCTTGACCAATGTAATAAAACAATTTTGACGGATTACATTTAACAGACAACACGCAGGATAATTGATTATACTCCGATTCAGCAGCTAGTGCAACAATTAAGATCGCAGAGCACGCCGCGAACGTATCATTATTTTTTTTATAGCGATGAACCGATTACAGAACAGGGATAATAATAAATCCACTTGCAACCACTGTACACTCGATATATTTTCGACGACTTCGCGATTGCGCGACGGTTCGATCATGAGCCGATCACGAGAGTGGAAAGTTTCTATCATATTGCACGAACGAAACTTTCGCACGACGAAGGACAATCCGTTCGTCCGTTCGTTCGTTCGTTCGTTCGTTCGTTCATCGCATTGACGTGCGAAACGACGTTGTACCGCTGTTTTTTTTTCCCTCGTTTGTTCACGTCAACGATAATTGGCGATTAGAATTGTTGCACAACGAGGAAATACCGAATAAATAAACGAACCGCGCTTTCTGGCTCCACCGGCTTCGTATCTCGCTTTCGCGAAGTGTCCTTCTCCCGCGACTCTTTTTCCAGGCCCGACTTTTTTTTTCTCCCGCGCTTTTTCTCTTCGCGCTGTCGAAGGCGACCCGGGTACAATACTTGTTCGATCAAGCGCGCACGATTATTCGAAAGTATCCGAATTGTTGTACCAAGTGTTCTAAAGGTTTTGCGCCTTTCCCTCATAACGTCGGCCTGTACAAACTTTTCAATGACCTTGCAAAGTTGATTTTTTCTTGGTACATATTTTAGGGAAGGCCTAATTAAGAAAACATTTAATATCGGCCATTAAAGAATTTTTTTCGGCGAATTAAATTAATTTCGAGAAGACTTTGTTTTAGAAATTTATAATCGGCAGCAATTGAAGCACAAAATAAAGTAATAAATTTTATCTTTTTTTTTCTACTGTCAGATGTGGTGTTGTGTAGATGTGGTTTTTAACGGATTTGGATTCACGGATTCCAAAAACTATATTTGACGTTTTAATTTTCGACTATTTATTATTCACTTGAGAAGGACCAGAAAGCGTCTGGTCGAAAAGTCGTGTAAAATACAATAAAGATTGTTAGATTTTTCAAGATAGAAACGAGTCTATTTGATAGTAAATTTTATCTTCATGTAAAAAAAAATAATTATTGTTGCATCTGTTCAAAGTTAGACTATATTAAAATAAAAATAAAATGGCAATTATAATAATGTAACGTCTAAATTAATGTACATGTAAGTCGTACATTTAAATCGTATAAATCCACAATGGCATTACGTCATAACTTTTATCTGTCTCGGGACGGAAACGCTACACCCATCTTCCTCGTCGAACGTAATAATTTCCCCTGCTACTTTTTTCAATTGTCTCTCTCTATCCTCGGAACGACTGAATCTTTCGTTGGCGCCTTAAATTTTGCGCGACGTTTAAATGTAATTTGAACGTCTCTCCTTGCGCTATTATTTCCGTTTTCTTCCGTAACGCAAATCATCATCAACACGTTCATAATTTTTCTATTTACCTTCGCAGTCGCGACGGTATAATTGAGGATTAATAAGCGTTTCCCTCAGTAATAATATTATCTGACATTAATGATTACTCAGCCTGACATCGTGATCCGGTATCAGCTTGGCGGTACCGATTCCGAAAGTTGCATCCTCCCGCGATAACAATCTCTCGCGCGGATTACTTCTCTGCCGCAGCGCTACCGAAAATGTGATAAGAGTCGCTCGCATGTGTTTGTATGCCGCAAACAAGTCGCGTGCATGCGGGAGAATCTCCCTCTCTTTATTCCACCTATAGTCTCTCGGGCCATATCGCAAAAGTGGCGATACTGCACTTTCAAAAGTCAGAGACTGTCGGAAACAGTCTACGAGAAAGAAAAGATAAACACTGAGAGAAAAATACAGTTACTTTTGACCTCAACACAATTTTATATTATTTCTAACAATAATCATGGTTAATATAATGATGCATATAGTTAAGTTAATCTTAAAAAAATGTTTTGTGTTAGAAATATTATAAAATTAGGTTGAGGCCAAAAGTAACTAACATTCAGTGAAAGAGAAGAAACAGATGATAGAAGCATCGCGGATAACACCAGAGAAGATCGTGGCACATCGGAAACCACTTAGCATTCTTCGCTCGGAATTACCGGTTTTTAATCAGCCTGTGTAATTAATGGAGAACACGACCGATCAACACGCATAATGATCGCCGCGCGTAACGAACGTCTCTCCACGCGATTGCTTTGCGCGTCACGGACGTTTAAGATCGGCCGCACGCGGGCTCGCTCGCCTTCCGCGGGAAATGCATGTGCGTACACATCGTAACGTAAGAGCGAAATCGCGCTCGCTGCACCGTGAAACGCGAAAAATCGCAAAGATCACGGGCGGTCAGAGCGCGTTTTTCGTCGCGGAACTTTCCGGAGCGGTGCTTTTTGATATTTATTTCTTTTATTTTTTGCTTCTTTTCTTCCTCATGTTCCGTGTTTATAAAACGGTGGTATAATTGTCGGCGAATGTCTGTTCCATCTATGTTCACTTGCTACCGTCTGTTTGATTGTCTTCTCCGCTGGCACGCGCATCCGCGGAAAATGTAGCCCGCGCATACTTTGAAATGCTAATCTTTGGAGGCCGTCTGCAACTACAATTGCCCTCAACTTGAAACCACGTAATGATATTGGAATGATCTCAACATTCCGAGGCGCAGCGGTGTAATTGCGATCGTTTCGAGGAAACAAGCCGTTTTCAAACAAAAAAACGAATTGAATTCACATAAACGCAATTGAATGCAGAACTCGCGTCGGAAAATAGAATTACGTGAAAACAATATGTGCGCCAATTTTATTATGCTAAATGCGGTTGCGTGGTTTTCGAAGTCGAAAGTGCGATCGTCTCGATAACGAGGTGCGATTTTTAGACACGTTCGACCAAACACGCATAAATCCGATGAAGAAACTTTGCATCGAAGCTTAAAATTAGATGAAATAATATAATTTTAACAGAGCGCTTGTTATCGAAAAACTCAGCGTTATTTGCATAAATAAAAATAATTAATTCTTACGGTGATTTGCCAAAAAATTTGAAACTCGCCATTTGTTTAATAAATTTTTCTCCCGATCTTTCCGATTTTTCTGTTGCTCTTCCGTTATTATTCGAACTGCAATGATAAGAAACTTTGATAACATAGAAAACAATCCAATTACCACGAATCGCTACTACAATTTTAATTGTATGGAAATTACAATGTAATTTAAAGAAAAAATTCAATCGAATAATTGGTCGCGGAAATTAATTTTTTTTACACATTGTGTAATAGTGTATAATGTACGTAAATAATCTGCAAAAACTAGAGATATCTCGAAAACTGTATAAACGTGGACGCGGAGGTAACGCGATAAATTATGACGTACTTGAAGTATTTCCGTGATAGCTGAGATATTATGAGCGAAACTACGAAAACACGTACCTTCTTGTAAAACCTTTGTACCCTTGTGCGATGCGATGATTCAAGATTGCGTCAAAAATATTCTGATAAGTATAACAGCACAAGCTGACTGGTAACGGATATTAAAAAATTAAAACCACTCAAGTTTATAAAATATTTTCTTTTATATAATTAATCGTACTATAATTAATAACACACTATATAACTAATATATAGCAACTTTCAGCAAGCTTTCAGCAACTAACGCATCGCACATGAAAGCTCTTATTAGATAACGTACCATATGTTACTGTTAAATTTTATATATTGCATTATACATATATGTATGCAAAATTACATTTATACATTATACATATTTAATATATTTATGCAGAATTATATTACAAAGAATTCAGATATATTTCGGATATTTGTATGTGTAGTAAAATTAGAGGAAGTCGTAAAAAAAACTTATAGATCAAATATTTGAAAATTAGAAAAATTTAAAGAAATCATAAAATCAATTTTTAAATATTAAAATATGATATATTAAATATTGCAGAGCTGCGAATAAAAAAATACGGACAAAAAATATCAGAGGAATTTTTCGAATGCATTTCACGTTATCGCATATCACGGTATTGTGATATAACAGATTGCTACAGCATGCAATCTGTTATATCAGAATTCAATGTAAGCCTCATTATTGATTAACAGCGATTATCGTCAACAAGATTTATCAACAAGATTTATCACGTCACATTCACGTCATTTTGGCCGTCTTCACTTTAACCGCAGTTATTTTATCTACTTTTGCTGTATTCGAATTAAGTTTATCGAATCTAATAGCAAACATATCATATAACAAGTTTGATTACTACTTAGTACTTATGAACGCATGTTCGAATACATTGAGCTACTAAATAACATTTACAACGCAATAAAAAAAAGCTAATTTTTTTTATTAGTACTTCTAGCATTCCTATCTGTGCCAAAGGCAATCTCGTTTGGTATTTCACAATTTACTTTTCTGCGGTACGAACAATTAACACGTCTAGTAGAGCGTGTGCTAAGTGCGGAATTTTTCCAAATTCCGTAATATTCCGCCGGTTTTCTTCCATGTCTAATCTATCAGATATCGAGAACTTAATGGAATAATCTTTTTTTCCTTGATAGCGACAGGTAACGTCCCGCAGCTATTTTCGGACGTTGTAAGTTAATCGCATTATAGCAATTATCATTGACTTGCCGCATTGGGCTGATAATTGTCGACATGAAAGAGTTAATAAAATTACGTGTCTGTATGTTTGATTCTTTGAATATTCGCACCATTAATTTTTTTATCCTTCGGACCATCGGTTTTTTGAATGTTCTTTTTGTTGAAGAAAGATATACATATAATCTCTACAAGAGATTAAAAATTTGAATGTAATTTAAATGCTTTAGTTGGAAACTTAAATTAATTTTATTCCCCTGTCGCCTCTTCAATAGAAATTATAATAATTAACAAGTATTATAATAATTAACAAGTCTATTCATAGATTAATTAGAAGTTCTGTAACAATAAGCTTTCATTAAGCTTTCATAAAATAAGCTTTCATTTGTATTCGAAGAAATGCCGAACTCTATATAAGATAATGTGACGATATGTATCGTGTACAAATGACACAAATTCGATAATGTGGAATAAATTACCGAAACATTGAAAAGAATTCCGCTTTGATATCGCATAGATGAGTTATTTGCCGGTGATGATAAACGGCCAGGTATTCCGATAGCGATATAGAACCAGCGTAAACACACGCGAGTCATTGGAATTATATCAGCGATTCTCAAGTATAATACGAAAGATATGATGTCTTATAGTATCGCAAATAAGTGGATCTAACAGAAGTTGTTGATAAAGAAATTTACATTTCGTGCCGGGAAGATAGGCAGAAGATACGCGAGCATCCACCTGCCTTGCCTAACAATGTTTACGGCCATATGTCAATTTTCACATTGATGATTACAGAACTTAACTCGTCATTAAATGCGATCATTAATCAGGCGTGGAATGCGTGCACGTTCGCCCGTAACGTGCCAACTACTGCGCGAACGTGCAGTATACGATCGATGTAGATCGATTAAAAAAAAAAGAGAGTACATATATATAATTATTTGGTCTTGTTCAAATAATTTATCGCCATCGCTAATTGGCATTGGTGGTAGTAAACATTTAATCTTCTTTACGGGGAAACACACAAGGACTTCGACAAATGCGTGTTTGCCGAAGGAGTTAATACTTTTTTCAGCAGTCATTGATAACGTAAATAATGTGTATAACAAGATAATCATATTTTCTCTTCAGTGGTTAAACATATCGTTAACACGGTGCTAACCGTTATTAATTTTTCGCGTAAATTGTATCGAGTTCGAATACCTCTGCCATTGTACGTTTGTATCGTGAGAATGAAGAAATGCAAATCTCGAAACATTGCCTCTACAGTCTAAATGTAAAATCTATGTGAAAGGACGCACGCTGTTATATTTAGGTATATGTAACATTAACCGTTATTAATTAATATTAATTTTTCGACGCACGTAAATTGTATTGTCGAGTTTCGATAATAATTCTGCTGTTGTATATTTGTGTTACGAAAACGAGCAAATGTGAATATTGTTTATATTGTAAAATTTATATGAGAGAATGCACGCTATTATATATCCATATATATCTTAATATGGTATAAATAAAAAGGCGCGAGATCTTTTATATCTCTGTATGTCATATATTTCGTCAATATCGAAGAAAAAGAGATTTTATCACAAGAAAGATATATTATCAGATAAGTCGCATCGTTAACATGTTTGGCTATAGCGACAAGTTTTTAGTAGCCATGTATTTGCAAATCGAATACCTCTCTATCTATATTTGATTTTTAACGAATAACATTGATACTCTCTAACGAAAAAGACTGCCACTACTGCTCGATATAAATTGTATCGTGCGTATCGTTAACGACGCATATCATTACTTTTGTGGGCGTGGTATTATTTTGAAGGACGCATTAAATGGTCGTATCCGTGAATTATGCAATTTGTACGTTTGCACGGCGCGGCGCAAGAAAATTTCCCATATTCTCGTCTCGTTATGACTTAACTGCATTTAAAGTAGAAGTGTAAACCGCAGGAAATTATGCAAATGTCAGTCGGCAATTTACGTTTTAGAATCGCGAGGAGATTGATCTTTTAAGTCGCATTGTGTTTCGCATTTTTCGTTTACGCCGAAAATTGACCGAGAATCTTCGACATTTAGTAAATTCTTGAATTTACGAGTCTTTTTTTTTCACGCAAACCGCAATAATTTAAAAATTGAATCTAATTATTACACGACGAGATAGACACTTGCTTGGCATGAAAATCACCGAGGAAGAAAATTCAACAGTCGATGATTTTTTTATATTTTAGGATTATGAGGAAATTGACTTTTTTGTATTTTATACAATCAAGTATGCTGAAAATGCATTAATCAAGCAAACGTTTGACATTTGTTGAATTTTTGAATTTATATTCTTAAAGTTTTTTTTTATTCGTCCTGTGATCCGATTCGCCTCGGTCTATCCTAAAATGCGTTTAAAACAGTCATCTCGTAATCCTAAAGCGTAAATGATCAACTAATGGATTTGCTTCCTTGGTAATTTTTATGCGAAGTGCCTATTTTATCGTAAACGCAAACAATTAAGATTGTATTTTTTAAACGCAGTTGCGCGTGGCGCAAAAAAATTTCGTTAAAACATTACTGTTTTAAACGCATTTTAGGGTAGACCGAGGCCAATCGGATCAAAATAAAAATTGAGATTGTATTTGTTACATTTATCAATACATCTAACTAATAATTATTAGTACTTTACATGATTAGATGTATTAATGAATGTGACAATACAATCTCAATTCTTATTTCGATCTGATTTGTTCTGTGAGCCGATTTGCCTCGATCTACCCTATATGATTATGCCAATTACGGAAATTGACCAAATCTTCGATATTTATTGAAATCTTTAATTTACAAGTTTATTTTCACGCAGACTACAAAAACTATGTCAGACTACAAAAACGTCGCAAAAATCTAATTACTCATATGGCGAAATAGAAATTTTCGCTTCGCATGAAAACTATTCAAGAAGGAAATTCAAAAATTAAGAAAATTTACGTTTTAGGATCGCGAAGAGATTGCAAATTTTTAAATTGCAATTTGTATAGCTACACCAAAATTGACATTGACCAAGCGAACGTTTATCATTAAAACCTTGAATTTAGTTTTTCAAATAATAAAGATTGCGCTTAAAGTGACAGGAACATAATTATTCGCCTATACAATAAAATAAGTAATCTATTTATTTTGCATGAAAATCACTGAAGAAAAAATTCTCTACTTATCACAATAAAGACAGAACATTAATGTGCTAATACTAGACAATCGGTCGTTTCAATTGAACTTAACGGAAAAAGCCGGACGAAACTTCCTTATTAAATTGCTATCTATAACCATTCATATCGCAACAGCTGCAATGCACGGAATATTACAGGATAATTCAAAAGCAAAACGTTCACGTGTTTATTTCCAAGCGATTAATCAATGTGCAGCCATGTGACATTTATGTTTATTAATCGTTGAAGAAATTTTCATAATTTCGTATTTTTTAATGATATGTTCGGCAGAGTTTGTAGACTGCGATATTACTTATATAAATTTGTGCCTTGAAAAACTTGTAAATTGCTCCAAATTTGATGCATAATAAGCTGCAAAAAGTACATAAAAGTGCGACCTTTTTTTTAAATTACTCCGTAATGCTCGCACGTGTGCAAGAGTACTCATCAGGCGATAACATCCTATCGTAGTTGTTGCTTAGCATCGTCGTAAACTATATTGTTGTATATGTTTTATATGTGTACACTGCCCGACAATTATTCGTTCCTAGACCCCTCTCGCGGGGCTAAGGAAACTTAAGAATACATTCATGGTGCCATCAGCTGAAATTATTTTGCGATTTGCTAGTGCTGGTTACACACAGTCGCACGCGCATTTGATATAGCTCGATCCACTGATAAGATTTTGAGGACTAAATTGTTACGTTCGCGGAACGATAGGAATGAATTATTGTCGAGGAGTGTACAGCGTTACGGCAAATAGTAAAATCGAAGTCAATGATCATCGGCCGATATAACGTTTCAGTATAACTGCATACGAGCAATAATATACTAATAATAAATGATATATGATATGCGATAAATATTCGTAAAAGATGTCTCAAAAACTATTCAAAATAAGATTTGAGGTACGTCCAAAATTGTATTTATTTATGTTTATTCTGATTGCATTTGGTGAAAAGTTTGTATACCTATTATTTATACATGAAACAACCAAGAACTGCCATTTTGTATCTTGTTTTATATCAACAAGGTTTTTACAGTTATAAATGCGTGCGAGTTTTATTTAATGGGAATACAAATGAATACAGAATAATCTTTCTCTAAATATATAAATATTTATTATAATAATTTCTGTGTGTGTACACGCGCGGTTGTAATTTGTAATTAAAATTTTACTGATACAAACGATAATCCTTGCAACTTTATATACACATATACATGTGTGAGTGTGTGTGTGTATGTGTGTGTAAATACTTGTACTGTCTACATTTTAATAATTATTGCGATATATAATTCATTTCTTTTTACAGGATGGCCTGCAAGATCTAAAAAAGTCTTCCTCATCTAGAGAGCGTAATGAGTGAGTATTTAATATAATAAATTTTATAAAGATATAGAGAAATTAGACTTTTATTTGTAACACAAATTATCTATTAAGATTTTATTTTCTAACTTTAACGAAAGATTTTAACGCTATGATTAAAATCAGTCTAGGAAGATATTATCACGTGAGTTATATTGATACTAGCTGTTTTCATTATCATAGTATCTCAAATGTTCAACTCATGTGCCTAACTTGTTTACATTGTATATAAGCTTCATATAAAAGTTATATTTTTACAGCTACGGATCGAATGAAAAGAGTGATGGTATTTACGTCTTGGAACTCTCAGAAAAGAAGAAGAACATACACCAGCAAGAAAATGATTATGACCCGTATAATTATAGAGAGGTGGAGCATCCGACTACGTAAGTTCTGTAATTAATATTTCCGATTTAAGTATATCTTTTCATTTCATTCATAACACGATTTTCATTTATAATGTGAAAATTAAAAGAGTGGGTTCGCGTGTATAATAAATAAGTATAATTGTTTTTCTTACTAATTTTAACGTTTCTGATAATTTTTAATAATAAGATTTATTAAAAGGCAACATTTTAACATGACATTAATAATATATGTAAAACTGAGCGTAAATAAATTATATTACAGTACAAAGAATTATATAGAGGAGAAGGTGGTATTATGGTCACTGCAGGTATTATGGCCATACGTATTATCTCCATTATTAAATGACGAATTCTAATAATGATTAATGAAATCATTTGTTTAGTAGCCTGTCGTTATGTAGTGGCGGTAATGTGCCAATACACAATAAGCGAGATTTTTTTTACAAGGCATTTTTACTTTTGAGCATTTCGAAACTTTTTTAAGATACATTTTAACATTTAATTATACATACTTCCTCATTATTTTTAATCTTAAGTGTGTTACTGCATGAATGTCTTTACACTTGAGTTTTTTTTTGTTTATTAACGTTTTATTCGGTTGTATATATTTTGAGTTATGCATAGTTAAAAAATAGCATAGTGTTTCGCTAATATGGTCCTCTAATGTGGCAGTTCGTCGGGGCAATAAAATATAGTGCACATATGTGATTATTGCAAATAGCTTTTTTTTATTTTCTATAAAAGTCTATAAGAGAGTATATAAGACTACAATTTTTTAAAGTTTTATTTTAATTTGTAATTTTTAAATCTAATTAAATTTCAAGTTTATTTTGTAAAAACTGTCATCTTGGCAATTCATCTATGCAATAAAATATAATGTTGCAATAAAATACAATGTTTTTTCAACAAAATCAAATTTATAATTTATTTTTGTAGTGGACCATATTACCACCCCCGTTTCTCTTCGATTCATTTTGCAAGGTTTTACATTTTTATAAATAGTAAGCTATGTAATAAATATTTTGTAATTTTAAGTCTACAAACTCTTAAACAATATTTTAAGGAATACAATCAAGTCAAGTTTTAATTTAAAATATTAATTATTAATAAGGTTTTTATGTAAAAAACAAAAAGGTGTCCATAATACCACCTTCTCCTCTATTTATATGTATGTATACACTGTAGTTTAATATATACATTTTTTTATTATATATATATATATATATGTATATAATAAAATTAAGAGAGAGGAGAGAGGACGAAATAATGTACATTTTTACTATTAACTTTATTATCGAAACTAGTATTATTACAACTAGGTTGAAAGATGAGACATATTCCTCTTTGAAGGAAAATTGATAATTGTTTTTATCTAAAAACAATAGACAATAACTTGAAATTAATATATCTTTAAATATTTGATAGCTTTGAGAGTGTGTAAAGTGACATATCAATATGTATGTAAAGTGTACTGTATGTAAAGTGATATAATCAAAAGGAACATCTTTGATTACAGATACAAATGATTGTGTAATATATTGATGTGATTGTGTAATATAATGATTGTGTCTCTCTGTATCGTTATTTTATCATTTTGATAAATCTGACGATAAGTCTAGTTTACATAGCTTCTTTGTACTTGCCGAATACATTAATAAAATTATATAAGACGTAACCGATTGTCTGGCATATTGCTAAATTGTAATCATCTAATTGGGATTTGAAACATCATTCGATTTATTAAAGATTAATCAAAATGAAAAACGATACGATACTCGTCATTCAAGGTGACCAAGAATATTATGTAACTCGTATTACTTCTCTCGTACGCGAAAAGACGTTTTCCTCGTACGTGTCAGTTGCCTTATTAGCGTAATTTTCTAATCATATTGAATCAGATTGACGGACTCGGTAAAATGACTTTCAGCATCTTCCTGATGGAAACGTGGAATGCACGTGCCATCATAATCTATATTAATTATTATCACTGCAAGACTCTCAATGATTTATTATCATTATTATTATTAATTATCATTAGTTTATACATTTAATATTTGTTAATATATGTTTATTTTTCTTTATTAAGTTATTTATAACATCAGCAAATGCAGCAGTACATAAAATCAGAAAATTATTTTTCGCAAAAGTCATTTTTCTTTTTCAAAAACCTATTTAATAAAAAACATTTTAAAATTTTAATACAATTGCAAACAGCTAATACCTCGGTAAATGCTCAATTTCTTTACGATGTGATTTTTCAGCAATGCAGAAACCATGCTTCACCTGCTGAAGGGCAGTTTAGGTACCGGGATCCTCGCGATGCCGAAGGCTTTTTTCAATGCCGGATACGTTGTCGGCATAATAGCCACGATCATCATTGGGATCCTTTGTATATATTGTATGCGAATTCTCGTTCGTTCGGAGTACGAACTGTGCAAGAGGAAAAGGGTGCCGTCCATGTCGTATCCGGCGACCGCGGAATCCGCCTTGCTCGAAGGACCGATGTTCCTAAGACCGTTCTCCAAAGCTTCTATGTGAGTACGTTATGCTTTTTCTTAGTATAACTAAAAAAAAAAAAAGAAACGTACAGATAATTTGTCTCTTACACTTTGCCTGTCATTGATAAAAATAACCGCACTAAAAATAGCTGTTAATTAATTAATTGCGACAGTGGTATTTAAGCGCTATTTTATTATTTGTTGCGCAATATATTCTAATTGGAACAATGAGTATATAATTATATATTTTTTTTATTTAATTATTTAATTATATATTAGCACATATCGCAGTCACAACTTTTAAGTTACATATGAAAAATTTATCTTTTCTTTTCACAGACACATTATAAACATCTTTCTATTGATATATCAGATGGGCACTTGCTGCGTCTATATGGTTTTCATTGCTAAAAATCTGCACTTGGTGAGTATCTCTCCTATTTTCAGTTCATATCATGCTTTTATGTCTTACGTTTCTGACAAATATTACAGAACGCAATGCTAAAACTTTTATCTTTAAGTGGCAAACGTTACTCATGTAATACGTAATGCTTTTTTGATATGAGCGAAGGACTTGAGTCAGACAGTCACGTTCACCATTAAATAAAAATGTTTTTTTTGGGTACCTTATGTACAAAATCAGAAACGCATAACTGATAAAATCATTTTAATAAATTACATCTTTGAACGGATAAACATCAAGCTAAGAAAATTAGCTATTGGCTTTATTAAGAAATATTTTTATTAAAATAATATCAGGACAACGATTACATTATATGATTTTACAGTACATATAGTAATTGTGTGTTCATTCAATCTCATATATACATGTTATTAATTGCTTTTCGTGCTCGTTATCACGTCTATCGATAATTCGTTGGAATGTTTCGCAGTGCAATCAATCCGATATCGCGTATCTCTCAGCATTACGGAGCGTAGGCTGAAAAGGGAATAATCTAGGTCAGGGAAATACACCGTAAGAGAGAATACGCGAGTAGACAGTCGCCGGTAATTAATGCGCGTACTGTTGAGTCAAGGTGATCGTACCTAACACGGACGGCCGGTCATCGACATTCTCGATGACGCTCGAGATCGAAATCGAAAATACAAGTCGTTCTTGCGCGAACTTGCTCGAGTGTCGCGAAAATGCAGTTTGCCTCACAGATTTTATCAGTCCAAAACAGATTCGATTATTTGCATATACATATGTACACACACACACACACACACATAAGATGCCGAACGAAAAATTGCTGAAAATAAATAATTATTACTTTATAACAAATAAAATTGTTTTATTATAATATAAACATTATATTATTAAAAATCCAGTCATTTTTATTAGCACATAATGCTATGTGTAATAAAAATGCTTTAATTGAAAAATAATATACTTATATGCGAATTTGTAAAATATAAAAAAGAATTAAAAATTCGACTGCATGCTTAAATGAGATTTGTTTTCGAAATAACATTCATTTGAACTGTGTGTGCGTGTGTGTGAAGCGTATCATTTTGTGAAAACTTATAAAGTATTGAGTCCTAGTTTTCTTAAACAGTTCTAAAGATTTTAAGAACTAGAAAAAGATAAAAAGTCAATCAATTAAACTAAGATTAACTACATAGAAATGGACATAAGCCACGAAACTAGCCAGATTTTCAATTTTCTTACAATCTCCTTGTAATCTAATCTAATTCTAATTTTCTTATTTAACTCTACATTTTGTATTCTATATATTCTATAGTACAGTATTTTATATTCTATTATATTCTATAGTATCTAATTCTATATTTTCACAGATTTATAAATATACATTCCTCTTGCACTATAAGTTAATAAAACCACGGATTTCTTCTACAAAGTAACGCTCAATTCATTTCATTCTCTTCATTCATTCGTTACAAAATAACATCTATTTAGTTTTAACAACTTCCCGATTGTGTAATCTCAAGTAACATCGGCGCGTTAATACATTTGACACGTACGCAACAGGCGACTCGAGTGAATAAAAGCTACAGCACGACGCTTTATTTATACGACATCTTCGTCATTTTTTTCTCGTAAGAGGAAAAATTATTTTTTCCATGATTGAATTGTGGTATTACAAGATAAGTGCCGCGTTGCGAATTATAGAGATTACAAATGAGCATATTTACGTTGATTATATTCGTCCCATATTCTTGTGTACCATGTGCAATTGTCCTAGTATATCCGCGCCGAATGATTTATCATGGAATTTCCCTATTTCGCATGACAGCCGATGGAATCTTATCACGAGTGTGAGATCAAGTGGAAGTAAGAGTCGCTCCCGGGTGTTAACTTAAGTGCCATTCACATAACGATTATACGCTGTGTAATAACGCGAAAGAATTTTTTTTATGTAACTTTGTTTTTTCTCGCAAATCGTAAACGCTACTCGATCGTTAGCGCGCTCTTGACGCATGAAAGTGCCGTTGCACGGACGTTGCAGATTGGACGGAAAGGACGAATTCCTGCGATCCAGCCGTTTAGAACGTAATTTCAAAGAGTTAAATCCTCGATGCATTCTTGCGCGAAAACCGAGTCGGACACTTGGATCGCGCGCGAAGTAAGAGGCAGGGGAAAGCGATTTGGCATGGGTAAGCTCGCGCCGATGCTCGGCAGATATTTCGCGAGATACACTCCATTTATTCGAGAAGGAATTTTCGCGTGCGCCCGCTGCGTAACCGCAGTTGCATCGCGGCGCGTTTGTTAACGACGCGATTTTGCAACGCGCGGACGGCGCTAAGCCTTATGTGGACGACACCTTAGCCGCGGATTGGAAGGCGTTGCGTAGCGCGCGATGTAATAGATAGTTAACTATCGTTACGACACATATGTTATTACGACAACTAAATCGAATGCGTGCGTATGTGTGTGTGTGTGTGTGTGTGTGTGTGTGCGTGCAATGGATGCAACGCGTGAGCTCCGCCGCTTGAACCTGAATGCCGCCTGCGTGTGCGGCGAACGGGTGCGCGGCGAGAGACTTCATGGTCGGATCAGAAGTGAACGGAACCGTGTACAAAGTTGATACATTAATTGCTTAAAGAGCCGTAAATATCAAGGTATCATTAAACTGCGTTTTAAATACCGGAAGACATATGACGGACACTTGCGAAAATAAACTTTCATTACGAGGCTCCGTAAATATAGGAAAGATATTGTACAAGAAAATAAGAAACTAATAATATTTACATGATACAATTGCTGCAATTTGTAATATTATAACATATGAATATTTATTTAACTTTTATTTATCTATTTACTTATTTGTTACTGTTTTATTTATCTTCTTTAAAAATTAGAAGATTCAATTTGTGACATATAATATTAAATATAATACGCACTTAAATCGCGCTGTATAAAATTTTATTTTAATAAATTGCACGGACGGCTTAAGTACAAACGTAATTTGATGCAAAATGTTTATACCGGTATTATAATAAATGTTGAATGATAAATAAATAGTTTACAGTGTCTGCAAATGAGGAATGCAGTATTATAAAATTATTCTTTCATAAAAAAAAGGATAGAAGAAATAGAATGAAATTATTCAATACATGTATAAAAAACAATGCTATTAATGCATGTTTAAAAAATTCCGAAAATATATAGAGACTTCTAAAGACTTAACCAAGGAAGGAGCCCTAGAAGTCGATCAGTCTGCTTGCTGATCATGCTGCTTGCGTGATCTTAGAAGACGTAGAAGCAGTTGAATAAATTATTCCTATAAGGAAGCTTCTGGCAGCGTATTATTTTCTCGAACGTAAATCGCTAGCAATTTAATGCGCGTTACGCAATAATAATGGTAAATTCGTTAATAAACGAAGCAGTTACTCGAGATTTTAACTACTAAATCGTATTTTTACTTAAATCTACCAACCAATTTAAATACAAGCAAAAGTATCTCTAAATATTCCAATCATTCAAAAAACTTCAAATTCGTTACTTATAGTATCTTCTTTGAAAGGAATCTAATGTAATATGTTTATACGTCGTGGAAATATTTTTTTTCCAATTATTTTTGTTAAACGTCAAGATTTTATTTCTATTAATTATTTGATGACTTACTTGAAAAAAAAAGATTTTAATTACAAGTACGGATATACGTAGAAACATTTTTTATAGCGTTATCTTTATACTTATTGTTAGACGTATGCAGATGTAACACTTCAGTATAGATTAATTTTGCGATCAGAAATCATAAAATGTTGTACGCAGTTAACTGATTATCATATCACCGATTACCATGGAATGTTACATATCTATTATAGCGATATCGTAGCGATATTGATCGCCACGAGAGCAACATTCGTAGTAGGAGTAAAGCTTTCTATTATCATCTATCGTTGCGAGTTAAAGACAATATTCTCGACAAAAATGAAAGTCTTTAAAATGATTTAAAGTTACGATATATAGATATATAAAATTATTTTTTACTTAGAATATTTCTTTTTATTACTTAGAATATTGCTTTAAATTTTTAATTTTTTAAAAATACATGTCGACATTAGTGATATTTTCTCAAAGCAGCAGAAGAATTCCGCAAGTGTACATATTCCAACTGAACGATAATTAATACCTGACGACACTTGACTTGCAATTATCCTTTTATGTAACGAATACAATTCGCTTACATGCAAGTACATTAATTTTCAAGGGTGAATTCTATCGATTGTATGTCATGCTGCAATACAAGTTTCTATCTTACGTAAGACGAAGGCTAGATTTGACAGCGATAAACGAAAGCTGTTGAACGATGCTAACACGCCCATTTCCGCCTGCCCTTGAAATCGAAGCGTAATTAACGATCGGCACATCAGAGATGTGAGAGCAGCCTATCGTCATGTAACAGATTATCTAAACATTTGCGAGACTGCGTGGCGTCAGTATGTCTTCGAACGTCAATTCCCAGAATTATAAGTTTAGCTATAATGATGCCAACGTGATGTATCTTCAGGAACTGTAATTCTAAATTCTTGGAATCGCGTGACGAATAAAAATGTTACACGAACGTGTATAATTCGATTCGTTGCAATTTAATGGCGACATAAAAATTTAGTTAACGTCATTGATCGTACGCGGTAAGCATGGCGACATTTATTTTCCGTCTGTGGTTTTAGCGTTCTTCCCTCTCTTCTTAGAATGAATACTTCTACGTTATGTCGATCGCATAAATTAGCAATCTGAGATACAATGACGCACGCACATTGTGAAATCTTTTTACTCATATTCACGTTTATTTGGAATTGTAAGAAAATTCGTTGAGAATTAATTCTATCGGAGTAATTTTCCGTCTCGCAAATTCTACAATATAATTATATTCTTTATAATTATATTTTCTTTACGTCGATGAAAAATGATTAAAAAGAACTGAACTGACGATGTTTTATGATATATCCACTGAAAAAAAATGCTGGTTAAAAACGGACGAATCAGAAAATCTTGTAAAATTGATCAAACATTCTGGTTATTATAATAGAAATTTTGGTTATTATAATAGAACTCAATACTTTATAACTTATAATAACCAAAATTCTTATTATAATAACCAGAATATTTGATCAATCCTACAAGATTTTTCTGATTCGTCCGTTTTTAATCAGAATTTTTTTTCAGTGTGGCATATACTACTGTGATATCTAAGCATGTATTGAGCTTTTATATTTATTTACATATCACCTATGAAAATAAACCTATTAAAAATTTGTTTGGAATAAATTTGCTCATTTAATAACAATGGCATAATAACATCGACACAAAAACTTTACCTTGGTAAATAATAACAAGTGAGATGAGTGATATTTGCTATCGTTTCAATTTACTTTTGTCGACGGTTTTTACGAAAATTTCGCCGTTTCGCGTAAACGCAAATTCAATTTTCAACGAAATTCCGAATGAATGAGAAGATGGGGGAAAATCATGTCATCCGTGCGTCGTTATGTTTTCAGATGCTTCGTGATTGAAACACGTAAGTGTCGTAAACGAGGCAAAAAGTTTTCTATCAAGGATCATGCATAGGAAAGATGATGACCAAGATCGCATTGGCGAGAAAAAGGACGGTATGTATACGCCTCGAGAAATCCAGCACTTAATTACGCATTCAATGTCAACGTAATGTGATATGAGACAGAAGTGCTGAACCGCTTTATACTCTTCTCGACACATAGTTGTCAATATGATTAGCCGTATTAACAGAATTGAGTAGCTTCGTTATCCTTGCAAGGACTCTTTAGAATATTTTGAAGATTCTGTCGCTTTTATGGGCTTATGTCGTAACATTACTTATAAAATACACACAGTATCGCACATTTATTCGGCTTTGTGTTAAGTTATAGGAATAAAAAATTAAACCCTTTTACCCTTGTTGGCGCCTCTATTTGAAAACGATATACGAAAAGTTATACGTCCATTTTTATCATGAATAATTTTTATCTATAAAAATAAAAATCTATAGAATCACATAAATACTCTGTAAACATTACTTATCTTAATATTAAGTTTACTATACATTTAAAAATATAATTTAAGTATGGTCTTAGAGATTATTAAATATTTTTAAAACTATATATTTTAAATACTTTAAAAATTAACTCACAAATACAATTTTTTCGTTAAGTGTTAAATAACTATGTTTTAATAATTCATAGATACAATTCTTTCATTAATTAGTAAATATTTTAATGCTACATTTAACTCATAAATACAAATCTTTTTATTAGTGTTAAATGATTTATATAAGATCTTTGTAATTTAAATTCTTGAATTATCTTAAAATTTTTTATTAAATGTGATTTAGATAACATTTTTTTCAAGGAAAAATCGAACAATTGTTAATAATATCAAGCAAAATCAATTTTGCATCTATGAGCATTATTAAATAATCATTTCATGTATATTATGTTTTCTTTTTTTTTTTTAGGGATTGCAAACGTTTGTCACAATGGAGTTGAATGTATATATGGCAATTCTACTAGTACCTTTGATCTTAGTTAATTACGTCAGAAATCTTAAATACTTGGCGCCGTTTTCAACGCTAGCAAATATTATCATGTTCACTGGATTTGCTATCATACTCTACTTCATCTTTCGAGAGCCTTTGTCGTTCGAGAAATGCGTGGCAGTCGGGGATGTTAAAGGTTTTCCGCTCTTCTTTGGCACCGTACTGTTCGCTCTTGAAGCCATCGGCGTAGTAAGTAATCAAGATCAACAATTCTTAATTGTATCGAGATATAGATAGGATAATAAATATGAAAGAAAATAAAAATTAAATTTGTAAAAATTTTTTTAGTAATTAAAAAAAATTAAATTTATATATGACATGTGATATTAATTTATATATTATTTCTTCAATTATACAAGAAATTAAAGTTTCCAATATTTTTATAATAATGAAGAAACTGTCGCGGTAAAAATGTTAGTCACTTATTTATATATACTTCTAAATCATAACCTTGATTCTCTTTATCATAGCTTTAAATAGATTTATTTAAATTCTTATTCTGAATTGTTTTTAATGTCTATATCTTAAAGATATATCCGCAGAAGCTGTATACATAACTGTACAGATTATTTTCCTTTCATTTACAGATCATGCCGTTGGAAAACGAGATGAAAACCCCAAAAACCTTCATGAAGCCTTTCGGCGTCTTGAATGTCTCAATGAGCATTATAGTTGCGATGTATGCCGCTCTGGGATTATTCGGATACTTACGTTACGGCGATGAAATCCAAGGCAGTGTCACGCTCAATCTGCCCAGTGAGAAGCTGGGAATTGCAGTGCAAATTCTTCTGGCAATCGCTATCTTTTTCACGCATCCCATCCAGTGTTACGTTGCCATCGATATAATATGGAACGAATATATCAGTCAGTTCCTAGAGAAGTACCCTCTTAAGCTGCTTTGGGAATATATAGTCCGGACTCTCATAGTTTTAATTACCTGTGAGTATATTTCCATTCAATCTTGTCGCTAAATCGAAAAACGTAGATAGATAATTCCAACTCGAGTAAGATCGGCATCTCTGATCTCATTTATTCGACGCTGAATTGCGTCGAATCCTAATCACATCGACACTTATTTCGAAGATAATGTGTATATAATGTGTATATAATGTGATAAGCAACATTACATAAAGGAATATTAAATAATTATTATTTTTAGATTTTTGTTTTTCGCTTCACGTTTACGTTGACATATTTTTCTCAGTTTGATAACTTTGTTAAATTAATGATCTCAACCTATTGTGACTCCAGTATAGAAAAGAGAAGAAAATTTACTTAGGTGATTCTGTTTAATTAAATTGTCGATCTGCACAATCTGTTTCAGTCGCTTTGGCAGTCTCGATTCCTGAGTTGGAACTCTTCATATCGCTGTTCGGCGCCTTTTGTCTATCAGGTCTGGGACTGGCCTTCCCGGCGATCATTCAATTGTGCGCTTTCTGGAAAGTGATGGGACCAGGGGAGAAGAAGATTATGATTGTGAAGAACATGTGTCTAGTGCTGATTGGGGCTTTGGGCCTGGTCGTGGGTACTTACACGAGTATTAGTGAGATCGTCATTAAATTTAATAAAAAATAATTCTGAATGAGAAATGAAGTATTTCGAGAAATTGTTTCACAAAACTGTCAAACGGATAGTGAAGTGACAGAAGAAAGAGCGGAAGTAAACAGAAATCGTTCTTCTCCGTGCAAGAAACGACGACAACGTGATACGTAGTTGAAATTGATCATTGCCAAAAGTGAGTGTACCTAAAAATACAAAGCGCATTCAGAGGCACTTAGTCGAGGACCGAAATAACGTTAACTTCTCTTACGGCTTGCATCGCACTTCGACTTCGATCCGGGGACGGGATGAAGTTCCTAAGTACGTTGGTTTTTTTATGCGTGATATACAAGACTGCGAGTGAAGATGTGGACTGTACAACGACAACGACGAATCCTGACTCGCGTCAGCGTCAGCGTCAATTATGGTACAGCGATATGTATATAATATATATATATATATATATAGATAGATATGTATAATATAAAAAAAGTTTTATCGTAACTAGAAATAAAAGAATTTTATTTTCATACTACCGCCTTTGCTTCTGCAATTCTTCTTCATTCTTGCATGAATAATAATAGAAAAAAAAATTAAACAATAATTAAAATAATAATTTTTACATTGTTTTTTTTTTATTTAGAAAAAGCAAAGTTTGAGTAAATAAGGTTGAGTAAATAAGTAAATAATTGAGTAAAAAAATGCTTATATATAAAAACTAAAATTATGTATAAATATAAACTATGTATAAATATAATTATATATATAAAAATTTGAATTGTATATAAATATAATAAAATTGTATATGAAATGATTATATACGATTATATGTAGAATATTATATAATCTAATCGCAAGTTTTTACTTTTTGTAAAAAAGTCACTGCAAAAGTTATTTTTCTAATTATTTTATACATATATAAAAGATTATACAAAATATATATGAACATGTTATATATAAAAAATTATTTCCTGTTATCTCACTTTTCCGAGCAATTATGTTACTCCGGTTTTGCCGGCTAGATAAACTTTTACTTTCAATCAGTCCACCTTGATCAAACCGAATAGTCTCGCTATGCGCAAGTCTGGTGAACGGTGTGCTTTACCCGCCACTAGACGTCGCTGGGGGATATCACCGTATGGATCGTGGAGGGTAGTTACCCTCCCCGGCGTGACCTAGCGGGGATCCGTCCTTAATTCCCGCAGACGACAGTGAAAGGCGCCGGGGCTGTCGCGGCCGCGTGCAGCATTTTCTCGTTGCCCAAAGCAGCCTTCTCACCCTCGGCCGAATGCGCGACCCACATCGGGGGTGCTGCCAGGGGGCGCGCACCCGCACGCACGAGAATCCTCCTCGCGGTCCTCTTTCGTTCTCCTGGCCGTAACTTAATAGTAAACGTGTGATGTAGTGTGTCACCCTCGTGGAAAACGTCGGACGAGGCTCGAACGTAAGTTGCACAAAATTGCGGTCTTCACCGGCGCACCATTTAGATTAACTGTAGCTAGTATCAGCTACAGTTGATACCGCTAATAATAACGATACTCGCGATCGAAGCATTCTGGCTCGTTCCAGTCTACGTCCCTTTTTTTGAAGCCAATTCTGTGCATAATTTACGTGCAATTTTCTCTGCATAAGTTTTCAAACAAAATAAATCTCATTTCAAAAGAAAGAATTATGACAGTTCCAAAGTAACAATGTTCTGTTCTCTTTTATTTATTGCACTTCTTTCTGATAAAATAAAAAAGATGTGCCTTGTATCAAAGTATTATACTCCTGAAGATATTATTGCCAGCTCCTATCGCATGGTTCTGTTAAAAAATTTATATTTAGTTATTTATTGAGTTTATTGAAAATGACATGAAATAAGATTACGCTTTATTCAAGTTTGACAACTCATGTTCGATATATTCGAACATAAAGAACACGTACTAACCGGTCAAAAGTTTTATTGTTTGCTTGAAGACATCGATTGAATTTAATTATTATCTATTAGGCAATAATTAATTATGTTATAGATTTACCTCTTTGAGGATAAGATGATAATATCCATTAATTTAATTTTTCGTTATACATGCACGGGAAGAGAAATTTAGATCAAAAACGTTACGGGAAAGTACCTCTGAGACAATGCGCCAGAATTACATAATCCCGCTTGACGTTTTTTCCTAACGAGGTTTTAAAGTTTTAAGTTCCAAGTCTCAAATTGCTGTTCTACTTTGCAAAATCTACTTCCGATTTGAAGCTATAGAATTCCTATTTTTCGAATGTCATTAACAATACAGACAACTTTTAAAACTTTAATCTTATGGTAAGATGTACAAGAGAATACGAAATTAGGTCTTGTAAACAAAGAATAACGAGGTCATTAAGATCGATTTCTTTTAATTTTTTGTCTGTTTTATAAAGTAAATTCTTCTTAGATAAGAAGTTAATAGATTAACTATTAAGAGATCAAAACTAATAAATATCTAAAATTTTTGCTAATGCATTTTGCATATTGTGCAATTTGCATATTGTGAGGAGAGAATATCTACGAATAATATATTTTATTAAAAAATTCAGACGTTTCTCAAAGTGATTCAAATAAAGTCAAATAATTTTCTCCTCTCTTCGTGATCTTCTTCACAAATGCATATATTTCTGATGATTTGATATTAATGGATCAAAGTTTATAGACCAAAGTTTATAGCACATATAAATAACGTCAGTTTGTCTAGCCGTTATGTATCTTCAATCATCTGGTTAGTAAGATACATTGAACTTACGACTCAATTAAATCTTTTTAATGGCACAATGTAAAAATCAATTCTATCCGTCATTTTATAATGAAGTTCCATAAACAATTATTTATAGTCTTTGCCTTTAAAAAAAAAATGTAAAATGTATCTATATGTATAAGTAAACAGAAGTCATAAAAAACGTGCTTATTTTGACATAGATTCTCTTTTAACATGTACTTTACAAGACGCGTAATGCCTCACCTAATCTATTATTCTCGTGTTGACGAGCCTCAAACTCTAATTTTACCAGCCAGTCAACTCTTTCTTACCACTTGGCGCACGCTTTCGTCGTGACTTTTTCCAACATTAACTAGATTACACAAATATCTTGGCGGTCAGGGACCATGTTTTCCCGTCGCAACACTTATGTAATACAGTCTCGACTTCTCGTAAACTGTAAGATAAATGTTGACGTCCGTGGAAATGTGAATTAAAGCGTGACATATATAAACCAACCACTTATCGATTTATGCGAACGACGACTAAAGCTATTTGAAATATTGATTTCATCCTGGTGAACAAAGTAATAATAGAGAAAATAGAAAAATAGAATGAATATCTGTCATAACATCTCTAATTATTATAGCATTTCTTGTCTAATGATAAAAAAGCGATTTTTTTAAAGACTAGCATCTCAAATTTAATCTCTTTCTCCTTATATCTTTTTTTTTTTTCAAAAATATTACACGAAAAAATTTTTGCAGAAATCAAGTTAATAAATTTAATAAGTTAGTGATTTTATAAAAGTCTTATAAGAGTTTATCAGCTTTTAATACTTTTATAAAAAAAATTTTTTTTATTCTTATAATAATTCATAAATGTCAAAGAAGATTTATATTTGTTACTTTCAGCCGTAATGTACTGTACGATAATCGACACTGGAAATATACTTCTCTTAATATAGAACATCTCTCCCAGTCGCTATTATTGCGCTTTAGTATATCCGTCACATAAATCTCCATGTCTCGCGTCACCGACGTATACGCATATCGAATGATTACCTATTTCCCTTATATCTTTTAATTTCACTGTTCGTTAAAAATTTTATATTAATGTTAATTTTACAGTAGAAGTTTATCGCTAAATAGTGAGTGTGAAAAAATTATTAGAAAAGGCGATGTATTTACATTAAAGATTCATTATAAATTTTCTGTTAAATTCTGATAAATATAATATTACCAATCGCGACTAGATATTATCCATTAATAAATTGTTAACTTAAGCAACAAAATAAACGCTGCGGATGGCCGAAAGAGATCTACCGAGAGTAGAAGTTTAAAGTCGCGCAAAGTTAACCGGCAAAAATCGATCGATCTACTTCCGCGCTTCTTCCAAACTCCCTCGTGTGCAGTACCACGCGGAAATCTCTCACGGTGCCCAAATCTTCGCCCGCAATCACGGGATGCCGTTTTAACTGGCCGCATCACGTGACGAGCTATGCTGAATGCGTACACCACGGCAGAAATTGAAGTGGTACGAGGCCAGTTGCGAGGCATCCTCGGTCGGTCGCTGACGCATCGTAACGCCTGCGGGGCGAGTTGCTTCCTCAGAGTCGGATTACACCCGGGGGTTGTAGTTGCGTTTATGGATGCATTTAATCCGGTAAGTCGAGTTGCTCCCGCGTCACGAGGAAGCGATACTCCACATCGATTGGAATGCTTTGACAGCAGCATGTTTCTTAAATCTTCTAATCGCGAAATGAACTTCATCCCTTCCTCGTTCTCTTTTTCGTTAAAACGATTCTTACAAAAGTGCCATACTTGGTCCGTTTTGAACTCCAATCATGTACTTGTTGATCGTAGTTACGCTTTAAGTATAATATCTATATTATACTTAACTATATCTATGATTTCTGGGAACGATCTCTATTATCAATAATAATGTGCTCAACAATTGACCAATATCGATGAGTTAAGTCTTCTTTCGGTAGTATTCAATCGCTCGCAAAGAATCATTTTGCTAGTTAATTTTCTTTAACTATTACTTTTATTACATTTTTTTTAGTATTTTTATAAGAAACCATATTTGTACCAGATTGTGAGAAAAAGATCGGATGATTGATATGAATTAATCCTTTGTGAATCAGTCCTGATCGTTTTTGTGAAATACCTTACTTATCGATAATGTTACAATAATCAAGCATTAATTTACGGACATAATAATATTTTTAATATTTAAATATTTGAAAATAATTACTCCAAAATTTATACATGAATTGTAATCAGTTTTTCTTTACATCAGTTCATGTAATAATAAAATATTTATGCAACATGAAATCTCATAAAACAATTTTGAATTACTTATGCTTAAAAAGATTAAAAAAACCAAAAATAAAAATTAAAAATCCACCAATTTTTATTGAAAATCTATGATTTCATATTAAAATAAATTTTTCGTAAAGAAAATAATTTCCCTTAAGGGAAATAAATTTTTTGTAAAAAAAGTAATTTCCCTTGAGGGAAATAATGAAATTACTACTAAAATTACTCCCTCGATTTATGAAATTTATTTATTTTCTTTCATGAGCAATCGTTGATTGGAATTGTGGCTTTGTGAAAATAAATGAACGTGAATTAACTGATTTACATCAAGCTACTTTCATTAAATCCAATTACTAATAAGCAAGCAAAACCGATTCCCATCCTTTAAGACTGTTGCATCTATCATTGAGTCAAAAGACATTTATTCTAAAGTTCTAATGAATAGAACCCCTATTTTAGCACTATAAGCAATGAAATAATCGCTATTAAGCTCGATGAAAGAACTGTTACGCAATAGTTGAACCATTTATCCGATTCAATTGATATCACGTAGCATTAGCGATTTGTTAAATCGGCAAATGGCAGTGGCAGGTTTTCTAATTGTGCAAAAAGACTTTGTCACCACTTAGCGACTATATTACATTCACGTCGTGTATTTCGCGCATTTCTTATTTCAAAGAAAAATAATTTACAAATCTGCTTTGTTCTAGGCAGTTTTTAGTTTTGCAAACAATATATTTTTTTAAACAATCTATCCTATTTCAGTCTCATATATGTGAAATATTGTGACGTAACATTTTGTATAATATTTCAATTTTTTGAATTGCTATAACTTATTTTAATTCCATCAAGAAAAAAATGTTGTTTATAAATTGAAAAATAATGAAACGAGCTAGAGAACATTTACTTTAATTAACTCACATATTAATGTACATACATAATAACGATTTTAATCTACTTACATATTAATCTTGCTATTACATCGGACTAGTATATTTATCGACTTTTTTATCCAATTTGCATCGGGCAAATTTAATGGTGCGCGTCAGCAATGCAGAATTCAACAGATTGAATGATTAAATGGATGGAATAATACTGACTGCTCTCGATGCAGTTTAACCATATTGTAATGCGTATCTTAAACTGAGTCATTATCAGTATTGCAAGTACTACAAACAAATTTCACGTTAAAGTTTGTTTCTTGAGTCAGCACACGTGTTTTAATTTCCCATTTATTTTCTTCATTAAATTTACACACTCATCGAAAGTAAGAATGCTTTATCAGAAATAGCTTGTAGCAATGTTGCATTATGTACATTAATCATATGATACACATTAATTGTTGCATAACATATTTACTGACCTTGACAATCAATCAATTTATATTACTTAATCGGTGTGTCAATCAATTGGTATCGTGACGAACGATTCGAAAATATTTCCGCAGGAGCTAATGCAACTGCAACAGCATAAATACGCGAAAACAAATTTCTTTTCCAGTATACCGTTGCGAGATTCGTTTAGGTTCGCGTCCCCATTTCTCATGCTTCCGAAATAGCATGACACTTGTTAAGACAGTTTTGGCAGAGGGGATTCTCTTCCGACGGACTAAAATTAGTGAATCGACAAGATATATTCCAGCCATATTGTCCCAAGCATGAAGCTATACAGCTCGCTTGGTCCCCCCATGCATGCTGAGGAAGTAAGAATTAGGAGGACTGATTGTAATACTTAAACGACTAACCCACGTATGTTCAATGTACGCTCAGGCGAATATTCTTTCGTGTTAACAAATCGAATAACATATATCATATATTGCTTTACAGACATCTTTTATTTTTTTTATATATTACCATTCATTATTATATCATTATCATTGTATTATTATCATTATTATTATTTGTATTTATATTAATTATTAATTTTATATTATATTAAAGATCTAGGCTTACAAGCATTTTTCATACCTTATTTCTTGAAATACTTCTTTATTATATTTCCCTCTATGTACATCCTATATCTTCTGCACTTCAACTAGTTAGAAGTGACTATTATTTTCAAAAGATCATGTGCACATACTAATAATTACGTGTCCATATTTTAAAAGATTTCAATGAAGCAGTTATTAGAATTAGAATTAACGTTCTAATATAACTGACAATGAGGATTGTATCTAAGGCATTTTCTTTGGTTTTCATTATAGGTATAAAAAACTGCGAACGAAGAAAATAATCAATGCCAGCGATCGCTGAAAGTTGATTGGGACTATAATAAGTGAGTCAATCTTACGGTTTCATAGAATCCATGAGAAAATTTGTAATTTTCGAAGCAAAAGATAATAATTGATATGGATTCGGTCGAAATCTTATAGCAGATATGAATCAATATTTAGAAAATTGAATGTTATAAGACGTAAATTTATTGAGAAACGGATCTCTATTTTGAAAATCGATCTCGGCTACCTTAACTTTGTCATTATTTCAAATGTATTAACAAATGCACGTTATCGATAAACTATCTCAGCGGAACTATCTCTTGCTTTTACTTAAAATTTGATCCAAATAACAATTAGTGTTTGAATAATACGGGATGCAATTACAGGATTAAACAGCACAATTTGCCTTAACGCGGACAGAATACGCCGTCTTTGATACAATCTCTGTGAAATTAGATAATGATTTCCTTCTTCTTGGATATTTCTGTCGCGACCATGACCTTAGAATAGAAAACGTTTTTCTCGTATAAAATTAAATGCCTGTGTTATTAAGTTATTTGCACGCCAGGTCAGGATACTACAATACAGCGATGCCCCGTACAACACGATGGACTCTAATTGATTGCCGAATAATTTTATATATTAAGCAAATTATAATTACTTCATAATAACTTAACTTTCGTAACAATTCGAGATTTATCTATTTTTAAATGCGGAGAGGTGCACTACCGTGCGTCGCTAAATGACGAATTTACATTTTGCGAGAATAGACTTTGTCCTCGCGCGTATTTGAGATCAATCGTCCGGTTCAACGATGCAAAACGGTCAAAGACGTAAATAGCGAAGTGCGAGGATACCCGAGTGCAACCTTCAGTAAGTTAACCTCAAGCTGCATTTGACCTCAATGCAATAATTAAGAGCAATCAGTTCGTAAAGAATGTGCTAAACCCACATGCGTGTACAACGGATTCGCAATGGTGAACTGACACTTTTCCTTTATTGCATTGCTCCACATTTGTACCAATTGATTGGAGGTTTAACGTACTGAACCGTTCCGCCGATATGGATGGGTTCTCACATCTTTGTGTGACTTGAATTTCTCAATATGATCAAAGTAAGTTAGGTCGATATCTCAATGAAGATTTTTGTATTCATTTATGTATAATTATCTCTTATTAAATTTAATTAAATCCAAGTAGAATGCGTCTTTTTACACATTCATTAAAACAGTATAATCCACAATTACTTTATTAATTTCCGAAGAATTAATTAATAAATGTTCCACGTCATGTAAAATAATTATAATAATTTGCGTAATATTTAAAATTATAACATATCGCTTCTGCTTCCTACTGTTAGGACAATAATGACAAAGTTAATGACTACTTTTTTGTTCAATTTTGCAAGATCTTACACAATTATAAATATATGCAGCTTAATAAAAATAATGTATAAAAAAGTTTTAGCAATACAAAGAAATCAGAAGAAATTGTATAACCATGGAGAACTCGGAGAAAGAATATTTACAGATGCAACCGATGGACTCCCACAGTCCTCTCAAGTATGATTAAATAATATTAATAATATATCGAAACTTTAAATTATTTCTACGTAAATGTATAAGTATATAGACATATAATAGATAAGACAGACATATTAATTAAAAGTTAAAGAAATTCTTTAACTTTTTATTAATCATTTCTCTTACGTCAATGTCATTTGAAAATTTATGCGCAGGGGAAATCACGAAGTCACTGCGAGTATAAATAATACTGATGGTGTAAATAATACCGACGCTGTAAATATTGAAGATCTAGATAATACTGGAAAGATGTTATCTTCAACCGAAGATATGGACGATTATGACCCTCATAAACATCGGAATAGACCAACTCCAACTTCGTAAGTACAGAGTGAATCTACAGTTCCATTCAAAAAAGAATGTTGTATTTGAAGAAGATAGTGTACTACTATCATTCTTCAAAATACTCCGCAATAATATTTTAATCATGTTTAATTTTTTAGTTAGTAGTTAGTTAATAGTTTAGTTACATCTGACACATTTATCACAATTTGAAATATGAAATTGAAATATATAAGAATTAATTACGTGAAATTACTTAAACACAATGCAATTATTGCTATTAATTATTAAATTTAAATTATATATTATTTGTTGTTAAGATGTTGATTTGTTATTAAGATTCGATTAATTCTGTACATCCTTTGAAATTTGATTGAGAAAGAAATTGGTCTCGAAAGGAAATATTTATAAAAAAACAAATGATTGGACAATGATTGACCTTTCTCTAGAAGGAAAATCTTTTATAACAATCCTGTTAATATGAAAATATGTTTTCTTTCAGTAATTTCGAAACCCTGGTTCACTTACTGAAGGGCAGTTTGGGCACAGGAATTTTAGCTATGCCGAATGCATTTTACAATAGCGGCCTGCTGGTCGGTGTCATAGCTACAATTATTATAGGCGCATTGTGCACATACTGCCTACATATACTCGTAAAGTCGCAGTACAAATTGTGTAAACGGTTAAGAGTTCCTATATTAAGCTATCCGGACAGCATGAAATATGCTCTGGAAAAAGGTCCTCGTTCCGTAAGCTGGTTCTCGCCTTATGCACCGTAAGTACCTTCCACTTTTTATCTTTTTTGCATTTACATAATTCAGCAATGCTTATTAGTATAATAGATAGATAATCACATACCTATCGATTATTCTAGCAGTTCTTTAATGAAGAATAATAAATAATTAAAATTAAAACATGTTTTTTGTACATACTTATAAGACATTTATAATATCAAATTTTCCAATGTATTAAATAAATAAACGAGATTGATATTTATTTTGTTCAAAAGCAAATACAATTGTCAATTTATGATAATAAATATAAAATATTTAATTATCAATTATATATAATTCTATAATTTTTGAGATATTTTAAGTAACTATAAATTATTTAAACTGAATAATTCAGTTTATTTGCTTGTGCTTTATTTTCAATGTATTATAAAGAACAAAGAACAACAAGTAATGCAAAGATATAAATAAGACATTTGTTATAGATATATTTTACTAAAAATAATGAACACGAGCGTTTGTTCATATAGAGGCTAAAAAAAGATATCGATTGCTTCACGAGATAAAAGTATCATTATTTCAGTTTTGTATATTACAAAAGCATGCACGAGTATGCAATTAAATTTTAAAAATGCTATTATTTCCAGAGGACTTGTAGACGGGTTTATGATAGTGTATCAATTGGGAATTTGCTGCGTTTACATCGTGTTTGTAGCAACAAATGTCAAACAGGTAAATCCATATAAGAGAAACAAATGTATTGAAAGTAATTCATTCCTGTAACACACACGCTATCGAGAAGCACTTTGCTGATCGACAACAGACAATTTAACACGAGCATCAGCCATCAGACATCTAATGGACGTGAATAACGTGTTCACTGTAATTTTGTTGATGAACTGCAGGTGACAGACCAGTACTGGGAACCTTTGAGTGTTACGACCCATATGCTCATTTTGTTGCTTCCGTTGATCTTGATAAACTACATTAGAAATCTGAAGTTACTGGCACCGTTTTCCACGCTAGCAAACATCATTACGTTCGTCGGACTCGGCATGACTCTAAAATATATGTTTGAAGACCTACCGCCGATCAGCAGCAGAGAGATGTTTGGTACATTAAGAAATTTTTCCCTCTATTTCGGGACAACGTTATTTGCGTTAGAAGCCGTCGGTGTGGTAAGTCTAGAAAAGATATATTCCTTTTTTAGAGTTGCGATCAATTTGCAATAACAATCTCTCTCGTCTCAGAAAGAGATTCTTTTATATGTATGCTATACGTACGATAGAAATTGACATATGGACAGCGATATGCAAAGGTACCAGTAAATGTAATTGTTATACGTAATCCCTATTTTTCGAGATATTTTTAAAAGTTTGATTTTTATATCTGTTTATCTGATAATTAATATTTAAAGGAAAAAAATACTCGATTAAAAGACAAAATTAAAATAAAATCTTAAAATCTTCGGAGTATCTTCTACAAGAAATGGAACAAAAATTCTGTTTATTTGTGCTATTATTAATAATATGCAAAAGAGAAAACATTTTTGTATTTATGCAGATTATAGCTCTGGAGAACAATATGAAGACACCGCAAAATTTCGGAGGTTATTGTGGTGTATTAAACATAGGGATGATTGTGATTGTCATCTTATACATAGCTATGGGTTTCTTCGGCTACATAAAATACGGACCCGAGGCCGCGGGCAGCGTCACTTTTAATCTGCCACAAGACGAAGTGTAAGTAGAACAAAATAATTCCAGTTACAATTGAATAAAGTAAATTTAAAAAATTTAATTATAATATTTAGTTTCGTATAATTATTATTACTAACAAATTCTATTTTTTCATTCTTTTTATTGTAGTATGGCACAAAGTATTAAAATAATGTTTGCGATTGCCATATTCATAACATATGCCCTGCAAGCCTACGTGCCCGTTGAAATTTTGTGGACCACTTACTTGGATCATCGAATACGAAATCGCAAAATTTTGTGGGAATACGTTTGTCGAACCCTCGTTGTCATTGCCACGTGTAAGTGGTGTTATTAAATTTTAATTAATGGACCAATTAATAAAACTATTATTATTATATATTAAATTAATTATTAAATTTTCAAGAATTGTTAAATAATATTACGTGAATTAATACGAAAAATGCCAAAAAAGTACTTACATAATATTTAAGTGTTTAAATCTATTTTATACATAAAATAATGAGATATCAAAATTGCATGAATTATCCATCGTTTGAAGATTCTCAGGATAATTATCATCAAGCCGTTTGAAGGCCCTCAAGATAATAATTATTAGGATTTTTGTAATTTTCAGTTATTCTGGCAATTTCTATACCGAGACTCGGCCTATTTATCTCCCTCTTCGGCGCGCTCTGCCTATCCGCCCTCGGCATCGCTTTCCCGGCGATTATTGAAATATGCGTGCTATGGCCGGAAAATGATTTCGGTCCCCTCAAATTCATACTAATCAAGAACATCCTCCTGATCTTGTTTGGAATATTGGGTCTCGTGGTGGGGACCTACGTCAGCATCGTGGACATAGTGAACTCCTTCATGTGAACACAATCAAACGCGCGCGAATATTTTCTGAGGCATAGAGATGTATGCACGAGACGCGGCTTACGAACGAGCCTTGACGATGACGATGTTGAGCACGTCGAAAAGCAAAAACTCAAGCTCGTCTCCCTGTTTTCTTCTGTCTCTCTGTCTTTCTTTCACCGCCATGAATTTACTTAGATTTTATGTAGGTAATTAAAAAAAATAGACGCGATAGCTTGTCGAAGAGCACTCGAAATCTCGCGACAACAACCCCCGATCGCAAATAATCGGGTGGTTCGATCTGTGATGAAATCTCTCCTAAGCATCGATAATGTATCGGAAGACGTCATTTCACGCGGGTCGTTGTTAAAGATTTTTATTACTCACTTTAGAGAAATGCATATTCTTATGCGTTCAACCGGACCGGTTGCGTACATACATATACAATATATGTGTACACATATATGTACATCGTATACATGTATGTACGTACAAATGGTCCACTCTAGTATACGTAAAAATGTCACGTCTAAAGCGGATTTTATATATATACAATACACATTATACGGATATCGAGTAGATATTCGCGAAAAATTTTCCAATTAGACAATTATCCATAAAACATTTGCGCTTAAGCTTTTTTCTCGGTGATACGAGTACTTAGTACGAAACACAGCTGGCATTCATCTTTTTTTTATATAAGATGGATGTCGCAATAATCGATACTCGAGCGACGTGAAGTCTTCAGGAATTAAAAATTTTTTAATAAACATATACAGATTTTATAAATCAGTGATTTCAGTGAACGAAACAGAAAAAAATTGTCTAATTGTGTTATTATTTTTAATAAAATTAAGCTGGAACAAGAGATAAAATTAAGTATTTTGTTTTTTTTTTTCAGTTGCCATATTTTTCAGTGTCATATTGAATTTCTCTAATGATCATTCTAGAGAGAGTTATTCTGTTAACTTTTTTGTTTTAAATTTCTCTCTAGGGAAATACTTTAAAAAACAATAATCAAAATTTTCCATTGCTTTTTTTGTTTATCTTATATTTTCCCAATATCTAATCAAAATATATGTGATTAAACACGCGGAAAAAATGTTCTTAATAATGATTATTGCGATATCCTAATTGCGAGAAATGTCTAAGTATTATATTGTCGATAGAAAATATTTCATGAAATTCTGTTTCATGAAATTTCTATGATATTCCGTTTTAAAGTTCCATTAACTCCAAAATTTGAAGTGCTAATCAATGTAACAACTTCTGAATTTTAAATCTTTTGAGTCTTAAATATGAAAGTTCTTACGTTTAAGAGAATTTTGGGAGATTTATTAATTTCTAAGTTTAAATTTCTCTGTAAAGAAAGAAATATTAGCAATAGAAAAATTGCATCTTTTTACTAAAAAAAAAGGAATATTGTTTCAGCAATACATGATTCAATGTTGAAACGTTAAATATGAAAGTATACATAAAAGTTATATATTGAAAGTAAGTCATTATTATAATATACATGCGCTCCATTTTCTATCGTTGAAATTGTAATAATTGTTCTTTAGATGCTCTTTATGCATGTTGCAGGGTAAATGAAAATATGCTCTTAAGAAATAGGAGTAAAAAATACATGTGAAAGTGGATTTATATTATTATCTACGAATATAGAAATTATTTTGAACTACATTTCTAATATAAAATTTTTATAAATTCATAATTTTTATGAGTTCATTAAGATTAATTATGTATTCATGCAATATTTTATACAATATTGAATTTTTTTTACAAATGTTGAACAAATATTTGAGATTTATTTCTATCTTTTACATAATTCTCATATGTCTAAATATCTCATTTTCATCTGTATGCAGGGTTTATGTAACATGTGCATTTTAAATATTTTTGCTATTTTGAATAATAAAAAAAATTAAAACTTAGAGATTTTTGTGTAATTTCAAAGAATATTTATAATGTATTGACAATATTTTCATTGTGTGCATAAAAGATTAAAAGAAATTTCAAGAACAACTTAGTTTCTTAAAAAGAAATCTACACAATTTTTTTTATCAATATTTTACAAGATATTGTAGATAGTTTATAATCCTGAAAAATATTAATTTTAAATTACCTTATTCTTTTTTCTTGGGATGACGTGTGGCTCCGTGCTAACGCGAGTGATTAGTAACAGAAAGGTCATAGAATTCAAATCCCTCATTACACAAAGAATCTTTATAGATTTAGGCGACATTAGGGTTCTAAAATAACCCTATTCGCCCATTTTTTATTACTATTACCTTTTATCTTATGATAAAAATGATTTTAAGAAATCAAATTGCTTTTGAAAACTCTTTCATGTCTCCATGCGCAACAAAATTATTTCCATTATATTATCGGCTCCTAGAAATTTAAAGTAATCTTGTTTTAATTTATTTCTATTATTCAAAATAGCAACAATTCTCAAGATGCACAAACAGTTAAGTGCATCATTCTAATAATATTAATTTGCTGTATTTGCTTATATTTAGAACTGGAAATGTTTGGATAAAATGAAAACAATTATTTAAAATGTCAATAAACGTAATGTTAAACTAAAGAAAATATCACTGTGCTGTCGTAATGCAAATGTAAAGCATTTCTTAGTCTGAGAAAGTAATGTTGCAATCTGAAAGTATTCTACAAAAATCACAAGGCGTTACTGTTGACTATCAATGACTATTAATACGTTATATTGTTGAATAGTATCTAATAATTCTTATCTAAGCAAATCTTAAATTAGTCTTAAGTCAGAAGAAAGTATGAAATCTTGTTATTAGAAATGAAAATTATATTGATATTTTTAATAAGAGTATGTCACACAAGCTGATAATGATTAAATTTTAACTTTCAAGCACGTTGCGAGCGTTATGTAAAAACATATCAGTAAAAACACCCCTCGCTCCGAAACTTGTTATTAGGACAATAGCGAAATAGAATGATTTAAAAACGCAGAATAAAAATAAGAAAAAAAAAAACTTGTCACCAGTAGAAGCAATGACATTTTGAGCTAATAATTGCGACGCAAGCTATAGATTAGTAACGATCTCACTGAAAAGAAACAAATGTATAATACATTAAATATACCGTTTTATACGTGAAAAAAATAAGATAAAATCTCCTGTGTATTTTTAATCCCTGAATCATTAGCGTTCAACAACCATAAAATCTTGAAAATTTACTAATTGAGTCCGATATTTATACATATAAGCTACTTCTATGTAAACTACTTACTTTATTTAATTGTTGCTTGTACATACATAATTTTTAATTTTTATTTATTATACGTATATCTTAAATATCATTTTATAATATTGTCATATTTATCTTTATATAAAATAAATACACGTTCGATAGGACTTGAAAAACTATTGAAAAGAAATTAAAATGTACGATTTTATTTTTCAAAATGCATTTAAAAAAGAGATTTAAGAAGTATTTTTAAATGTTTTTTTAACTCGTTTTTTTATCGTATTCAAGAAAAAATATTTTATTGTAACAATTTTTCTAGGAAAAATTGAGAGCATAAAATTGTTCTAGAGAAATCATATCTTTGTATTAAAATAATATTAGCTTTAACGAGTTCCTTGTTCATGGAATAAAAAATAAGACGAGGGACTTTCATAATAACAATCTTCATAGCATTTTTATGAATATGCATTTATTACACACAGAGGATAAATACAGATTTTGCATCTGAAACAGAGAGAAAAGCAAATACTTTTGAAGAATCGTCGACATCGCAAATTCAAAGGATCAGGAGTATATTGTCATCTAGAATATAATTACAAAAATAAAAGTAAAATAAAATTTTCTACAACGTCAATCAGAAATGAGTTAGCAGCGACCAGTGTAAAATAAAAGAAAAATCTAAACTCAAGCTGACAAACTGACCGTGATCATTTCGACGCAGAAAAATGAACTGAATGCCATGTCCGCTGCCTTTTTGAAAACACAAGTCGACCAAATAAGGGTAAGTACAGAAAGAGGGAGAAGGCGGCAAGAAATAAGCAACGAATCCCAGGGAGATAGAGGGAGAGAGAACGAGAAAGAGAGAGGGAAAGAGAGAGAGGAAGAAAGAGGGGAAATTTGGATTACGCGTGATCGCCACTGAAGTAACTACTCTGCATCATGAACAGTTTGTCGATGGGATTGTTGATGGCCGCGTGCAGGCTCTGCGACAGCGACGGGGTGTCGTGCGATGATGAACCGTGATGGGAATGTGAGGCACCCTGATGACTACCGTCCGCGCCGCCGCCGTCGTTCTCGCCGATATCGAAGCCGCCGTCCGTACCGTCCAGAGACAGGTCGCTGCTGCAGAAACTCTCCCCCGAGTGACCCGGGTATACGTCTGGAAGTAAATAAAACGCGTTTCGTTGTTTCTCGCGAAGTACTGCCGCATCTCGATGAGGTAATGTGCAATATTTAAAAGATTTACTTAAAAGAATTCAAGTATTAATTTTTTAAATAATTTTTATCTAAATATATCTATCATTGAATTTAAAGGGACGTGATGTATTAATGCTTTTTTTAAATATATTTTTAAGAAGTAATTTTCATGTATGCGTATAGAACAATATTATTTTAAACATATTTTAAAACAACTAGATAAAGAAATATTATTTAAATTATCTTTTTGCTGGAGAAAAAAATAGAAGAAATTCTTTTATGTCCAATAGCTGAGTATTAAATTTAATTGTAGTCGAAAATTGAAAATTCCAGGCCCGAAGTATTAAAAAGAAAATGTCGCTTTATATCCTATGAAAGCTAAAAAAAATATTTGGTTTGAACCTGCGTGGGCGCGTGACATATATAGGATGTTTTAAAAAAAGGTATATATCAAAGCTTCTATCTTTGATCTGAAAAAAATGGTTAAAGTAAATAAATTTTGCCTATCAAAAACTTTTTATGGAAACGTTCTTGAAATTTATATGTGTGAGTTGCATTTGTTGTCGCGAACACTTTAATATTCAACATTAAAAATTCTATTTTAAATCCCTAAATTCTTTGACGTAAAAATAAATACAGAAACATAAAACAACCGATTAAATTTTTATTACGGTAAAATTTTACTGGTCAGATTGCAATTGTCATATATTTCCTTTGTTACACCTTATGTTTCTGGCAGCTTAATTAACCCATTATGCTTATCGAACATTATATTATATCGTAATCGTTATATTATGATTAATCATGCTATCAAAAATACAAGAACAAAAAAATACATATTAATTGCAACTTATAACTAATTTTTTTTAGTTAAAGTTTAATGGACTATCTTATATTTCTAAGTTTTTGTTAATTTTTAAAAAATTAAAAAATTTCAAATTTAAATATTTCATGTTAAATATTAAAATTTTGCAGTTGCTGGATAAATTTAAAAATGTTTATATAAAAAGTTTCAGACAAGCAAAATTTGTTTGAGAAATCTTTCCCTATAATGAAATGCCCGATTGTTCAGTGAAAGAATCGACTGCAGGTCAGCCGGAATATCTGATCTTGAAATACGACCCGCGTGTTCTGGGATACCTTCTAAGCAACTGTCGGAATATAAACGCGTTACGCACATACCGCCTGTGACACCGGTGCGCAAATGAGTTTCTACGGTGAGTAAAGACTTACCGTCGGGCGAGTACGGGTTATTGGGGTTGAGCGGTTGGGTGGCTGAGGGGAAGCTAGAAGATTCCCCATCGCGCATGTTCAGGGCGTTCAAGTAATGACCTGCGAACGAGATTAGACAATTGACATTGAACTCACTCGTTTACCAAAGCCCCATTAACCAGTCTTCGCAAATTCGCGAAGTCTTTCGATTCGCGCGCGTTGTTCCTCAACTCACTCGCAATTCTACGTTGCATGATTTTATCAAAATAGAAAATAACTCAAATGTGATATAGAATAGGCAAAAAGGCAAAAATCTCAATTAAAATTCGTTAGAATCGATACGTTATAAAAAAAAAGTAATGCGTAGAACTAGCAATATTTTCGAATATTTTCACGTTCAGGATCAAAAAGGACTTTCAGGAATCGGAATTCAGGAATAGTGCGCACATTAAAAGAGCGATTGAATTCTTGATAGAATTCTGGAATAGGGTAGAAAAGGGCGCTTACTGTGATCGCTGTGCGGACTTTCTGTCCTTCGCTCTTCCTTCGGCTCTTTGTCGGATCCGGGCTCCGTTTTGGCTTTCCGCTGAAGCTTCTTCATCTTTGCGCGCTGATTCTGGAACCACACTTGAACCACGCGCACACTGAGACCGGTGTCCTTGGCGAGTGCCTCGCGCACCTTCCTGCAAGGCTTTGGAGACACCTCGAAAGACGCCTTAAACTGACGTCGCTGTGCCGACGTAAGGATCGTCCGCGGCCGTTTTGGACCTCGACGACCGTCCCGGGGTCGATTCTCGTCCAATAGGTCATCATCTAACAATACGACCCATTTTGTACATTTGTAAATATTTTACATACACGCAGCATCGCTCTTCTTTCATTTCTTACTAGTCCCTTATTCAAGTCCCTATTTCAAATTTCTACTTTTCAATATCAACATTTCAGCAACAAGATAAATAAAACATACAAAAATGCAACAGAATTTAGTTTAGTGCGTTTCTCTTTATAATTTTTAATCTCGCATGTTATACTGATTGTGAGAGAAAAATATATAGTTACTTTTGGCCTCAACCACAATTTTATAATAATTTATTTTATATTATATAATAATTTTATAATAATTTATAATAATTTATAATAATTTATAATAATTTATAATAATTTATAATAATTTATAATATTTTATAATAATTTATAATAATTTTAACGATAATTGTATATAGTTAAGTTAATCATATTTATTGTTAGAAATATTATAAAATTATAGTTGAGGCTAAAAATAAACTATATTTTTCTTTCAGTGTATACATTACACACACATTTGCTTAAATAAAATTTGCTTAAATAAAAAGCACACTTACACACACATATTCTCTCACTTTATCATATATTACATATGAATATTTTTTATATTTATTTTGATAAAACAGTTATTTTAATAAAAACCTAATGAAAGGGCCAATTACATTAAATTATTGCACGTGAAATATTCAGCGACACAACATGGACGGAAAATAGCAAGAGCGAATAAATTATTACTGCGTGAATAGTTTTCGTGTTTCGAATTTCATATCCGCCGCATGACGGGATTGATCGTCAGACCCAAGAGGCAGTGGTCGAAGTCGAGCAGTAGATACGGGTGGTTTCGATCAGACAGTGATCCGACAAAGCACAGGCCACGCCTACCGTGCAACATATGTACCGCGGCGCGGCAACATGTCGGCCGCGAACAAACGCACCGGCCATACGCGCGCGGATTCCATTTTCCGCACCGGGATATTTCAAGAACTCTGGGAATTCCATTGTTAAAAATTGTTTCGCTCCGTGGGAACACGGTGGAATTGTCGATCAAATCAATGAGCGCGATCGCCGCGTTAAATCGCGGATCATTCATTGTTTTATTAATAAAAGCACGATGAGCAATTAAAAGCGATGTGGCAGAAATATTTGCGCGAGACTGATATAATGTGAAAAAATTTATTTCCAGTCGCTCATTGCTTCGTTAAAATTTGCAAATTCATTTTTTAAATTTCATCAGGATCTCTTTCAGGATAGTTTGCTGTTGTGTGACTTTTTTGTATTCATATTTCATATGCATAATACACGGGGGGAGGAAGGGAGGGTGGGAGAGAGAGAGAGAGAGAGAGAGAGAGAGAGAGAGAGAGAGAGGGAGAGAGAGAAAAATGTATATGAGAAATAGGTGGCTCACAAACTGCTCTTTCACCATTTTCTATCGTCACCGGATAACACATAAAATATCTCAAAACGCGTGCTACAAATTTATGTCGAGACATCGGTCGGATAAACGCCGTGGAATAAATTTCACATCTTTCTTGATGCTAGGATATTTTCACGGATACTTTGATTATGCGAGAAAGGATTGGCGAATTTTCGACAAACGTCTGGTTCAGGATGCCGCGAGCGCACGTTCGATATCGCTTTCGGTCGTTTATCGCTTGATTTAAATGTAATTACCTTGAAAAGGAACAGCCCTGTTTCGAAATTCCTGTAGATTTTTACTTTGGATGTCTTTAGATTGTAGTACAACCTGCGAACAATGCAACAAGGTATGTACAATGCGTTTCTCAACGATTTTTCATTGTTATTCGGTGTATTTTCAAGCATTCCGCGGTAATGGCTCCGGGGGAGGACTTTGTTAAATTATCTCGCGGCCAAAAACTCGTAACGCGCTCGCCAATCTCAATTCCCAATTCATTAATTTGGAAACGGCGCGCCGATCGATTATAACGCGGCTTAATCGGCGCAAGACGATACAAAAGATAATCGAGCAGTTTGTTTTGTCACAGAAAGCATTATGTGGAAGAAACATTAGGTTCATTCTGCACGAGTAAACTACGTTGAGATATTTACTTAATTAAGCTTCTCGCGCAGAGTCGCTCAATTGTAGTATCAGATAATGTCTCTATCAGCGTAAGGGATGAAAACAGAGCTTGTGATTCACACACACACACACACACACACACACATATATACATATATATATATGTATATATATATAGAGATGGATTATAGATGGATATATTGTAGAAAATTGCCTCATGCAACGCATCACACATTTTCATTCATGCTCAGTACTCGTTTATGTAAAAATGACGTCTCCTTTTTATACAATATAATTAATACAGAAATAATTATTATATATACATACACACAGTTCGTGCATATATACATATATTAAGCTCTTTAAATTAAGGGTGTAAATTTTAACAGGTTGCAACATCGAATATTCTTTGTTTGCGCTGTATACATCAAATTTAACTTAAATGAGCAAAACGTTTATAATTTATCATTTTTTCTTGACAACAACGTGATTACTTTAAGTATATCTTTATAACTTTACAACTACTTTTTTGTCATTATTAAAAATAATCTTTAAAATACTTTTTACTTTATTCAATTCCTCTTTTTTGTGGACGTTTATGAAATTTATAAAAGTCCAGTGTCATTCTATGATCAAGAAGAAGGTATAAATAGACTATTTGAAAACAAAAGTGCCTCCACACAGAAAAATATTCATTCTACAGTTGAGAAAAGCAATTATTTTATTTTATTTTGTTTCAGTAATAGTTTTCTTTAGCAAAGAATACATTCTTAATAATAGTTTAAGACATAGGTGCTCGTTCCAAGTTTAGAATATGTTTTAAGCAGATGTGATGCTTATGATGACTTTACGATAGATTTGCGGATATACAAACTTACCAAATACTTATAGAACAAGTATATTTACTCGTAGGTAGTATATATTTTTCTGTGTGAGGAGCTTTGAGTCGAGAGGCAACTGACGCAACGAGAGTCAACGAGATGCAATTGACGCGTACACGCACGTCCATAAAACACACGGAACAGGCGACACTCACCTTGTGGACTATTTAGGAACAGCTCGTGCTCAAAGTCTCGTCTGCAGATCGGCTGGCCCTGCCTGAGGATGTAGTGGGCGCCCCGCGGCAACGGCTGGCCGCACATGCAACACGCGAAGCACTCCACGTGGAAGATCAGGCCGGACACCGGCCGCATTACCAGATCCGAGCAGCTGATCTTCTCCATGCATCGCGCGCACTTCGCCCCGAAGATCCTCTCGTAGTCGGAACGGCAGTAGAGCTTGAGGTCTCGTATGAAGCACGAGTGCGACATCATCGCGCCGCATGCCGTGCACGAGAGGCACTCCTCGTGGTAATTCCTGTCGGCGACTCGCATCACATACTTGTCGGCGATTGTGCGGCCGCAGCCGGCGCAGATCGTCTCGAGGAGGCCGGATTCCGTCTTCACGGAAACGGTCGGCTCTGCTGGAACAAACGGCCGACGCGTTCACAATCTCGCGTTTTTTGCAATCTTTGGTTTTCATGACAGCGTCAATGTCTCGGAATTGAAAGCGTTCAAATCTCGTTTTGCTAACTCGAAAGCAGGTGGAAGGCAATGCAGTAGTGCGAGTAGATCTATAGCTCGCCTTGTTGTCTGTTGCGCGAAACGCATGTATTTCTTGATGTAGATTTGATATTCTTTTGCTTTGTAAAATGCGTAAAATATCTAGATCTCCTATTTCAAATTGAGATATACATTATACATGCTTTCCGACTTAATCCTTTAAGGACTAAAAGGCCATTATTTTTTCTCAACTTTCAACGCTATATCTTTTAAGATCTACGAAGTTCTACGAAATTTCATGATACTGATTTGCTTATTGATTAGATTAGATTATTGATTGATTAGTAAGGTTTGGCTGGGTTCTTTGGAAGAACCAGACGGTGGAGGATAAAATTCCAATAGATTAGATTAGATATCTGTTTCTAGAGTGATATAAAATAAGTAGAAAGATCCAAAAAAGCAAAAAAATAACAAAAAAATTTCAAAATACAAAAAAGTTAAAAAATCTTCAAAATGTAAGAAAAATGACTTTTCATTTCACGTTTACCACCTCGCGGTTAAAGTCGATCAACGGCAAAGTGTTTTGGATATTTTGACGGCTAAAGAACGTAATATATGCTTGGACACATTATCAATGACACGCGCTCACATACACACGCGCGCACACAACCGCGCGCGCGCGTAAATATATACATAGACTTAAGAGAATACTGACATTATACATTTACTATTGAATTCGTTGCTTTATCATTGAGAGAACAGGCATTTTTCGCGTTTTCTGAGGAATAAGACTTTTTTTTCATATAGACCATATATTTTTATGATTTCTACGCATGTTGGATATAGAATTCAAGTATTTAAAGTGAGTTTGAGGAAGACTTAATGAGATTAGAATGAAAAAATCGGAAAAATATCGGTTTTTTAAATTTAAACCGCCATATTGAATGTTCGAAAACGCTTAACGGGGTTTGTTAGAGCAGATATCCATCTTTTATCGTGGTTACGATATTCTAGCAAAACGTTTTCGAATTCAAAATGTGGGATTTTCAAAAAAAGTCGCGAAATATCCGGCACTTTTTTGGAAAAATAGGCTACAACTTTTTTATATCACTTCATAGGTCAATTCTAACGACGGCATTTGAAAGAGGAGGCTTCAAACTTTCGCAAATGGTATTTGCGATATTTTTTCCAGGCCAATTATATTAAAAGATATAGCATTGAAAGTTGAGAAAAAATAATGGCCTTTTAATCCTTAAAGGGTTAACGTATTAAACAAGCATAGTCGATGCATAATATAATTTTTTGAGAATTTTGAAGTAAAATTAAATCTTTTTAAAAAATTAGTAATATAACTAAGCATATTGTATGATTATTTGGAGGAAAGTTTAGAAGTAGTAATAAAAAGTGATACAGTTTCAGTTTGAACATACCTATATCAAATATTTGCCTCTACTTTCAAACTAAAATTCAATTTTACTCCCAATAAAATTCGCGATTCTCCAGTTTCAAGATATATCTATATCAATAATAATATTATTTATTAAAATTTAAATTGTAGTTTTTATTTTATAATTTTTTATTGCACAACATTTCTTTTTAATGTTTCTAGTCTTTACTTATCACAATATCATATTTTCACCAATGTTGATAATATCATTCGTTTCTCCAATTTATTTCTCTTATTAATTAAATAAATAAATAATACGCTGAGATCAACTTCTATTTTTAATACTTATATAGAAATAGAATCTTTGGAATATTTCTTTAGCTTAAACAATCACATTTTTGCCATTTTTTAAGTTTTTAAACATAATAATTACTGCTAATTCCTGTATAAAAACTGATAATATTTAGACATTTTTAAAGAATGCTTAAATTTTCGTCCAAATTTTTTTAAAGGCATATACATATATCTCGGAGGGAATAAAAATACAAACTTTTTAATACAATTTTATAGGATTAATTTGTTCACACCTGCATTATTATTATCTGTTGTGGGCCGAAAAGGAATAGATGGAACCGTCGGCAAGGTTTGGCCGGGTTCGCTTTGACGATTGAAAGAACCAGACGGTGGAGGATAAAATTCCAACATGGTGTTTCCTCACTGGAACCTTGAAGATAAAAAGTTTTTGAGCTGCAAGGAATTGTAAAGTTTTTGCTGCAAGGTTTCGCTGGAATTCTAAACACTTGAAGGCCACACACCAATATCCAAATAAAAGTCTTTAGAAGAGACGAGTTAGATCTCCGAAAGAAAAGTTTATCTTCTCAACAAAACTTTTTCTCTTTTTTCTGCTTTTGCCTGTTTCTATTTCTGGCATCTGATTGTTTCAATAGCTTCAATCGACTCTCAAGTATCGACGAGCACCGTTTCTTGACTCGAGCTTTTCAATTCAAGATTGATAGATGGTAGAAGATAAGATCGACGACAGATCAATAATAGATCACACTTCACTTGCTTCTTGTGTCTCGCTAATGGATCCTCCAAATTGTCCAATGTTTTCTATATCACTTAACATCAAAATCGACGAATATCGTTGTTTTACGCTAAATATATGTAGGAATACAACAACCTCTTTAGTCAACACTTCAGTAAATCGGTCCAGGTGCAAATTAAATTAGTCCCTTAGATCCAAACTTGATCGGATCTTGAACACTTGTCCCTCCAGTCAAAAAGAGAGAGAGAGAGAGAGAGAGAGGCGACAAATCTCACGACAATCGTCGGTTAGCCCTCACCGGTTCTTCGATACGGGCCGTACGTCATCCGAGTCTCATGACGAACTGTCGGGGCTGCGGCGTGCGAGTTTAACACGACGATCTTCCTGGACGATCTTCTCGGGGCGCGAGATGCCACAGCCGCATCGCATTCTGGACACGAAGACGAACGGCGAACGCTCTCGATGTTTCCGCACCCCCGTTCCTTCACTTCCTCATCCGCTCATCCGCTATCGGCACCGAACGCACTTCGTACGTGACGGTTTCGTACGTGTCATCAGCGCGAGCTCCGTCGCTTTTTTGACGAGACCCACCGACTTCGCCGACAGCGAAATCATCCCCCCCTCCTTCACCCTTCCTACAACTCCCACCCCCGACACAGCGCGGCTTTCTCTACCGTCCCGTTTGTGTGGGTGCGCCGGTGTGTGTCTCGTCTTCGTCATTGGAGATAGATGAGGCATCGACGCGAGAGTGAAGAGGGCGGGTATATACCCCCGCACAAGTCGATGGTGGAAGCGCGATTGGTTGCTCGGAACCGCCCTTGCCGGAGCGTGCCGGTGGGGTGAAGCGACACCAGTGGTCCTCAACCGGCGGCGACGTTTCAGCGGAGATCAATATCCGGCCGACCATTGCCGGATTCAGTGACGTATCTCGACGAACTCGTCGGACATCGATATCTTGGGTGCCGTCAGAATTTCTTTTTTCTTTTTACAAACGATTGTACAAAACAAAAATCAATTTGAAATGAATAGGTACATAAAACGTGACAACTTTTTCTACCTCCCCGTACATATGTCTCGTCTTCGTCATTGGAGAGACGAGGCATCAATGCGAGAGCGGCGAGTTCATTCCTCGTAGTGAAAACAGAATACGTTAAAAATAAAAATCAAATTATTGGTATATGTTATTAAGCGCATGTTGTTGACTTTGAATGTAGAAATAATTAAGCCATTTCTGAAAAGAACATGAGTAATTTAACAATATATAATTTTCTATTTAAAAGGAAGTACTTAATTTATTTTGCCTGAAACACGCAATACTTGGTTTCAGAAAAATAATAGGAGAAATTTAATAACAAAGTGATAGAATAAAATACATGGTTTCAAAAAATTATTCGAAGAAAATGAGAATAGAAGAGAATATAAAAGTTACTCATTTATTTTTAGAAAAATATATCACAAATAACAATTATGAATCTGGTAATCTTGGGAAATTCAACTTTTAGGTAAATAAGCAATATAAAATTTTTTTATAAACATCTCTTTCTTTCTCTCTCTCTCTCTCTCTCTCTCTCTCTCTCTCTCTTTCTCTCTCCGATAGGTTTTCGTAATATAATTTTATAATAATTATTTTAGATGAATATAGAGATGTCATTTCAAACTTTCCTAATAATTTCCCAGTTTGACATAAAAGTCTATCAAGTAATATGATATGGACAGGTGAAAAAGGAAAGGTATGGAGATATTGACACGAAGCTATTTGTAGACTTGAGTAGCGCTCGTCACCGATCAATCGCCGCTCTTTTTCCTAGCTCTTGCCCCCGCGGATTCGGCTAATAACCGATGCCATTTTCGAGCGGGACTGCCTGCGGACATATTTTTTCGCCGAAAGTCGGTGCACGCTGAGTATTTGGCCGTTTGTCAGTCCGCGTAAATATGCGACAATGCCGTCCTTTGTACGGGCCGTCTATCGGCGATGTTTGCCAAATAAAAGCCTATATAGATCTCTTTGTCTCTGTTCCTGTGCTGCGCGCGGTACGAATCCCCCAATGATACGCCTAGTTGGGAACGAAACTACGGCATTGCCCCTCCGGTGCGCGATACAAAGGGGCATCAAGTTGGCGGTAATGGTGATGCAAAGTATTCGAGGGAAACACGTGCAGGTCGAGGGGGCCCTCCCCCTTCACCCGAGATGCCCGGTTAGTATTCAGACTCGCTTAATCGTACGCGACAGTCACCATAAGTTGGACAAGATCGATGGATCCTTTGACCTTAGATCCCTCAGGTCTGAATGGAAGAAGTTGTAAAGTGGCAAATTAAATCAAATTAAAAAATTTCTTAATTTCTGTCATTTATTAAAGAAAATCTAAATCTATTGAGCAATTGCGAGAAACTTTTTAATATCTTGAGATGATACAGTTTGAAAATTTTGATTTTTATTCGTAGATATTAGAAGAAATAATTTTCACATTCCTTAAATTTTTTATATTGTATATATAATTTTTGTTTTTATTTTTAATTATTCATTTAATTTATTTTTAAGTAAAATTTATTTTATTTTATTTTATTTTATTTTATTTAGATATTAGTAAATAAAATTCAAGTATATTAAATACAATTGCTTTAATTTAATTTTTTAAATTAACTTTGTAGAAAGATTTTTTTTATCAATTATAATTGAGAAGTTTTTAAAAAGAATGTTATGTCTCTTCTCCATTTAATTTACGGATCCCTATAATTTTAATGAAAAGAATGAATGGTTTACAATATGTTTGGCATATTTTTAAAAAATCTATATAATTTGATCTACAAATTGATGGTCATCCTCGACACTTCGGGTGTTGAGAATTAAAGCCGCGCTATTCCAGATGCAATCCGAATCTCGATTGTGGATCCAGTTATCGATCCCGGTCATATTCTCCGGACAATGAAAAATTAGGGATGCTCAATGACCCTTACCATTTCACGGCACGTGAAAGCACAAAAGTCGCTGCAGCATCGAATGAAATATAGGGTTCTTTGCAGGTGTATGCGACCCGGGCCCTACCCTTCTTCGGCATATTGTTTAGGATGTGACACTAACGCCGGCCGTGTAATTATGTCGATACGGTTCGAGCATTATATATCCTGTGGAGAAAATCCCTGTCCGTACAGACCATCCAACTTCCCTTTGGTCACGCAGGGAAAGGGTGCCTACGCAACGATACTGCGCGAATGCTAAGGCTTGACGCTTTGTTTTGCACATGTTGTGAAAATGCAGGATGAATTGACATCGGAATTCCTTTCACGAGACGCAAAGAGCTCGATTGCTAAATTGCTCTCCCCTATGGTAAAATTTGAATAATTGGACTAATACTCAACAGCGTTTTGAGTCTAGGAATAAATATAAAGAATTTATTAAACTTCGATATATTAGCTATTACTCGGTGATGAGAACATAATGGTTACGTTATAAAATACATGAAATACGTAAATGTTAACTTTTATGTTTACGAATTTATTAATATACTTTATTATATTTTTCCTTTTGTTATCTTATATTCTAGATTAGATTAACTTGGAAAGAAAGATTAATTCCATTTTACAAGGTTTACTTTAAATAAGTAATAACAAACAGAAATTTGGAAAATATTAATATTTATAATTTATTATATAATAATGTGATATCGTATTTTGGAACATCTTAATTCGTCAAACTGTATTTCATTATCTGGCCAATCTTTTTAAATATACATTTTAGTTGGTTTAATATAAGAAAAAATATATAACAAAATATTTTTTTCTCTTCTGTAAAAATAACAATCATATCAAAAAACACCTTGATATCTAGTATAATTGGCATTCGATTTTGTACATTTCTTAAATCTAATTTTTCGAAAAAACGAATGTTTCAAAGACTTTTGAATCGCACATATAAATCAATTAGAACAAAAAAGGGTGTATGTGACAAAATTATATTTTTGAAACAAATTGTTTATTATAAACAATATAAACTTTTCAATAAGTTTTATGCTACTTTGTCCTAAAAAGGAAACTTCTTAAAATAAATTTCCATTTTTAAATATTTGAAAGAAAGATATACTTATCCATATAGAACAAGGAAGGAAGAACTATTGTTAATTCAGTTTTGGCCAAAATGTCATACGTCAGGCCACTCTTCTTCAGGTAGAAATAATAAGTTTCTAAATATGCTCTAAACAGTTTCACAAAGCTTGAATAACCGAAAAGGCGTAAGAGTAATGAGTTCTATACATATTAAACAGCTATTTAGAAACAATATTGTCTAAAATAGGTCTAACGGCGATTTTCTTCTTTAGAAAAATAGGAAAGTCCCAGAAACATAGATTACAAAATCCTAAAAACAGGATCTAATCTACATTTGAATTACCTCTGGAAAATATACCTGAAATGTAAAACTATCTCGTAAAAGTGCCCGAATTGTTAGACTAACTAACCATTAATTCTCGACTTCCTTCCTGGATTCGCATCATTAAATCCACGCTAACAGATTATTTCTCGCTTATATGGCGATCTACGGTGAGAATTATTTTGCAACCTCTGGCAACCCCCGCAGATTTCCACTCGAAAAACTCAAACGCGATACAATTGGGGCAATACACAATACGCATACTTCGAAAGTCACGACAAAAAAAGAAGAATAAACAGAGTTGCCGCCGAATCGCGTCGCCGTCGCTTTTCGGAGAGCTTGGTGGAATCCAAACTCGACGCCACCCCGCCGAGCCGCCCGATGACAGCCGCGGGATGAATTCTAATAACGTGTCCTCTTTAGTCTAGCGCGCACGAATCCATCTTTTGCTAACGAGGGTGGAAGTTCACGATTGCGTCCCAGGAATGCGTGATGACTACTTTGTTAGGAATGCAGCACGGCGCGGCGCCCATACGAGAGCGGTATATGCAGTGGCGGAGAACATCCAAACGCCCCGAGCGCAAGCTGAGCTTTCGAGGTCTCCTATCCAAGACGCCGGCAGAAACTATTAACCCTCCAAGTAAATTTAGAGGAGCGTTCGTACATCATTTTCGACTATACGGGATAATTATTAAGAAAGATTTAATAAGAATTTAAAATAATTATATCTAAAGCGCGAAGTTGAAGCCGAATAATCAAAATAGCTCGAAAATATAAATCTTCAAAAGTAATTAATAGTAGCTAAGCGAGATACCAAAACGGCAGCTAATAAATTCAATGACGAGTAATTAATACGTCTTGAAGAAAAACGTCGAAAAGCCTTGATACCTTGGGGGGAAGGCAACCGTCTCAGCGATAATCCGCCACTGGTTATACGGGAAACGTGGCTGAAACGCAGCTTCAGGACGCGAAGCGTAGCTAAAAGCAGCTGCGCGCCTCCCTGGAATGCGTCCCTGTTACCCGGCACCGAGATACTACAGAGAGAGAGAGAGAGAGAGAAAGAGAGAGAAAGCGAGAGGGAGCAAGGGAGAGAGACCAAGGAGGGTTCGTACGTTCCTTCCGATCCCGCTACTCTTTGGCATTCGGGCTTTAGCATCGCACGGTTCAATAAAGGAACGCCCCCGGCCCGAGTTCAAACCGAATTCACTCGTATTACCCCCCCCCCCCCCGAGAGTACCAGGGTTTTACCTGCGCAATAATGTAAAACAGTGTAACGTATCGTTTTGCATGCGTCGTCAAAACATGTAATTCATGTAAATTCTTTTGCAAATTTTTCGCAAATTACCGTGTCAAATCTATACGATAGAAGTTTGAGAATAAATTTTTGGCAAAATCAGCAGCGAAACAGCCGTTGCGGCCTTCAGTTACTCAACTCTTTGTCTGCAAAAGAAAGACTTCTCCAAGCCTTTGAAGATTTTTTTTCAAGAAAAATTTCTCGGATTTTATCCTATTTTACACAAAACTTGATGAAGGGACCGACTTTCGCAAACCTTTTGCACGAATCTCGTAAATCTGTTTTACTTCTTTGCCTATTTTCTCTATTATGTACATTTTCTCCGTTGACACTGACAAATCAATGAATAACATGCGTCATCAATCATTTTAGACAACAAACAACTGACCGCTTTAGAACAATTAAAGGATTATTGCACAATAAGTTCACCTACTATTGTTTGCTGCAAAAATAATATACAAGAAAACATTTCTCGTATTTTATAATTCGACATCTTGATTTGAATAACAAAGTTTTTGACTAATTTAGAGTCAATGCAGTAAGAACATTTTTTTTTGTTATTAAAATTATGTCCGAAAGAGTGTGTGGTGTATCTTATATATTATTCAATGAGACCAAGCTGTGTGTCGCATTTTGCGCTCCACACTGAATAATTATCGAAAATTATAACCCACATAGCTTCATGCAAAGCATACCGTTACTGCATTTCAATCGCGCATTTATTTGACTTACACGTCCGGGATTTAATACGCCGGAAATTGTGAAATGTAATAAAGTTATAATTTAAATTTTTGTTCATTTGCGCGACGGATTCCCGGGGGGCGGAAAAACCCCGCGAAAGTCAACGGACTTATATAAGTGGAATAATTCTCGCGTCCGCGCCTGTCTCACTTTACATTTATATCATTGTCGGTGATATCAGCACCCGGGATAATTGTCCCGGGAACATTAAAGCTATTGCTGTACGTATGAATATTCATATCGCTGTTACAAGAAACGTTTTATTTTTCTGTGTCGCGTTTCGGTCATCATAAATTCAAATCGTAACCGAAGGAAAGATTTTTTTTCTCTCCGCTCTCGGGACTCTCTCGGTACCCTTGAAAAATGAATGCAAACCTTGATACCCGCCCCGGCGGGAGTTACACGCGAGCCTCGGAATGTCGGGCATATTGCTATTTATCATAATAACTATTCATATCGCCAGAAAAGTAAATATTCCGAGACACGAAGGGCGCACCTGACGACAGAAATTGCGTTTTACGTGCCGCGCCCAGATATACAGAACGATATTTCGTTGTCCCCCAAAAGTTTTCAATAAAACGACTAGCACCTGTTATATGTATAGCGGCTGTATTTAGGGCAAGATTTAAACGCATCGGCGAAACGAAGTGGAACTTTTAAAGGTAAGAAAGTACCGAAAGTTTGCCAAAGTTTCCAAGATAATTCCGAAAAGTAGTACATCTTTTAAATAAAAACGTCACGCAAATTTAATTGTCTATTCCATTGGTCCATTGCTCCTCCATTAAAAAATCAACGATAAGCTTTTAATGCGGAATAAGATTATTTGGGGCGGAAGAAGACAAGAACAACGCGCACGAAATTTAGAGGAAATCGGAAGGATTTTTCTTTTTTTATATCGAGACCACAGCGATAAAGAATCATCTGAGAATCGCTGTGATCGATTACAATGTCGCCACGCGGTTTTTCCCCGATACCAGCCTGAACGCGCAATATAGACGCTTGGCAAACAATTACCTCATCCCACCCCCGACAACCCCGTCACCCCTGCTGCCCCGCGCTCCTTCAACCCCCCTCTGTTTCGCGTATCTGTCTCTCTGTGAAGAGATTTTGATTCGGACGCGATCGAGGGGGACGGGAGACCGGGGGGAGAGGGCGTGGGGGAGGGGATTCACCCTCGCTCGACTTCCGCTGAAAAACATATCGCCCGGGCTCGCGGCGCGACGAAGGTGAGCGTTAGGTCGCGATTAACAGCGAATTTCGGGACTTCAAAGAGCGATTTTCCGCACGCTTGAGCATCGCGCTCTCGCGCGACCACGCGCGCGGAGGGGGCTCGTGTGGGCGCCACGTGCCGTCACGTGTGGGAGCGCCGTGTGACGTTACATGATCGGCAATCGGCCGCTACTGGTCGTACGCCTCCCTGTTATTCATCTCCTAGTTTCTCTCTCTCTTTCTCTCTCTCTCTCTCTCTCTCTCTCTCTCTCTCTCTCTCTCTCTCTTGCTCGCTTTCTCCTCTCATCCTCCCTCTAACTTGATGAGACAGGAGAAATAACTTGTCAACGGTGAGATGCGAGATACGATACGAGACACGGCGCGGACCGTTTTGCAAGAGCACGGCGACGAGACATAATCGGAGGATCCGAGATTAACTCGCTTGTTCACGGCTGCGAAACACCTTGTAGCAAGGGAGCGACATGAGATGTCATTGCGATTAGGTATAGAAAATTAATTCTTTAAATTAGATGAGAGAGAGAAAGAGTGAGAGAGTAAACTCGAAAGTAAGCTAGTTATAATAGATATAACTAGATATAAATTTATAAATAATTTAAAAAATGATTTATAAGTATATACACGCAAAAAACTGATTAGCCAAGAAAGCTAAAATATATAAGTGGCAATTAAGATATTTCATTAAAATACAGTTAATGTTGTCACTATCAGTGTTCAATTTTTTAGCTGTTAAAATTTTAGTGTTACAGTAAAAAATATTCGCTGCTAAAATTAAATAACGTTTAGATAAATCCATTATGCTAATTTCTCTTCGCAATAGTAACTAAATCGAATTGAATGTTCAGTTTTACGTAAGATAATGAGGAATAGCTATTACTTTTTTAAGAACATTTTTAATAAAATTGTACTTTATGGCAAATTGTATGTTATATGCAAATTGTATATTATATGTATTTTATTTTTAACAGCTAGATTTTAGCAATAACAGCAAACTCTAAACTTATAGTTAATGACATTTAATTTAGCTAATATTACTGTTATTTTTTTTTTTTAGTGTATAGTCACTTCACGCAAATAAAATAAAATTTATCTGAAGCGCAAGCATAAAGCAAATTCTACGTTCTTGAACATAATTTAGTTGAAACTAAATACAAATAAATATAGAGTTGCAAATGAGGCAATAATCCATTAGCTTATTCCTATCGTAATTTTACATAACGCATAACGGCATTACAGATAAAAAGTCCTGGCTGTGGAATATGTATCGTTTCGTTGATCTCTCGGCGACGTTTCATATATTCCACGCTGCGTAAATTCTCATCCGCAGACCGCCGCATTTATTTGCTCGGGAAAATATTCCCAGGTTTCGGGTTCGCGTTTCGCCCTTGTTTTCCCGGGCCGCGCGAGTCGCCAATTTCGGAAACTCGGCCACTTTGCAAATACTCGTTCGCCCGTTTGCGACGCTGCGGCAAGCCCGGAAAGACATCGCGGCCGTTTGCCAGTCGACGGGTTCCCGACGGGTATATCCAAGTGCGTCCTATTGACACAAGTCACGTGGCATGACGTCCATGGGAAACCCGAAATCGAAAGCCCGGAATCGACGGATTAGTCCGGCGAAATCAGTTGGCGCGATGTGCCCGTTCATCGACGGCGCGAAAAGAAATTCTCGTTTCTGCATTTGAAAAACTCGAATATTAACTGTCAGGTGTGATGTGAAGCCCATTTAGCTCTATATGCAGAATATCCCCAAATACCTGACCTAAATTTTGATTTGAATTGTGGCCGCAGAGAATTCTAGAACATGTATATACATATTATTACATATTATATATATATATATATATATATATATATATATATATATATATATATACATGTATAATATCAGAGAGAACCATAAATGCATAAATGTATATCATATATGTGTATGTTAATAATATCAAAAGCATAGACAGATAAATAGATAGACAAATAGGTAGGGATAAAAGGAGGGATAGGAATATTCAGAAATTAAACTTTTTATATGGAATTTATAAAACTTTAATAGAACTTTAACTTTTAAACTTTTACTTTCTATACTCTTCTCTCTCTCTCTCTCTCTCTCTCTCTCTCATTCTCATGCTCATTTTCATTTTCTCATTTTCTCACACATTCTTTTTCTCTCTTTAACGCAATATACGTTCGATTGAAGAAAAAAATGATAAATAGGAAAATCGATCCGTAGTGTTTTCAAAGCGACATCCGAATACGGGAAAGTAGCATACAAATATTATTCTTTACCGAAATCACACTAGGTCCCACGCTCTCGATTCATATCCGGTCTGCACATGCGTTACGCAAACTACACTTGGATGTAGACGATTTTCCTGGGATTTCGATTCGTTTGTGGAAAAAAAACGTAGATTTGTGACGCCCGAATTTGTTTTCGCGAAAAAACATGTATTATTCGCTTGCCAAGCGTTTTAAACAACGTCGCTGTCGAAAAACATTTGTATATTTCACGTGCGATCGTGAACGCGTAAAACATCGGCAGTTTATATTCGAAATATAAAGGGCGAGAGAAAAACATTTTGGAAACGGATTCTTCAGCAAATGTATTTCAAATCAGTTTTTGCATTTTTAAGAGAGCATTTTTATGAGTGAATATTTTTATAATTTTTATAATTTTATAATTTTTATTTTTGTAATTTTATTAGAACGGTAATTATGATATATTTTTAAATAAAATAACAGATTTCTACTAATTATAAGTACAGAATTTTAAAGGAAATACAGATTTCTACGAAACATTAAGTATTGGATATAAATAAATAACGCAATTTTATTTTTGCCTAATATTTTACAATTTAAAAATCTTTAATGGTGTAATTATCGCTTTTTTTCTACATTAAATTTCTACATTAAATACGCTTGTAAGTAATCAAATATCATTATTTTCCTCCGATGTTCTCTCTAAGACTTTCTTTAAATCCTTCATAAATTCTCATTTCTTATGTGCGAAAATCAAATATCCACTTCTTTCCCATCCCGCTCTCTTTCTCTGTTGCCTTAGGCGAGAAACTTTATTCATACGTGGAGCTGTGAATAGCGGCGATGTTTGCCGTACCAGATATTAACTGTATCTATGCAGTGTGCCCACTGGGTTCAGGATATTATGATCGTTCTTGGGGCATAATTAGTAATCCCTGGCACGTGACAGCCACGTGACTGCGGCTCATGCGACGTACACCTTGGCCCCAGAAGGGCCCGTATAAACGATCCGCGGGGAAGCACTAACGGGGGACCCGAGATGGACGGACGCTCGCACGTGCACCGAAACGTTCTTCTGTACGTATCGTCGATTTTATTGATTCATGCGTTCCGTCACATCATTTTGTGCATTTTTAATTTACTGTTTAAGCTTCGCCTTCCGTAAATCTTAAGTAGATATCTTATTTTAAAGTTTATTAAATTCTAGCCCTTACAACAAGGAAATATATGCGTATTTTAGCTACTGCAAGTTTTTAGAGTTTCATATTTGTGTGATTAATAACAACTAATTCCAATAAACACTTTGCATGCGGCATATCTCATTTTTATAATGAACCAAGAAAGTAAATCTTAAGCTCGAAAATGAATTAAATAATTGTATGATTGTTGCAAAATATTTAGAAATGTTTTTGTATAAATAATATTATATAAACTATATGAGTAATATATAATCACTAAATACAAATGTAAAAAAGCTTTATTTTAATAATCATTATAATAAAATTTTATACATGTATACGTAACAAGAGGAAAGAAAATATAATAATATAGATTTAAAAAAATACAGATGGATAGTCTCGTTTAAAAAATATTCTTTTAAAAAAATCTGTTTGATCAATTCATCCATCGATTAAAAATATTTGTTTATTGGGACAGCGGGTAGTATTCTTTCTGACTATAAGTCAATCGTACCCCTGGAAACCAGATCAACAGGCTCGATAAACACAATCCGCAATACACGCCCGACTGCCTTCATAACAAATTCAACTCGATATTTATTTCATGCGGAACATGAAATGCCTTTGCCCGTGATCCCAATAGTGTGTGGGAGAATTTTATTGCCGTAATGTGCACGAAATTCATCCCACACAAATATCGGACCGTCCTTGACAAATTCTTCAAGTGACGATATTAATATTTATGACGAATGTCATTGCTTATACAAAAAATAATGTCTTGGAAAAAATTAATTTCATTCTCTTGTTACCTTTAATCAAGCCAAGAAAATAATTATGTTTCCGCAAAGTTCTTAATTTCGTAAAATTAATCTAAAGATTAAACCAACAATAAGGGAAAAATCCGAGAAAAGTCATAAATATTACAAATAAATAACGCAAAAATTGTCAAATATCCTTTACTTTTGATGAATACTTTTACATTAAAGATTCGTAAAATTTATCTTTAGCATTGCAATATGTGCGCGTGTGGTGTGGCGCATGCAATTACAAATCTGCGACAGAGAACGCTTCGAACACCACGTAGATTCACGACGCGCGAATATTCCCACCGCACCGAAGTCATTTTCAACTAAATCGGGGTGCAAGCCGCATTTATAACCGCCAGTAAATGGCCATTAATTATTTATGTGCGGCGAGGTATAACGACTTCAGCGCGTGTCGAAGCCTTTAGCGCTCTTTCACTGGTATTACAGCGAAAGCCGCCGGGGCGTCACCTTTACGTCCTCCATTCCTATCCAATGAGGATCTGGACGGCTTTATTATCGATACATCAAGCTGCTTAACTATCCCGATATACGTACCTTTTCGCTTATTAATGCATAATTAACATTAATTAATGTTATTAATTTGATAATTCGCAATTATCAATGCAAATTAGAGCTTACTTGAAAAAAAAACAGCGATATTTAGAAATTATCGGGGAAGAAGCGATTATTATTATCAGTCCATATATCCAGCCTTTGTTTAATATTTTACATAAAATGTTATATCATTTCACACATTTTCTATCATAATTATTTTTAATGTTTGAGAATAATGCATTGCTTATTATTGCTCAGTCACGCGTTAGTGTTTGAGAGAGGGCGATAAAACAAAAAATAACTGGCCAGTTCATCCGCGTATGTGTAATTTTATATGAAAGTATAATGACACTCTCCGGGAGTTTCTATTGACAAGGTATATCGTGCCGCGCTATCGGTGCGCTACGGTTTAATTAACATCGCCGCGCTCTCATATCTTACCTTCATAGATACTGAAAATGATAACGATGTGTGGACAGCCCTCTATTCTCAGGAGATGAAAAATATTGCCGATTATGCGTTATCGTTTTCAAACATTGACATATGTTGGAGTTTCTTGCGCGAACTAATAAATGCGCTTTAAGACAATTATATCTGTTTAATTTAAAGTAATTTCTTTGTCGAGCCGATAACAGAAGAGACATATTATATCAATTTATTCAGAAAAAATAGAAAATAGAATAAAAAAATCTGTTTATAATCTATTATACAAAATCTGTTATACAAAAATATTTAGAAAAAACCCAGTATGAGTACTAATAAGATTTTTGTTAAATTAATAAAAAGATAAATTAAGTTTTTTGCATGTTTCTCTTTATAAAATTATAATTTGAAAAGAAGAAAAAAATTAAAAAATTAGATTAGAATTAGTTAAAATATTAAAGACTAATGAATAACAAATGATTTTCAAATTAAATAATTTCTAAGGCCAAATATTTTTTTCTTACTAAACAGCGGATAATTATTCAAATCTTTTTGTAGATTTCTCAATAAATTGTTGAATAAAGTTTGTCTACAAACATGATGCAAACGGATTTAAAAATTGTGTTAGTTTTTCCACGTAATAACGGATTTTCCGAAAATGACATATTCATTGATGCCGTATATTTCATTCCGTTGATTGTTCATCAATTTTTCGGAAACGGAGATTCGCCAGCAAGATGGCGGCTTTTGTCCACGCTCCAGATCGCTGCGGATAAAGGGGCTCTAGCTTGGTACAAGGGATCAACATGAGCTTAACGGCAGGCGCCAATATACCTACCTACCCCCTACATACCAACCAAGCCGTCAAGCTGTGGTATTAAACGGGGCATGCGTGAGGTCCACGATAGTTGGTCACGTGTACGCCTTCAGCTTTCCTTTTTGTGCACATAGATTTTTAGGAATTCTAAGAAAGCGCGCGACACTCATCCGCCACATTCGTTCGGCAACGATATTATTAAAACGACAGATACGAGCTGAACTTTAATCGATCCCCTCTGAGGCAACGCCAATCTATCTTAAAGACCGAGGAAGCGTTACTGTTTTGTAACCTGCTGAGGAAAATAATATTTTTAATATTTGTACAAAAGTTTCACGTACAAGGAATTAGAAAAAACTTATCTGTCATATTCGGCTGGAGAGCTTTTGAGACGAAAATAAAAGCACGTAAATAAAATACAACATATTTAAATAAAATAAATGAAAAGCATGACGCGGAATTTATTAATTAAACGTTCTGACGCAAGAAATAAAATTTGATTTGAAATTAAAAAGCGAAATATAAACCAGAGATATCGCCCTGTTTTACTGATATAGCGAATCATGATCGGACTATCGGTCTGATGTCGTGTATTCTAATGAATGTGTTCCAACTCTCCGATTAATTACAATCGCGGCGTCGCCGATGTCCGCGCGAAAACGCGCCTTCTCCAGCAATTTTTCAGAAGTGAGAGGCTCGCTCGAAAAGCTGTTAACGCTTTCGGGATAAACGAGAGTATTTTCGTCCTTTCGAGCGCGATGTCAGCCGATGTGTAAGAGGATCAACGTCTGAGCTTTTATCCCTTCGAGTATCCTACAAACTTTAATTAAAAACCAGAGAAGGAAAGCGTATAAAATGTACGTCTGCCATCTTCGTTCGTCACGGGGGTGTTTCATAACGCGGAAACCGACCTGCAATGACCGCACACGTACGGTTTTTAATAATATTTTCGTTAAAACGTGGACTCTACGTATGCCAACGAAATCGATAAGGAATATCAGTTGGCAGATTTCAAGTCACTTTTAATTCGACGATAAGAATAATGCGCTATTTACTGACGATGTGAAAATTACATAAAAATTCATTTCCAAGCGTTAAAGAAATTTCACGAGCAATTTCAATACGTTATATTAAAAATCGATAATAAAACCCTACAGCGACATATTTTGCCAATTTTAATCAATATTGGCTGCAATTGTAAAAAGTTCAATTGCCACGACGTCATCTGGATATCGTAAAAAAAGTTATCTTCAGACTTCTTCTTCAGACTTATTTTTTTAGAAATCTCGTCTTTTCTGGTTTATTAAATAACGTATATGTTTAATTTAAGTGATCGCTTCATGAAGCACGCCGCTTATTTTCGGGGAAATAAATTCAGTCGCGAAGCCTCGAAAAAAGAATTGTAGGGAAATTGCGGGAGAGACGGGCGAATATTTCCGTGAATCTCTTTCGGTCCTTGGGCTCTAGGCTGTGCTGTAGCATTGTATAAAGCGCAAGCCTCGTCCTGTAGTAGGAGTCTCCCTGCTCCTCCTCACCGCACTATTGACGGGAGTTTTAATAAAAGTACCCCCACCACAGGAAAGCGCGCTAAACGTCGCAGTAGAAGGATCTGGTGAGCGCGCGGAGCCAAGAAGATATTGGGTAAAGCAAAGATCGTAAGGACACTTAGAGACATCGGGGGCCCGGCAGAAATTTCGGCCGGGAAAAATTCAGACCGAGCCCGAGCGTTGACGCAAAAATAATTGCGATCTTCATAGACGGTAATTGCGATAAACGGCGTCCGACTGGATGAATATTTCATCGGGCGTTTTAAGAGAATTTCAGAAAGATCACCAAACTGAAAGTCATTGGCATACACAACGCGCCAAATAACATAAATTTTATCTATGAATTTTTACTTTCTAATTACTCTACGTAATTATGATAAATTAATTTATGATAAAAAAGGATAGACTAATAAATTAATTTTAAAAAATAGATCAATTGATATACAAATACAATATTCGTGCAGAAAGAGAGAGAGAGAGAGAGAGAGAGAGAGAGAGAAAATTTTATTTTATTAAATAAGTTATTTTATTTAATGAATATTTAATAAAACAAAATTTTAATTGAATAATATCTATCACATACAATTTTTGTAAAAAAAAAGACGAATCTATAAATTTGTCAAAGCATCTACAAAACAAAATACTTTTTATTAAGTTTGAAATATGTATTATCGTGTCAGGTAAGAAGTAATTTAGATATTATTCTAATATAAAAATTACGTTATTTTTCCTTCTATTATCTCTTCGCACTTTAAAGTATACTTGTTACATTTATCGCCAATAATAAGTTGATTTTTGTACATAACTAAAAAGAATTTTCTAAAATTATAAGATATGACTATGTGATATGCAGCTACATACAAATAGCTACTTTGTTACTTAATTATATCAACGTACTAACAACAAAAATAAAAACACGACTCGATTATATATTTGCGCTTTGCGTCTTGCGTTCACTGGTTAGCTCCAATCGAGTCGTGTTTATATATATATATATATGTATGTATATATCGATATATATTCGACGACTTGTATTATGAAATATATAAATTCTCGACTGGACGTTTCGGCAATTTAAAAAGCTTTCCCGGCCAATTGATCGGCCAATTGCCACTTACAAGCATAAATACACACATAACAAGCGGACGTGTTTCACGTACGGGCGCATACGGCCGCTCGATGATTTGAAAACGCAAATAGGAGTAACAGTGGGATTAAAACAGTTTGTGGTCAAACACAGAGAGGCTTCCTGTATGAACGGTAGTAATGGTGGATCACTCGTGCGAAGAGCGCACCATACGTATTGTATAGAATTCGTGAGAGTAGGATTTATTTCTATGGACCCGACGATGCGTTATAACGGCCGGTGTGCTCTCTTCTCTTCTCGCGAGAAAGGAAAGGGTGATGTCTCTAATGTCTACGATGTGTTCTAGTCGCACATCTATATAAATTGCATTCCAATAACAATACGGTTCAGTTACATAAATCACTTTTTAATATTTCTTAATGCGCCTTTTAGGAAAGACAAAAGCCAAAGTCTTTGACCGAAAGCTTTAATCTCTTTAAATAGGAAGACAGAAACCTAAGAAAGTCTAAAGTATCCTTGTTGTCCTTTACTCGATCTGTCCAGGCCTAAAAATTCAAGAATTCAATTATGTCATATTACAAAAATATCATATTAGAGAATATTCGTAAAAATGTCTATGTTAAAAATAGAAAATCATTAAATTATTATTATCCACAAGATTAAAAATACTTGACTCGTGGAAAAATACTACGTTGTTATAAATTTAATATATTTCAAGTATACAGGTACATATTTTTTAAATTATATGTGAGTGAAGCAGTGAGTTTAAACATTATACTTATGTTGTGAAAAATTGAAATAATCTACATGTTCGCCACTTGAGCAACAGTAAAATTGCGTTTAAATAATAAAATATAAGTTAAATAAAAATATAACAATTTATATATTAAATGTTGATTTGAAAGTGTAACAGTTATAGAATTACGTATTATTCTTGTATTGTCTCTCCGCTCACGGTACGTTCGCTCGACTCATTCGCTTAGCCTGCACCGATGTTTGTTTCAACATTAATCTTGCCTCGGTCGGAGATGCATGACGGAAACACGGGCACGTGCATTCGGACGTACGATTTGACGAACCGGGCCGGTACAGCTAATCGATAGTAATGTCAATATTAAAACTGTGTAATAGCGCGTTAGTACTGCCGAGGGTAATCGCCGCGACTTGTCAGCTGTGTCCACACGGCGCTTTACAGATTCCTAATGTCCCGTTCGAAGAGCTACGGGCAATTGATTTATTGACCTGCCGAGATATTACCGCATGACTTATCGTGTCCGCAATTTCGTAGCGGAACATTAACGGCGTTCCCGTTTTTACGCGGTGTTAAGGAGAGAGGGAGGGCATAATGGAATTTTCACGTAATCATCTAATTACATCTCAATCAATCAATATACTTCTTCAGCTATTTTTCTTTCTTCTTCTATTATTATCAGAACAATTTGCCTTTACTTTATTTTACAAATGTAAAATAAAGTGAAAAATCATTAAAAAGAATCATTTAAAGAGAACTGTTAAAATCAGAAAAATAAAAACAAGTTGACCTCATATATTTCTTTCATTAATAATCTTTATTGATAGTAATATTACGTTCCACCATTCGATTCTTTTCTCCATTAATTTGTAAAACAGTAATACGGATTCTTGTGGCTCATTTTGGCAAACAAGAAATGTAAAGCTCAATAAAATGAAAAATATAAAAGTGCTTAGCTTCAGATTGTCAGATCCTCCATTTCTTTATTGAAAAGAAAAATTATTTAATAGCATAAACACATACCATATTATGTACATCGCTCTCCAATTTTCGGCCTTAAATGAAAATTCAATATCGTGATGCAATTTAAAGAGCATCCGACTGCTTTTGTAAACACCACGTGGACAGTGGATACGTTATTACAAGCTTGTAATGAAACACCTTCGATCCGAAAATATATCCTCTATCGATCGCATGCATATGCATGCGGGACGCGATCGTTGCGGACGCGAGCGGGCGGACGGTTGAGCACCCTTATCAAATATTCGTAGCGCGCATGTCAGCTGATCGGGGGTGGAATATCAAAGGCGCCGAGGGCGGGGCCGCGAGGACTCGCATGGCTTCGCCGTCGTGCGAGGAGCCTCTTTTACCGTTCTTCGCGAACAATAACCTTTAACCTTATCTTACTTAAACGCCAACTTGGCCCGAACTTCCGAATACAGATAAAGTTCATTCAATGTTAATGTTTCGCGTAAATTAAGTGTCCTTTATCAGGGATAACATTTATTCATGGCCTCGTCCTCGCCTACGATTCGTTCTACGCTTCTATCTTCGTCAGTATATCCTCATCGTTTTCTCCTTCGTCTCCAAGCAGATATTTCGTGGATTTTTTTTTATTAGTTTAGGTATTCCTTTTTTATTCTTGTGTCACTGTTGCGCATTTCGGGTAAGTGTGATCGTCATTGTCTCTTTGCATCTGCCTTTAAAATATTATTTTCAAAAATTAACATCAAGAGAACTAGCACATAAATATTAATATTGATAAAAATGATTACCATTATATATTTTCAATAGTACTGATATCGCTCAAATTTGTGTAGTTCGTCGCTTAATTTTAGAAAATTAAAGAATTTACTTTCAAACATGAATAGAATACATTCTATTGCTAAACAGAAAAATGATTTAATATTTGTAAAAACGAGTAATTATTTACAGATTTTAATTATTATTAAACTTAGATATATTAAATCAGAATATAAAATAGATTTCTTGTAATTTATGATCATAGAAAAGATTGCAAAAATCTTGTTCCTGTTAAACGTCTAAGAATTCATTAAATCCCTGATAAAATGACATTGTATATTATACGTATCCATACACACATATAACAAAGAACATTATTTAATATTTTATGATTTTGATAGCATTAGTATTGCTCGATTTAGACTTTTTAATTCTTTTTACCCCAGCACAAATATTTTATAACTAATTACGTATTACAATTTGTATTCTTGTTTCGATTTCGGTAATTTTAAGAAGCCAAACGTTAAAACTTCAAGATTATCAACAATATAGTTATATGCTAAAACTTTGACACTTTTGTCATGTCTTGCAATTGTTTTTATAAAGCTCTTTTCGCGTCTAACAAAAAGCTTTCGCGAGGAGCGTAGAAGCATTTTGTATTCTGTTGTAAATGAGTCCCTTGTAGCGCATAATATTTCTTCTGGCAGCGTCGCAAAATGTCTTTCAGTCTGTGAATCCACCTGCTAATTGCTATTATTAATATAATTGTCGCACCGAGACAATACATTATATTTCCCGTTTACAATTCATACTTTCAAATAGGAGGTCCATAACTTCAACAAATTGCTGGTAACTTCATCAAGTACTCCTTTCATTCATCGAATAATATTCCGTTTTCTATTATTTAATTTTCATCGCGGAACAAGCTATCTGTGCCGTGACACGTCAACATCGCGATGTTTGTTTTTGTCCGACGCTTTTGAAATTGCAGCTTGCTCCTTTTTCTACGGTGCATTGCATCACAATGCGGCGATATCGCCACGGGTTTCCGCCCCGCTATACACAGGAGGAACAAAACGATGGACAGGGATGAGACGAAGGGAGAACAGTGCGCAGACCCTACGCTAGCATAATGCGATTATGCATAAAGAGAGAAAGCGAGATGGAGAGAGAGTAGGGAGAATTAAATATGACTTAAAAAGAGATTAGACTAATTTTCGCGCGTGCTTCCTAACTATTGTTCGAAACTTTTCTATTTGTATAAATATTACTTCTGAATAAAAATCAGCTCTTTTTCCAATGCTTAAATAATTGTCAAAAAGTAGACCACTCTTCTGAACAGGTGCATCCTAAAGATTCGAACGATTTTTCTTGTTAATGCTTAGCGAAATCTGATTGTGAGCTCGAAATCTCAGTATCGAAGTATCATACTTTGTTAAACACCTTCTTTCCATTTATATCATTTCAAATTTTCTTTGTAAATAAAATTCGACGTTATTTTGTTTTAATTTCTCTATTTATTAAAGTTTAATTTGTACGTATTGTTAATTACTTTATTACTTAACTGTATCCGAAAATTGCAAAACTATGAATAAAAAATCAAGATACTTCAGTTCATAAATTTTTTTATCAAGTTTATAAATTTACATTAATATTTCGATTATCGTTTTATTTCAAAAGAAAGATACAGTTTAATATGCTATCGTATCTTTAACTTTTGATCTACAAGCTTTCATTTTCGTTTAATCGTTACTTTAATAACTATGTGTGCGACACACTAATGCACTGTATAACATAATTTCTTTTTAATTTAAGCAAGATTACATTTCTACACTGTACAAGTAATTAATTTTGATTAACGATTTCTTGTCTCTTTGCGCGCAGCTGCAAATAGAGAGAAAGTTACGAAATAAATTAACAACCGCAACATGAAATCATAACACACACTGTAAAAAATTAGTGTAAAATTACATGTAACTTTGAGACACACTTAATAGTTTTAAATTTGTTTTTTACAGTGTATACAGTGTAAAAAATTTATTAGAAATTAAAAACTTATTTTTACTTTTGACTGCAAAATTATAAATACGTAGAATTTTACAACTGTTATAGTGAATCTCACAATTAAAATTGTGAGATTCACTATTGTGTGTACACTGTAAAAAACAAATTGAAGAATTATTTTTACTTTTATACTGCAAAATTAGAAATAAATTAATTTAAAACTATTAAGTGTGTCTCAAAATTACATGTGATTTTACACTAATTTCTTACAGTGCAGCTACAACATAAAAGGAGAGATAGTATTAATTAAAGTGATAAGCGCGAGTAATCTCAGGGATAATTTTTCTCAATTTTATTTCGCAATCTCATCAATCCGCTTGAAAGCACTAAGCAAAGAGCTTAGTGTGACAATAATAACGAGAATCGTAAGGTCCACTTTAAAACGCTTCCTACCGCCATCGGCGCGCGGAGGACGCGTGCAACACGCGTATCCGTCGGCTTTTGCCGCGGATCGCGTCCGTGTAATGCGCTCCTCTCGCCCTAACAAGATTGACCTCCCACGAAGCCGCGTTCGTGTATCGAAGGGGGGTTTTTCGCCGGTGATTAATCCGCGCGGTGACTTTTCGTTTCTGCCGAGAGAGAAAGAGAGAGGAGCCGGAGAGACGAGGGGTCCAGCTGTCGACGGGGCACCGGCTGCGCGTACAATATCGCCGCGGCTTTTGGGGGATCCAAGATGACGGCTCTTCCGTCTCGCGCGTTATGCGACGAGGGGTTGCTGCCGTTACGACGGCAGTGGCGGTGGCGTCAGCTTGCGCGCAGAAGAAACGGCTGACCCCATATCCCGCGGACGCGCGCGGCCACCGCCGAGAAGATGCCGGCGGCGACCGGCCCCGGGGAAAAAGTCGACCCTCGCGGATTTATTGCGAGTAACGATTCGGCGGTGGGGAAAGGAGCCGAAGGCAGCGTCTCCTTCTTCCGTCAACAGCTTCTAATTAATATTATTCTTTTACCACGCGGTGACCCAGCTGTAGTTTATCGCGCCTCTCCTTCGTTCTGTTCTCCGTTCGTTAGAACGCAACAGCCGAGTTTGATTTCAACTTCCCCGTTGTTATTCCGCGTGTGGCTGTCTTATATTTGTATTTTATTTGTTTTGATTATATACTTTTAATTTATATTTTCATGTCTTTGACCGGTATTCATAGTTAGTTCTTATTTCGAGATCAAGATTAAAATCACATAAGACTGTACTTAAAATGATCTTAAATAGCACCGACTATGAATACCGCCCTATGTCTATATTGTGGCTACGCTAGATTGTATCCTTTTCCTGACCATCCGTGATCTCTTTCTCTCGATTTATTTAGATTGTATCTAAACTATGACGGAAAAGTACACTTTGATAATAAACAATTTTCAGGAAATATGAAATTATAGTAATTTGTTTAATTTGAATTTGTTTACCAATCGGATAGGTCAAATAATGTATTAGATGTCGACAACGGAAGCTCGCAATAATAGATAATAATTACACATTATATCTTTTTCACGTCACAATTATTTATAAGATACCTTTTTTATATTTCAATTACTTATAAGATATCTTTAAGATCTTGTAATATTATAAGAGAGGATATTTTTTTTTATTTTAGACTGACGAGTTCGGAATCATCTGGTGCGGGAGGCAATTAATCCGGACGTCGCACTGTGATCTCATATTATTTTATTTTAATTTACGAATCTCTCAGGCTAGATTTACATAAAATATGATTAATCGGTATAACGCTTGCGCATATAATACATCTGTAATGCCGAGAAAAATATATTGCACGTATTTCTACATCTTCAACATCTTTACATATACAAAGTGCGCGAACCGCTCGGTGCCGCTCGCAAGGAGGTGTCAGGGGAAACGCGCAGGTCACGGGCAGAGAGATCCTCGCCTGTTCGCCTCGCAAATCGTGATTTATCGAAAATGGCCGGAGCGAATCCGGCCTAATCCATCACCACGACTTTTCTCTCCCTCGTGGAGAAAAATCTTCTACACGGTCACTTCTACGGCCATCCCGTTTGTTCGCGACACGTGTCGGCACTTCCGACACTCCTCCGCGATAAATGCACGAAACACACAGAAAAAATGCTCGGAGTCTGGGACCGGGTGACAAATAGTACGTGAAATTCAGACGAAAATTGGCCCAGGGATACAAGGAGAGAAAAAAAAATTAGTACAAGCGAAGAGGCTTGATGGAAATCCGCGGAAGATCGCGGTGAAAGCAAAATTTGCATTAAAGACGGAACATCCGGGGTAGAAGATAATATTTTGTTTTGTTACGTACAAATCGCTAAATTGAAAAACAGAAAAACAAACTTCAAATAAAAGTACATTAAAATCAATGTTTTCGCTTATGACAATCACTCTCAATTTAATTAGTTCGAAATAATTGTTCGTTAATTGAACGTTCAAGTAAATTGTTGAACTTTGGAAAAAAATTATCGCAAAAAATGTTATTAATTTATAAATATTTAATCTTTAAACGAAATATATGCTAGTTTCCTGCAAGCATAAATAATGGCACGTGCTGCTACTTTGCTATGTAGCGGTCACAGCACAAGTTTGATTTTAGAAAATTTTTGTTACGTACATTAAATAGAAAATCTGGTATATAAATATATATACATACAGAAAGCACACGGATATCGCTTGTACTATTTTTTTTATGCCAAAGTTCGCATGTTAAAAGAAGAGACTCGTGCGTCCCGCGTTCGATTGCTCGCGGAATGAACGGCGACAAATTTTACACGGACGCATTAACGGCGGGGTGTCGTTACAGGTGGCGATAGGGGTGGCCCTGTGAATGGTAGGAAGTGATTTATAAAAGTACACCGATTTCGATCGTTGCACGTGTGCCAAAGCTCTCGTTTTAACGGCCGTCTGTTTTCAGCCGGCTTTACCTTTCGTTTCTTTCTATTTCTTTCTTTTTTAGTTTGCAATTCCATCTCGCAATTCATGGTCTCCAAAATTAGTGTCTGCGTGTCGTCGTCGAGAGAAATTATTATCTCGATGCATTCGTACACGTGGGAGACAGAGAGAAAGGGAGACAGAGACATAGTGCGAGAGGGTCCTATTTTGAGATCATGCGGTGTAACGTGATTGGACGAAAGATGGAAAATATTTGTTGAAAGAATTAACGTCAAATACGTTAACACTGAAAAATCATGCGAACGATACGCGTGAATGTACACTTGCAATAAAATATACACAATACATTATGTTCTCATATATTATGCATAACTGGGAATATTTCAGAAAAGATAATTCAGTTCATATGGATTATCTGATTTTGTTCTTGAGTCACAATTGTTTTTCCTTTTCAACAAATTTTACGCTTGTTTTAAATAAATCCAGAAACCTCGACGATAAATTCAAATTTGAAGTGATTACTTTGTATGAAAACAATTGATCTGTATGTGAAAACAAAAACATCACTTGTACAATATAAAATCGTAACGGTGAGCAAGCTCGAGTAAGATGAAAATATTCACGAAAATATAAATTATTTTTATTTCATTTATATGCTAAATTCACTTCTAAAATTATCTGCATATTACAGGAAAAACATCCTGTACAAAAAGTAAAATTTATTAAATACAATATTAAATTTATTTAAAAGTCAACAGTTTAGATGAATTATAATTTTTACTAATGCAAACTAATACAATCGAAAATTTGCTATCTATATACTGATACGAAAATAACTGAATTATCTTAAAGAAAATTTTAGGTATCCTTATATCAATTATTTTTGTGATAATATTTATAATAATAAAATTAACAAGTTTTTACAAAGGATGTTTTACATCCTATGTGCTAGAATGTAAATAATAACGTTAATAACAAAGTGCTGCGCTTTACAATAATTATTTACATATTTTCCAGAATAACATCTTACATCCAACCTCGATACATCACTTTTGTCATAAATTTTATAAAATTGCGTGAAAAAATAATATATTAATTTCTCGTATCTACGTTAAAGTAAATTCTTATGCTAATTCTAAAGTAGAGTCTTTGCTCTTAAAAACTAAAAGTTTCTTGATGAAATAAACATATTTAACTAAAAAAAAATGTGACTATGTAAAAATTATTAAAGAACTAAGAGAAAGAGAAAACTCAATATAAATACACACAATTATAAATATTTGTATCATCAAACTGCAAGATTGCAATGATTTCGTCTACTTCAACAATTATATAGATTCTGTAAATAATCGTTGAGAGCGAGCGAGATTTAGTAGACAATGCATTGATCTACTTTATTGTACCAAAGATACCGGGTCCGATTCCCGATAAATTTGAGGAATTTTCATACGCTCGTCTCTTCTCGGAAGGCAATAGGAAACCATCGAGAGTATCTTGCCGGAAACCTCTCTGAAACTTAGTTGTTCAGAACCGGCGGTTTAAAAAACTGTAGGTCCCGTCGTATACCTGTGTATAATCAACGTGCACAGCACAGATATGCGAGAGAAAATCACCTCGCCTGAATCAGGCATAAAATTTACAAGAAGTATCGTAAATGATTACGAAAATATATCAAGTCGTGAACGTTTAGATAAACGCTATCAATCTGATGACCCGTACACATTGTCGTACGAGAGACAAATAATGTTACACGCCAACGATGGGCTCGTCATTGTCATCTTGTTGAATCTTCACACATTTAAAGCGCGTGCTTTAACACGTAATCCAATAAGTAACGATTACTAATAAAACAAAGTACATAATTAAATCGGGGAGGAGAGGGGGAGATTAAACGGAGCTAGTTTTTGGTAAGGGTTTCAGCTTGGAAATCAATTCGCGCCGCTGCTCGTGATACTCCTGAAAGCAGGGCACGATGCACAGATTGATCTGGCATTCGGGACAATGATACTTGGTCTTCCTACGAAGTATCCTGCCGTGGGCGTCTATCGTGTTCCAGCAGTGATTGCAGCCTAAGGCAGGACCTTGGCGCAACACCGGACAGTGACCTAATCGCTGATCCCCCGTGCTCTCGCGCTCTCTGCTACTGCTACTCGTCTATGTAAGCAGATGTATTACATTTACTTAATTTCGTTAGTAAGATCCGTCGCAATTTTAAAGACAAATAATAAGTTGTCAAAATAAAGAAAAAGAAGAAATTAATTATGTATCAATCTACTATAAATTGCTACTATTAAATAATAAATTTAATTCTTCGGATATTAATGGCTTAATATTTTAACGCAATGTATAAATTAATATAAAATCACGAAATATCTTGAATTTTCATATGCAATCCGCATACTACAAGTTTAATCCATTAATAGCTGAAATCGATCTTAGTACATCTAAATATTAATCATTTAGTGATCTCAGTAGTTTCTTCGCATATATCTACCATTGATTTTGATTGTACGTCCGATAGTTACCTGCGGTGATGAGGAAGTTCGCCGTAACTCTGTCGTCTTCACCCTCAGTCCGCCGGAAGTGCCGCTACTGCTGCCGCTGGTACCCAGCTCAGAGGTGGTAGCCGGTGTAGTCGGAGTCGAGGTCTCCTCGCATCCCTCTTCCTCCGTCTTCAGGACGGGCGCCGGCTCGATTACTATCGAGGGACTCGTCGTCCTGCCGGGCAGTTCCGGGTGCGAATGCTGTCGGTGTATCCAGTACGTTCCGGACGTACTTGGTTGCTGGCTGGATAATAGCGGATGCGAGTGCTGCTTCGTCAGGTAGGACGGCTGAGGTACCGTCAGCAAGTTAGGCGACGTCGTCACCGTTAGTAGATTCGGTTGGCTGACCAGCATGGTGTGCGGCGGTGGCGATATACGGGACTCTTCGAAACTCCTCGACGTTTGGGGAAGATTCAGCGTCGGCGTAGCGAGGTGAACGGAGGGTGAGACAATGTGCGGCGAGAAAGAACCCGGTTCGCCGTCCGGTGACAAGTGACTGGGCTCCTTCTTCACTCGCGGCTGTCTGATCAGTAGCCGAGTCCTTTTTGTTACTTGCGTCTGCTTGCACTGAAGAACTATAATGATAAATAGATAGACTTTAGATATGGCAGGAGGAATCGACACATTATCCACGTTTAGATGTAAACGTAAAGTGACGCCAGTTTTTATTCTACAACAGAGATTAATGTCTTGTGTCGAAGATGAATTAGCATACTTTAAAGTAAAAAGTTTCCTTATTGTACATTAGCTGTATATATTAATACACAAGACTATATAATTGTATCAAGCAATTATTCAATAATTACAGGCAAATGTAATATAATTCGATAATATAAAAATGATCAGATTATCGTACTTTGATTACTATACTCGTTTCTTCTTTAGATAATATCTTCGCCGAGATGATGATACATTAATAATGCGATAATTGTAATATCAGTTGTTCGCTCGGATGATTAATAAAGAGAAAAAGAACATAAAATATTGAAAAGAAGTAAAAAGAACTCCTATTCTGTTGCAAATTGTTAGAATAATTTTTATTTCTTCTGAATTATTTTTCAATCGTTTATATAAGGGGTATAAATGCTTCTTAACAGTGCAATTAACAGCTAATTTTACTATATATTAAGAACTAATTTCTATCAAAATCACTCAAATATATATTTTTCAATATTCGCACAAAGCAGCTTTATCTTCGTTACGCAGTAACCGAAAGTTTGCAGTTTACAGAAACAAATGAATGGTACAATCTCAAAGTATCTTTTGAGTTATCGTAAGCCTTCGCATTCTTTTGTGCTCAATACATGCATTACTTTAATGTCCCAATAATTCAGTTATTTAATATATACGTAACAAATAGTACAACAAATAAAAAAAAAGTTGTTCCTGCAAGCTAAATTAGGAACAGTAATCTTCATAAAATTTGTATATATGTGTCCTACATTTATTTTACAATTAATATTAGAAAACCAGATTTGTTTTTGTATCAAGTATCTATCATATTTTACACACTGTGTGAGGAGAGAATTAGACTAATCATTATCACGATTAAACATAACAGGGAAATATATGTCATACAGAAATAATGTACATATATTCATTCATTCCTTATATACGAGTGCGCGCGTTTCCTAAAACTGACCATATCTCACATTAAATTTACATTTTGCTCCAAAATGATAGAACTATTTTCACGAAGTTTGATTTGATTTGGGATATTTAATACATCGAGTATATAATTGCATTTGTTTATATCATTATTCAACATTACGTTTCCATCGACGTAAGTTTTCGTTTTTTAATTAATAGAAACAGATAAGTGTAAATACCTGGAAAAAAGTAATGTATTAAAAAATAATTCTCTATTATAATAACAAGATATATCTCAATTTTTTGAATACAACATAAAAAGTACAAAAAATTAAATAAATCTCCAGGTATAGAAAAAAACATATAGAAAATCTATGTCTCTCATATATTTATCAACATAGCAACAATTAATATATATTATATGTATATATATATATATAATTGTAATACATATATTGATAAATTATCTCCGCGAGTGCATCGTAGTCTTATACGATTTATTAATAACAATCCCCCAAAGAAAAATTTGTTGTAAAGTTTTATGATTTGAGAGAATCAAAGAAACAAAAAGTCATTACAAAATCTTTGCTATAATAAGTTAATATAAAGAAATAATTATTATACAAATAAAGTTCTTATATAAGAAATCTTTATCAATAAACATTATCCTAACAATAGTATTATTGAAATAAATTGAAGAAATGATTTAAATTGAAAAAAGTGTTAATTGATGAACATTAGCCGCGGAAATGGCAAAAGTAAAAATACTGTAAAATATATTGTCACAAAAACAATTTAAACGTTACTATTAATTATCGACTGACTCTCGCATTCATAATTGGTGCAATGACAAATTCATTATTACCAATATCGTAACGTTCTCATGGTTAACGAAGCAGTAAAATTACACCGTTTCTAGACGATACTGAAACCTTCACTCTAATTAAAACTCGTAATGTCTGACGATACATAACAAAAGGTTAAAAACTATTGATAATAATCTGCTATAAATATCAGAAGTTATTGACACGGCATATCGTCGCTATAAATCTGCTCGTTTATCACATTATAGACATTTAGCTCGGATGATAAATCGCGTATCAATAAAGAAAAATATAAGAAAAAATACATTTTACAAAATTCAGTTTAAAAAACTTAATATCAATAAACAATAGTTCCGTTATTCACTGGCAGCGTAACATCATTATAATACAAGCATTAATGCAGGTTCCACTTTCACACAAGCAAAATCACTATATATAATATAGAGAAAACGGAAATAGTCATGTATCATATGTAATGTCCAAATAATTTTGAGTTTGAATCAATACTATAAAGTAAAAAAAATATAAAAATATCGAAAAAAAAGCTGCATTTATTAATATTGCACGTGTGAATAAAGAGTCAACTATTTCCTATTTTATTTTGTACGTTCTTATTATTTTAGTTTGTATTAAGCACCTTTGCATTAAGCAAAGTTAGCTTCTTCTTATTTTTATACATTGTCATTCTTTTTTTATCGCAATTTAAATCTCTTTCAGTCAAATGACAAATATTAAATAAGAAAAAATATTGAAATATAAAAATAACATTTTAAATAATAAATATTGAAAATTTATATTTATATAAACCATTTTTTTCGCCCTTTTAATTTGCTATTTAATGCTGTGACTGCTGCATTTTTCCAATCGCAGCAAGAAGAGATGATAAAATTTTATGATGTCATTGTTCTCTCGCAGTGCTATCGCACTGTGACAAATTTTGAAACGATTTTCATAGCGTTATAAGTGCTAGCAGTGAACTTCGGAATGTAGTTAATATCGATGTATAAGTGCTAGCAGTGAACTTCGGAATGTAGTTAATATCGATGTATAAAATGGATAAAAAATTAAACAATTTTCTCTATGTTACAGACGATTTAAAGAATTTGAATCCAATTTTTGTTTTATCAAAAATTCAAATTCTTTGTCAACAAAGAAATTAAAATCTAAAAAAAAAACCTGATTGATTCCCTCATTTGGCTCATTTAGTACTGGAGTAAATGTCAACTGTCAAGGAATTATGGTTTGACAGCTCCCAAATAATAAGTTTTTTTTTTTAGGCTTAACGTGCTTCCGTCTGCTACAGACATATAGCACCCAACACTATCTATTTTTTATTACTTTTTACTATGACTCTTTAATCCACAGAGTCTTAATAAAATCCTCTCACTCTCTTAACAGGAAAAAGGTCGGGATCGAACCCAGGACCCTATCGTTTATAAACATTCGCGTAAGCTACGGAGCCACGTGTCATATGACAAATTGATTTTGGTTGTCTCGATGCGAAAATTAATTAATAAAAAATAAAAGACACGCGCGCACCGGGTTGTCTAATATGATACAAAAAAGTCGGAACTAGGTACAATTCTTAACAAGATTTTTACTAAAGATAGTAGTATAAGATAGGTTTATCAGATAGGACTTTATCAGTGCTTAATGTTATTTAGATCTAAAAAGTTCTAACTTCTCGTTGAAAATAGGATATGTGCAAAATGAGGGTCTAGATTCGAATCCAAGATCTTTCTAAACACTCGCGTTAGTACGAAGCCACGCATCATCCCTTGCTAAAGATAAATCGAGTTTAAGTCTCCGAAATCGTCTGTAGCTAAAGAGAAATATATATGTCTGATAGATTCTATACAATAGAAATTATATTTCAATCTCAAAATAGAAAAATAAATATAAATAAAATTAAAAATTTGTGAGTATAGCCAGGCGGAAAGTCTAAAAATTGCAACGTTTGACTTTTCAATATCTCGCTACTGACGCTCTCGTTACCGACACAGGTAATCGCGATAGGTTGAGTTGTACATGAGGATTGGGAAAGGAAAGGAAAAGAAAGGAAAGGGCGATAGGGCAGAAGTAATACTTCTCAAGCTCGTCTATACAAGCGACTTTCCGGGTAGGATACATTTCACATGGTATTGTAATTAACGCCGTGCAGATTGATTGGCATCGTGGAACTCGGTAGCGTATAGTCCGTATGCCTGTCAATGTAACCACTCAGCATCGTGTGGGGACTGTGGCTGGTCAGCATGGTATGCGTGCTATGTGTGTTGTGTGTGCTGTGCGGAGTAGTGGGCGGGCCCATGGGCGTTGGGCTCTGCGAGTTCATGGGCTGTGCCGGGGGTGCCGGCGGCGGCGGCGAGGAATTGACCTCCTGCTTAACGCGGGACTTGAGGCTGGGCCGATTGTTCGGGTAGCCGCGCTTCTTGTACTCGAGCCAGAGCGTTCGGTTGTTCACGCCGAACATCCTGGCCGCTTTGCAAAACCCTATACCACCGTAGCGCACGGCGTCGAGCGCGCGTATAAAGTTCTCGTCTGCCTGCGGATTAGTCGAGCGCTTCCTCTTAATCGCAGTCTGCGGGCTGGCGCAGGGGCTCTGGCAGTTACTGGGGCACTGCGTCGATGGCGAGGGGCCACCCGACGACGCGTGCTGCAACGTCCCGTGGGAGGAGTTCGGATAGTTCGTCAGGGCGCAACTGGAACCAGTCGTGCTGGTACCAGAGTACTGATCGCTGATGGTCGAGGATGCTGTTATTTCGGGCGTCGTAAACGCCGACGAGGCTTGGATCGACAGATTCGTTTGACACGAGGACAGAGCGAAACGTGTCGGATGATATGTGTGCTCCATAATAGTCCATTGTAATCCTGTAGAACAGACCGATTGATCTTTGGTCAGAGCACAGGAATTATTAACCCGTTTTGCGTTTACGGCAAAGGTAAATGATAAAGTCAGAGAGAGAGAGAGAGAGAGTAATATGATCGTAATATTATGAAACATTATAAAAGAAATGTTAAGCAAAGAAATATATCTAATTCCAATTTAATATTTAGAAATCGACATAAAGATTTTGAAAATTGTCTGATTCGTTGATACAATAATTTTAATATATTCCCACAGAAAATTTTATTTCATTTATATATCACGTTCAAAACTTCAATTGAAAATATGTAATTTTTACACAATTATACATATTATATTGCATTATTAATAATGTAACTTGAACTATGAATAATAACAAATAAATGTCATATATCGACATATCTGTTCATATAAAACGAGGCATACATAAATTATGATCTAATTAAAAGAAAATATTTTATTCTATGATATGTAGAAAAACGATACTAAGCTAAATAAGCGAAAGATGATAGATATTAAAAATAAAATCTTGTGAAGAGACGATGAGCTTATTAAGTATGGAGTTGCGGCATGGCACAGATACATTTTTAAGCACATCATTGTTTATATTGAAATAATGAAATATGTGTACGGCATATTCGTTACACTTATAGGGCAGAGTAAGGCACACATACATAACTCTGTTAATGTCAAAGGCCCGATATACTGTCCTTCCGGAAATATAACATACTGTGTGCTATGTATCTGTGTACCATGGTGATATTTCTTTCATGAATGAGAAACAATCTTTTCTTTGCACATTCGCATTATTAGAATTTCAATTCCTGAAATTTCGCTCTATTTTCATGTCAAACGTCTGTTGATTCTCCTTGTGCAATACATTTAAACGCATCTGTGCCAGCATATAATGTGTGTAACTTTCGCTTATCGACATGCAATTCAAATACCTACCACAATCAGTATGCATAATTCAAATAACAATTGTCGGAGAGAATTGCTTAAAGGGGAGGTGTCATGCAATTTGCCAAAATTGCCTGAACATTGTGCATGGATTTACAATGTATCTACTTAGAGAGAAATTATATTATTAAATCTATAATGTTAAGCTAAACATTCACGCATGACATTTCCCGTTAAATTAAAAACTATATCTTCCATACTATTACGCCTATGCACAGTCAATTAGATTACTAACGCTATATCAATCAATCTGTTACGTAATCGATAAAATATTTATCTAACTTATCTTTATGAAAACAAATAAAAAAATACTTGCTAAATAATAAAAATATATATATATTCTTTATTATTACTATTACTATTATTCTTTTTCTTTTAATATGGATTTTTAAAAACTCTTACAAAACAGGTGGCCTAGAAATCACAAACTTTTAAAAAATATAGTTTTTTTTTTCATTTTTTCTTTTGATATATCATATAAATATATATTAAACATTAATGTAAAACTACTCTTCTGTTATATTAATTTTTTATGTATAGTCCTACTTGACTCATGAAATATATGTATACAGACCAATATTATACGCTTTGAATATATCTAATACGCATAATTATTAAAGCTCTTTTTAAATTAATCTTTATAAAATATAATTGGTAATATAAATAGCATATTCTAAATAACCAAATTATATGCCACATAAAAATAAGACACAATCAGAAAACATGTAAAATATTTGAGGCAACACATCTATATAAAAAAAAAAATTTCTATCTATACATATGTGGAGAAAAATTTCAATTCACAGCCATGTACAAAAATTATGCATGCAACATAAAAAAAAAAAGAAATGTAAAGATATTTGATTTTTAAATTTAGAATTAATTCCTAATATATATTGATTGTTTCTGTGTACGTAATATGTAGCTTACTTTATAATAAATAATATTAATTTAAATAACTCTCTCGTTTAAATATTTTATGGAGATTTACATTTGAAACAGCATAAAGCATATTTATTAATATCTTACCTTGATGAACAGGTGGTTGCGAAGAAACAGAACTTTGTCCAATGTTTCCTGCCGATTGTTGACTTACATCTTGAATAGAACCGTCACTTTGAGCTGGTGTATTAGCAGAACTAGTTTCCATATTACTCATCTAAAATGCAGGAACATTATGTATTATTAAAATATTATTTTATTTCTCCATATATACTTTCTGCTAAGCAATTTATTTACTTAAAAATTACAAGATTAAATAACATGATACCGTCAAATTTACTTACAATTGATATCTGATCTTCATCAATACTGCCTTGAGATTCTGTACTGGTATTTACTGGTCGCCTCAAATTCTCGCCGCTATCTTGCGACACAATGAGGGGTTCAGGTTTGACGATGTTAGTAGCCACTAATGTGATTTCATTCATTTCCTCTGGTTTGTCACCGGAACCAGATGTCGAGCCAGTCGAAGACTTTCTTAACCTTTTTCTGCGAAAAGAGGGAGACAATGGAGATGGACTTGGCGAGCAAGATTCGCCACGATCTCCTCCACCTGTTTCGCTGCTGCCGCTTGGCCATTTAGTTAACGACGCCGTATGCATTTCCGCGAGTCCTTTTATTTTTAAACTCTCTGCCGTCTGTTAAATAAGCGTTAGCATTATTCATCAAGATTCACAAAGTGCAAGAACAAATTATTTTATTACTCGCAATTAGACAAAACGTTTAACTTTACCTTTATAATGGATGGCAATTGCTCTTGAGATATGTTCACTTCTCCATAATACATAAAGTCCACCATAATCTTAAGGTCAGAAAACTTGATGTCCTTGAGTATAACAATAGGATGCTGACAAGGATTCACTGTGAACAATGACTGAAAGTACGTGCTGCATGCCGACAGAACGACTTTATGTGCCTGTATTTGCCTGCCTTCGGCGGCGAGAGTGACGTCCACTAGCGTCTCGTTATTTAGCAAATTGGAGAAAACCGAGATGAAATTCGGTTGGTGATTGTTCCACCGCAGGCAGAACTGTTGCATAGACATTGTGATGACGTAGGAAAAATCTCTTGTGAACTTTGACTGCAACACAAGAGAAAAACATAATAAACATTGTACAAAAGTATGTATGTAATTTAAATATCACAAATAGCTCAAAGACGATACAACAAAAGTTGTCACAAACAATCTAAAGTCGTTCACAGAAAAATTTCAGTACACACAGATTCTAAGAAAATATTCGGAGCATATCGCAAGAATACAGAACATCGTAAGAACGTTTTCTCATTACATCAGATAAAAGTAAATCCTAACCACATGATATTCTGTACTTTTGTCTCCAAGCGTCGCTTTTAATACAAAAAACGTTAATCCGTGTAACAAAATAAAATATATAAAACTTTTGTAAGTAGAATGAATCACCAACTGAAAGAACTTCAATCAACTTCCATCACACAAAGAAAATGATCTCATCTCATAAAAAGTCTTCTCCGGCCAGCATAGTCGCGAGTAGAGAACGTCTCAGCTAAGAAACCGCTCATGGAAATGACATGCATGAATGGGCCTGCGAACGATCTATCGAGAGGAGTCTCCCGATTAAAAAGGAGTCACGAAAGCGCGACGCAGAGGCAGGTACAAAGTGTCACGCGAGGCGACATGTCGTGGTGCCGTCGCCGTCGTCCGAGGCGGACATGACAATAAACAACACGGCGCGTGATAGGCTCGGCCAGGAAATCCCTCTTCGTGGTTTCGCGCGTGAACGGCGCGGTTGACGACCGCGGTGACGATCCGCTGGCGATGATGCTGGAAGGGAAAACGAGAGAGCGAGCGAGAGAGACAGACAAGGGGGGAAGGAATGGAAGAGAGAGAACGAGAGAGAGAGAGGAGCGCTCACTTTTCGTCGCGATGCACTACGTCGTCGTCGTCGTCGTCGTCGTCGTCGTCCTCGTCGTCCGCCGGTGTCGCTCAAAGGGCGATGCACCTTACCGCTGCCACCATGGACCCCGCGAAATTTTCCACAACAGACTGAGCGATGACGCTTGTGTAATTCGCGAGTGACGTCATGGGCGAGGGAGGAGGATTTACGCGACGCCGCGACCGCCGGGGGAGACGCGCGCGCGGGCCCGAATTCCGCTCGCCACCAACGGGCACCACCGGAGCGACGCGGATGTCAGAGGCGCACACGCACGCAACGTCACACACGCACGCACACGCGCACGCACGTACACGCACGCACGCACGCACGCACGCACGTCACGCGGGAGGATTGCGTGCGATCGAAAAAATTTCGCGAGATCTTATCAACGTGCGTCTCACGAAATCTAACTTGATCAATATAGCGGCCGGCCGGCGCCGCCATCTGGCGAGCGATCCGCGCGAACGCGAGCGCGCAGCGGTTTTTTGAAGAGCCTCGGGAGAAGCTCGGCGTGGATGCCTCGCCCATCGCAGCTTGCGTCAGAGACATTCGAAAATTTATGAAGATTTTCTTCCGATTAATTTAAATAATTAATCAAGAGACAGGCGTCGCGTTACGATGTCGACTCTTTCCTTAAGATTGGAAATTAAAACTCAAAAAATTATCGCACGCATTGTAGATTGAAATCTTTATTTGATGATTTGGGGGTCGATTGTGTAACTTTTAAAAGAGTGAAAATGTGAAAAATGAGCAAATTTATTAGATGACCAAGGAAGCTACAAATATTCTAGTAAATCTGCTCATTTTTCACACTTTCACTCTTTTAAAAGATACATAAATCGACTCCCTGATGTTTTCTATTCTAATTTCTGTTACCTTTTTCCCAAATTTGTTTTCTGGTTTTAAAATCTTATTCACATTTCTCGCTTGTGTATATTCATGTTTTATCGGAATTGCAGAATTTGCTTACAATTTAATATATATTTTCTTAACTCAATAATATTAATAATACTGACAATTCTAATAATATTAATAATACTAATAATAATTTTAATAAATATTAATATTGATATTTCCAACTTGTATTTTAAGATTCGCCAAATAAAAATAAAAATGGATGACCAGCACGTTTCCTCAGTCTTAAATAATAAATGACTGCGTTCGAGAGACACAAGTGGTCAGTGATGATTGGTTTTTACTATTAGATCCCTAAATCCAGATCCCTAATTACGTCAAGGAATTACTCAACCGTTGTGTCTCCCGAACGCGTCCAGTATCTCAGATTGATTTATAAATAGATTTACATTACGCTTGGTTGCTTTAATTCGAATGGAAAAGAAAAGTTTTTTCGCGAGTCGCTCGTGAATAAATCGGCACGAACGCGTCAGGAAGGAGTGATGACGTCGCAGGCGCGACGCGGGGAACAACAGCGCCGCGCCGCGTCGCGTCGATAAATCGCCAAGCGGCACGATCGCGCGCTTCCCGACTCTCGATACGCCCGATATCGCCTCGCAGCCGTATCGATATTACTCCCCGTGCGCGATCGCGTCGGCGTGGCGCTACCACTCGGGCGAAAGCGCTGCCGCGAACGTCGAACAGGTGTCGTCCCCCACTCCCGGCCGTAGACGCGGCCCTAACCTCGGCTCTCGGCGCGCTCATTGCTCCGCTTCGCTCCGCTCCGCACCGTGTACCGCGCCGCGCCGCGCCGCACCGCGCGCGATGCCAGGCGTAGCCTACGCTTAGTGCGAGACGACGGACGTCGGAGATGCACGCCCGCGGGCTTCCTTCTGCACCTGCACCGCGCCGTTAGCACCGGGCCACCCGAGGGAAACAAGGTGCGTATCGACGGGACGAGAAGCGCGATCAGCGTGGAATCGACCAGCCGTCTCTCTCGCGGGAGAGAGAGAGAGAGGGAGAGGAGGAAAAAGAGAGAGAGAGAGAGAGAGAGAATGCGTTAACCGCGGTCGTCTCTATATCTATGTCCCGCTGCGTTCTCGCCGATCGCTCTCGGAGAACGAGCCGCTGGCGAGCCCTAGTCCACACCAGAGGCGGGTAACGATCGGTCGTCCCGGCCTCTCCAGTCCACGCGCCGCGATCGTTTTCCGTTTTCGCGACGCCCGCCCGCGGAATCCCATCGCGACCGTCCGATTTCGGGAATTCCGGATCGCGCCGGAGATCATCAATTGATTGACGTTAATACGGTAAGGCTGATGAACTGGTGATCGCCGCGCGAGATTCGCTCCGAGACGGGACGCTCCAGATACCGCGCGCCGGGAAAGTTCATTCATTCCCAGAAGGGAGAGAAGGTCCGGCGAGGAATCCGCCGTCGGCCCCGATTAATGTCCTCTGCGCGCGAGCGAGCGAGCAAGCGCGCGCGCGCGCGAGAGAGAGAAAAACCTTGAGTGTTCGATCGTACGTGCATCTCTGTGAAGAAAGTTCGTGGAAACGCGCTGCCACGTCTCTGGGCGTCAAACGCGCGTGGCGCGAAGAGGAGCCGCCGCTGTGTCTTACGTGTCGCTCTCCCGTTGCTCGCGCGCGTATGCGTGCGTGCGTGCGTGCGCGCGCGCGCGCGCACGGCGCGACGTGGTAGATCGACGTGATCTGGCGATCTCCGTCGCGGTATTTTTCCTCGCGGCACGCGCGAGGGAATATGTAAATACGTTCGATCGACCTGGCGGCCCGAAAGCGGACGCTCTCGGCGTCGGAGAGACGCGCGAGAGTAACGCCCCGAAGACACGCGGCGCGCGAGCTGACCGTCGCGCGGCTTCGCTCGATCGCCCTGATTCCGGAGGGATTACGAATTCAACGCTCGCCCCGCTTCTTTCCGGAACTCTTCTCTCTCTCTCTCTCTCTCTCGTTCTCTCTCTGCCGGAGATCCGACGTGACCGGGGTCCGCGTTTCCCCGTACACGCCCCGCGAGAAATTCACCGGCCGGAACCGGAGACGCGTGTCGAATTCGCGCACGAGGCGATCAAGCTGGATTTCAAAAAGCGAGCATTTCGAAACTCAATTCCCTCGCGAGGAGTGTGCGTAAACGCGCGAGACGTTCATCTAGATCCACGTAGCGCGGCTATCTTTCCCGCGTTTGCCCGGTTTTGCGCCCCGCGAAAGAGAAAGAGATACGCTGAACAAAGGTCAGAGGGAAATGGGAGAGCTAATCCTCGATTCTAAAGATTAAAAATTCAATTTAAAAAATCTGATACGTAAATTTCGTACGTACACACGCAATGTTTTTCTTGCACCTGGTGCCGTCGGCGGACCGCCCTTCGAAGAGAATACCCGCCAAAAATTTATTTATTTTTTTTTATATTTTTTGTGTAAACAAATATGCTTTTTAATTCTAGATAACGTGGAACAGTGTTACATAGAGAACAATCCACTTTCAGAGATACGATCGACAATCATGGAAAAAATTATATATTTTATTTCGTGAAAAATCTTATAATTAAAAAACCAGATATACATTCCACGAGAGAATTTAGAATAAATAGAAAGATTTAGATGAGTATAAAACGAGATATCGAAAGAATTTTATTAAAAATTCACAATTTAGAATCAATTAAGATTAATTTATAAATATAACAAAAGCCCGTTAATTTATACTCGCATTAAATAGAACATGTCCAAATTAAATGAATCCTATTGAATAAAAAACTTATCAGAATTAATTAACATACCTTGAAATGTAGTTAAATAATCGATTCGAGTAAATTATTTTTTAACTAACATATTTACGTGGATTTTCCGGCTAGAAAGGGCTACAGAATTATGACTTTGTATCTTAAAAGTTACAGCGTACGTTGGAAAACATACGTATAACGTATGTATACATTATTGTTATTTACGCGTAGCAACGTCCAGCATTACCGCATTACTTCGCATACTTGTTCTACATTCACCGCTAAGCGTCATCGTCCGGTTTCATTCATGTAACACGTTCGATCTAAGCAGAGAGCCTTCGGGTGCTACTTAGATCCACTCCACTAACTCGTTCTGCTCGAGATCGACCTCGCCTGACTCCGCAGATCTCTCAACTTTGATCTCGATCCTTTTCCCGATCCTTTTTCAAAATCGCCTTTCTGGAATATAGAAGTCGCAACGATATTACTTCTTTTTCTTCTCCGTTTCTCTCCCAACCGTGAAATGACATTGGCTGCCCCAATTTTTCGGTGTGTCGCGTAAAAAAAAGTAAAAACGAAATTACCGACCTTACCTGCGCGTTTGCGACAAATATACCTAATACAAGCGAGATAGGTATTGGCGACCGCCGATAGCGGTCCAGAAATGCTCGTGAGATGCGTCGCGCCAAAATCGATCTATCGGAACCAGGTCAGCTGCTGAGGTCTCCATCCCACGCTGTGCGGTGAGCTAAAAATCAAGTTAAGCAAAACAGAGACGAGACGTGGCTTACTGGAGCCGTTCGTTCGTTCGCTCTCCAACGAGATAGCCCGAGACACGAGAACAAAGAGGAGAAAAAAAAAACAGAACGCTCGCCCGCGCTGCTTAAATGTTTGCGATTCTTAATCGAGGATCGCGGAGATCCGTCTGGCCCTGTCTTTGCGAACCTCATTTACGAGGCGTTAAAGCGTTACACTTTTTTTCTTCTTCTTTACATCCCAGTTTAAGGGTAAACGCAATTTCCCGCGTTCCGCAATCCCGGTTGAAAAAGAAATTCCAAGATTAATCGGGAGATGGTGCAAATGATTGGGCAACAATTCTCACGTGTCAGTGAGTTCGAATGGTGCGTCGATTGCAGACCTGGAAATATACGACCGTGAAGATTTTTCGTACCTTTTCGTGACTCTCTCGTGCTTTCTCTGTAATATGCAAACGACCAGCCATTGTCCCTATTTCCCTGGCTTACTAATTCCCTTTCGTTCCCGTTTTTCGGTCCTCTATTGAAGAGTTCGCTATAACAGCGGAACTCGCTATCTTTTTTCTCCACCTCTCTTTTTTACGAGAACTCGCGAACGTCAGGGACAGTTCCAAACTTCTTCCCAGCTTCGAAATTAGTTTTGAAGTCTCCGGAAAGGTGGGCTGAGGTGGTGTCGTCCCGAGTGCTTCCTCGGAGTGAAAGCATCCGGATTTCGGGCGTCGCGCGCGTCTCGCCGTTCATCGTTCCGTTCGATCGCCGCGTAAATCGAGGAGACGCTCACCGGCATACGCAAAACCGACACGGCAAATTCGACGCGGCATTCCCGCACGTATTTGTCCGCTGTTTCTTTCTCCCCGGTTCTCGCGCGGGACGGGACTCTCACGTAGCGGGAGAACTTACTCCGTCATCGCCGTCGCAGTGACGGCGATGCAGGCACGATGAGTGTGCCGTTTGGAAGAATGCGGCGCACCTGTCCGTCCGTTATCCGTCTCCCAGGCTCGTATAGAGGCGTCTCGGCGACTCACGCGGTACGGGGTACCGGTCGGTCCCTCGGAGAAACTCGCCTCAAGGCCGCCGTTTTGTAACGCGTGCCGCGAGCGAGCTGTCACGGGTCGCGAGGCCCGTTGCATCAAGGGGTTGCGGTAACGACGCCTCCCGCGGGGACCGCTATCCTCTCTCGTTTCTCACCGTCTCGGCGTCTGGAAAGCGTGGGGAGATGTCCGAGATTGTTGCACGCGGCTCCACGATTGTGCCCCGGTCCATCCGCGGGACGGACGTCGGCCCGCGGGCGTGAGAGTTTGAAGGCAAACTTTTTTTTTTTTTTTCACGTCCCGATGTTGCTTCACAGATTCCGCGCGCGTGTGTATGTGTGTGTGTGTGTGTGTGTATACACAAATTATCTAGCGCAATCGCTATTTCAATCCGCAATCGCTACTTCAAGCCGCAATCGTGCATTTCGTTCGGCTCCGAGTCGATCGCTCATCAGCTTCATCCAGCTTGAACCGCGAGTAATGAAATCGCCTTCGATGGCCTTTCCGAGAAATCGTGAGTCATTGTTGAGGTGTACTAGGTGTGAGAATCGGCAGCTTTCGAAACCGTTGGCACCGCCGTGCTTAATTAATTAATTCCAAGTGCAGGCTCGATTATTACCGGGTTGAATTCAGTTAGCCGCGCGAGAAACATCGGGCGGACAAAACGGAGGTTCCGGATAGGATTTTCCCAAGATTCGAGGAGAAGTTTCCGATTAAGTTTACCGCTAAACGGCGACGGTGAAGCATTAGTGAAATCGCGGTTTACGCGAGACCAGAACGAGCTACATCGTGCCGCGCGCCGCGTCTCTCACAGCAGATGGTATTCTTGATGGATGACGCTACTGATCCTCGGTATGCGCTATTTACGTCACTGTTTCTCTCTCTCTCTCGCGGCAGAGAAACGATACTTAATTAACGGCGCACTTCGGTAGTGATTCATGAAACGAGTGAAAGGTTCTCTCCGTTAGCTCTCTCAGAAGTGCGGTGATTAGCGTGCGCGGCGGAGACACACGGACGTGACAACGAGACCGAGGCTAACTGTAGCTGCAAGGACGCTCGCTGCAAAGACCCATTTTTCCGCGACCTTTTTGTGGCATTTGCTGTCATGACCACCGGCACTAAGTGACTCGCGGCGAAAATTAAATGTCACGACATCGGTAAACGATCGGTAAAAAGCATCCTGTCATAATCGCGAGAATACTTAATCCTCGGCGTGTATACGGGGTGAAAATCGGGAAGATGTTGAAACTAAGTAGCCGTTATTTTCGAAGACTTTGTAATGATTAAATGTCAAGACATCGTAAGAAATCGAAAATCCATTTTGTCATAAGCGGCACTTAATACTCGTATATACATGTAATGACAATCGAGAAGATGTCGAAACTAAGTAGCCGTTATTTCGTAATAACTTTTAAGCTGATGTTAAATGTCGAGACGTCGCAAAGAATCGAGAATCCATTTTCTTACGATTGATATTTAATCCTCGCGTATATATGAGATGGCAATCAAGAAACTATTGAAACTGGTTAAATAGCTGTAATAATATCCCATAATGAGTGGATAAAATGAAATGAGTTAAACACTATATTGTATAAGGACTCTACCATGCTTTTCTATTAGCATATAAAAAATATAAAGAAGTATAAATCTGTAATCATAAATATTATAAAAGAGCCATCAATAGTTGTGTGTGTATATATTAACTCAGTGATGTACGATTTCAAAACGCTAAATGGCTCAATTCGCACAATACTTGAGGCGTTCTTTTGAAAACATTTTCTAAAATTAATAATTGTAACTATTTTCGAAGGATTCTAGATAAATGCTTTTCGTGAATATAACGAGGCTATACCGAGATCTTTTAAACGTACATCATTGATTATACCACACAATTAGCCAAAAGTTTTCGACTTTTTTTTTTATAATACTTATTTTTATATTTATGATACCTATTTACAATGCAGTTATACTACTTTAATGAGTCACTTAGTCTGTTTTGCATTTAAATGTACCGATATGCTAATCACTGTAACTCTGCCAATCACTATATTTCCATTCTGTATATTTTTTGCGTTATATGCTAATAAGAATGAATGTTTCGTTTGCAAAGTAGTTTTGATTCACTTCACTCTGTCCATTTGTTATAGAATAACAGCTATTCAGTTTCCAGCAACTTCTCTTGTCACCATGTACAATTGCTTTGTATGAGACTGAGTTTGGACTGAAAGTAAAATTTCGTTTAACTATCGGTATTCCTTATCGATGATCAACGAGTTTTAGAAGAAACGAATTGAGTTATAGACGGTCATATTGCTTTACTGGCAAATGATAAGCGCTACTCGCAAACGAACGACGTAACAAGAAACCTTAAAGAAAATCAAGTTGTGCGAATAAGTACATCGTAAAAAACGCTATCAAACGTATGAAGATCGTCATATTTCCATGTTGATATTGCTTGTTAAATCACTCCGCGGCAAACCGCACAAATTTTGGAGCAAATCCATCAGAGAGACTGGTGGAATTGAAAATATTTTATTCAGTGGCTATATCTCGCTTTTTGCGCAATAAAATCAACCTGTTACTTGTCGAGGAATATCATATTTTTAATTTGTCTTCAAAATGCATAACACAACACTTCGTTTATATATTGAACAAATATGTGTGTATACATATGGAAGGAATGATTTTGAAATATATAAGGAATTAGGTAAGCTGCAGATTTAAAAATAATTACGTTGCATCATTAAAAAAATGATATAGGATGCTCAAACATGATAATAATATTCCAAAAAGTTTTGACATTCTAGCAATCAGTTTGAGCGTCCAATTAATTATTAAATTAGTTCATTATTTTCAGATCTGTAGCTGAAACTTTAATTATTTCAGCAAAACCTTCTTTCGATATAAAACATAGATATATACACGTAGATATATGTACAATACATACACGAAGTACTATTATTATCGTTTATTGTATTGTCATATATATTTGCATATACGTAAATAAGGGATGTGCACCTGACTCAATAAATTTAATTGGTCACGTTGTTAATTGCAAATTGCACCATAGCTTATTATCGAACCAGTTCGGAGTAAACATACGCGAGCGTTAACATTTGCAGGATGCTGCGCGAGACCGGTACTGGCCGGTGCACTGCATCAAATGCACACTCAATCGCGTTTTTCACTGTTAATCCGTTCTCCATTACCCGGAAAGCTGTATGCCGGTTTGTGACCCGTATAAAACGGCACGTAATAACGGTATACACGATACCGCGATCTTCATTGTATTGCCGGTATTGTCTGGCCGCTTTGGTACAATTTTAAACGCCGCGGCGCATTGTTCTCAAATTCGAACGTGCATACACTTAACCCAGTGCGGCTATAGTGACACACATATTAGCGATCTCTCAATTATTTACAGATATATGTCACTTCGCGTTGCTAGCTGTTGTACGATAAAATCGGCATTTTACAACATACATATATTTTTCCAAGATATCATCTAATTCGATAATTAAGATATATAAAACTTGATAAATTAGTCTGATTGTGTCATATGTATATAACGCGCATGCAGATATAATGGCTGATTAAACGATTTAAAAAAAATATATATATATATCATTAAATTTATGTGCTAATAGTTACCTTTAATAATCAAACATATAGCATTAGCTTGAAAAAAATATTTAAAAAATCCCTTCAAAATTTCGAAATATAAAATTCAGAAATAGTGTGAAAATGAAAGTAATGCTACGCAGCATTTTCAGATAATCGTTTATGAAAATATTCCGAAAGTGTACACATCGCGTATGTATATGAAACCGCTGATGCCCAAAAGCTGCCTTTTAATGCCGAGCGAGATTAATACCGAATCGATTTTCACAGGGACTTTATTGCGCGCATAAGTATTGATGCAAACACCCCTATCGCGTTTGTAATCGCTAGTTACCTGCTTAAATTAATCTGTGACATCACACCTTTTAAACCCAGTTCGCTCGTATTATATTCCGCGTAAAATATTTGTTCGCAATTTTACCACACAGCTAGTGCTCGCGTTAACCGCGATATTGATATTGCGCACTCGTTTTGCTGCACTCATTTGTAGATATATTATGCATTACGAACCTAAGAGAAACTCAATGTATTATCAGCGTAATGGAAATTCTATTTATAACATTATGCTGTGAACTAAAATTATATTTAAAATTCAGCATGAACTCCCGAATTAATTCATAGAGAATACATAATATTACGTGTATTTTATGACTCATATATGATTTATATACTAATTTCTATGCAACAAAATTACACGTTTTAATTTATAATTTTATTTTACAACTGTATATCTCATATGATAATTCTTTAATTCTTTTTATACACAAAATTTCAGAATAGTCATACATGTAGCAACATTTCGTTACCACGTTAAAATTCATTTTAAATTAGTCGCTTTATCAAACCAATATATTATAAAAGTAAGTATTATATTAACGAGAAAATTATCACTTTTAATTAAGCAGGTGATATACAGTTAATATAAAATCGTCGATGTATAGAGAGTCGTTGAGTTTCAACGAACGATTACATTGTAGTTTACGCTCGTGGACCAGTTTGTGACGCGTAACAATACGTGTGTATATACATATATCCACTTTATACCCTGATATTCAATTAAATAGCTTGTAAAGTGGTTTCGGAACATCCATAAAACCTGTTCTTAATAAATTCTTCTTCGAATGGTATGTGCATAGCGATCATTACGACGTCACGTCCGTTCGAAGAGGAAAAAGCTCTCGAAAGAAAATAATTTAGTTTATCCAATAAATCTGCACCCACACACAAATCCGAAAGGTAATTTAATTTACGCATTAATAAATCTCCACGCAAATATACATAAATCTATGCCTATAAATATACACAAATTGATATATTTAAAATATTCTGTCTCATATAGATAACACAGTTTAATGGGACAATTGCCTTAATAAAATTTATCGCCTTTAATTTTTAAATGCAATTTCTTACGATGACTGGATATTACGAAACGTTTCTTTGACTAGTTATATCTATCACGAGCCAGGAGTTAAACTGAAGGTGACGCGACAGCCTATGTGCATTATATAATTACAAGTTTCATAATTTTAGGTTGCGGCGTATATTACATTAGTACTGAGTTCACAGCCCTACCGGCCTTCCCATGTGATTAGTTTAGTTAATTTTCTCTGTTGAGGGCTTAAATCGATCCCCGGAGGCGTTGAAACGTTTAAGGTATTACCATATATGTCGTCAGACTGAAATTATAAACTAAACACAATCCGATAACATCAAACTAAATTTTATGATCCCACTAAATTTATTCGGTACTCCTCTCTGCCTGATGTTAAATATTGCCAATTATACTTCCAAGTAAGAAGAGCCTGGAGCCTAGACGAAACAAGAGCCGATAATAAATTTTCAACGTCTCTCTCTCTCTCTCTCTCTCTCTCTCTCTCTCTCTCCCTCAGTTTACCGTGTAATAAACGTTAGAAGTTTTATTGCATTTGATATTAACCCCGCGCATACAAATTATGTACATAACAACGAAACATGAGGACGTTCACCGTGACTTTATAAACGGAGACATGAATTACGTATCTGTCGACTACGACGAACATAAAGTTATTACACAGTTATCATACCACGTATTTTAGCCTCTCGTATTACGATAGTATTTATATTAGAAACTAATTTCATCTCGAGAAAAGGATTGATATCACACGGAATGCAAATAGTTCGGGATGTAATTAATATACTTCCGTGTTCGATCTCGAGTTTCAGGGAAGTTATTACGTAGTCTGAATTATTGCTGGTCTTAGAGCTTTTTGTGGCAGATAACAAGGTAGGGGCTTAGCTTTCATAGCTGTCTATTGTGCGAGGAGACTTTCCTAATGACATTACCTGACGTCGCATTGCGTCAATGTGGCGATATTGGCGGACTTTCAAGCACTTCGATTACAATGAAGCGCGGTTAATGGAAACCTGATTATCCCAATGAAAAGAATCATAAGGCACTTATTTCTCGAAAAATTATTATAAGATTAGCAATGCTCACCTCCGTAATTTTTTTTATTTTCAAGATTTGGATATAATTGACAAAAATGTTCGAACTTAATTTTATTATATTTAACAAATTAAAGTTAGAATCCTATAATTTTAGAATTCTCTGGGGAAAAAAACAATGTTATCAATTCTCTCAAAATTTTGAAAATAGATTATTAACAGATGAAATAATTATTACGTTTTATATTTTATGTATAAGGAGAATATCAAATTTATTAATCATCTTAGCAAAATAGTTATTATATCGATTGTGGTAAATAGACATTTCACAAATTAATAATTAACAATCGAATATGACTCTGACGAAAAAGACGAAAAAGTATGACTATTTTAAGAATTTATTCGAATTTACGGAATGCCGAATATCGACCCCGTGTTTAATGACAGATTCGAGCAGAGCCGCAAGTCGAATTAAAACTATTGATGAAATATTTTAAGACTTTCTATCTTTAATGCCGGAAAAGTTAAGTAGCTATGGCGCAGGTAGTTCATGTTCAAAATCCGCTTTATCTGCAAACATCTGTTTCGTGGAGCGCAGTTTCCGCGATACAATGGTGAAACAATAGAAGTAGCTTAGCACTTCAACCGCAGACATGCAATTCATCACTTCGTCACAGGACTTTTATGACGTGGTCACGAAGTAATGTCCCGTCTTGACAATATTAACGTCCCGAGGTATTGATTTATCAGTAACCTGCACGCAACGTTGTTAATAGCACCAACTATTATCAACCGACTATTATAGAGACGACTAAAAAAATAATTGCCGTACAATTTTGTGATGTCCGCGAACCGGAAATACTTTGTGCCTCTGTTATTGCTAATCGTAAAGCGTTTCGCGTAGAGATTTACTATTCCTTGGGAATGTAAAACTATGATGATTCCAGCAAGAAAAGTAGTGATGCAAACGTAGACATTAAAGGAAGAATACATTATACGCGGAATTACAACATTACTATTATAATCGTACAATGTTATCAGGATTCCGTTTTCTCTCTATAAAGTAAGAAAGTTTTAAATACTTGATGACTAAGTTCCGAACACGTCACCTCTTCGTTTCATAATTCTTTTGTGAAAAATTGTTTGAATAATACGTTGCAAAATTTTCACTCAGCCAAATGCAATGTATTCTATCATAGTATTGCAATGATTTTAATATCTGCATTATGCCCTAAACACGCTATGTCAAAAATAATATACAAAATTTCGCATAACAGTATAAAACTCATTGCTAAATATTTATTTTGTAATTAATATTTTATTTTTTCACTTCTGTAATTATTTTTATCTAAATTGCTTCAACATTATCTTATCGTTTGCAAATAACTTCCAACTGTCAAATAACTTCCAACTTCAAATGTATTCGAAACATGATATAAATTTTGTAGACATACGATGTTAACGCTGCTTGATTGGATTACGTTATATAAATTATTCTTATCATTTTAATCCTGAAATAAACAATTTTATAAACTGCATTAAAATTTAAGCTCCTTTTTGGAATATTCGCATTTCCTGAATTTTTTATCACATACAAAATGGGACCAATTAAAGTGAAGCTGCCGCTCGTACATATATATTATACGTGTACATAAATATGTGCGTGCGTGTTATATATTCTGCCTTTTTTTAATAGAAAGTTCGTGCAATGTAACTGGCAGAGAATGTCGCCGTTGTTCTCCGGGTCGCGCATAGTCATCCGACATTATTACTCCCATTTCCCGCTCGTTATCGTGATGAAAGTGAATTATTTAGCAGCAGCTAATTAATTAGTACCATCGGGAGAGCACGGCTGTCTCATCGTAATATAATTTCCCAGGCCAAGTGACCTCCCTAGTTGCGTGGGATAATTACTCGTGGATCTGTATTTCCGTCGTGTCTTCGAAACACTCTCTGCTATTATGACCATGCTATTTTTTTTTTTTGTCGCGATTATGACAGCCGGTATCGACTGCAACCGCGCTGGTACCGCCGTGGTACCGCGCTGGTACCGGAGGTAAGAGGCAAGATACACGGCAGTTTGTTTGCGCAAAAGGACTTACGCTCTGTAACGTTGTTTTTTTGCCTGCGTTACCTGCAAGTTATTTCAAAAGTTTTGCAGAAGTCATTAGCCTAATTTAGCCAATTTCAGTCGACCTTTTGCCGAGAGATATGCAAATCAACTTCGTCTTTGTCCCTCGAAATGACACGAGACAAGCTTGCGTCGCGCGTAATGTATGTCATTCCCCGATAATCCCGCGACTGCGCTCTGGTTTTTTTTTCTATTTTCTATTTCTCATAAAGTTGCGCACCATCGTCGACCACAGTGGACACGATTGTCCACACGGATAAAGCGGTTTATACGGGACCCAACGCGATAAGAGCACGCCGATATACGCGATAGGTATGCGAGTTCATCGTCAATTCTTATCTGATCCACCTCGAACTGGTACGCGGACATAAACACGTACGCGCGAATTGCGTTTCATTGTATTGCTGGTTTCTTTTTTTTTTTTTTTTATTTATTACAGGAAGTCCAGCATAAAACTTGTGCAGCTGATCGAAACGGGACGTCCCGTTTAAAAGTGGCATTCTGTCTGCGATCGATCTGTGCGCATCGTACGGATTAGTCATGTGCTAAATGCCTACCTAAGTGTCGCAAAGTGCTCCGGTTACCCTTAGCTGACGTATGCACTTTTCGCCCGAGCCTCCTCATATTTCCATTCTCGTAATCGCCGCAGCGTATGCAACAAGCGGAAAAACCTTTCCTGAAAGCTCGGCATAAAACAGTCCGGCAGTACCGTTATTAATAACAGCATTAAAATGAGTTTCGTATTAATATGCCAAGATAAAAAATATCAAAATATCACGTGTAAAATATTAAGTACGACTGTCTTTAATATTAAATTTATATAGATATATGAAATAATAAAGTAATACGTATATATAAGACATTCTACGAGAAAACCGTGAGTGGATATATTTAGCATTTTTTATAAATATTCCCGAGACAGGCGATCGATTTTTCTAACGAGATTTCATTCGTCCTCTCTCGCAAGCCGTATCGCTCGTTCTATCGTCGGTCTCATCTTGATTCCGATCGTACGCGATGCGAGAAGAAAAAATCCAAGTCTCATCCGCGATTCGTGATAAGCGTGCGTAACGGCGAGGCGGAGGATGGATCCGCCGAAGGAATCCGGTTGCATCTCCCGGGCAACCTTTTAATGTCAACTCGGGAATTCCCGGCGCGCGACAGGAACTCACGCACCACCGAATTCGTAATGAACCCGGCGTATCTTTCTGTTTGCAGAGCGCTGAGAGAACCGGCCGTCCTCAGTCATGTGATTCCACGTGGCCCCGCGGAATTGACAGAACACGGTTGTGAGTATCTCGTTCCAAGTGTCGTCGAGAAAGTCCTTATCGCGCGTCCACGCACGGCGGACTGGGTGATGAGCTCGTGGTACAAGCGGAAGACTGCCGCCGTTGAAAGATGTTCCGCTCCAAGATTCGCATTCACACGTGTCAAGTGATACTGCTGACGTCCCTGGTATGGTTCCTGGTCGACGTCATGGTCCTCATGCTCTATTCGGACTGCATCGGAGGGTCCGGATGGGGCTGCTCGGACAACAAGCAGCAGCAGGCGCTGCAGTCCGAGGAGCCGCCGCAGCTGCATCCGAAGGCGCAGATCAGGGAGCCGCAGGCGTTGAGGCAGGACTACAATAACAAGAGGCAATATCCGCAGTCGCAGCTGCACCTGTGGCGCCCGGCGAAGGTCGTCAAGGAGAATAAGGGCAGCCCCGGCGAGATGGGGGCGGCGGTGCACATCGCGCCGGAGAACGAGGCCAAGCAGCAGGAACTGTTCAAGCTAAATCAGTTCAATCTGATGGCCAGCGACATGATCTCCTTAAATCGCTCCCTAAAGGACATTAGACTCGAAGGTTGTAAGAATAAGAAGCACGCCAAGTATCTTCCAGACACGAGTATCGTGATAGTTTTCCATAACGAGGCGTGGACCACTCTGCTGCGGACGGTCTGGTCCGTGATAAACAGGTCGCCCAGGTCGCTGCTGAAGGAAATCATCCTCGTGGACGACGCGAGCGAGCGTGGTACGTTCTCAAGCAGGCATAACTTACGCGACGACCACCGGTGTTTCTACTGTTTGTAGTGTAGATTGATTTGTAATTCCTGTATTCGCGTAACGGTGAATAATTAACGCGACTGTATTTAAACGAAAGAAAAATGTAAACATCGATAGAGAATTATCAAGAGTCGTAACTGTAATCTTGAATCAAAGTGACCAGTAAAAACTTTAATTTCTAGAGCACCTGAAACAAGATTTGGAAGACTACATAGCCACGCTACCCGTCCCTACGTACGTGTATCGCACGGAAAAAAGGTCGGGCCTGATAAGAGCGAGGCTTTTAGGAGCAAAGCACGTCAAGGGACAAGTAATCACGTTTCTAGACGCGCACTGTGAGTGCACCGAGGGCTGGTTGGAGCCGCTATTATCAAGAATCGCGAACGACAGGCATACCGTTGTCTGTCCGATCATAGACGTAATCAGCGACGATACCTTCGAGTACATCCCGGCAAGCGACATGACCTGGGGAGGTTTCAATTGGAAATTAAACTTCAGATGGTATTACTGCATTAAGACGTTATATTGCTAAGCGTCATGAATTTTAGTAACATTACGCTCCTATTTTAACCGAAATAGTTAAATCTCTCTTGCCCTCTAAAAAAAAGGACATACAAGAGAAATTTGAGTTGCAAATGTGCAAATCTACATATTTTGCAAGTCATGAATAGTTGGATCGGCATATAGTTAAATCCGCCTGAAATATTAAATCTATCGATCTGTTCTGACATACATATTATTGACATGAATTTATATCTCTGCAAAAATTACTGTACTTTCATAAATTCACCGATTTTTAAGCTACCATGCTCATAAATTCAATACTTCTCGTTCTAATTTAATTACATCTATATATAACGATCTGAAATATAATCAATAATGATTTTTCTCTTTCTCTCCTGTAGTAATTACGATTTAATACGTCAAGTTTACAAATTTACGGTTTCCGCAATATTCACCACAAACGTGCACATATACTGTATTATTATTTAATTTAATTTATCTAAAATTAATTCCGAAATTCTGAAATTGAAACAAAACGGTTTGGCGGTCTCTAAAATTATATATTATGCGGCGATTTATGTGTTATGTATATAGTTAACTTTTTATTTTTTTTTAATAAAATATTAATATTATGTTAATTTTGGTCAATAAGGTACAGAGTCGCACAGAGGGAAATGGACAGGAGGAATAGCGACAGAACGGCACCACTACGAACACCAACTATGGCCGGTGGATTGTTCTCTATTGATAAAGAATATTTCTATGAATTGGGCGCATACGACGAAGGCATGGATATTTGGGGCGGTGAAAATCTTGAAATGAGCTTCCGGGTAAGCATTAAGATAGAATAAAAAAAATTTGCCAGTTTAACACGATTATTCACAAAAATTTTATAAAGCATGAGCTTATATCCAACAAAATCACATGGCAAATATATTAATTTAAATTAATTAATTAATCTAACGATATGAGATTGATGATGATTATTTATAAATATAAAGGAAAGAAGAACGAATTGTTTCAAACGTTACCGATTTCATGCTAATATTCCTCTAGTTCCATATATTTTATGAATAAATTAATTTGCAGGATTTTCTGCAATCTGATTATTGCGAAAATTGATTTATTCTAAATAGTAATTCTTCCCTCTGTCTCATATTGGAAATAACTATGCAATATGTGACTATTAGGATATTTGACGAAGAGTTTTTAAAGGGTATTTTCGCACAAACTTTCGCTGTCATTTGTGAAGTCATAAGTGCCTTATAGGTGTGGCAATGTGGCGGAACGTTAGAAATCAGTCCGTGCTCACATGTAGGACATGTATTCCGGGACAAGAGCCCATATACATTCCCTGGTGGTGTCAGCAAGATAGTCCTGCACAATGCGGCCAGGGTAGCCGAAGTCTGGATGGATGAGTGGAGAGATTTTTACTATGCCATGAATCCAGGTTAGATAATCAAGTGTACCGTTTAATTAATTTCTCCCCGATGTTGTTGTGCTAAATTGCGCTAAATGATGCCATCATTATCCACATCAGTTATACATATCCCGTACATAATGTACCATTGAAATTCAAACATATTTGTCCATTACAAGTCTTCATCTCTTAAAATTATTACAGTATAAACACATATATATTCGATGTAATTAAAAGAAACTGTTGAAAAATTTGTTAGAGTTTAACGCATTCATCTCACGACTAATAGCATTGTTTTTAAAATGTAGCTGGTACTCATATAGCGCTTATCCTGAAAGCAACGATGTTAATTGACAAAGCATTTTTTAAAGCTGCATTTATTATACTCTACAATAATATAATATTATTCAAGCGAAACTCTTTACATAACATATTTTGACGGGTATCTGATACACAAGCCGTTTATATTACCTTATGAAAATTATTATAATTCACATAACTGTGTGAATTGCAGTTATTTTTGAATGCATTATTTCCTTGTTAACAAGTTGTTTCTCCATTTGACTAATAATTAATAACAGTCTTGCGTTAATACATTTTCATAGAATAATTTTTAACACGTTATCTATACATACACAAACCATAAAATTAGTTAATGTCTTTTATATGTGTTGTGCACATTAGGATTTATGTGTGTATTTACTAATATTTCGTACATAACTCAATAAACACCAACTAACTGTAACATTGCATCAATATTATGATTTCCTACTCAACAATGTAATACAACGTTATATGACATTTATATTGCTGAGTGGGAAATTATAGTTTTGATGCAATGTTACTGTTGGTTGGTGTTTACCGAAAACACACATCAATAGTTATATATTGTTAATAACTAAATTAAATCAAAATTTCTAATTGCAGAAATTATCTTTACAACTGCTACCATCAAACTATTTATTCCAATTTGTTTAATTGACTAAACAATAAATACACTTGTATACGATGTAGAAGTTAGGAAATAGCCACAAGCACTAAACATGAACATTGAAATAAACGTATTTCAGATATATTTTATTTCTATGTCTCGATACGAATGCTGATGTAGTCTTAACCACTCATCCATCCAGCCGACTAACCAATTGAAAATTGCGCTTGCTTTTAATGGAATTCTCTCTTCATCAGACTATACATTATAGGTGCCGCAAGAGAAGAGTTTCTAAATCCACCACTGAGGCGCAGAATACGATTTATCATATTTGCCATGTGTTCTTTTTCTTTTTTGTCTCTTATCGTGTTACTATCATTTGTAACTGCTAACACACTAACAGAACTGAGTTGGTTAGATATGGATGTGTGGTGGGACATTGGAAATTGCGACATGCTCGCACGTCGGGCATGTATTCCGTAAGTCAACCCCGTATACCTTCCCGGGCGGTACGAGCAAGATAGTCAACCACAACAATGCGCGGCTCGCAGAAGTTTGGTTGGACCAATGGAAGTACTTCTATTACAACATTAATCCAGGTAGCACTAACACTGGCGTATCACTCGCACAAAAAAAAATGAAAGACAAAAGAGAATCTCTATTCCTATTTCTATGCATTGATTGCTTTGCAATGACGCATGCTTTGGAAGGTTTCTGCATGTCTCTTTATCAATTATTTTTGTTTACGGCTTCGGATGCTCACTGTCTCTATCAGATACCCGTTAACATTTATTTGAGACATCATTGCTATTACGTTCTCTCAACGCTAATATTGTTACTGTAATACTGTTACTTAATAATCTATTAGACAACGATGGGTATAATGTACAATAAACGAGAAGGACAATATAAATAAAATATGTAGAGGTGTACTTGGAGAGTAAAAAGATAAGTCACGCATGGCATATTAAGGGTTCTATGATACTATTATAATCAAAAGGTTATTGCTAAAGGGAGATATTCTATTAGAATGGCAAATATAACAAGTAACATGAATACAAAGCATGTATTCATAGTAGTTTTCTAATTGGCAATATATGTATAAGGTTACTCAGATATAAAACAAATTTTGATGAAGCACAAATACATCTCTGCACGCTATATTTGCAGATGTACGAAACAATGATTGTGTATGTGTGTATATATACGATGTATATAAATCAACGCTATGTCATAAACTTCTTTACATCTTTCAGATTTCCAGAAAAAAAAAATACATAATTGCACAATTATTTTTTAGGAGCAAGCATATGGCATTTAATGTATCATACAATACATCATGATCGCAAATTTCTTTATTTTTAGCACCAAATTCTCTGACAAATCTTCTTTTCAATCAATTTATATGCAAGCACAATATGTAAAAAGATTTGTGTGATTAAGTTCATCGTTTGTAAAATGCAGCGTTACAGGAGACAACTATTTTTTAGGGGCGCGAAATGTCGATGTCGGTGATGTATCCGAACGGATAAAACTCAGAGAACGACTGAAATGCAAAAGCTTCAGATGGTACTTGGAAAACATATACCCAGAATCGCCAATGCCACTAGATTATTACTATCTCGGTGACGTGAAAAATGTTGAAACGCAAACTTGTTTGGATACTATGGGCAGGAGAACTGGGGAAAACGTTGGAATTAGTTATTGCCACGGATTAGGTGGTAATCAGGTTTGTGTTTATTCCGGATACTGAATCCGTTTTGATGGAAATCAAAAGATGTTGACGTTTCTATTTTGAACGTATGTTCTGACGAAAGCTGTGTTTATCCAGGTATTTGCTTATACTAAACGGCAACAGATAATGTCTGATGATATGTGCCTTGATGCAGCTAGTCCACAAGGTCCAGTAAAGATCGTACGATGTCATGGCATGGGTGGTAATCAAGCGTGGGTTTATAACGATGAGGTAAGAAACGTAAAAATATAGAGAAAAAGCGATGCCTAAATATTATAAAGAAAACAGATTGTAAAGAGATATTATATGCAATTAATATCAATGTTCCGTTTCTTTCAGAGTAAAATGATTAAACACACAAACACGGGATACTGTTTGTCAAAACCCCACTCGGGCGATGCGTCGCAACCTGTCTTGGCGCAGTGCGATGTCAACAACATCGGTCAAAAATGGATTATGCGTAGCAAATTCAAGTGGCAGGCCAGCTAATACGAATCGACTTTAAGCGCCAGATCTATACGCAATATTTGTTAATATGTTTAATAAATGGTAACCGATGGACTGATCGCAAAAGACTTTCCAAGTGCGCACACAAGAAGAGATAATGAAGTATTAACTAGTGGCGGGGAAACAGTCCAACATCTAATGTGTACGTCAAATGAATCGACGAGGTGCGCGACGGGAGTCGATTCTCGTGGGAATCGCAGTTGAATAATTAGCTATTCTATAGGATTTATTTACCATTGATAGAGCAGTATCGAGAATATACTGCCATTTTTTGTGGTACGGTCCTTACGGTTCGCCTTGATCAATGCACAATAGTGACGGAGATGAAATTTCTCTAATCGCGTGTGAACATAAGTGATACTAAACGACGAACAGAGTGAACTCCTTTTCTTCTTTCCTAGCTAAGACGCAGTAAAGAAGGAATCATATCAGACCACTGTTATAAATAATTGTTAATACAAAAGAGAGACATATTTGATAATTTCGAATGAGTGCAATGACGGATGACTGACCGTTAAATCGGTATGCAACGAAATGAAATGTGAATATGCTAAAAATGCATTGCGAGATAATGAGGGAGTGAATGCTGGAATGTCAGTGAAGTTGATGTGACGCTACCGCGATAATAACATAGAAAAATTATTATTGTACAATCTATTTAATAACTAGGGAAGAGCACTGGATCTTTTTATATTCATGTTTCTGATAGTTCCTCGTTGCATCTCGTTCGTATAATTTAACTGTTACGCGTCGTTTCGTACGAAAGATGTACTTATCAGAATTTATAGCAATATATAGAATTCATCAGGTTTTAGTTAGATGCATATAATTATTAACTCTCGTTAAATTTTATTACGGAGACATAATGCAGTTTTAATGCAAACGTACCAGAGTGTCTTCCATATTTTAATGATAGCAGATTTTTCTGGCATGATCAGCTATTGCGCACATTTCATAACTACTTCTCCAAACGATATTTAATTTGCGAATCAGCATGTGACGAAACATTATACCATAAATCGTTACAGAGAAAACAATATTTGAGTATGAGGCAATAATGTGCAATCATTTCGCAGATTAAGTAACCAATTTAACTAAAGTGCAGTGATTGCAGAGAAGAAATTATAAACGTTATATAGGACGTTAATTGAAATAATCTTCCATTATTGAATTCTGGCACCTTTCTCTTCGACATTATAAGTTGTAATAGAAAGTTCTCATTTTTATCTTTCGAAAAATTGCTTGATATAAAAGATTCTCAAACTAATATTTGAAAACTTTTACAAGTTTACACCTCTGTGAAATAACTTCCAACACATCTTTAAGACCTTCCCTATTTGTATCTGCTATTGAATGACGAATATACTCATTATTCTTATGTAATCCAAAAGAATGATATGGTGATGGTGCAACGTTAATAGCTTGATACATTTGTCTTCTAAGACTGTGGTATTTATTTTTTATAGAATACAAATTGACTTATATGTTGAAATAAGCAATGTGTCAGTCCACTTTATATATTAATGATAAAATATTCGATTACGATCGAAAAACGATAGTCAATAGTACCTCTTTTTGCAAATACATCATTCCTTACAGGCTGATTTCATGGAGAATGCTATTATTATAATGAATAAAGTTACTAATGCATGATTCCCATTTTAATCATTTGCTCAACAAATAATAATGTTTTTAGTCTCATTGTATGGATTATCATGATATGAAAGGACAGTTTCAATTATTAGAACAGCCTGAACTGCGTAAGCATATTTTAAAGACAATAAAATTATTTGTATACAATGTTAAGTTTATATAACGCATGTCTCTATAACGCTAATATAATAATTTAAAACATCTATAAATCAAGTAAAATTTGTAAAAATAGATGTATGCACATTAACAACATTTAAACATGACTTGTTTTTTTCGCAGAATGTAATTAAGTTTAACTAAAAGACAAAACCTCTTTAAAAGTAATTTATTTATAATTGTTAAAATTGTGTACCATATAAGTATTCTATAGAATCTTATAAAATAACTATGATTAATACACAATTACATCTTGTTAGAATAAATAATTAGTTTCGTTACGTATGTGAAAAACATTGGTATCATTTTTTTAATACTTACAATTTCCTGATTAATAAATGAAAAAGTTTAATTATGTTTACGTTTAATATTTCTTATCTCTACTTGTTAAAATAGCTCCTTTTTTACGTTTAAATAATTTATGTTCATTAACAATATGGTGATAATAGCACAGATAAATGTGCGCTATTCTGAGAATTAGAAAATCCGAGTTAAGTCAAACCAAAAATACATCTGTTTAAAACTTATTACTCGATCTCTCTCGATGGTATAAGGCGACTCACCGAGAGTCTCCATAAATACTCTTCTTTATACAAGTTGCAGGGGGCAGCAGTCTTGCTTCTAAATATACGTGCCACTGATATGGATTAGCATATCTAGAGGTGCGATTGAATCAATTAGAAAACGGGTACAAAAATACAATGCATCAGGCAAAGGCAAGCCAATGCAATATCTCCCCGAAGATCTCTTCTATAGAAGATCTCAATTCTCAGACATAAGGTATATAATTCTCAGGTAATAACAGAAGGATTCATTAAAAATAAAAAATAAATAAAATTATAACAAAGTAAGAATGTAGAAATGTAGTTAATGAGCTTGACAAGAAAAACGTGAAGTATCAATTTAATGAAATGTTGCAAATATCACATTTTAATCAATTACGAATAATTCAATAATTTGGTCACATTAAATAAACTCACGGTATAAATTGTTAAAAAGATATTTATTACATACATTTACTGTTCTTTAACTTCACGCAATCTACGTACAGCTGATCTTACAGAAGCAGCAGCCGTTGTGGAATATACCCAAGCACCACCAGCAACTGTCCTCTTGCATCGTTTGCAGGACCAGATGCCTACGACACTGCGTTTCATCGCTTCCTATAAGAAAGTATTACAATTTTAGTACATTTAATCATTTATCTTATTAACTGCATTAAATAACATTCATATAAAAGATTTAGGCTCGGTTGCACCAATCAATTATTTCGGCTTTAAGTGAGATGTGTCTTTATTTATTTAGAATGAAAGATGAAGAGACACATGTTTAAGTTTTACTTAAAGCGAAAATAACGATGCAACCAGGCTTTAGATTATACATAGTAGAGAATTTATATCAAGATCTTCATTTTAAAAAATATTAAGCGTTAAGAATGTAATTTCTCAATTTATAATATTGACGAAGCATGACAATAACTTACCTTACCACAAAATGAGCAAGTATACTTGCTATGTTGGGTAATTTCCATTTTTTTTACCATTTTTCTAAGGGAGGCGCCATACCGGGTGCCATATTTACCGGTAATTCCAACCTTCTTCGTGCGTTTCGCCTGTTAAAATTCAAGCAGCTTTAAAACTTCTGTAATTTGGATAATGTTAAAGAATAAAGGCATGTACGATCGAATAGCGAGGAACGCTTTCCAAACATAACCTCGCTATAAGGTTAGATCCAGATAAGCATGTAATGTTAGAATTTTATAGGGAAATATATACAAAAAAAATTTCTCGAAAATAATCTTTCTTATTTGGTGATCAACATTACGTAGATTTCAGCAAGGTTTAGTACATAAATTACGATAAAATATCCTACCATTTTAAGCAAATGAAGAGTATCCTCGCAGAAAACCGGAAAAGAACCTAACCCCCCTCCACAAGGTGAACGTCAGAAAGTTATGGCTCCTACACACAACAGCAAAGCGGCAACACGGTGGCCAATCACCGTCTTGCTTTTCTAGTAATATTAATGTTGCGTTTGGTTTCTTCCGTTGGGACTGAAAATCTACAGTGTACGTGACGTAAATTATAGTATGCCAGTACTTAAAATCTATAGGTGCGTTTCGTTTCAATGCATCATGAGAATCATGCATGAAACGGAATGCATCTTGTACGTGACGTAAACTATAAATATTCAATTTCCAGCAGAAGAAATCGATCGCATAAATATATGACTTCCGCTAGCCGAAAGAAAACGCGCGTATCTAATGATGACAACTTTCAAACTTGCGCGGGAAAGATGATTTTAAAATTAACAGCAAATATTTCTATTATTTGCAAACATCATTTTATAATGTGAATTATATCATTTTTCTCTTAAAAAAAATACTTTAGATATGTACTTCGACTATTAAAAACATGATAGAAAATAAACAAAATATAAATTATTGTAACAAAAAGATTATTCTGTAGATACGTAATGCAATCTTTTCAATAAATAGTGATAATTTAATAGAACAGAATATGAATTTCTGATTTAAAACATATAATACGATTTAACAAATTCATACAGAACATATAAGTTTTTAAATTCAACTTTCCTGATAGAAAAAACTTTAAATACCCATCCAGTACTCAACAATATAACTGTTATATACAAGACATGTTATATTGTTAAGTTATATTGTTGAGTACGAAATTATAACATTGACGTTACATTACTGTAAGAAATTAAAATGAGAGCTCTTAGAATATTTCAGAATTCACATGTATGTACAAGAAATTTTAAAAAGACCCACATACACAGATATCCTAAAGATATACGTTGAAAAGATCATAGAGTGTAGCTTTCAAACTGTTAAAAAGTCAGATTGCATACACACTCGAGATATACTGGAAGTAAAGGATGGAACGAGATTATGGACACATGTTTACACATATGGAAGAAATAGCCGTCGCTAATTCAATTTTATTCAAAAACCGATGTTGACCGACACGGCGGATTATCGACGAGTTACCTAACACAGGAACGTACCACACGAACGTATTTCAAGCACATATTTTTATAATAGTAAAAAGTCTTCGTGTCTCGAATTCACAATGTACTCTTGCTCAACCTTTCCAAGAGTTTCATTTATCTCTCCGAAAGCTGTGCCTGCACTACTGAAATTCATAGCGACCAAAAAAATATTATAATTTCTCACTCAACAATATAAATGTAATATAACACAACATGTATGCTCCGTGTCGACTGGCTTAATTCTCAAAGTTCTTCGCAGCGACGAAGCAATCGGCCGCAAAGTTACATAATTCAATCGCTGGTCAAACAAGCCGCGCGGCCCCCCGATGCATCCAAACAAACGTCACCGCTCGTGTTGTTTTCTTTTTAAATTTCCAAAAATACGCGTCGATTATGTAACGCCGTCGTAACGCCGATCGTTACGTAATCGCGGGGGCGGCCGGCGGACGGATTTCGAAGGGCCGAAGCGCGTTTCTCGGAGCGCGCAAAATTACTTTTCCAGACACGGGCATAATTTTCCATCCTTCCGCTCGCGCGCGCGCGCGGACGCGGAGCGCGAAACGAGTGAGTGACGAGGGGCGGAGAGGGAGGGGACGCGTCCGTTCCATTCCTGAGGAAGGGAGAAAGAGGAATCGGCCCGCTATGACGTAGGCCAGGCCACGCAGCCCGGAGTCGAGAGAGGCCCGGCACAGGCACCGCTTCCCTCGTCCGCGCACGCGAGATCGGGCGCGTCACGCGTGTCGGCGTGCGAGCGGCTAATAGCGGAATCGCGAACGCGACCGACCGGTTGGCCGTCCGGCGCGCCGCCTAATCGGAGCGGAGCGGAGCGGAGCGTGGCGCGCGCGGACGCAGCGCGACGCAGTGCAGCGAGGAGAGCGCGCGTCGTCGAGTCTCGGGAGCGCACAGCCGGTGGTGGTCGCACAGCCAGCGCGATGGTCGTCAAGATCTACGTATCGGGTATCAGCGGCAACAAGGAAGTGAGTGCCAGCGGCTTTCGCGCCGACGTTTCGCCCGGGCTCCGGCTGCATGTCGTGACCTTCGACCGCGCGCGCGTCGTGCGGTCGTCGTCGTCGCCGATGTATCAGGTTACAAATGCGAATGGCAGGCGCATTAGCGGCCTAATGACCGGGGACTGTCACCCGCGACGTGACGCACGTCTAATGCGCGTTCCGATCGGTTCCGCAGCTCGGTTTTTCTGAGTAATGGGCGTACGGCGGTGTCACGCTAGTTGTCCAGCTGTTTTAGCAAGCTCGAACCCTGGGGCTGCTTGCCTCGATCGGGAGCGACGGTTGTTGAATTTGTTATGTATATTTAGCTTCCCAGTGAACACTAACTAATAATAACTTTGCATCAATATTATAATTTTCCGTTCAACAATGTAAATGTAGTATAATATATATATTGTATGTGATAGTTACATTGCTGAGTGGGAAATTATAATGTTGATGCTTGACAATGTTACTGTTAGTTGGTTGATAGCGTTTACTGGGTTGATAGCGACGTTCCGTTATTGATAAGCAAACTTGTTCTGGGTGATTATGTCTTTTGACTCCCTTCGTCTGTTAAATATACCGCAAATACTTCTCTATTATAAATGTTAACGGTATTATATTATTACTATAACAGTTATTACCGTTGATATTTTACAACGATCAATAAATACAATTATACAAATTTTTTATTGCGAAAGTGATAAAAAATACTATATAGACATAATACACAGTTGCAATCAGTGGACTCTATTGTACAAGTTTTTCTGCCATGTACGCGATTCTGATTTTAATGGAAATTGGGCTAATTGAGCTTTGTAATATAGAAACGTTACAAAAGTTATAAAATTGACACATATGTTATTTTAATCTTGTAAAATAATATTAAGTTCTATTCTTTTTATATTTGTTTTGATTTACCTATGAATAGGTAGATTAAAACAAATGTCAGTAATACACATAATAAATTAAGAGATTTCAAAAAGTTCTAACTACATATAAATACGTTACAGGTGAAGAAAAGACAGCAACGCGTGATGATGATTTTAGATAGTAAAAATGTGGAATATGAGATCATCGATATAACAGAGCCAGGCAAGGAATTGGAGAAAGAATTTATGCAGGCTAACAGTAATGCTAGGAACAACAAGTATCCATTACCACCACAAATATTTAACGAGGATGATTATTGCGGCGTAATTATCTTTTTTTGTGCCATTGACATTTATATTATTCTTAACAAATATCAAGTACAATTTTAAAAATATATATTGTATATATGTTTGACAAGCACTAAAAATTAACTGTTTAAAAGATATTTTTTATAAACAATACAAGCGGTAAAACTTTGCAGGATTACGAAGATTTTGATTTATCGAACGAAATGGATGAACTGGAAAAGTTTTTGAAAGTGACGCCGGCAGTTAGTACTGCAGAAATCACTTTGGATTCAAAGTCTCAGAGTGATGGAATTCAAGAGAATGGAAATACTTCAAGTCGAGAGGTAATGCTGTTCCTTTGTTCGGAACTGACACTTAAAAAAAGAGCTTTGTCACGGCTTACTTTTAAATTCTATATATTGCTTCTGTATGAGAAAGAATTCCAACGCGCCAAAATAGAAATGACAATTACTATAGTCATGCTTATTGTGTGACATGTGTACGACGTATGACAAACCGTTTTTATTTGTTTATGTATCTTTGAAAAGGAGCCAACATGATAAGATAAATTGACAACTATATTTTATTCGTTCGTTATTTTACGAACATATATAAAATTATTTTCATTTTCATCTATTTCTATTTACTAGCTTAATGATCTTGCTAATAAATTTATATTAGCAGTCTGTACATTTCAATACTTGCAATATCTGTTTTTTTTTAGCCTTCCGCGGACAAAGAAGCAGATATATTACTTTCCGACAGGTAATTAATAATAATAAACGGGAATTACTATGGAAATATATTAAAAATACATACAAGCTATACTTTGATTAAAAGTATTGAATTAATTTATAATTATCTACTTTAGTTTACCAGAAAGGACAACTTTAGAAAGTGAGACTAAAGCGTTAGACGACTCTAAACCAACCGAAGTAGATAGCGCAGCAAAAGTAATCGCTAGCGACGAAGGTGAACATGCTGAAGATAGTGGCGATAAAAATGAAGAGAAGTCCGACGACCAAGAGAAAGAGGAATAGATACGAAATATTCCCGTGTAAAATTGGGATATTCCACACAATGACATCCTTCCTTTTTCACCCACAAACGTATTTTGCAAAGCTACGTTTATTACATTACTAAGGCTGAATGAAGGTACTGCCAAGATAATATTCTGCACTGCAGAAAGTCTGTTGAATGATCAGTATAAATGACGCATGGAACATTCTTTTATAGAATATACTTTGTATTTTTAGATCAAACGCGTCTTCACCAATGTTTTGCAACAGGTCTGATTAGGTGATATGAGACAATTTCCTTCATATCGCCATCTTGATATATACATCCTCACGTTTGTTTATTATTTTTGCATTGTTTCGCACTGCACCATACCTGATACATTATAGTATATCCAATGAATGAACTGAAGTATATATTTTTCTTTTACATGTGCAAACTTTTCCGTTACTTTGTTGCCGCGTGCAAAGCGTACAAAAGTAAATATAAGATATAACAATACATACATATACACAATATCATTTGAGATATATGAGAACAGATATGTAGATAAATACATATTATAATTAAATTTTTTTATTTATAGATATAAATTTGTTACGTGAGAAATAAATTTTGATATTTATATTATACTTTTACTCGAATGCAGTATTAAAGATAGGTTTGGCTTGTTATAAAAATTTATATTTGGACATTTCATTTTTTGCGTTAAGATAATCAAAGTCTTTCCAAATGTGCTTTAAGAAATCATTGATTTCTTGAGCTTATTTTATATTAAATATGTTAGAAAAGAGTAGTTCTTAGAACAAAAGATTTCTAGATTTTTATAACTAAATTATGAATACCTTTTTTATGGTAGAAACTTCCATTTTCTATGTATGACAAAATTATGCTGGTGTACATGACTCATACTGGCGTGACATGATTTCATTGATATGTGTGTATATGACTCATGCTTATTCAACACAGACCATTCAATTATTAAAATCTTTGTGTCTAAAACGAATGATAAGTTCTTTAAAAAAAACATTCTGTTTTTAAAAACAGAAAAATTGGTTTACAATGCTTGTAAATTATATTGTAATAGTATAAAAGTTTAAAGCAAAAGTGAGAGAATATTTCTTACAACTGCTACTATTGAAACAACACAATTCTTTAACATATATAAAAAATTTTTGAAGTATTCTGGCATAAAATGATAATGTGCAATGAATTAAAAAAAAAAGAGCACTATTTGGACACAAATCTTATGCAAATTAATTATGTATTAAATTTCCATACATGATAATAGTGGCAGTTGTATCTATCAGAAGGCCTATATTATTATTTCTTTTATTATTTTTAGTCACGACATTATCTTCCTCAGTAAGAGTAATATCTTGCATCTTTTATAGCTTATCTATTATTGTTTAAATGATACTTCCGATACTAAAAAAGATTAAGCTTTACCCAGTATTTGCTACAAGTTGCTTTGTTATAAATAAATAAACGAAATAAAAAGTTATTTTTGCTATTATAATTCTATTCTTCAACATGATAAATCTATTATTATTAATGTCGCACATGATACATATAATTTACTGCTACAATCAAAGAGAGCAATAGCAAAGTTTTATTCATGTTGATGTCTTTCTTATTACAAAGATAAAAGGGAGAGGGCGATAATAATAAAGATTAAATATTAATGTTAAAATAAATTTTAACATGTATTAGAGATATATAATCATTAGATATAACCATATTTACAAAAATAATATTCATTGCACACACAAACACACATACACACGTGTGTATATATTATATATATATATATATATATATATATATATATATATATACATACACACAGAGCTCAACAGCAATCATTGTTACATACATACAAGAATTTATTAATAAATACAATGATTCAAGTTTAAAATTCCGTTTATATATCCTTGAATTTCACTTCTAATATATTTTATCAAATAATAATACTATATCGTTTATAACGTAACAATATATATTTTGAGGAATTGATTAATTCTGTCTTCTAATATTGAATAAGGTAAGTACATATGTATAGAGATATGATATTCAAATATATAGATATAATTATAACAACTCTGAAGTAGCTGGTCTCCCTTTAAAAGCGATATAAAAACTAGCTACGTGTAATATATATTTCTTGGTATACAGTATATATAAAAATATTCTTTATCCTTTCTGAAGATAAAAATAATTTGATTGATTTATCCAAATTGTTATAATATTCATCGTATTCTAAATAAATTAAATTTGCTATTTGATCTGTGTTCAATTGAGGTCTAACGTTACTACATCCTCAATTATCTTTCTCTTGTATATTTGGTGTCTCCACTACAACACGAGTACATCCTGAAACCAATAATTACCAATGTTTTTATAATATACGTTTGAAATAAGCATATATAAAACTATTTATTTATATCTAAAAAAAATCTATAAAGAAAACTTCGATATTTGTGAAAAATTTTTAAATTACATTCTTGTCAGTAACATTAATTATATAATTCTAATCAAGAAAAACGAAATATACAAGATATTTCAGATATACCAAAAGATCTTTTACGAATACATTTTTTAAAATAAATCTGGAGTTGTCTTTTAGTGAAAAATTTCATTACCAGTAATAACAATGAAATAAATTTTCTAATTATGATTGGAAATTAGAGAAAAATTATTGGTTAATGAAGAATCATTAATATAATAAATGTGTCCTATATGATAATCTATTTTCTACTACTGATAATGATAATATTTTAATTCTTGTATAGATTAAAACATTAAAAAATACACAAAAATAAAAAGTAGTCCAGTTTCCAAGTTACATTTATTTTACTAATGTTATTTGTTGTGTTATTTAATTAATAATCATTGTGCACATATATCTGTATTTATCAATATTACGCATACAATTTGCATTAAATAAACTTGTTACTGATGCGAAAAATGTTAAACAATTATCAATGTAAATAAATCTATAAACAATCGTATATAAACATCTCATGTCCAATAACAGGAATTTACATCACATAAATTGTTGGTCTTACTGGTATTGCTGTAATTATTGAATGCAGCTTTTTCATAGGCACGTTATAAGGCAAATAGTTTAATAAGAATCTAGATTTTTTAAGAAGAAATTTAAGGGATTTTATACTGAATCTAGATTTTCATTAAGATGTTGAGTCTAAAATTTTATATCTTCTAATAAGTTTAAATGATAATTACCTATTAAAATTACAAATGATAATTACCTATTTAAAAAATTGCAGAAAAGTTTTCGTATTTCTATTTGAAACTTGCTACATGTAAAAGCTGCATAGCTCATTCAACGAGCATGTAACTGAACATATCTTTACTGATATCAAAGATTTATACAGTTGTTTACGATGCTTCTCTCTTTAGCTGTATATGACGTTCTTTTCAATTATTAAACGTGAATTGTATTTTGAATTTATGTATTGAGTGTATATGTATTGTACATAAAACAATTCCCAATGTATACCCCTGTTGTACATATACCATTCTTTGCTCTTAACTGACATTATTGAACAGTTAGAACTATCTCTTTGAATGCATCAGTATATTCGTATGCTATTAAGTAGCTAATAAATTATGCGGTGCGTTATAATATTTAATTCTCTTTATATTAAACAAAAGATGGTCTTTCGTTTGTGTACAACTATTGTAAACAAAGTTTGTACCCAGTTCGACTAAAACGTGTTAAGAAATATATCTATTGTATAATACGTATAATAATACGTATATAATTATGTCAGCACATGTTGTATACAAATACATATTCTATTAAAATTACATATAAAATGCAACAATCAAGAGTGAATCAAAATTACTAGATCGTCAATAAATGTAAGTCTTGGATTATATGCCTCTTCATTGCATATCGTGTTTTTCTCCATAAATTTGTAGACATGCATAAATACAATCGTGAAATCATTCCAATGTAATATGTTCAAGATTGTTATACATTCTAACAAATTATGCTCATTAGATATTTGTATTATGCAAACAGATAGATTTCTCACATCTGTAAGCTATATGTAGCAAAAATAATTATGTAATATATTATTTTAAGATATCATACAACATATAATGAGGTATTCTTTCTTTTCGACAATGCTTAAGTCAAACAATGAAATAACTTTTGAGGCTATTTCGAATAAACTATGTAAAAAGAATACTTGATTATGCATATACTGTTAAGAATGCGATAAAGTTATGTGTTAAATGTGACTCAAGATTCATTAATGTATATTAATCTTATTTCACACAAAATTTATATACTTCAGGATCGTACAGATATAGTACAGTATAACAATAGTTGTAAATTAGATCTAAATTAAAAAAAAAATAAAAACATGTTTTAACTAATTAAAAAATATTTTATATTTTTTTAATCAACATATGCTTTTAATCAACATAGTTATTCACAACTCCTCTTGTTTTTATATATGTATATATATATATATATACAAATATTGTACATATATTATATTTATGTATTCATAGAAAACCTGACATTACTAAACTTTAGTAAACTTAGAAATTTAAATGTCAGTTAAGATTTCCACCTTTTTAAATTCAGTGAAAAGATCTTTTTTACGAAATAAGAAAATGAAACAATTCTGAAAGCAAGAGTTTGTAATGTCAAGCTCTTAATTAATTATCTATTAAATTGTCTACTTTTGTCTGGGACGGTGATCCTATAAACTTGTATTTAAGAGATGGGTATGTATATATTATATGCAATACCCAAACCGGTAAGTATTATCGCATATGACACTTAACTTATCTTAATGCGAGATATTTTATGCAAATACTTGACATTAAGTATAGCATACATAAAACTGATAATGCAGTACCTATTATGAACATAAAAGGATTAGAAAAATTTGATGGAAAATTGTTATTTTGTTGTATTATCTTTAAAAATTGTTAAGAGAAGTCATTGTAAAAATATCAATTATTTCATCGGCATTTGATTGATTCCAAGTACATTTAAACAAATGTATTACTTACAGTCTTATTATACATAGAGAAAATCAAGAGAATGCTTACAGCTAATAGATTTAAATTTCAAAAGTTTTAACAATTCAAAGTTATAACAAAACTTATGATTTTCCAATACTTCTGCAACAAATGTTTTTTGTAATATCTTTATAAGTTATAAAATTATCAAAGTTGTTCATCAAAATATACATTCTACTATTAATAGTATGTAATTAAAATTATTAATTAGTATGTAATTAAAATTATTAATAATATGTAATTAAATCGTATGGTTAAAAATCAATTTATTCTAAAATATATTATCCAAATATTTAATTTTTTTACAAAACAGATAAATAAAAAATTACATTACTTACAAAATCATATTTGAATATTTTTTAAAAATATTGAAATATTTTTTGAAATTGAAATATTTTAAAATACTAAGATGAATAAAGAGAATGTAAAAACATTTGTTGAAAACCTGTGACATTATATAGTTTTTTTCATTATCATAGATTACTATTAAATCATACTAAATCATTTTAATTATTAATTAGCTCTGACAGAATATTTATTTTTAGCATGTAATCACTCTTAATTGATTTTCTCGCTTCATTATGCATTATATTTATTTCTTAGCATATTATGCAGTAGTGAAATATAATTAATCCGTACCAAAGTATTTTTGTCCAAAATGATTTGGCGCAACAGTATGGATCTCTGACGTTAAGATCTTCATCTGTAAAAAAAATATCAATTTTTATTTAAAAAATGAAATATAAATTATATATTTTAATGGGTATTAATATTAACTCATACGAATAAATAACAGAAATCACCTTAGGAAAGGCAGTGACTAGAGATTTGGCTGCAATTGGCGTACAAAACAAATTTGACAGGATGATATTTTCTTCGAGAACATTATGTTCTTTCAGTACAGCTATGGCTTTTATAACAGTATTTCCCGTACCTATATGTACAATAAATATAAGATATATTACAATCTTTTTTCAACTCGGTGCCAAATATACGAGAGTACAAATGAGAGATCATTTGTTAGAATAATCTTAGATACTTACTCATTATCGGATACATCAATAAGACCTTTCTCTCTGATATATCGTCTGGGAATTTAGCATAAACTACTCTAGCTTCATGTGTGTCAATATCACTCTCTACTAATATCTTGCCAATTCTGATACTACGACAACAATCCCTTAGACCCTATAAAAATATTTCACAAATTAGCAACCAGTTCGCACAAAGATCTTGGCGAGCTTAGAAATAATTGGGATTGTACCTGTTCCATAGCCTCTCCACTTCTTACTATAGATACACCACAATTTCCCTTCTGATATTTTAAACCTTTGTATTTGGCACCGGTTGGAGTTGTCACCACACATTTTGTAAAAGGCAATTGGTTCAAACTCTCTTCAATAACTAGTCTGATCTAAAACATTTCCGACAAACCTTAATAACTTACTTTTTTCATATAATAAACAAAAATCAGAATGCAGCCTTTTAACAATTATAATATATCTTTGTAAATACTTATTGTATAGATAATTAGTATATAAATTTCAAAGAAAGCTTTTAGAACACTGTGTCCAATTATATATAGTTATAATAATTTGGATTGATATAACAATTTGGTTTAACATACAATTCATTGTTTACTTTTAACAATGTAAATGGTATTATAATATTAAATACATATCTTACCAAACGATCAGCATAGAACTTGAAATCACTTCTCGTAGTATTCCTATAAAATAAAGCCTATCAATGAGCTCATAATTATCTTCAATAATTTATATATCAATACAAAATATCTATACAAAAATTTTGCATTTTATAAATAATAATCTAAACATATCACAATTATGTGAGCATATGTGCATATAAATAAATCTAATTTGGTAAATATTTATAATTCTTTGATTGTAGAAAACTATATATTTAACAAAAAATTAAAGATAAACTAAATCTATTTATCTCAAGATGAAATATATTTACTTAAGACTCCAATTTAATACAAACAATAATTTTTAATACAAAGAACAGTACTTACTTATCCCGCAAAATGGTTTGCAACTCTTTCACCTGATTGTTGCAGGGTAGAATCTTTAGGTTAGTCCCGTACTCGTCGAGCTCATGGTTATCGTTCAGCAATTTCGCTGTGGTGTCCGTGCTTCCCATAATGAATGCACCACGTGTCACCTTTATATACCCACAGAACGATTATGGACAGCGACGGAGGGATTACAATTAGCCCGGGTTATTTCGCCATCGTTTGCAAGTCGTCGCCGTGTGTGTGACCGCGAGAGTTGGCGAGAGTGCTGAAGTGAGCAGCAAACGAGCGGAAGTGAATGTAATGCAGGATTCATATTTAGAGTCTCTAAAACTCTTCTATTGGATAGCGAACGTTGTATAATCGGACATAATGAACCAATAAACCAATAAACACGAGAACACGGACTTTAATGCACAACACATAAGAATAAATCAATCAGAATTCTTCATTGAAATAAAGGGAATAAATAAATCGCGTAATTCATCGATCTACGCTCTCGATGCAAAAGCGATGGCTATTTTTTATTTTAAAAATTTCTCAAATTGGCTTTACATAATACAAAATCCTTTTACAAGATTAAAGTATGCGCAAAAATGAGTTCCGCGTGTATCGATTCATATAAAAAACAAAAAAAAAAAATTAAAAATTAAAAAGTTGTCAGAACAGTCAGAATAGTCGATAACGTATTCTTCAATTTCTCCGAGCCTTCGGAGCCTCTTTCATGGTCACAAAAATTTACGCAGGATTGATAATTAATAGTATCTCGCCGGTAGAAAAGTATTTCAAGCATTTGTAAATATTTAATCAAACATTTCGATTGTGACGTTCGAGGATTACCGCGTGAAGTTGGCGCTACATCGACGCGCCATGGCTTCGCCGAAGCTCGTGGCGCTTCGGCACCCAGCGCGATTAACGTCGCGCGCGACAGGCGATATCCAATGAGAGTCGAGCTTTAATAAGAAAAGACAATCCTCATTGGATATCGCGCGACGTTAATCGCGCCAGTATGCCGGGGCCATCAGGCGCTACGAGAAGCGTAGTAACCACTGTTCTTCGATTCTGAACTACGCTAGTCATTCACGGTTTCAGCGAGCGCGCAGTTTTCGGCGCGATCGGTTGCCGCTCGCTCGGGGTAATCTCGCGTTCGATAAATGTCGCGAGTGAGTCGTGAAACGTTCGAACATTCGTCGTAACATCGCGGGTGATTGATCATTACCATCCATTTCGGCAGCCAGCTTCTACGTGCCCGGAGTTGTGGATCGAAATCTCGCGTCGCAGTTTCCCGCCCAGATTCAACAGACGCACCATCGTCGCCAGGTAAGTTCTCACTCATTTTGCAATTAGTCACGCCGAGATTGCGAATCTCGCGATCAACATGTCTCTTGGACCACTCTGATACTTCGAAAACCGATCTCCGGCGGATCTTGATGGGTCCGAACTGTTCCATACTTCTCGCGATTGTCGCAGTCACGCAAATAAATTTGATGCGCAAAAAATACCGAACACTCGCGATTTAAAGTATTTTATGTACATACATTATGATGTACAAATATAGAATAATATTAGTCTCCAACATAAAATTTCGGTATTCTTCCGTGCGATTGAAATCCTCGTCACGTATTTTCGCGCCATTTTTACACCGAGATGCAACAAAAGCTCGACTAGTACAAATTCACTTGGAATAAAAAGATCGTTCTGTGGATAGTTGCTCGAATGTTATTTTCACCGAAAATAATATTTTCTTGTCGCCATTGATATAATTTTGTATCTGGTCGCAGTAAACACAAAGTAACATTAGTGCAACGTCAATGTTATAATTTTCCACTCAACAATATAACTACACTGTAACATATCTTGAATCTAACAGCTACATTGTTGAGTAGGAAATTTTAACATTAACGTTATATTACCGTTACTTTGTGTTTACTGGGATTCAATGAGGAGCATAATAGATTCATGTATGAAATGAATTAAGATGAAGGGGAGCTGTACGCTAATAAGGGAATGAAACTCTGAGAACAATCCGAGATCGAATGAGCATAAATGTATCATTTTATAAAAAGTTTTCCTTTTATTTCGTACTGATAATTCGTGTCATATGTATAAAACTACTCTCTAATTGTGTCTGCGTGAATAGCTATTCTCTCCTAAGTCGGGAACGAAATATTCTCAGCAGTAACATACGTCGGGCGCTTCCTGTCTTTTTTCTTTTTCGTTCTTTTCCTCGTTCTCGCTTCTCTCGCGCGGTCTCAACTAGATCAGTAGTATCTAAAAATCGTTAATGCCGAACGTGCTTCGCGTAATTGAGATCATCGTCTAGCGTATGATAATTAATATTTACGTACAAACGCTCGGCCGCGAAGTTTTTTTTACAATATCGAGGTAAAAAATATGCAATTTTCGGGACTGCTGAGCTAGTTGATGGTGGATGGATAAAACTCTGTCGGTATCTTCTCTCTATAAAATTTTTCTCTTGCTGTATTTAATTATATATATATCAATATCATCCAGACGTATCAATGATATGTGGTATATATATCAATAATACTATATATGTTGAGTATCCATAATATTATCCCTAGGATACGATCTTTAATATTACACTGCTGTTTGGCCCTTATGTCTGGTGTTACCCTCGTTATTACTTACAAATTTTTTCTCTCTCTCTCTCTCTCTCACACACAACTGTATGTATATTATTCATTCATATATATTTTTATTTATATATTTATATAAATGTATATAGCGTATATAAATATATAAATCCAAATATAAATATATATTTATATAATATACATAAATATATATTTACATTTATACTATTTATATATAATATATACATTTATATAATCTATATAAATGTATAAATCCAAATATATACATATATATATATTTATATCTATATAATTGCCATTGTGTGCAGTCTCTGTTGTATTTAAGCTCTTCGTACAATATCGTATAATCCGATTCTACACAGCTTCCTCCGAATATTGTCATGATTGGCAAAAAGACTTTTTTGTCAAATCTTTGCAATGTATTATAACGAACGCGAGCATCGTAATTCGCGATGATATCGCATTACTGGGAACGGAAGACTGTATCCATCGAATAGCTCTCTGCTTTTGACGATTTAGAAAAGGGATGTGAATTGAATTGCGTCCGTAAAGAGTGTCTCTAACAGCTAATCTTCTTTCGCATACACGAAAAAATTAAGCAAATTCTTCCATCGCACATTGTACACACACACACGCATACATACATACACACACACACACACACACACACACACACACACACACACACACACACAAACACACACACACACATACATACGCACGCACAAATAAAGACAATTATCACTGAGCTACAGCAGAAGTATCTCATTCAAATATGTAGAAATAGCTTTTATCAAACATAAACATAGAATAGTCATTTTTTAACAGGCAAATATTTATCCTCTTGTAATTCTACTTTCATATTACTTCGCTTAAGTCGACTTTTATATGCTTTATTACAAGTGTACTGTCATACTCGCATGCTCCCCCTCATTTTCTCACTTTTGCTCTCTTTCTTTTTTCCGCCCCTTGCCACTTTCCACTTTCTTCACGCGTTCCGCACCACACACACACACATATACACATACACATACACACGCATACTCGTCACAACAAAATATGATTCTTTCTCTTTATATTTACAGCGTTACTTTCGTTGCATTTTTAAAAGTATAATCAAACTTAAACATCCGATTTTGAAAGCTTTCAATACGAATTCAATATTCATTCGATACCATTCAAAAAATCGTCCAAAATACTGGGCTAATATTTTCTGATATATTATCGCTATTATTGTGCATGATGAGATGTTATTATCAAGGATTTCAATGTTACAAATGTTTACAATGAACTTTGAAGAAGAAAATTATTCAGTAATTACGCGAATGATATGTGTGCGCATATACATTGAGAGGGTGATTAGTTACTTTCTATTAGAATTGATACAAATGTAGGAAGACGGTTCTTAAAAATTATCTTTATATTAAGTATTGCGCGAATCGGTAATATTTTTTTTAAGTGCGTCTTGGGATGTTCTTCACATGTTTTTCTTTTTTCATAAAACATAGACAACAAATAAAAAGACTAATCAATTGTACAAAGAACAATGTGCTAACATATACGACAGTCTCATTAAAGTACCAACGACAGAGATCAATTTGTTTGTTTCGCACGCAAGCTTATAGCTGCATCTTTCAAGCAACGTACATAATGCATTTTTTTTTCTAAAATAAATGTTCTCGTTCCTTGACTTAGCAAAAGAATCATGCTGATCCGTAGTCAATGCACTATATTTTTATATATAATATTTTCCTGTTTTAGAAAATATTTTATGTCCCATACTCAAGAAAAATTATTAAAAAATAATTTCGACGCTATATTGTAAAATGTAAATATAGATTCAGCAAAGAGACAAAAATTTATTAATGGCTAATCGCGCATTCTTTTATTTGTCTATGTATACAACCAGTGTATATATAAATTTCAAGTCGTAATTTGTCTCAAATATTAGTATTGATTGATAGCCTGTATCATGTATTTGAGATTGTTATAACAAAAAATAATAATTGCATGATTGACAAATATACTAATTTTAATAAATTTAAAACTTTACAATTTTTTACAATATCAATAAGCATTCTTTCGCTGATACTAGCATAAAATTTAATAATTCTTAAAGCCGTTGTTTTCTCATTACAGCTATATTATATTATGGTATCAAAAATAATAATGAATTTTTTTTTTCACACAAGTAATCTTTTGCACTTGAAATAAATTCATTTTTATAGACATTATTCAATAAATTGATATATTATGAAAATTTCCTTTTTTATTTTATATTAGTAAATATACCTATAATTCAAACTATATTATATACATATATATATATATATATATATATATATATATATATATATATGCGACATTTTGAATAAAAATGTATCTTATTGCTTAAGATTTATAACTATTTATCAATCACCAGGCTTTAAAAAGAGTATTTGATAAATTTTATCATTTTTTTTACTGTCAGACGTACGTACGATGCAAATTTATTCGATGTATCTAACAAAAAAAAAGTAACTTTTTACTTCGACGTCATAATTCTATATGGTTGCAATGAGAAAACGGGAATTTTAATATAAATTTGCTACTGATATTGAAAGAAATCAATAAATTTTTAGAATTATATTACGATTATGCAAAAAACAATGTATAATATAAATATATATAATATATAAACATTTTTATATATATAACATATAATCTGATTTATCATTTTATTTTTGTTTTGATAATACTTAATAAAATCCTTTTTACAAAATAAAATGAAAAAGCAGTATTAGCCAATTCCATCCTTAAAAAAAAAAATAAAACATATTTACAGAAAAGATAGCAGCTATATGCTGGAAATTTCTATGATACTTAATGCCAACTGAAAATTTCGTTTTTCCCTTTGTTGGCAAGCTGTTAAAACATATAAAGAGAATAAAAAATGTATTTTGTGTGATCGATAAAAACCACGTATTCTGTGGACGATATATACTAATTAAGCATATTAATTAATTATTCCATGATTAACTGCTCTATAAGTAGACAATTGGTCGACTGATGTATTAAGTTTTAAGTACACTTTCATAACCGGGATAGATAAGGCATGGCTATGCTCTGTTCTTAAGTAAGCGCAGAACGATACGCAATACTGGTTGTTCTATTATAATCGTTAATTAAAAGGTCAACTTTGTTTATAGATTCGCGTCCGCCACTATGAAGCTCGCGCTCGAATAGATTACATCAATTTAATAGAATTTAGCACTTTAATGCTATTTGATACCATTTCCGTATTTATACAACGCTTATCATTGTAAAAAGTAAATGCTCTGCGTGTCTCCATCAATTAAACTTTCAGTCTCATTAGCATCTACCTGTATGCGGAACATACGGATCCGACATACATTGTAGGCCGCTTCAAAATTCGTTTGTTTCAAAACAGGAATGCGAACGTGCACAACCTGTATGGAAGCATTCCGGTGTAAAATAGAAAAATTCTTTTCTTCTTTTGTTAGGTTAATGCGTCCTAATTACGAAGAATGCAATCCCCTCACCAAGTACTAAATGTCACTATAGACCTTACATCTGCCGTGTCCTTTTTCTCTAATCTTTCTTATTCTGCGATTATTATTTATTATATCCGATTCCCTAAGCTTATGGACCCTATAAGCGTGGAATCTGAAAAGAAAACAGAGGTCAAATTATAATTCTGCAACAAGCAAGACAATAATTGTTTAAAGCAATTTTGTCTTCTTATTACAACTGCAAAGTTTGTTTTATTTGTTATTAAACTTACGGCATAGTTCACTGTGTTGACAATTCAGTGATCTCCTCTCAACAATTCCATTAAAAGGTTAAACGAGCTGCCTTCTCCCTCGGCGCGTTTTGCACTGAGCAATTCTTTTCCTGCTTGACATGTTCTTTGCAGATCCGGAATTCTCAACAATAGTTCACCGAATTTGGCAGGCATTTCTGGATACCTCGCGATTGTATATTGCTGCAGTGCTTGAAGGGCTTTTTCCTGAGAAGCTCTGACCTTCTCAGGCTCCTTTAATTCGCTTGTATCAGACGTTAACAGCACGATCACCTTTCAGAAACAGATATTAAAAAATTAATATCATACACAATACTGTAATACAAATTTTCTGAGATATATTCATCTACATAAAGTATATTCATACAAAAAGTCTCTTTCAATTTAAATGTGTGAAATAAACAGCTACGTATGAGAATGAGGTTCTTTAATATTAAGAGGGAAAGACAATTACCTTCATTGCAACGTATTCGTATTGGTCTACTCTCAGTCTTCGCAGATTGTTGGTAAAAGCGAGCATCCTCTCGATGCAAGTCGCTAAACCAAGCTGCCTTGCTTGTTCTAGAGTAATCGACTTGCCAAGAGACACTCTTATCTCACCGGGAGTACTCATGCTGCGAAAACAGCAAGAGAAAAGTAATAGCTCGCACCAAGAGTTGATCAACAAACAGATTTGATCGTCGATCGAGATATTTTTAAATAACGGCAGACTCTTGCACCACTTGACGATCTTGTAAAGCCGATGATCCGCAATGTTGCACAGATTAGATAGAAAGTCCGGATGCTGCGCCGAATTGCCATTGGAATTACTGGTGATTTGGGAATTACTATTGTTGGTGATATTGCCGTTTGTGGAATGTTGATCAGACGCCCCCGTTGAAGTCGAGCCGGCAGGACTCGCCGTTTCTCCTCTTCTACTATTAGTATCGACATTGCTAGAGTCATTAGACGAACATTCCACTGCACCTCCGTTGTTTCCGGTCGTGGTTACAGTACCGCTGGGCGTCAGACCACTTCCGGATCCACCGAGTAGCATACTGTCACCACTGTTGTTCCTTGCACTTCCGAGTACCCCACCACTACCGCTCATCCGATCGTTATCGTTGTAATGCCAAAGATGTTCCACATCCATGATGTCTTGCAACAGTTGAGGTACCACTTGCATCTTGTGAGAATGATTCGAATGATATCTAACGGAATAATGGTGCTCGCTACCGGCCGGTGCCGGGCTGCAATTGCCCGCCGTCGTCAATTTCTCACCGGTCATACCACCGGCAGGACTACCAACGAGATTTGCCGGTAGGGTGTAGGTACATTGATAAGTGCTTCTACCGCCTCTGGTACGATCCTCCCTGATCGCCTCGAGTTTCATACCCATGTTGAGGCACTTGTCGAAGCGGCAGGCCGGGCACTTCTTCCTCGTGGCCACGGTGACCGGGCAGCCTGCGCCTCTAAGGCACACATAGTTCTTGCGATTCTGGACGGTGCGCTTGAAGAATCCCTTGCACGATTCACACGAGAAGATGCCGTAATGGAAGCCGCTTATCTTGTCGCCGCAAATCGGGCAGGGACTGTTTATCAATTGTTGCCTGGTGGAGATACCCGACGGCGCTGAGGGTATCCTGCAGTCTTCCTGATCCTCCGCGACAGGATGGCCGTCCGGCGACAATTCCGCCCCTGGTACGGAAGAGGAGGAATAATGATGTGCAGCGACTGCGGATGAGGCTGGTAGATGCAGCGGACTACCTTGCGCCACTTGATGCTGATGATGTTGCGAGTGCGAATGCGGATGTCTCGACTGCTGGACGGGTGAATGTGTAGGCGGGCTAAGCGAGCCGTAGCTGTAGCAGCTACTGGAAGCGTCGGAATTGTTCCTCGAAAGCGAATGCGATAACGATAGGGATAACGAGGAAGTCGAATTGTTGAAGCTGTGTCGAGAGAGGGACAGCGACGAGGAGGGTATCGGACTTCCCGCTCCTAGGGCGGAATGTCGTGCCGCGTGAGGGCTCTGTGTCGGTGAACTGAAGACGCTATACGCAGAATGAATGGCGGAATCTGGTGACGGCACCTACGAGAGTTTGAAAGTTAAAATGTATATGCGTATGTATATGTATAATTGAACATGGCGTGACAATTTAACGGACTGACAATATTTGGCTAGGTTGTCAGCTCACCTGTGATCTAGTATGACTGTGTTTAGTTAGATGATGTCGCGGATTGAGAACAGGACTGTGATTAGGTGTCGAGTTGTTGTATCCGCCGAGAAGCTTGCCTACGAGAAGCGGTAGGTCGCTCTGTTGAGTCTGTTCGAGGTTTTCAATACCGCGTTGCTGCTGTTGCTGTTGCTGCAGTTGTTGATTGTGTGTCATGGGCAATCCACCATCATGAAAGGATCCTATTGTGAAACCTGGGCTAGATCGAAAATCCGGCTCTGATTTAATAGGAAACTTCTGTTCCATGGGTCCGGGGCTTGTGCTGCATACTTGAACCCCCTCCATAGACGTTTCCTCATTATGGTCCTAAAAGTTAATTAAAGTTTTAAAATATATACATATATACACAGAATTCTATATATTTCTAATGTATATTTCCAATTTCTATAATTACAATCTCCTTAAATAAATATAATATCTGTCAAATTCGGTGAAATCTTTGTTGACGATTTTAATGGAACTCACCTGATTAGTAATTGTATTGGAAGACATTTCTTGGTCCGATAGTTCACCCTCCCATGACATAGGCCTCTCTGGTTGCTGTTGCGAATTGTCATCGCAGCATCCCCCACCGTCACCGTTTGTATCTCCATCACCGATTTTGTCGCCATTCTGATTACCCGATACGTCGCGTTTCTTCTTCGAACGTAGATTGACACCTCTAAAGTCAATCTTGCTGATCTCGCCGTCGCTGTCCTCGGGATCGTCGATGTCGGCCACGTTCGCGGCGAGGATGCCGCTGATTCCGATGCCGATACTATGAGGTCCCGTATTCGTGCAAATTCCGCTTGCCGGGACGGCATTTGCGTTTCCGCATCCCAGTACCGAGGTCGACACGACCGACACCGTCACACCATTCTGTCCCCCAAGATATTTACATACTCCTTTACCTAAAATCATTATTACATTATATGTGATCAAAGGTATTAGAAATTTTATCATTTTGAGAAAAGAAGTTTGTTTATGAAAATGTCTTTTAAAGATTTACCTGAATTTAATTTAATTTTTTAAATGAATTTTTTGTAATTTTTATTAATATAAGAATTTACAAAAATTTATTAAAAAAATTAATATAATATATAAATTCGCGTCAATTATTACTGCTATAAAAATTAGTAAAATTAAAAAAATTATTTCTTTATTGAAACGTACCAAAAAACTTACGTAACAAATTAGAAGTCTCTTCATTAATATTTAAACGGCATCATATATTAGAAAGAGATTATTTCAAATAATCCACTTTACGTTTGTGCTGCGTTAATGGAATTTTATAAAGAATCGAGAGTAATACCATCGTGTATTTCTTGATTGGGCGGTACGTTAATAGTGGTGACGGACACGTTTTTCCCCGTTTCCGTGGAGCGGCTTGGACTCATTGTGCAGGAGACGCCGATGCAGGATGAGGGACAACAGGTCGCGGATGAGTTGGCCGAGGTGGAAGAGTTCGTCGAGGATGAGCTGGACGCGGAGCAAGAGACAGAGACGGATGCTGAACCCGCCGCCGAGGCGGGATTCGACGAGGTCGACGACGAGGCGGCCGCCGACGATTTCCAAGTCTGCGTGTTTGGCCACCAGCCCGAATCCGAGCCGGGCCCTGGCCCTGGGCCCTCGCTGGGCCCGTTTTGCTCTGACATTCTCAGCTGGTTACGCTGCTGCAAGCTCGTGATACGACTCGCGACCTTTCGATCCTCATGAAAACGTACAGCATCCTTACGGCGGGCCCTCTTATTGTCGCCTCTGCGAATTATCGGGAGCTACGTGTGGTCGTGCACGATCGGCGTCGATTTCACGCTCGCTCCGAATCGCTGAAAAACAAAAAAAAAACGAACGTACAGTTCTTGTGTGTCTTTACGCAAATCTTTCACTGCTACACTAACATTTTATTCGCAGTATTTTTCAAATTAAAAAAGAATCTCTGAACAAATCATTGTTCATTTTACAGTAATACCCACTATTAACGTACTGCCTAATCATTGAATTGACGCCAAAGAATATTAAGCAATGCAATTAATGAAACAAACTAGGTTCCATATTTTATTACTTCAACGTGATCGACCATTTATAAAACTAACATAAACTCACTCGATATTCGATTGATTAGAACGAATTCCCATATTTTTAATTAAAACCGAACTTTAATGCAAAATTCAAATAGAAATTTTATTTCGAGGTATGATTATAAAATTCCTGGATATACTTTCCAGTTTACGCAATAACACACAGGGATTTCGCAAGAACGCAGAACTCCTTTAACTGTTTCGGCTCAAAAATAATAAAGTATCGAATCGGCGAAGTCTCTCGCACGATCATACGCTAAAAATCCAGTCTCACGACATTAGACGCGATTTCGCGAGCGCTGACACATAGCCGAGTCTCTTTCCCTTTCTCTCTCTCTCTCTCTTGTCTGCAAGGTTACGCCGATGGCCGTGCCGCAAGGCCGGCCCACTTCCGGTCCCGCGGAACCGCCAAACGACCTTCGCGCGGAAACACACGCGTTCACTCACGCCCGCACATGGTGCGAATGCGTGCGGGAGGACGAGTGCGCTGGTCGAACACGCGACAGATGTACAATACATACAGGAAGCGATTCGTCATTGAAAGACAAAGATCGCCCGCGTCCGCGGGTCGTAACTCTTCTTCGCTTCCGATCCGGAACGTACGATCGGAAAAAAACGGCAAACGCGCGCCGCTCAGATCCGTTAAGCTCCGCTATCGGTCCCTTCTCAAACTGAGCGTACATTGCAAAATCGTTGATTTAGGTCACACGCTCTGAAGCGTAAACCGCTCGGATAATTAAAATAATTTACGCAACTGGCGTGTATACGCGCCGCGTGTATAGAGAGCCTGCGTGTAACGCGCGAGCACCATATATTAACGATTTTAACACCTTGCGACTCGTTGACGTGTCCTCGAAGGAAATAATTCCAGTTCTCGACTGTTACATAAAGTACTCTGTGTTGTGTGCGAGATAATACCAGGAGTTTGGAACGTTTGGATCAGAAATCGATCTTTTTCTCGAATATTTATCGAAATTTTGCGTCGACGTTTTCGAATTTGCAATAATTATTTAATGAAGCCTTAAATTCCCCTGTTAAACATGTTTAAATTAATACAAAATAAGATTTTACTGTAAAACTTGATTCATTACACTGAAAAAGAATTCTGGTTAAAAACGGACGAATCAGAAAAATCTTGTCAGGATTAATCAAATATTCTGATTATTATAACAGAATTCTATACTTGTTAACTTATAATAACCAAAATATTTTAGTTATTATAAGTTTTAACCAGAACTTTTTTTTCAGTGTAGGACTTTCAATTCCTCTTGTGTAAAAAATAAGAAAATTACTTGTACACTTTGCAAAGATAGGTGAATAGAACAATTTTAGAGGGAAGCTCAGGCAATTATCTTGAAAATTTACCTTTACGATGAACATACGTTAACTTTCTATTCAATTTTAAACCGACAACTTTTACAATTTCCTTTCGTTCCCACCGTAAAAGGTAGAACGAGACGTTACAAGAGACGTAGCATCGTTCTACAACTCCATCTTATTTTACGCATCGCGACGCAGCGTGCTACCGCAGTCAGGTATCTTGTTCACATGCAGAAATGCACGGCTACGACGCAGGTAACGCGGTAACCGTACTCTCGGGCCCGCGTGGTCTTGCCGGGCTAGTTATCGCGAGGTTCAAACGAAACGCATCGACGCGACGCGACGCGATGCGGCGATGCCTCGAGGAGTAACGTAACAACGTTAGTTATGAGCGGGACGGGCGAAGCCGGAGCGGTCGAGCATATCGGAGACCGGTGTACGGTCTCGTTGCCGCGATACCGCGGAGTGTCGTCGTCCTGGCACCCGCGCCGTCCCGCTGCCGGCAGGTAGCCCCTCGCGGGCGCGAGTGCAGGTCGCATACCGGCCGCACCACGAGCTGGTCTACGTTTTCGGAAACGAGCGTACACGCCAAGCGAGTGCCGAGCGTATGAGAGAGAGAGAGAGAGAGAGCACGCGTCTCTTTCTCTCGATCTCTCCCGTCTTATTTAAGCGAGCGTGAATCGGAAGGGAAAGATAGGCGATAGGAGATTGTACGCTCGAGTGTCGCTCTATCCATCCCCAAGTCGTCTCTCCTCCGACTTGAAAAGTCGCGCGCGCGCGCGCGCGAGTTACGACGCCGGCTTCGACGACGTCGGCGGTAAGTTCAAGGCCCTCCGCGACCGCCCTACCCGGCTCCTATGCACCTTCGGGGTCACGTGACACAGCTCAAGGTCTTCTCTCCCTACTTCGGGAGCGTCGCGGTCGCACCGCGCCGCACCGCAACGTTACCGCGCCGGCCCCACGCTATCGTTGCACCGGTGCGACGCTGTTGCGCCCCTTTCCGCCACCGCCACCGCCACCGTCGTCGTCGTCGTCGTCGTCGTCTCGCGTCTTCGTCGGCGGCGGTGGCCAAGGCGGCGGTTAGCCGTAGGTGACGACAAACGATGACTACGACGATGGAATCTCGTGCCGCCCTCTCCTTCTCCCGCTTCTCCTTCCACTTCACCGTCTCTCTTTCTCTCTCTCTCTCTCTTCTCCTGCTCCTCCTTATTCTTGTGCATCGAGATACGGACTCGGGTCAGTGACATCGCGTAAGGACGGTCGGAGGAAGCGTCGGCTCGCCGAGAGAGAGAGAGAGAGAGAGAGAGAGAGAGAGAGAGAGAGAGAGCCGAGAAAAACGCCGCCGCGCGTCGGGCTCCCTGGCCCGCCGCGCGCTGCTTCGACAGGTAGGCTCTCGCACGAGCGAGAGCCGCTTTGACGTCCTTTGTGCCCTTTACGTCGCTTTGTCGCAGGCCTATTTGTTACCGTTGCCCGGCACAATGGGAAAAGACAAGTATAAAAAAAAAAGTGGCGATCGCCGCGACGCTTTTAAAATGTAACATATAGCGGTAAGCGGCCATCGTAATCGCCACCGTTAAGATAAATGCTTTTGTTTGTCGAATCCGTCGACGTGGGGATTCGTCGCGTTCCCACAGCGTTTTCTCTCTCTCTCTCTCTCTCTCTCTCTTTTTCTCTCGAAAGTACAGCTTTGAGAAAAATTAATTCCACGTAGCTGATCGCTATGTGCGTTTACGCAACTTTTTGCCCGGCGCGAAACGTTCGAAAAGAATAATAAAGAAAGTATGAAAGGGGGATAAAAATGAGTCACGGAAGAGAGCGACAACCGTAAATGCAGTTAGCGAAATCCTCTTGGCCGACTCCTACGTACGTTCTTCGTAAGCCGATTTTCTGCCCCGCGTTGCACCTTATCCTCTTTTTGCGGCGAATCAGCAGCAAGCTCATTATAAAATGTGCAAGTTGTCCGTGGGGATCTCCTCATTTTACTCGGCCGTATGATATCCGTTTTGTCTGACATAGCAGGCTCGCGCGAACAAAGCATCGTCCTCCGCACCACGATAACACGATCGGGCCTTATCGTACGCGAAACGATAGCCCGAGTGCCGTACTACCGAAGGATACTACTCGCCGACAAACTTATGGCGCTTTCTGTAAAGGAAGTACCTGATAACTAAATGATTCTCGGAATTTTCCCAGATAACAGCGTAAAATGTCAATCGTAATCGCTAATTGAATGCAATTAATAGTCATTATAACGATTACGACTTGCGAAACGCAAGTCGTTAACATAAATGATGACTTCGTAATCCGAAAAGTTACTAATTTTTGCAAAATATTAGTCATAATTTATTCATATATTACTAAATCAGCTGTAATAACTTATAACGAAGCCATAAATTCATCAAGAATGAAACCGCGTTTCAAATGGTATTTAATTTGAAAAAATCGCGTGTGTGTTGCAAACAGGAAGCTTTTGAAAATGTTGCCGGCTAAAGTTCGCAATATTTATAACGACGAGTCCTCACGTAACATCTCCCACGTAATATCAAAGAGCAGTGAGCCACCCTTTCTTCAGCAACGCCGCTTTCTTGTGGAAACGCGCAACGCGTCTATGGTAACGGGCGGTAAGGTTATTTACCGTCGAAGCCTTTAGTCAATGACCGTTCGATCGGTGCCGTTTCTTGACATCGGCAGCAGGACGGGCGGGCGGACGGGCGTCTCGTCTCGGCGCGGCGCGGCGCGGCGCGACGCGGAGCAACGCGACAGTGGTTGCGCATGATGCACGCGCGCAGCGCGCCTGGCTTCCTCGTATCTTGACACAAGCTGCAGCAGGCGGCATGGCAGGTGACGCGGAAGAGGGATCGACGACCTACGGAATATACGGCGGCTCTATTTTAAGCGGGTCGCGAACAGAAGTTCCCCCGATCGGGGCAGCCCCGCGGAATGACCGTGAAAGACGGCGACGCTCCGCGCCGCGCCGCCCTATTTGTCTCTCTCCCCTCGTGTGTGTATTACGTTAGACCTCCTCGTCCTCCAACACGTCGGCCAAGTGTAACATTCGCGTGCAACAAGCTGGCATGCCAGAATGGCATGATTGCTCGCGCGCCTTTAATCCTCCTCATCGGACTACCGAGCAATTTTTGCGGTCAATCGTCGAACACGGCCGATCCGATTTTACAACCCGCTCCCATTTTCGGGAGCATTAAGCCCACACTTGCTAAAGTTTGAATTAAATATGTATGTTAACATAAAATAGATCCGTGAAACACACTGAAAAAAATACTGATTAAAAACGGACGAATCAGAAAAATCTTGTAGGATTGATTAAATATTCTGGTTATTATAAGTTATAAAGTGAGTTCTATTACAAAAAATTATAATAATCAAAATTCTTATTATAATAACTGAATAACAGAAAATAACAGAATATTTGATCAATCCTACAAGATTTTTCTGATTCGTCTGTTTTTAAACAGATTTTTTTTTTTCAGTGTATGTATTTTGTGTTTTCTGCAAAATAGTTTTTCTATATGTACATGTAATCTATCGGCTATTTTATATAGGACAGCATAAACGCGAATAATAAATTTAATGAGAGTTGAGAACCTTCTCTCAATATAAATGTTAATCACTTTTAGAGGAGAAATTATACAAAAATTAGATAATGAAAAACTCTAATATTATATTTTATAGGACAAGTATGTCGAGCTCAAAGTTAAATAAATTTAATTAATACTTGGATACACTGCAGATTTTTATATTTAATACAAAAACGTACAAAATTTTAACATAAAGATAATAATGTGTGATATGACAAGCTATTACTACATTTAAGTTGTGATATCAAACTCCGAAGGTTTAGTATTATGAAAGTGGGCGTCGACCATATTTCACTGTCATCGTAAACGTATGTGCCACATACCATTGCGATGTTCTTAATAGTCTATTCGTTGCTTTTAAAAGTACGCCTTAAAAGTTCACGATGATTTATATGAAAATTGGAAACATATCGTAATAAATAAAGGCATTTTTATTTGAATTACAATTGCATTACGACTATCTCCAAACGTCTATTATATATATTAATGTCTATTAGAATCTTGCATTCTTTTTCTCTCTCATTGCGCTGATTTTAACAACATTTTTTAAATACAAACGAGTAACCAGAGACTCCAAGGTTTGTAAAGTTGGCATCCCAAAATGTGAACTTTTACAAAATTGATATAACATTTATTTATAATTCATTTACATTTGTCCATAAATAATTATTTTTGTCTGCTTTGCAAAAAAATTAAAAATAAATAAAAAAAATATCATTAACATCTCTAATACGTTTTTTTTTAATTATATATAAGTAAATTCCGATTATTCATAATTTCCAACTTCACAGACCTAGGACTCTATCAGGAACGAAAGCGTTGGAAAATTGAAAAAATATCATGTTCTTGTGCGAGAATTACACCACCGTTTTATCGATAAGGTTTTTGCGCGATCGATCAAACGGACAATTTCTTATTCAATAGCAAATGCGAGGGACAGCCGATCGTGTGAACCCGGTACCAGTGCGTTGCGCACGAAATAAAACGGTATCTCGAACTGGAGTGGTTTTTCTCGGCTATAACATGCATAGCGTTCCTGCCGTACCATTTCTCGAAGTCTTAATGCGATAGTCGGTGTCTATCGCGATTGGCTGCATTTATCCCGGAGGTGATTCGCGCAGATATTTTACAGCGCCGCGTATCGCAAGATAATTCATAACAAAAAAATATGTTATATTGAAGATACGAAAGATAAGTATCTTACGCGACACACTTCTTCTAATTTTTTAAAATACCGAGTGAAGACCTTTAATCAAGTCACAGTAATTAAAATCTATTTAATAAATTCTTAATTAAAATTTCTTTTAAAAGTTGACTCTAATTTTATTTAAATTTCAAAATTATACACAACTAAACTGGCAAACTTTTCGTGATGATCTTTACAAAACATCTCTTTTTCTATCTTTCACTGAAAAAAAAAAAAGATTACGATTGGTTACAATAATTCAATCTTGATAAAAGAACCTTGGTGAAATAGTTTCAACTAAACATATAGGTCATTATGACAAAATAATGTTATAGAAATTAAATGATCATAATTATTATCAAACATTTTCTTATTATTATATTTGGTAATAATAATTAAGCATTTGAAAAAATTGCATTACTAAATGCATCTTATAAGTTTACCTACAATTTTCTTTCAGTGAACAAGTGTCAAATGTTGAAATTTACAGAATCTATTCGAATTATTGAAGCATTTATTTCTAAATTGCTCTCGAATCTCCTTGAATCTGTCATTATGTAAAAGAAGAATCTAAAGTTCAACATGATTTTGGCATTGCCGCCGCGAGCGCTTTTGGCAAAAGTAACCCGGCCCGGCGTTTCCGCGATTGCCTCACGCGTGCGCCGCGGACTTGCACTCGCGGTCGCTTTGCGTCATCGTTACATCGCTAGCTAACGCTCGTCTGGTTCAGCTTTCGTGGCGGTATTCCACGAAAAGCCCGCGTGTCTCCTGCGGTCATGCATGCCCTCGCTCTCGCCGCGGAATCCTTCTCCCTCTGTCTGCCGAAGGTAGTAGGCGCGCACTCGCGTGCGTTTTCCTTTCACCCGGGCCAGAGCGTGTGCCTTGTCAAGTTGGGCCCGGTCGGGCCGCGCGAGCGCATATCTTCGACATCTCGCGAATGCACGCGCGAGCGTGAGAGCGTGTAGCGCGCGAGCGGGACAGCCGGGCGGTCGCGGTCTGGCCTGGGTGTCGATTAAAATTATTACCGCCGACGGTGGGGCATTTTTGAGCGGCGCGGCGGTTCGAAAACCGGTTCACAGTCGCGCGGCTACCGGCCGCGCGGGCTCGTGCACGCGTTTCCTTCTCGCAGCAGCGCGACATCGACCGGCACACGTTCGCCCGGAACCGGTGGTAATCGATAGCCGAGAGTATTCGGGTATTCGAGAGAAAACCAGAGTTCCTTGAGGGGTACGATCGTTCGCGTAAAGCATAAGGCGATTTGCGAGCGACACGCGTCTCTATAGGTGGGAAAAACGTTGGGGTGTCCGGATAAAAATGACCTCAATCGCGCGATGTGCAATGGCAGAGATTAAATTGTAGCACAAACATGCGATGCAACTCGGGAATGCGACAAACAAATGCAACGCGCTCGAAGAATGTAGAGAGTATAAATTCTCCAATGATATACTGATATCAGATTGCGATTAACGTTGGATTAATACAATAAAACTGCGATATAAGTCATACGATATGAGTCATACGTGAAAGATAAAGCAACGTTTTGAAATACATAAAACTGATTTAACGATAATAATTTTTTTGCAAGCAGTTGCAAAATGGTTCTTTTGCATACTTTTCGAAAACCACTTCCTATTGGCGCAATAAAATTTCTATGATTAATCTGCTATCTTAATCATTCTTTGTCATACTTTTCAAAAACTTTTCATACTTGGCGCAAGAAAATTTTATCTTTATGATTATTTGCGCGTTAGATTTTTAGGTATAAGTACATATAACTGAACGGAGAGCTTATTTCTTAAGCTAAAGTTGTTGGATTAATGGAGATTGAGTTCTCACAGCTAATCCATGTATCTAAAAGCAGAAGTTACGTGCGGTTGTGATTAAGATATAGATACAGTCAGATCGAATTGCCACGTCGGTTCGCATTAGATTGTTGGCGGTATTCCAGCCTCTGTTACTGAAAGAATGCCACGCCGAATGTAACAGACAACGGCAGATCGCACAACAATCAGTGCGGACAAATGCAGTGGCGTAGCGAGATTTGTCAACGGAGGGAGCTGGCTGCCAACTTTCTTCAGCTATTAATATCTAACAAGATAAGATAGCAGACAAAATCAACGTGGCAGACAATTATTTTATATACAGAATTGCAAGTCACAAATTATTAAGAGCTATAATAAGAAAACGTCTACGATTCGATTATTGATACTATTAATTGTAAGTGCTGCTCTGCTCCGATACCTTTCTTTAAAGAAAACACCGAGTTAACGAAATTAAAGAGCTCCTCTCCTAAAAATATCCCTTCGTCTAGAAATAGTCGGCAGCAGTTCGGCATTCTCGATCCCAAATTTCTGTTGGTTCTCCGCGGTATGAAACGCGGCGTAAACAGAAGAATTTTCCATGTCGTAACGCGAGACGTAATGTCCAGGCCGTATAGCGTGTCGTTTTAAGAATGCGGGGATTGCAAGGAGCTGCCACGTCGCTAGATCGAAACAATGCAGCCCACCAAAACCGGTATCCAACGGTGGCGGCTAGCAGAGAGATACAGTTTCCCCCCTTTTTCCCCGCGCGTGCATACACGCGCGCGGTGCGGCAAAGAAAAATTTTACGGCCGCATTCGTTGCGTCGTGATATCCCGTCGGCATATCCCAGCTGCCTTGTTTCGCGCGCGTTCTGTAACCGTCGACCTTTGGAGAACAAGAGGTGTTCAGACGAATGTGTACAGCTGCTAAGGTGATTCCGGACGGAGAGCCTTGGCTCGCGCAAAGCGTTTTCCAGCCGCGCGGTATGAGCACGCGTGGGAAGAGTCCGCGCTTTATGGTCGCGATACGGCGGATTGTCTCGCGTCATTCGTCTAATATTACCCTCCCTCGGACGTCGCGGGGAAATAAGGTCGCTCGCGTTACGTCGCGCTGAAGCGTAAATTAATTAAAACGTGAAACCGCGAGGCTGATTACGCGGCGTCGTCGCAAGAAAACGCTCGAGGTGAGCATGCGACATTTGAGTGTTTTAGCGGCTTGCAGGCCTCGTCCTACACTTTCCTCGGAATTCAGGAACGGGATAACAGGATTTCGCAGTTAACAGAATCGTGTTCTGTGTAATTTCTTTCTCTCACTTTTCTCGCTGTCCCTTTCTTTCGAATGGCCCCACAGATTGAGTTCACATTGACATTTCACCGTTCAACGTAACAATAGCGTAATTTTATGGGTGCATTAATTAGATAACAGTCGTATCTCATTTTACACAAGTATAACTAGTTGATAACAAAATAAATTCTATATACATTGAAAAAAAATTCTGTTTGAAAACGGACGAATCAGAAAATCTTGTAGAATTGATCAAATATTCTGGGGATCGATTGTGTATCACAAAACTTGGTAAAAATTGCAAAAGTGAGCAAATTTACTAGAGTGTTTATAATTTCATTGATTAACATATAGTAAATTTGCTCATTTTTATAATTTTCATCAAATTATGTGATACACAATCGACCTTCTTTATTATAAGTTGTAAAGTAGTTCTATTACAATAACCAGAATATTTGATTAATCCTGCACACACACACACACACACACACACACACACACACATACACAAGATTTTCTGATTCATCCGTTTTCAACCAGAATTTTTTTTCAGTGTATAGCTGAATTGACAAACTCTTTATATTTTCAACATAACTTATCGAAATCATTATTTGACAAGTTAGCTTATACTTTTACATAATAGCCGATTGAAAGATTGCGTTTCTGATCCTATTGACAATCGAAAGTAGCGCGAAATGAAGCAAATAACCGGGCGATCTCAGTCTCGCGATCGTACGCCGAAAAATCGCGGCGACGAACGGCCGGATCGAAGGGAAGATGATCGTTCTTGAAGTAGAAACGAGCGATCGAGGTGCGGCCCGGTCGTCGAGAAAGGTGCATCAATATTCATAAGTTGCGCTTATCCGCGTTGTTTCAAGGATCCAGGGAGTTTCCAGCGCACGCTTACGCTCCTCTTCCCTCGCCGCCGCCCTTCACGCATTCACGCTGTTTTTCTTCTCTCGCGTACGCGGACGCACAGCCATCGAGGCTGTAAAGGACACTCTGTGTGTACGTACGTGCCCGGCACACATCGGCCGCAGGTACGTGCGTGTACGTGACGGGCGTATGAATGCGTGCACGTACGTGTACGCTGCAGCCCGACATGATAAGATCGTGCCGAAGGTGCTTGCGCAATCTGGAGTAGCGATTACCCGGAGAGACACGCTCGCGAATGGATAGACCCGTTGTCGCCGCCGTCGCCCTCGCCATCGCGGCCGCCACCGCCGGTAAACTTTTACTGGCACGCCAAGTGAGCAGGAATATATGCCAAGAATACCCAATAGACGTGGTAGACGTCCACATCACTCTCGTAACACCAGAGGTCAACAGGCAGCCGCGATGTCCGCGGTTATAAATTTATTAAAGTATTATTCCCGCATACGCTGATCGGACGCTTTTGCGCTGACTGAATTAATGCTAATCTGAGGTCAGCTAATTAACCTTCCTTTCTTTACGTACGATAGATGACATATATTGGAGTATTTTTTGAGATAAAAGATACTCGTTGTATGATCGTAAATAATTGTCGATACTAATCTGAGTTAATCGTTGTATATCGTTGCAAATAATAATACTCTATAATTATATTCTTATCAGTAACGCGATATCTCCGCGTAGGAAAGAAAAATCGATGATTTTCTAAACGATGCTACACACAGAAATGTGGTGTGTATGCCGGATTTCCTGAAAGAGCTGATTTATTAAACTGACTGCGCACAGGTGATTTTTCGTTACGCGGACGCGGGCGTGCAGCAATGCCGAGAGTATCTCCGATTTCTTTTCACGTCAGCTGTAACGAGTGATGTTCCTTATGTAAGCCTTTAGGCTCTTGTAGACTACTGCGTAATCGCTATTTATTTTTACCTAAGGAAAATTGTAATATCATAAGATTGTATTGGTTAATGATCACCATGATTACCAATGCCGATGAATCGGTCTTTAAAGATTTGCGTCACTCCGATGGATTATATAAAGAATATTTTACGCGTATGTGTTTAATCTTTTTTTAATTAAGAATTTTCTTAGCAACAGTTTCATTTAAGAAATATATAATTATTTTTATTAAACATTCTCGGTAAAAAAAGATTTTTCGGGCAAAATTTCTGTTGGAGAATCTAAAAAAAAAAAAGAAGTTTTGTCACACATTGCCGTGTTCGGAACTCTGCTCAACCAAAGCTCATAAACGATACGATTTGATGTCTTCGTAACTTTCGACGGGAAAAGCTCGATTCCGGAGTTTTCAAGAAATCCGCTTCCAGAGTTTACCCGGCGATCCTTGAGCAGTAGTAGCCTGCGTATCGCGAAATCGCATCTCGTTGTGAAACATTTTACCTGCGCGGATCGAATCGAATTCCTCGCGTAAATCGCAGTTCGGAAAAGGAGAGAACGCGGCGTGTCGGCGCGGTAAATATAGTTTTACTTGGCACGCGAGTCTAACGATCACCAAACGCAGAGAAAGTTCTTCTAAGCGTTCCGTGACCTTTCGTATCATTCCGGCGGCGCGGAAAAAACAGCGGTCAAACGAGGGTGCAACGCGCGGACTTTCGCCGTTTCACTCGCACACGCCGAAACGCCGAGCCGCGCGACGCGCACACGTAATACCTAAGACCGCACGACGCACGTTGCAACGTTTAATCTAATCGGCCGCGCGTTCTTTTCCCGTCCGAAGGACGTTGGTGCGATTCATCCTGTCGCGCTTTGCAAACTTTGCAATATACGATTGCGATAATGCTCGCCGGCGAAAATAGACCGCCGCGAATAAACGGGGTTAAAGAAGAAAAACTGATAAAGCAAATTGCTCGGAGATTAGCGATGCGATAATGCCTGTTATGACACCGACAATAATCGTTTTACCGAGTTTTACGATTATTATTACGACACGTCATCGGAATAGATCGCCGCGCGTCCCGATGACGATTTTGCGAAGGGAAAAAAAGAAAGATTGGCTCCACGGAGAAGCGTTTCCCAGAAATAACGTTGCACGCTGACTCGGCGGTTGGTGCCGGGCGATCGGGCAACTCTGGAACACCCTGTATACCAGGATACGGCGAGGCGAAAGGCGAATACGACACGCGGAGCGTTCTATCGCGCTCCGGCGCGATGTAGGTGGAGTCGTCAAGGTGGAGCGCTCGATCTCGACCCGTCAGAGACGAGAGGCGACGCGACGTGACGCGACGCGACGCGACGCGACGCGACGAGACGCGACGAGACGCGTCGGATCGGGTCGGGTCGGGTCGGGTCGCCGCGGTCGTCGCGACCGCGATCAGCGAATGGGTATACCGATACCATTGTCGCGATCGCTCTCCGCCGCGCGATACGCCCGTATACCGCTACGGGCTAACGCCCGTCCATACGTTCCCGTTTCATTTTCTCTCCGCTCGAGACTCGCTCCGAGCGAGCGAGCGAGAGATTTTTCTCGCCCTCACTCTCCGCGCCGTCCTTCCCTTCCCTCTCCACCGCAGACTCTGCGCGTCTCGTCCTCCCTTCTCCTCTCTCTCTCTTTCTCTTTCTCTTTCTCATTCTCTTCTCTTCCGTGGCTCCTTCAATCGCCGCCGAGCCGTGCGGCCTGACGCGCTCTTACGATTTCTCGGGTCGCGTTCTCGGTCACTTATTCTCCTACCTTGAGAAACGCCCGCTCGACGATTCGGCGGCGATTTCGTGTCCGCGCTCGCGCGCGCGCGACGTGAGAGAAAGGAGAGGAGAGCCCGAGCGCTCCGAACGAGACGCGTCGCGATGAGACGAGATCGGGATCGGGAGGATCCGAGGAGAAGGAGACAAAAGGAAGAAGTGAACAGAGAGAGAGAGAGAGAGAGAGAGAGAGAGAAGAAAGAGGGGGGGGGCTCGTGGTTCGTACGGAGCAATGGTGCCCCATCGAGATAAAGCGACTACTCACAATCAGCCCATAAATCTTACGGATTACGAACGCCCGCGTTATCTTTAATTAAGGCTGCACATACGCAGGCAGTCAAAATATAAATAAAGTACGCTTTATCGGCAAGTTCCTTCGCGAATTCGACGACCCTTCGAGTGGCGAGAAATAATAATCGTCTTAAAAAATTTCAATATTCTCTCGTAATGTATGAATTTAAGATTTCGGTAGTTTGTGAAGACACACACGCACACACATCTTCAATTTTTTGAAGCACAATTTAGAATTCGAACCTCTTTTATCGAGCGCAACGATCGCAACTTTGCGTCGAAGATATATAAAAGATATGAAAAGAATGCTAAACCGTGTATCCTCTTGCGCAAGTTCAAATACACACCTACCGCTCACTGTCTATCTCTTTAGACGTCATTTCTGCAGTACATTCCGATACACAATTTTTTTATCACGTCATATACGTTTATTATTTTTTGCATAATATATTTTGTACTTGGTACGTTTTTTTATTTAAACTGATAATATATCTGTTTTGCATAGGTCTATCCACGATACGCGTGGCATTTGTCAACAAGTATAAAAATGTTAGTATAAATTAATAAGCACGACTGAAGCAGCTTCGACCTCGAACGAGGAAACGTGAAAAGTGAAAAGTTTCACGTAAACGATTCTATTGGTTGAAATCCTTGAGTTTACGCGAAACTTTTCATTTTTCACGTTTTTGTAAATTACATGATCGACAGCCAGACTTAAGGCTAGGACACAAACTTGCGTAATTTGTATTAAAAAATCTGACGCACACTTGAAAATTGGAGGAAGCCACGAAAGCGAGGCGGGAGCGTTGCGCGTTGAGCGTCACTGGTCCATAGAGTATCGTACAGTGCGCCTGTAGTAGGGACACGGTAGACGAGGGCGCGCGGGGGAAGGCGGGACACGTGGACGCGGAGAGAGAGGGGGAAGGGGGGGCTCAAGGCCGGTCGCGCTGTCATGCCAGAAAGCCTGCGCGCCGAAATATCAACAAGCCTTTTCTCTACTCGGGACTCTCGGGAGCTGGCACGCTCCGATCGCCGATCGCTCGATTGCGCGCGTGCGCGCCTTTCTCGAGAGGAATCGTGCATTAGCCTAAAGAACCTAAACAACTACGAAGGAAACTACTTGCAAAATCGTGCGGTTTAATGCCCGAGAGGCGGGTAAACGTACAACGAAGAAGCAGACAGAGAGAGAGAGAGAGAGAGAGAGAGAGAGGTAGAAAAAAGAGACGGCGCGCGCGCATGAGTTTCGGACAGGTGGCACGGACTATGGTGGTGGCTGACAGCTGATAGCTCGCGAAACCCGTATCGAGAGAAAGGTTACGAAACTGGCTGGTGCGCGAGGGAAGGCAGGGCACGCGAAAACCGCGAGGCGCGGACGTCCACCAGCTACGTTTACGTTCCGTACGTACGGTGAAGTAATAGCCCCCCGCACGTGGAAGAGAAAGACGGAAGGCGCGGCGAGCTCGCGCGCGCGGGGTGAGCGGAGCGCGCGCGTAACCGAGCGCTCGGCGGAGGAAAATCGCCGTCAAGGTGCGCGACTCCGATCGCGAGCCTCTCGAAACTTTGGATCGCGTCTGCCCTGACGCGAAAAGAGAATGCGAAAAAGGGAGATTGAGAGAAAGGGGGAAACAAAGTGCGCGAGAGGGAGAAAAAGAGAGAGGAAAGAGAGAGAGAGAGAGAGAGAGAGAGAGAGAGAGAGAGAGAGAGAGAGAGAGAGAGAGAGAGGTTGGAGGAACGGGGTGAGACGCGAAAAGGACGCAGCGAGAAAGAGGAAAAGCAGGGCAGGAGGGGAGGGCGGCCGTGAGGGAGGGGGAAGGGAGGAACGAGGAGAAGACGCGAGGGGAGAGTCGAGGGGTCATCGGGAAACATAACCTCCGTACGTCGGTGCCGTCGGAGTCGCACGGCGAGCGGAGCTTCCACGTACCGTCGCTCTTTCGGAAACAAACACGGGAACCGCTCTCTTACCTCGTCGTCCGTGGCGCACCGTGGCACTTTCTTTTTCTCCTTATCTCTCGGTCTTTCTCTATCTCGCTCTCGGGATCTCGCCGTGACGGTGACGGTGACGGTGACGGTGACGGTGTCCGCGGTGTAAAGCCGCGCGACAGTCAGCCAACTCGCGAGGGGAACAAGTTAGTAAGGCACTCCTGACAGTCTTTTTCACGACGACGTACGACGCGACCACCTATCCTGTCGCGCGAGGCACCAGCGAAGGGCGATCCGCGAGCGAGAACGTATCACGTCGCACTGGTCGCACTGTACCGATCACACTCGCGTGCACGGGGCGAGAGAGAGAGAGACGGAGCGCGGCGCGAGAAGGAGCGAGAAACGGGCGAACGAGAGGAGACGTGATGGAGAAAAGGGGAGAAAGAGCGAGAGAGAGAGGAGCGATGAAGGAGAAAGAGAGAAAGACGGCGAAGAGAGCAGAGCACCTCGCGCCGTTGCTCCCGGTGGACGCGACGGTCGCGAGCGACAACCGAGGTAAAAACGGGACTCGGCGAACGTACCCCCGAACCCCGCACGAACGCGTCACACGCACCTCTTCCTCGCACCGCGTCAACGTTACAAACGGACGACGGGCGACGACGAGCTGTTACAGCCTCGAGTCCACGGGCGGTCACGGGTAGCCACAGGCACGGGCCACCTCCGACTCTCCGCTGTTCACTCCGGCTGGTGGCACCTCCGCGCACCACGAGTTCGCGCTCGACTGTCTCTCTCTTTCTCTCTCTCTCTCTCTCTCTCTCTCTCTCTCTCTCTCTCCATTCCCTCTCCCTCCTCCGTTCGTCTCGCTCTCTCGCCGCGGACCTTCCGTGTGTGGCCCTCGTACCTGCGTCTCTCCCTCTCTCGTCCTTTCCTCTCTCCCTCACTTCCTCTCACTCGCTCCCTCGCGAGTGCGTTCTCCTCCTCTCCCCTCACTCCCCATCCCGCCTCTCTTCCCCGTTCTCTCCCGTTCTCGCCCCCTTCTCGACGCTCCCGTCCCCCGCCTCCCCTCTCTCTCTTTCTCTCACGGGTGACCGTGCGCCGCGAAGCCAATGCCGATAGTACAGTACACCGTCGCGCGATGCCGACACCGCCGACACGGCCGTGTCGACGTCGCGCCGCGCTGCGCCGCGTCGACCGTCGCCGTCGCCTTCAGCCGCTCGCCGGCCGACATGGCGGTTGGCTGGTTGCGGCGGCGACGAACGCCGGTCACCTCGGGCGCGCTGGAATGTCCGGTTACGCATGTATCGTACGCGCGTTCCGCGTAACCGCGGCCACGCGCGTGCCGTAAAAAAATGCGAGAGTTTTCCGCGATAACGCGCGTCGCGATAAATTCCACTGTCGTCGTATCGAATCGAAGCGAGTTACGCGCCAAACGATAGCGCAGTCGACTCCGATGGAGATTGGCATTCAGAAAAAGCTACTTTGTAACTGTTGTAAAATTCGCGAATTTCATTATATATTAAATTTTAATTAAATTTTACCAAGATCAAGAACATATCCTAATTAGATTCACGATTTTTACAATAATTGCAAAGCAGCTTTTTCTGCTGAACGCAACCATTGTTCCGCTTCGCGGCGGAGCGTGAGAACTCGCGGTTGCCCACCGTACGCGCAAAAAAAAAGAGATCGTCGTACTGCGAAATCCTTAATTCGCGAAATTCTCGAAACGGCGGACTTGAAAGCGCCTCGCGTTTCATTTCTCGGCGAGGAAAGGAGAGATTCTTCGTCACGGCGAGGAAAGCGGCGCGCGTTGTGAAATTAACGACGGGAGATCGGTAGGTTCCGATCGAGCGTGGTATCCGGCGGACTTGCAGCGAAAAACGCATGTTAAACAAACGAAAATCGCGTCACGGTTCAATGCTCGGGTCTGACCGAGGTCGCCGGGCAGCACGCTCCCTCGAGCCGCAATCGGCTTCAGGTAACAAGCTGACGTTATTTATTGTCACTTTGGTATTAAATTGACGCTTTTTACGACATTTCGACGTCGAAATGACGATAAATAACGTCAGCTTGCTACTTGTGACTTTTCGACTTGTGCGTCGAATTTGTTGATGAGAAACAAATTTGGTATGAATGACGTTCCTCGCGATTAGGGTTGCCATGTCAAAATTTCAAAAACAAAGACTCACAGATTAAAAACTCCGGACATTTCGCTTAAAACCCCGGACGCTTGCGAAAATGTGTTTTATATATATATATATATACATATAAAATGTATGTAATACACATATTTTCTTACTCCGCATAAGTAAAAAAGAAATAGATATCCACAATCGTGTCCACCTCTTTTTATCTGATCATCACTAATGTTTGCTTTATTGAATTTAAAAAGCATAATATCTTGAAAATATTTCACCTTTTATATTTCCCCGGACGCTCATAATTACTCCGGACATTTTCAAAAATTTCCCAAAAGTCCCCGAACGCCTTAAAAAAAGAAGACAATGTCCGGGAAAAAGAAGACGGATGGCAGCCCTACTGAGTCGTGATGCAATTCTCTAATTTCTTACCTTTTTCTTAACTTTTTTAAGATAAAAAAATTAGATCACATTCGCAACATATTGTTGAATATTCCCCGCGACAATCTGAAGATGAAGACGATATATTCGTGTTTCAGTCTTACAAATTTAATTCTTTACAACATTTATGCTATGTGTGAACCTTGACAGAAATATGTATGACGAGAAATGCGATATATACCGTTCCAAGTAAATCACTTACGTTATCGTTATCGAATCTAGATGTAACAACAAATGCGCGGTTCTATGAAATTTATTTTAAGAAAAGATGATACACCCAGCTGACACAATAAATTATATAGCGAGACGTACAATTTCAAATATACGTGAAACAATCGAATGAATTTATTGTATATTGAATAGATATTCTCTTAAAATTGTAGATCGGAATAACGATCAAAGAGCCGGAGAGAAGGCGCGAGAAGAGTATTGAAAAAATACTGCTTTATCACATTCGGTGGAAATGCAACGGTAACATATACTTTATTCGTTTACTTTATATTATATACACATGACGCGTAAACATCGACACTCATGTCGGAATATAATGTTATATCTTTTATTAAATAAAAATAAGTCCGGATGCGGCGTAAGCCCAACGGTCTTAATCGTCCGAGGGATCGATCGACCATGAACAATCATCTCCGACATTCTCCGCGTGCCTCTAGTCTACATTCCAAGAAACGTATGATTCATCGGCGCTAATGCCCATCCGAAAAATGCCCCTTTTTTTCATACGTATTACGTGCGCATTAAGTTTTGCTCCACGATCAAGTAGAATTGTTAACAATATTTTCGGTCATCGACCATTACGGTCATCGACCTTGAATCCTATTGTTTGAGATCGGTTTCAAGACAATGAGAAACTACGGTACACAACGTCATTTGGAGAAAATTCAAAAGCAAATAGTGTCTAAAGTATGTCGTCGTTATCACGTCGCGATATCTTAATTACGGACGACGCGAAGTAAAGTTGATTTAATTTAATACACTGAGAGAAAAATATAGTTACTTTTGGACCAATCATAATTTTATAATATTTCTAACACGAAATATGTTTAACTCAACTATATGTATAATTATGTTAACCATAATTATCACTAAAAATACTATAAAATTGTGATTGAGTCCAAAAGTAACTATATTTTTCTTTCAGTGTAGAAAAAATACCCTGCCAGATATTTTCATTATATCGAAAGAAAAAAGATCACTAAAAAAGAAATATAGGAGGCTGGGAGGATCACCGTAGGGTTTCACCACGCAATTTATTGTCGAAATATCTGCAACTGTGTCTCTAAAAAAAAAATCTAGATTCTAACGCAATGTTTCTTTTTATGTGCATTACATAAAATTAGAACAAACAGAAAATGCCAACAAGTGCTGCAACAGAACGTTGATTAAACAACGTTGTCATTGAAATAATGAGAAGCGAAGAAAAATAATAATTATCTCACAAACCTATCCGTAATTAAGACCCTCTAAAGTGTCTTCGTCAAAATCTATCCAAACAATAAATTACGCGCGGTCGCACGTTACATTCAAGATATACATGCAGCGCGACGCACGTTAATAGCATAACAATGACAAAGATTTCCATGTGTTCTCCCGTACGAGGACGAGAAATCAGGTACGTGCGGTCGGTTTCTTTTTTTTTTTTTTCTTTTTACGTGATCAATCGTGTTGAGATCACAATTAATGCAATCGACTGGCAAGCGCCAAGAGCTACGGCGTCTATTTTTTACACGGCGACGACGACGGCAAATTCGTGGTTGGTGTGGGTGTAGGACTGCTGCTGCAGGATCTGCTGCCGCGTTGAGGTTCGACGCTCAGGAAGGTCCTGTCGGAGGTCGGTGGCGCGGAGACGATTTCCGGCTCCGCCGGACTCGGACATCTCCTCTGGCTGCAGTTGGACGCCGTGCTTCTCGATAGCGTCTGCAATGGTATCCGGTAGATCCTTATCGGCTTCCAGTCGCCTTGACTGTCTGTGAAAGGAAGATTCCCCGAGTTTCGGGGAGGGTTGGCCTCAATACATTTGTCAAGCGCTCGGAGATAGCGATCGGATCGATGGAGGATTTCGGGTTTTAACGGGGTCAAGGGAACCAAAGATCACACGTACTTTGAACACTCGATCGAGAAGAGGACGACGACTGCGCGGTCGGCGGTGGACTGCAAGGCATTTCCTCCTTCTCGAGAGGCTTCGAGTCCAATCGGATTCGCTCGCATTTTCCTGGAAGGAATTCCGGCGCCGTAGTCGCGAAGAAGATGTCTCGCTTCGAGGTGATCACGTTGAGATTGGGCATGGCGATCGTGTGAACCAGGTTGCCGTTTATTATCAATCGAATCTCCATCGTGTCGTTAGTGAAGGCGATCACGTATGGAAAGGCACAGGCTATATGTCACAAACAAATGCAACATCTATTAAGAAAGACGTTGATATATGCTGTTTAAGTAACGAAAGATGAATGCGAGTTGCAGTTTTGTCTTATAATGTTATTATGATTACATTACATGATTACGTTATATGACGTAATTTTTATTAAAAAATTTTCAATTGTCTCACCTACGGCTGTCGGCATCGAATTCCAATTAAAATCGAATTCGGTTGGCGCAGCGTTCTCTTCTACCAGCTTTTGAAAGTGGCACGTATCTAAAAGAAGTAAAGTTAAATAGGTATCTATGTATCATAATCATCCTTGACTCTTAAACCGAAACATCAAGAAAAATAATTAATACTAGAACTATCAAAATAGTTTAAAATTTGTTTCTAATTTTTTGTTAAATTTATAACGATACATTTTTTACGATCTGTAATTTTTATTGCGGTATAAAGAATTAAATTGATCAATTTTACTTTCCCTGTTTATCTCTTCTTTTTTAAGTATACATATGTAGTATATAGTATTACGTAACCTTTTAAAAGTGAAACAAAAATAGCAAATAATTCAGCATCGCGGAAAAGAATAATACTTCGAGACTTCCGAGTATCGATTTAACACTCTTTTTTTAAGAATGGATAGTATTTTTAAAGAGCAGATACATGTTAAGCATCAATTCTAGTTCTAGTTCTAGCTAAAGATAGATGTTCTCTGTAATCCCTTGTGTATTTCTTGCATAAATGAATTATGAATTATTGCCTGAGTTTGAGAAATTGATGTCTCGCGTTAAGAGTTAAACTGGGACGCGACCTACTATTGTAACAAAGTAACAACTCCGGTTCCTCGTCCTCGCGAAGATCCAACGCCGCCACCAAGTGTGGCTTGGGCGTTGCTTCCATGTGGATTATCCTCGAAGTGCCAGAAGCGGAGATCAATTCAAAGTGATGACGAGCGCCGCAGCACAGGGTCCACTCGTTCGCCGGATCGACGCTCTCGATCATGGTCACTAACGAGGGTGTCTCGCTCGCGGTGAATTCCTTCACTACTAGAAAACCGTCGGTGGTGTCGGTGTCGGCCGACGAGCACCAGATGGTCCAGGCTGCATTGTGCTTCCATTGGAGAACCGTGAGTCGGCGGCCAACGACCACGCACTGTTTTCGTGTCATAATCATGCATAATCTTGTCTCGCAATACAAACTTAAAAGAAATAATGATAGGATAGAAAAGGAAGAAGGAGGAGACGTGGAATCTTAAATCGCATTGTTAGATTTTTCGATCAACTGTCCGACTCATGCTTCCTTACCATGCGCAGATGCGAGCCTCCGGGTCTCGTGATGCTGTACAAGTGACAGCCCCGGGTACGTCGCAGTTTCCTCTCCTTGATGTGCGCCCGGCTCCGAACGGACGGGGCGCGAATCCGCACTCGCGCTCGCGAACGTGTCGGCTGAAACTTGGCGGTGGCGCGCGTGAAATTGTCGCACTCGTCGGCGTCGTCCTCGTCGCAATCGTCGTCCTCGTCCTCGGCGTCCTCGTCGTCGTTTTCCTCCTCCTTCTCATGGTCGTCGTTCTCACGATTGTTGAACAGCTCGGCGCACCTCACGGATGCGTCGCTTTCGAACTCTCGCAGCCGGAATACGTAGACGCTGCTCTCCTTACCTTTGTCGCCGGCGCGGAACAGGAGTATACCGTGCTGCTCGACCACATCCAGCTGCTTGATCTGCACTGACTCGTCGAAGAGCATTCTGTGCGATACCCCGTCTGAAAAGGGAAACGTATTGATTGGAATTGAATTTGTTTAAATTCGAAATTTGTTTGAATCTACTTGAAACTTCGTAATATTTCCGATAATCTCGTTTGTTCCAATAGTTCGCAATTTGATTTTTCGCTGAGTTACTAATTGCCGCTTTTTGTATACTAAACTCTATTTCGTTGTTATTTAGTACACAATTGAAGCTTTCGATTACTAGATCGCGAAAAATATCTCATTAGATCTCGGATTTCGGTAATCTACGTTTCGTGAATTACCTTCGATGAGAAACGTCCCGTTCTCCGAGGCGAGGATCAATTTGTTCTCCAGCCAGACGTCACCGCAGACGACTTCTTGGGGAAAGTCGGGATAGATGCATCTCGGTTCCCATGGCCTGGGCTTTAGAGGGCCGACGGTGGCGAGAGAGGTGGGTGCGAGACCACGCATAATAGCTTCCAATTTCAAGGCTTGTCCGACTCGCACCATCTCGACGGCGCGCGTCTCCTCTCGTCGTCGGCCCGGTGCCTCCACGACATCCGAGAGTGCTCGACGATTTAGCATGCTCTGTTACGAAATCATATATTGATTTTTTTACGTTACCCCTTTTACTTTGACTATTTAGCTCGGCATTATTTTTTCTCGGCATCTTTTGAGAAAAGATATTTAAATACTATATTAAGTAATTTGAAAATGTTAAATGTTGATGTTATAATTAATTTTAACGCATTATTTTATCATGATTATTACGTGTAAAATTAATAGAAACCGGGGGAGAAATATAATCGAGAGTAAGTAACTTACGTTGCTCTTGCTATCTTGCGAATGCTCCTGGTACATGTCTCGTAATAGGGCGTCGAGGGTTCTTTCTCTCTTCCTCGAGAATGTCGGGGTGTCAAATGTAGCTTTCTCGCCATTGATCAACTTAACAAGGAGAAATTCTCTGAGATTATACGGATCCTCGAAAACTGGCGGGCAGGGAAGGCTCGGTCCGAATAAAGGTACATTCTCGTCGCAATAAATAGCGACCCGCCAACTCTTGCCGTCGGCCTCGGTCGTCACCACGGCGAACACATCTAAGTAACAGAAGACAAATTGATATTCAACTAATGATCTTGTTTCCTTTTATTTTATGTAACTTTGCAATATTTATTACGACTTCATAGTGCAGTTACATAATTTTTATTTATTCCATAAAAAAATACACCTTTTACTTTTTTTAATCGATTTGTGATTAGTAATTAGCAAGGAACGATAAAAGCTAAAGAAAAAATAATTTTAATAACAATTTCTTAAATTGTATTTGCATTATAATTGCAGATATATATAATGGAAGTAGGTCAATTGCGTGATATAACGTGTTGAAGTTTAAAAGAAAGCGAATAAAATCTGTGGGCGTAAAAAAGGAAATAGGATTGTAAAGACGTAAGAAGATTGAGAATCGCTGTGTTATGATATTTTAGCTCGTGTGCTCTTTATGTAAACAACAATAGACGAGGTTCAGTTTAATATATTGTTTGTGACCTTATCGTGATATTTTTCTTAACTTACGGGTAAATTGGCTTCTTATGCAGTTCGGATTGAAACTATCCACGGCTGACGGATCGTCTGTGTAAATGATATTAACAATATCATTGCCGATGTGTCTTTTCCTCTCGAGCTGCTGCGGATTGTCTTTTGAGTACGGTAGCATCGTGCTCACGTGATACATAACTTCGTGACCTGCATAAACCGTGTAATAACTTTCCTTGCCCGTCATATCTCCTGAAAAATGACGGAACATGTGAGCAGAATTGTGGAAATAAAGAAAAGATTTCTTCCGAGTTGCTACGAATTTAGTTACAGAGCGAGAAATAAAAAAAATTATGAAAAACTGCAGGAAAGTCTTGTTTAATCGGCAATCTGTTTATCGACATTTTAATATATTACACCCATGTTTTTGCAGTTATATTCGTAAAAAATATAGTAATGAAAAATAATCAAACGGTTTGTTAGTCGGAAGTAATGGGGAATGGACGGAAAATTGTTCAAATCCTGTCAGTGTAACAATCTGAAGAGACGATTGCAGAGCTCTCCTGATTGCAGATCTCGGAGTTTGCACTACCAATATTCATGTCATCAAACGTACCTTTCACATCCAAGCCGCCCCTATATTTGTCCCAACCTTTGAGTCGTATCCTCTCACCCAGGATCTCCAGGAAGCTCTCGAAGCCCGGGCTACCTCTTTCTACGAGCAATGAGAAACGTTCATCAGGGATCGATATCGCTATCTATTATCGCTTAATTTCCCATCCCACCCAGTGACTTGTCTTTTGTTCTCGCCGACACTTCTGACGGGCTTACCGTTAGACAACATCTCGTCGTCGGTGGTCTGACCCTCCCTCGCGTAGATTACGCCGAACTTGAAGTTCACCGAGCCTTCTTGTTCCTCCAGCAGTAACAGATCCTGCGAAGGATCATTGAATTAATCCGTACCTCCTTTATACGCTCATCCTCGAGCGTGAAATGGTATGAGACCCTTGTAAACGTACCTTTTGCAGCTCGGGTGTGAAAACCTCTCGCGGCGCCTTATCGAGTTTTTCCAAACTGAAGAAGTTGCTGAAACGTCAGAAATAAATTACCTACGTGCTCTTTTTGGTTTGTAGGTGTAGAGATAGTTACCTGAGAATTTGTCTGATAGTCATTGTCTTGTTTGCCGAATACGGCAACGATATTTTCTGCGCGCCCTACATAAAACAGTTCTCAATTTACTACGATTGATTTTGCATTCACGACTGATAAAAATTTTATTCTTCGAAATATGAGCCTAGGGAACAGTATCGGATATATTACAATAAAACCGAACAGAGTTACATAAAATTTAATATCTTTGTACTGTACTTTGTCGTGTACAAAATAAACTAGATATATGGATATTGATGTAACATAAGAAAATTATAGCAATAAATATTTTATCTATAATAAAAAAAATAAAAGTCGAGTTTAACGTAAGAGGGACTTTCCATAGTTTTGATTCTGACATGAAAAGAAAAGAAGAGAAGGAAAAAATGAGGAAAAAACCGAGAAAGAGAGGAAAAGTTAGGAACATAAATAATTTCATAAATTTGTCCCAGGAGGGAGATCTTCCCTACTAAATAATACATTATCTACTCACAGTTCGCCTCCATAGAATAACTCTGTAGTGCGGTACGCATTGATCACCGACTTCGCTCGTGACTACCGAGAGAAAGAGAGGATTTCTCTCCTGATCGGAAGCGATGTAATTTTGATGCACTGTGCATAAATAAAAAGTAATCAATGTTCTTTTTATTTCTTGATTGTATTAAATTCTAAGTAACTTTCGTAGTACTTGTGTCTACGAGCTATTACAAAAAATGCAAAATATAATATTCTATGCATAAATTTTCATTAAACGCAACAATGATTAACTCGGTCGAGCGAATAAAGAACGTGAATCGATTTACATAAATTGGACGCTGATGAAATTTTCCATCATATTTCCACAATATTATACGTGAAAAGAAAATACGATTTATGAAATTAGGGTGCCCGTGAATAACGGATAGAGTTATTCTAGGCAAATTAATAATAATATGTTAATACTTGTAATTGTATAATTTTTGTAATTGGAATGGTCATGTTATGTTACAGGTATGTTCAACTTACACTTGCCCAAGAAGTATTTGAAGTACCAACGCGTTTGATATTCCGGATTTTCTAATATCGGCGTACTTGGCGAACCGAACATCTGTTGATGTAAAAATCGTTCAGCGTTACAAACATAATCCGTGGCAGAAAGTAGGATACGATGAAAGACGAAACGAGGTAAGAACGAGCAATTACGCGAAACGGGACGAATCTCGAGTGGTAGAAGAAAGAAGTTGATCGTTTGATCATTAAGCAACGCTCACCTCTTCTTTTTCCCCGGGAGAGTCTCCGTTCTCCACTCGAAATCTTCTGCCATTGTCGGCGCCATCCTGCTCGATCTGCGGCAGCTAGAAAGACGAGCGTCGCGATTAGCAAATACATGGCATAGTCGGTGCGCGAGTCAACATGCTCCAGTTTCGAATTTGCGATTCGTAATTCCGAAATAGGGCCTCGAAACACGCGCGAACAGCAGTAGAAATAGTAAATTTAAAACTTAAATTCGGATCTTAAAATCTCTTTTCACGCAGATTTTATAAATAAAACCTGTGATTTCGAGAACTCGATTTCATTTCCATGGAATTGAATATAATCGAATTCTATTGAAAAATATTTATTCGCTCTTTCGTTTACAAATCATCCTAAAAAATTGCGAAGTTTTCCATCTCTGATTGAAAGTATCGACGTCATGAGGGAATTGAAAGACCGAAAGAACGAATTTCTAAAGGAGTAGAAAAGTTGAAAACTTAAATATAAAATTCGAAGTCTTGAGAGAAAGAGAGCAAACTTTTATGAAATAATTTACTATTAATACAAAGTAGTATACTTTTCACCCGATTTATTAAAATTACATGTACTTTTGGTTGAAGCTTTATTTTATAAGTTTTTTTAACGATTTAAGAAATTTTTCGCTGTTCTATTTTCTAGCAAACTATGTCGCTTCTGAACGTACTACGACATTATATATTAACATGAGCCTAGCACAGGCGGAGTGCAGCTTCGGCGAACTAGCGATAAGCAAATCAATAGATAAACAGAAAGATAGAGGGAAACAATATAATCAGCTTACCGGACGTGTCGCGGATTAACATGGGGCGCTCGTTCGTTTTATCGCAGTGATTAGCATTTACCTTGCACAAGTACTTGTACGTAGGACTAAGACCCTTGTAACAAGTAGAGCGAGGCTCTTACCTAGATATATACGTATCTACTTTTCATTGTTTCCTTACCATTTCGACACTGCCGTAACATCGTCTCGACAAGACGCCTCGCCTCGCTATCGCATCTGTGGTGGATCTGAAACACGATTTTTCACATTTAGATATAACCCGAGGATCTGCCGCGAGGATATAATTTTATCTCGGAGATTTTTCACAAAGGCACTTAATAAAGTTTACTCCGTCCGTAAAATCCGCCGGAGGCGTTAGTATGTGTCCTGCAAACACGTTTGATTCTTTACGCGTTTTTTCTTTCGCGAAATGATTTGCACTTATTCAGAAACAAATGGCCTCGCATAAACGCTTTTTATAGCTTCTTTTTACTACATGTGTACGCATTCTTATGGAATCGTTCACACCAGGAAAGGCACGCCTCGTCCGCCGCGGTGAACGGCGTTCTCGGTCGAGAACACGTACGTTTTTCTATCAGCCTCACCGCGCCCTTCTTCCGCGATGCTTCCAGCACGTCGTTTGAAAGCAAAATTGTGTGCTGAATTAAAAAAAAACTACTGAAATAGAATTAAAGTTATCTACTTCATTGCGAATTGATTTCGGTACTCGTAAAATGACCCAGATTGTCCTCACCTTTAATTTTAGAGACCAATTTTTTGACCAATCTGGATTCTATTTCTTTTAACTAAAATTTATTGAAACATAAATAATTTTCAAATTATATAAATGTTTCAAATAAATGCCTGTTTGCAAATTAAGTTCCTAAGAAAATCTTTTGAAATAGAAAATATTTATTCAAAATCAAGCGATTATTTTAGAATGTTAATTTGCAATTTAATTATCGAGATGTTCAGTATTGAGTGTCGAAAAGTTGCAGTAAAAGAGTCATGTCTTTTTAGAATTTTACCTGAAAAGAAGTTAATATAATTAGGCAAATAATATTATTAAAATTGAAAGTGACGACCGCGCGTGACCGCGTTTCCCGATATTCTTCTTCGCACGGAAGAATAAACGACAAATTCTATCGATAATTATCATTGATTCACTAAATGTGTCCCGATCAAATACAATCATCCCCCGGCGAACGAATCGCGTCTGCCTCATAATGTGAACGTAATATACGACGGCACCCTTCGTTCGCCGACTCAATCCCTCTCGCGCTTCTCATTTTTCACGACATGAATATCTAGGTTAACGAGAAGCTACGTCGAGGTCGAATTGGCCGGGTAATCGGGAGAGGCCGTTACATGAGAGACACAAAGAACTGTTACTGTTCAAAATTCGAAATTCGCATGGGTCGCACGACGCTATGTCCGTTAGATTATCATTTCAGCGGCAAGGTTTTATTAGTTTCCGAGTGAAGCAAATAGAGAAAGGTCAAGCGACAAATAGCAAATTACTCTTTTTTTTTTCAATAAAAGGCAATAAAAAAAGTCAGCGAGTAAATTGATACGAGTTTACGCGGATAAAGTAAGAAGATAAGTCGAACAACGAGTTGCCTGCGCGTTCTCTTCAAAGAAGAAGATAATGGGAACATAATAGAGAAAATAAGCCAACTCGTTGCTCGACTCGCAATTTCGGCTTCGCCGTTAGAGACGACGCGTTAGAGCAACGTACACATGACTGGCGCGTCGATGCAGCTGCCGAAGCTGCGAGGACGGCAGGATCGCCGCCACGCAGACCGATCTCGATCTGTTCCTGCGTATCATCTCCTGGACGGCCGAACTAGGTCGCAGCGAGTCCTCCTCGCTGTCGCTGGTCGTGCCCGAGCTGGCGACCTCGCCGCTCTCGCGTTTCACTCGGCGAAACTTGCTTTTCTCCGCGGAGCTCGCGCTCGTCGAGGCTGACGAGGCTGAGGCCGTCGCCGGGTGCGCTGATGACGACGCGGTTGACGAGGCAGTCCCGGAGGAGATGCCCCGCAGTCGCGAAACGAGTTTGATATCCAAGCACAGCATTTTCGCCGGCGTGCCTTTTTTCTATACGCGTGGCGATGTCTCTGCGTATTATGTACAATTTAACAGTATGACTATGCACAACTACGTGGTTTTATTATTACATACAGCCTGCGCCACACTGGGAGACTGGCTTAGTATGTTCCCTTTTGGTAGCATCAGCATCATCATCATCATCATCATCATCATAATGTCGCTGAACAGCCGGCGATGACGACGAGCGTCGGCACCCGCATCGCCGTTGCGACTTGTGCAAGCCAAATTGCGGCGGAATTGCCACACGTCGCAGCGCGGTCGGAATTGCAGGTGTTGTGCGAGATTATTTCAATGAATCTCGACTGCAAATACGCGAGGCTCCTTGTTCTTGGAGTTGCCGTCGCTTGTGCGCTGATGCTTTATATCTCGCAGCGTACCCGAGGAATATCAATTACAGAGAACGCCTCTCGCGCCGTGTGGTAATTTGAATTCTGTCCCTCTTGATGCCCAGGTCAATTGCCAAAGTCGGTGTTAGGCGATGTCGAAGAGGAGATCACCGATATACACAGAACCGGAGGAATGAAATACGAGCTAACGTGACTTATGAGTACGTTTATATGTGCCACTGCTCTGCAATCCTTTAAATACTACGGGATAACGTAACGCGTTGAATGCACTTGCACTTAATGTCTTACGATAAATGGTACACGTCGCAACCTGCGGATAGTTGTCACACCTGTGGAAATAATTGTGTGTCACCGCAGATAATTGTATGTACACCGCGTTATCGAAGTCAAATAGATGTGACGGCAAGTGACAAAGTACGTTTTCTAAAGTATAATAGTTTTTTTCTAAAATGAAATAACAGTTCGGAAAACTCGGCATTTTTAAAATTCTATACCAGATAAATAGTTTCCGTAAAAATAGATTTTTCTTAGCTATTATTTTCTTAAATGAGAGTCAGATTCATATTTGTAAAAAACAATCTGGAAAGGTTAAAGGCCAATAAACGAGCTAAATTGGATGTCAAAATATAAAATTAAACCATTTATTCTCTTCTAAACATAAATGGAACGTTTCGATCTACATTGAGTCTTTATCGATCATTAAATTAATGAAATATATAAATAAAAAAGATTTAAATAAATGAACAATACAATAAATAAAAATTTGAGAAATGGAGATAACTCAATTGTGACATGAATAAAATGTAAAAAATAAATACAAAGTAATATAAAGAAATCGAATAAATACGCGAATCAAATTTGTGGATCTGTAAAAAAATTACATCGTAGTTTGAAATTATAAAACTAATTAAATTAAAAGTAAGAATCAAAATATAAACGATATAAAGTCAATCGTGAACGAAGGATATAATGATTGTAATCAAAGGTTAAGATGTTCATAATAAATTCTTCGTTCCGGGACGAGAAAAAAATTACGTCAAGATAGTAAAAAAGCGAGGTAGTCAACAGATATTCATTACAGTTCAATTCTATAGTTCTACAATTCAATTCTTTTAAGACCACTTGGCTGTATTCTGTATTACTTGGTATTACCTTATCTAACTTTTCGAATATGCTGTTCGCATCGTTGTCTACCTCGCTTTTTTATCGTTTAATTTTATGTTTTGACATCCAATTTAGTTCATTTATTAGCTTTTAACCTTCCTACATTATTATTTTCTTGTTATTTTTCTTATGCTCTAATAAGCGAAAGCATTTTTGTTCATTTAGTTAAAATTTCTTAATTAAATTTCATCTATATTTTCTTTAATTATGGTAGAGTGATTTAAGTTAACTCCTATTTAATATAATATTAATCTGACACTTATATATATTAAAAAATGAGCTAATTATTAACTCTATCCGATTTTATACTTCGATTTTATTTGTTAAAAGTTCTTTCATATTGAAAACTAATTTTTTCCGCTTAAAAGCATTAATACAAAATTAATAAAGTGTGTACTTAACGAATATATTTTTATTGTAAAAAATAGGCAGTGGAAAACTCCTTTTCTACATAAGCAAATTCAGCCAAGAGCCAAACGCGTAGAGCAAACCCGCATTAAGAATATTGATTCTCAAGATAATGACATTCTTGCGGCTTATTCCGGGCTTGAAATTACTTTATTGCAAATACAGCAGAAAGGCACGGTACATACTGCGCGACCTTTACTTGAAGTCTTTACTTCAAATGCAAAAGAATGAAGTCAACAACTCCGAAATATAATTAGAGCTCTGCTAAAAGAACTTGAAAAAAAAAACGCAGTTGTAAAGAAGATCGCTGGATTTCCCAGGTGGATTTGTTAGAAACTCAAGCAAACGTTAAGCTGTGATACAATAAAAAAGATTTGCGCTGAAAGCGACGTAAAGGAATGAAGCGCTTACGCCAAGAATAGCACTAATGGCTAGAGCTAGTGAATGAATAACTGAATTGAGTTCAGGGATAGGCGACTCTACGTGCGCGCGGTCGTTCATCTCACAGTTACTTTATCGAACATCGAGCGAAGACATCGATACGACCACCGGAACGACCTTTTACCTTGCCGGAGCGTCCAATATTCGTGATACCGGAGGTCGCCGTGATAAGCGATGCGTCAAAGATACGCCGGGTACACATTCACGCGTAGGTCTTACATCCTACGTTTGCCTTCGGCAAACAACAACATCGATCTTTTACCATTAATTTTCCGACCATAGCGTCGAGGGGTTCGCGTGGACATTTCGAGTGGCCGACATTTGTATCTGATAATGATTCACGACATCGACGATAACGATGGAAAAATGGCCATTGGCGCCGCCAATTTTTTTTTTCTCTTTGGTCCCGCGATCTTGCAATCGAGAAACCCGGGCTGAAGGACAACGGACGTGCGTCGGACGGATACGGTGATTCGATAACCGAGCATGTGAAGCGTACTGCTGTATGTATAGACATGTGGAAGTTACGCTGACATGAGTCCTCGTAACTGCATTCCGTAAATTCTACGGGCAAGTGTCAGCTCGCGGAGTATCCGCTGTGGGAAATATCCAAGGTGTCCAATACGCGCTCTTTCCGGCTGTTACATCGAATCGCAAATTTTCCCGGGAAATCCGCGGGGCGAGCGGAGATGCACTTGGGGAGACGCGTGCGATCACGCGGAAAAATCGGGTATTTAAATCTATTCTGTAAATCAGATCGGCAGGATTTGCTTGTCTATGGAACGATTTGTCAGCTCAGCGAGAGAAATCTCTTATCCTGCGTAAATAGGAGAGACACATGAGAGCGATATCGGAGCCTCTATTCCTCTCACCTTCGGTTGCACGTGAGATTTTACGAAATCCGTGTCACCATTACTAGATCTACATGGCATGAGAACAAGATACGTTCGTTGTGTCACGTTCTCTCATCCCCGGAAATACGGAGGGATCAAGTAAAGCGTTTCACGATTCTCAAAACGGGTCAGAAGTTTCTTCAGAAACAACCTCGCTACTTCAACCACGGCCTTCTTCAGCCCCAACTTTCTGTGAGCTTAGCTTTCCTCGCTTCTAAACTAAGAGATAAAAACTTCACTTCGTAAAACACTTATCTTAATTATAGCTTAACCTTTCTTAGAATAATATACTGCACTCTGTGATATTAAATTATGATTAACGTCACTCAATCATTTCCTGAGTGAATTAATACTTAAATATTTTCCCCGAAAGTTGTAACTCTTCTGGGCAAAGTTAACCGGATTAACTTTGCGGAGTGCCATACAATAAATCTTGTTAAAAGATTTATTTGCTAAGTGCAGATCGGATCCCATTGATACTTTACTCTGCGAGCGTCGATGTCGCTGATAGTTGATATATTTCTTCTTTCTTATTCCGCAGTTACCGTTGAGAGAGACGTTACTAAATACTGTTTTAAATAGCGTAGCAAGCTATACACCGACTAAATGTTGCGCGTCTAATCGTTAAAAATCATGCAACTCCGATTGCAACGTTGAGATCAGATGCTTCGAAAAATAATTACATGACAGTGTCATTGCAAGTTCATAATTGACTCCGCTGCGGTGTACGATACAACAATTACATACTACAGCTATTGAAAAATGAGATTTAGACCGTCACATGCAATCGTCAGTTTTTCCAAATTAAATCTCTGCGAATCACTGGAAGGACGGAAGGACGTCGGGCCGTTTGGTCGACCCGGGCGCGAGGAACACCACTTGCGGAACTCGACGGCACTGAACGCACTCCCTCGCGTCTTGGGTCCGCAACCCCTACTGTCGCCGCCGCCACCACCGCTGCCGCCGCCGCCGCCGCCGCCGCCGTCGCGTCCCGCGAATCTTCACAGCCCGGCGCGTAGCGCAGCAGCCCCCGCGAGACAGTAGCAAGTTGCTCGCAGTGACATGGCGACCCGACGACTGGCGCCGCGTCGACGAGTTCGTCGGTCCCCACGTCCACCTCCGTTTCTTCCTCCCCCGTCTCCTTCCATTTATCGCGTCTTCCACCGTCTCCTTCTCTTCCGCTATCATCCCTTCCCCCACGTCCGCCTCCTCCTCCGCCTCACCTTCATTTATCTATTTGTTCCTCCATGTATGTACGTATACGCGTACAGGGTCCGAGTGCCCTCGCGCGGTACCGTGACGTGTGTTGGCCGTTAACGCCGTGCCCGGCATATCGATGCGCGACCCTTCGCCGCGATTCGGCGGGGCCGGCGACGCCGGCGTCGGTACGGTGACCCGTATTCTCTCCGGCGACGCGGCGCTCCTTCAATCTCCATCGTTGTCCCGGCGACACCCTCCTCCCTCTTCTCCCCATCCGCATCCCCCGTTCAAATTTCGGCACCCGAACGCTGGAGAACGGGGGAGATTAGGGCGCGACTGTGCGTATCGGGCCGGCGAATTAGCACAGCTCGAACGTTAATCAGATTCTCTCACCGCCATCGGCGACGTCCTCGTGAAACGCAAATAGCTGGAGAATTAACCCGGATTTTTACGCGAGATAACACGCGATAAACTCCCACTCCGCGGGATATCGTGTGCAGGGGGATACGTGACAATCGCTGCCAAACCCGGAAAAGTATATCCGTCTTTTTTTTTTTATGAACTCGAAGTAATTCTACGAACGAAAATTTTATGACAGATCCGACAGAGCTGTTTAATGTAGCGAATTAAACGGCATTGTTAAAGTCAGCTTCAAAGGTTTGAATAAATAAGAGAACGCTTATTCCCCTCGGTTTAATTGAAATGAATATTACTTTGACAGAATTTCAATTTGAAACGTTTCACATTAAATACTACGAAATTGTACGTATATTATGAATGTTACATCCTATTATATTTTCATTTGAAAAGGCAATGACCGTAAACTTTCATCGAATCGTCCCTATTTCTTTTTATGTTGAAAATATACTTTACAATCTTGTTGCACAAAAAAGGACATATGTTACAAATCCTTAGACATATCCTTCAAATTCTTTAATTAAAACTCAACCTTTGTATTGACAATAATTAGAACAGTTGTTTTCGGTTTCATGCGTTCACAAAAGCGTATAAATAATCTGATATAATTAATAATCCCAATTTATATCTCATCCTTAATAATAAATATGTTTTCGAGTAACTAATTACTTATTAAGAGACACGATTTATATCGTTACGGAAAATATATTTAATGGAAGTAATATCGTAATTGTCGATCTCTTTTTATCTTGTATACAATAATAAAACATAAAGTTGCGCATAATAAAAATTATGATATCGTAATTTTTCCTCGCGATCGCTTGTCGTGATTTTTATCAGTCCTGCGTGTCGTTATTTGCTGCTTTATGGAGAAGAGCAAATTGGGTTACGTGTAACGTATGGCAAGACGCCAAAATACTCTGTATGCTGCACAAAGAGAACACTTCCCTCCGTCGCGTATCCCACATGTGAGAGAAAAGACATTTTTGTATTAATTCGCAAAATTGACTCGAAAATTTGCATAAATATTGAACGAACGAATTTCCTTGATCAGTCGGATATAGGAGGGATAAACGTGACGGGCATAAAATTGCGACGCTCCGCGCGATGTCTGTTTTCTCTCACACGATTTAAAACCCGAGCTTGCCGGGACGCGTGCACCGCGTTTCCAATGTGTCGTTGGCGGTTTATCGACTCCCGATAAGCCTCCGGTTGGTTCGTCCAGCCGGCGGTTTCTTATCGACGATTAAAAAGACGGTAGGGTTTCATCCCCGCGCGACGACGACGCGATAACGGATCAACGCAGATCAGCCGCGAGACCACCGCCGGTGCGTTTGACAAGTCGCTGACAGATGCGCGCGCCGTATAATTTTAAATGCGGCGAAAGAATCGAGAGAGAGAGCGACAGAGATAAGCGGGCATTATGGTTATCACATCATGTCGACCGACTGGCGTTATAAAAAAAAAGGGAGGGGGAGAGGGGAGATTATTAAAGTTGCACGACTCACACGGCGCTATAAATAATAGAAATAGATAGAGCGAGATTATCGATTGCACGAACGTACGTAGACGTGCTTTCTATGTAGGGGTAGCTGCACGAGAGCGAGGGGATCGTTAAGTATACAGAACGTTCTTGAAAGTTAGCGATATATTTTTAGAGCCTAAGATCTATTTTTAAAACGTCGAAAAAAGTTCGTGGAAACGTACCTATACCCGCGGACGACTTACCTTCGAGTTATAAACAGCCCTTTGTACGTCGGGACGTGAAAAGGCCGGGGGAAACAGCCAGAATTGCATTCGGCTATATACCTACTCTATTTTCACAAAGAGAGTCTTTAAACTGTGCCAATCATTAAAGCGAGAGCCTTTTTAGATCAAAGGGGCGAAGGTAGAAGAAATTTTGATGATTACAATGGCGGCCGCTCATTAAAATGGCGGGGATCATGCGATCTTTTGTAGGCGTGTCCTGCGCTTTTTGCATGCAACTTTGATCAATTTTTTTTCCGTCGGCCTCTTCTATCGAGTTTTTTGATAGCGCAGAGCGTTTCACAATTTCGGACGGAGAATCTTATTCTTTCAATGGAAGAGATCTCAAAACGTGTGGTAAATGGACTCGATCGTTTTCCGATGCTGGTGCGGTCGTATTTGTCGGTGAATTCTTTTAATATGCATTACTCACGTCGACACATGTATAGCTCCATGTTTTTTATTGTTATCTAATTTTTGAAACGCAATAGCTACATAACTAATAATAGATCTCTAGTCATCATACTTACGTCACGTAGTTATGAAATGTTTCAAAAGACAATTATTGTATTAAATTTCCGCAGCGACATCGAAACACTTTTAACTTAACAACGGAGAAGACGATGTTTCGTAAACATGCGAAGCCTACGTGTAATATGTTTTTATCGTGGCCAGTGTTCGCGAAATATCCGGCAAGTAATCCGTCAACATGTACAGGAAGAATATATATAATTTCGTTAAATATTATTAATTTCTTAAATTTCAGGTTCGCGTAATACTAAATTGCAAGAACGTTCCTCAATAAAAAAAAAGAATAAAATGATTAAAGATTATTATATGTTTCATTATTTAATGAGATTATTGTACAAATTTGCTGTAGATATCATAAAAAGTACACGTAATACTATCAACAGTTGATTTCCAGGAAAATGACGATATCCTGCCGAGAGATCTAACCGATTACCACGAAAATACTGATAGGGTTAATAAATTTATGCGAATTTTTTCCACGAAAATGAAGAGGCGATACTTACATTTTACGCAGTAATTTTATGTTAAAAAAGAGTGGCGCGTGTAAAAAATGTAAAATTAACGCGACAAACATTTTCTATTTGGGAAACGGAGTAATATTTCCTCGACGAAGTAGAATTAACAGACGTCATGTTTGCTATTTGGAATATTTAGGGGTTTCTATTCCGCGAACTTCCCAAATTCCGTCCCTCTATCCTCTGTGAACGAATTTCGAACATTACTCACGTACGAAAAGTACGCGGCAAACCCAAATGTGTGTCGTTGATTACGTAAATTGAAACCCGTATACGATTATACGGAGATAAGTGCGAAAAGAGGACGTATCTCGAGCGCGCATGGCCGGTTTACGGCGATAACAGCGCTGACCAATGTAGTTTCGCGGATAATGCGCGTAAAAATAGACGCGGAAAGCCTCGTACGACTTGGAAACTATTAGTAATTTATGTCGCAATTCTCTCTCCTTCTTTGTATTCCGCGGCATGTCGTTATAGTTACGTTGCGCAACACACAGGAACATCGTCCTTCGTCAATTAAACCGTTTTTACTTTGGAAACGATGCAAATGCTAAAATCTAACTTGTTCAACTCGTAACACGTTATTTGCGAACGGAACGCGGTCGAATGTCTCTCAGATTGAAAAATATGGTGCGATGGAGGATCGCTGGAACGGAGCGACTTTGTGGGAAAGACAAGAGGGTAACAAAGGTATCCTTTATACACGTCTATCTTAATCACGCTGACAAATGAAAAACATACGCGGGACTTTCTTCTACAAAGAAAGAGGCAGCGGCAGTGTCCTTATGACGTACAGTCGTAGCAACGTAGTTTTGCAAGCTTTGCACAATATATGTATATTGTTGCGCTACACTGTATAGTATTTTCGTATTATTTCCGAGGCTGAGAAAAAGCGGGATATAGGTGGAAAAGTATGTTTTTACGTAGGGGCAGATACAACCGTGGCGGTTTTCCTTTTTGCGTATAAAGATGATTAGTATGCATGCATATATACATGTATACATTAAACAAACTCGAGAAAACTCAGCGTGGCACGCGTTTACGTGTATTACACACGTTTTCATTTCGATGCAGAAACCGAAGTCGGGTCGGTTTCAACATTATCGCGAAAATTGCAATTCTGTTTCCCTCCGGCGGCAGACGGTGATAAAAAAAGGAGAATAGTATTATCGAGAATTAACTTTAATGCTTTTTTTCGTAGAATTGACGTCAATGTAAAGTAAAATACAAGAGAAAAAACAAAAATTTAGAGCAAATGTACAATGAGTTTTCGTACAATTTTCTATAGTAAAATAATAAATATAAAATAAGAAGTTTATTTTTTTTAATAATTCATTAAAAAGATTTGATTGTCAATTGTTGATGGAAAATATTTTAGCTTTAAGCCGTAAGCTGTGACCACGCACAGTCGAATGTGAGGAGAATAATCGACTGTGCGTGGTTACAGTTTACGACTTAGAGCTAAAAGATTTCTTAAAGCTACGTTGTAGATCAGCACTAATTGATTATTATCTATCAAATTGAGTATTATTCTTAAAACCTGCAGCTTCAATCTTTTAATATTTATTGACGATTACTTATCGTTTACTGTAAACCACTATCGAGTTATCCATGGAATGATATCATACATCGTACACGTTGTATATATATCACGCTCGCGCGTAAAGCCTATATTTATAGCCTCATGATGAGCGCGACAAATTCTGATGTATAAATATTTTCCTTCGCCGTCAAACCATCTATCGGCCGAAAGGGTTAACGACCCGGAGTCAATGAAGCTGCTGAAGTTAACGAAGGGCATATTAACTCGCGTGTCAAAGCATCGGGATTCTCAGGGTGTCTTCCGACGCGACGGTCAGAACGGCGCGTCGCCGCTACCGACGAAAGTCTTGTTATGCATCGACAAAATCGATATACTCCTGCTTTCGAATGCGGGCCACCAGCGCGGTGACGTAATTGAACGATATACTCGCGGACGGGGGGGGTCATCGAAAACGCCCGAGTTCTTCCGCGATACCATAATGCCGTCGCGTCGGCTCAACACCCGACACCGACTCTCCACCTGGCTGACCGTATAATATACCGTTTTTCCTCGCGGATTTTTTTTCCCCCTCGCACCCTGCCCGCCTCCCTTTCGCCGCCGCGCCTCATCTCTCTTCCCTTATGTGCTCCATATTTCCGCCTCGCCCCGGTGCCCCTACGTTCGATCGAGATGCCGCGGTCGAGCTTCCACTCGGTCGAGCGTGATCGAGATTGATCGGCTTGACACAAAAGAGCGACAACGGACACTCGGCCCAGAGTCCAATAGCAAAAGGGTTAATTATAAAGAGCGAGGCACCGAAATCCGATATCGCGGTGCCACGATATCGCGCTGTTGTCGTTGTCGCTGCCATAATTCCTCTCGGATTAATATCAGTAATGGAGTTGCCTCTCTCTCTCTAGATCAGTCTGTTTTGCAACTAATACTTTATGGACACGGGCTGACGTGATTCTCGCGAGGTATTCCACGAAGATTCTCATCGAAACATAATAATAATCCTCGTCGAATTTTAGAGTTATTTAAATGAAAAACAAGTGAAAAATTAAAAAATTGCCCCGCAACGCAATAATGTCACAAAGCGTGTACAGGGATTTATTTTAGATTTTTTTTTCTTTCGCTTCAATGTCTTTACTATGCTTTACTTTGTAACAAAGTGTTTTCTTGGAGTAGACTAAGAAATATTTCTCTAGATAATAATACAACGAATCGATGTCTCAGGGTAACATTTCCGAAGATGTCGAGTCTATCGATTGACGAATATTGACGGAATTTCGATGAGTTGAGGTTTTTTTTTTTTCAGTGATTCCACGATTTTCCGCGATGTCCTTGCACGAATTATCAGAAATATGTAATAAGCGCACGAACGCGAGAGAAATTCTTGGCATTATAATTAATTGTGACGCCAGGAGGAACCTTTTACGGCGAAACATACCTGCTTTCGGTAGTTTACGCGTCTTTGCAGGCAGGGTTAATCTCATTATCCCGCAGGGAAACGAAGTGGATCATAAAGAAGGCGGTGTCTCGCTTGAACGCTTCGTTGCCAGATAAGGCAATTAAATTTTGAACGATTCAGATACGACACGATCTCACGTGTATGACACAATGGTCGAAAATAGTATTAAAATTTGCGGGGACATAGACGGAAATATCTTGTCGCCGCGATTTCGCAACGTGATATCCTAATTGTAATACATCCGCAATTGAATAAACATGAGTCGTAAAACGTTATTGTAAATTATAACTAATTACATCAACCGCAGTAACGAATCGTGTCGCTATTGAATATTCATCGGTGCTTAATAACAAAATTTGTTAACGATATTTCTTTTCGTTCGATATCTCGCCGTTCATTACATGGAACGCTTTTCCGATACTCGAAAATTGCTGTTTGACTTGGGATACCTCTTTTCCCGGAATATAGCATCGTCTACAGTTTTTCTCTCTTCTTCGTTAACTGCTTTTTTTTTTACTTGGATGAAAAGTCGAAGATTTTATGCGGCATGTTGAATGTAACAGTCAAAAGTGCTCAGTTACATCACGAAAACGTTCTGATGAGAAATTAATTCAGACACGCTCCGGTCGTTATGAGGAGCTAATTAACGTGCTTGTAGCTGGCATATTAAAAATCGATCGAAGACGTGAACGGGCGAGCGCCGCGCGCATTCGCGTCGGGCCCTGCACGATAACGCGACAGTCTTTGCACGTTAACTTTGCAAAACTTTGATCAAAAATAATGGGGTGGATCCCGAGGGAAGAGACCATCTATCGTTTCGACGTATCTTTACAGCACACCATATCTGGCACGTGCTCGGCCGCGTGCAGTCGAACGATATGCCAAGAATAATCCGCACGATGCCACGTCGCGCATCGTTCTCTTCTCTCTCTCTCTTTCTCCAAGATATAGAACTCCTTCGAATTATTTTCAACCGGCCGCTCGTAAATCGTACAGCATTATGACCGCGTACTCGTAACCGTTTAATGCACGTTGTATCGCAGATTTACGTCCGCGTCGTCGTCAGGGAGATTAAAGAGCCTCCGCATCCGCCTCGGATTTTGCATATTGCAATCCACGCGCTCGCTGCCGATTATCGCAGTCGGCTTTATCGCGCACTAATGGCATTCGCACGATCGGTTGACTTTCGCTCAATTAAGAAGCACGGTTAATGTCCCATTCGATACTGATCAATCGAGATTACGAAACTAATTAAGTTTTAAAGTCATCACCCGCTCGAACGCTCGCTAATTAAAAGTTTCCACCGAATTCCTTTCGGGACATGATTTAGCGAACGTATTATCACACGAATGTTTGATGATTTCGTTCTGGGAATAAAAAACAGACGACTCGTCGGTCGAACAATGTTCTGAAAATGTATGTACGACGTATTGTTTAATTTTTTAGTAAAATAATAAAATGTACACTCGCATGTATTGATATAATAACGAAAACTCTGTATTGAATTTCTAAGCAAACTTCACTCATTAAGAATTATACATACACGCTTGTATTATGAGAAAAAATAAATTGGAAGAACTCTTTATCTAACCGATAATATTGTGCGCGGAACGTACTCTTGAACGTACGTCATTCGAATATTCTGCAAACTTTTATTCCCATCATATTGATTATGCCTTTAAGTGCATACGCAAGTAATTAAATGAAGTAATCAAGGCGAAGGGAATTAAAAAATCTGACGAAAGTGTTTTGTTAATATGGATGAGAAAATTTCATTTCACCGTTATGGTACAGCTAATATTATCTTCTTCTTAATCATAAACTTGGAACGTAACTAAGAAGAGCGCGATAAAAAAATGTTGTAAAAGAAGCATCGTTTTAATGGTTGTGTTTTAAGGACGAGAATAAAGCACAATAAAAGTTGCAATATAAGTTTGACATTCTCGAACTAAACAATAATTTCCATGTTTAACGTAACTTTAATGATTAACAATTCATTAGCGATTTGCAATTCCGGGGCGGAAGGCTCAGAGCCTTGTCTCGTCTGTGCGATTAAATAATTAAGCGGAAGCGGACTTGTGTATCGTACGCGGGGGGATCGAAACCCTCTTCCTCATCAATCAATATCAGCGAGCGACAGCGGTGGTCGCGGTAAACCCAACTGCAAGGACCGTGATTGTTCGGCTTTATATCGGATTGATTGGTTCACTTGTGGCTTCGTGCTGTCTTTAATGCCCTAATCTCGGAACCATTAAACTCCCAAGTTGCAGCAGTATCTGTTCCGAATACGAGGCAACTCAAGGTGAAGCACACAAAATTGATTTCGCTGAGACTATTATACGATACACACGCTTCCGCGAGTCCATGCCGTACAGTCTGCTGTATCAAGCAAGCCCAGTTCTTGGGAATAAGACTGAAAGTTTCAACTTCTTATTCTCCGAAGTTTTTCCTCGCCGTAAGCTCTTTTCTACTCTTGAATAATTCGCAGATAAGGTTTATTAGAGCAACAACTTATTTTCCCCTTGATCCTACAAATTATCCTTTTTTTTTATGTTTGGGAATAATAATATAAATCTAATTCGTGCCTATTTTTTATACTTAACACAATATGCATAATTTCTCTATATATCGTTCTTCGAGAGAGAAAAAGTATCGCTTTTTAATTTATATTGTATAATTATTCACATTTATCTTAATTACGCGCCGTATTGTTATCAGTTATAGATATTATTGTTATAAATTATTTCTATTGATTATTCGAGGATAATTGAGATTGACCAAAGCCAAAGATAAAAATAAGCAATTTCCTTTGTGATATTCATAGGTATGTTAACGGTCGCAGTCAAAAGACGCCTACGAGCATGCAGAAAAGGTCTGCTATCTAAGAAAATTGATTATTCAACTTTCACTCACCTCGCGGTCCATGGTAGCACCTTGTTGCCCTCCAAACTGATACTTCGCAGCTCGTACTTGGTCCTGTATCGCATCGGCGAAGCGGGCACCTGGTTCGCATGAGAGACGTTCTTCAGGCTCTTCGTAGTCGGGCCGGACAGCGCGTGCCTTCGCATGGACGTGCCTTCCCTCGCCGATTGATTGATCGTCCGTCGTAGAGAACTCATTTTCGATATCACTCTGTCACGTCGATGTTGCTCACGAACCGACTACACGACCGTTCCCCATGTTTTTCGATCGTCGAACGAAAACAGATCGCCGGAGCGACGCTTAACGCCTCGGCTCGCGTGTCCGAGGATGATCTTTACGTTCGCGGCCGGCGAGAATTTTCCACCGAGCAGTCGTGCGTCCCGAGTGCGGTCAGCTCTTTCCTAACGAGAAGACTCCCCATTCAGCCGGCGTAATCTCCTCCCACGAGGAAGTTTATCTTCACCAGATCCGGTTTCCCGCGAAGATGTTCGGCGACTCCACTCGGCCGAGGTGGCAGCATCCCAACTCGAGTTCCACGAAACAATTGTTTCTTTGTGCGTATTCCCGGATTATCCGTGCGTATCCTTTTCAATTACACGCGAGACTTTCCGCTTAAAGGGCTTCCTTTCCGCTCGATCGCATACAAACGGGCGATCTTTCCTCCTCTCTTTCGGAAGTGGCTCGCAGAATTCGTTGAAGGAGATCAGTCCGTTAATCGAATTCCTTCTATCCGTCACGGAGAAAGATGCCGTTCGTCCCGGTCACTCGTATCGCCGTACTCGCGTTTGATTTCTCCGCGGTATCTCGCCAAGAGCGGCGCCATCGTTCGTCTCGGCGGATTCTTCCGGTTCTCCCGGTGCAACCGTTCCGGTATCCTCGTCGAATCTACTTTCCGCGCCCTCCCGACTGATCGCAAGTGCACGACGGGCTTATCCCGTACGATCGTAACTGGCCGCGCCGCTTTTCAACCCCACCATCCATCAGCGTCGTTCGCCACCATAACCCGCGTTGTCCGTCGCCACTCTTTTGCTCACCATCTAGCCCCACCATCGCTCCTCGGCACCCCACGTAGACACGTCGTCATCCCTCGCCGTAGATGCTCTCTTCTCATGTGGATCCTCTCCTCTCCCTTCAGCCCTTCTCTCATCGCCGGTATCCTCCTCTTCGCGCGCGAACGCGCGGCTATTAAACTATCGCTCGCGCCTCGCCGCGTCAATTAACAGCCGTCGTGGATGGAGTGGATGCTGCGAAAGCTGTCACTCCGCGTGATTATAGTCGCTGTAAGAGACGAAATCTTCCATGCGTTGCACTTGGTTTTTTTTTATTAGGAAATACTGTATATCTGACGATTAAAATCGTACCATTAGAATTGTTAGGTTTAGTACGATTTCCTTCGTATACCGCACTCTTTTCTTTCACGGTTTTTCTTTCACATTAGTAGAAATAAAAGATAAAGGGTCACCTTGTTGCAATTATTAGATCTAAAAAAGAATAATCTTGTTGCACTTTGTCGATGAATATTACGTTTCTGTCGAAATTATTCGTGATTACTTCATTAATACGTCAGAATTTTTCGGTCAAAATTATTTAAACTAAAAGAAGATCCTTATTTTATATTCTTTTTTAACTCACGTAATCATCATTTTAAATGGGAGCAAATTCTCCATAGCGGCACGAGAAAATTGAGATTAACAGGTTTAGTCTCACAAAGTTATTCCCGGTCTGCAGTCATTTCGAAATGACGCCGGACTCGCGTAAACAACGCGACGCGAATCGCGATCGTAACTTGGGAGAAAATTATTCGCGAGCCCTTCCGTGTTTCGTTCGCGCAGCACGTAGCGTCTATGCGTCGCGAAGTTACCCGTGCGTGAACGATTGCCTACCCTTTAAACGAGTAATCGTGCACGAGCCCTTACTGCGCGTCAGTTATGCACGAGCTCACGCACCTGGGGATTCTCGTGGAGTCCGACGCAAGTTTGCGCCAAGAAGCAGTTTTTTTTTTATTTTTCGCTACTTATTCTTCCGTGAACATGCGGAATAATACATGTCTGTGTGTGTGTGTGTGTGTTACATTTAATTAAATCTTCATAGAAATACAAGGATATCTCGGAACTCGCGATCGTAATTTCGATAATTGATACGTTCAATTTGTAGTCGTTTCTCAGAAAAGATTACCGAACTAATCCAAATTCCATCGTTTCGCTGCGACCTTGTAACACTCGTAAAATGTCTTGCTAATTAAACTGCGTGTTGATTGTAAATGAATTTTAATTGTCGTTACGCGAAAATAGATTCGCTATTTGTGTGATCGTCGCTGCACTGATGGTAGCAATTAATTGAAACTTCCTATTTAAATATGCAAATATGTATATCACCGAGTTTAATTACTATTAAAATTTTTACGCGCTACAGCTTCGGCACGAGACAACGTTCGTATCACGATGCTATTGATCGTTAAACTTAGTTTTTGCACGCTTCACATGTATGCATTATAAAGATAATCGTTAGCCGCAGCCTGAGATTGCGATCTGCTTGAGCTTAACAAGCTTCTCTCAAAGTAATTCCGTAGAAATAAGGTATAATGAAAACTTTTCTTCCATCACACACAAGATCCAATGAAAAGCGTTATCCCCTGAAATCTCCAGGTAAACATTGATCGAATCGATCGGTACTCGTTAAAAAAAGAAATTGTTTAAGGTACTCCATGAATAATTTCGGTCATTAATCATGAGGAACTTTGAATGCAATTACACGTCGCTGCGAAACTCTCGTGTTGCGAGAGAGTTTCCGTGTATGGAATATACGTCGTATAACTTGTAATTAACATGCATGCGCGCTTTAAGCATCTATTCTATCCTTTTAAATAGTTCAAACGCGTCACCGGCGGTAAAACATCTCTCGCAGCGAGTATACACTCTTTGAATAAACGTAACTAGTTTGCGAGGTGACGGCGGACGATGGGACCCATTGTGTCGAATCTTAACAATAATCCAGATACAATGAGGCGATAATAGAAATCGCGCTCGCGTCAACATCAGCGCGCACGTTTCGCTCGCTTAAATTTTCGATAAATTAAACGACCTCAACCCTCAAACCCATTAACACGGGCGTATATTCACTCGTAGGGAAATGATGACATTTAACGCGTACGTCTCTCACGTCACGAGTCTCGCTTACCTTTAAGCGGCACGTGTACCACGAATACCCCGCGCCAACCCCTTTCGGAGTCATATTACTGTCGATGTAACGCGCGCGTTACATAGGTGCCGCATAGATGACGGCGTGCCATGGCAGGCACGTGCATTAACCGCGGCTACCCCGAGATCCGCGCGCTGGCGGTACGAGCGGAGGCTCGCGGACGCGCGCGCCAAGCTCCTCTGCGGGAGGAAAACGCGCGCCCTCGCTGGATCGGGAGCAAGCTCGGGAACGACCGTGGAAGACTGCTCGATTCACGGCCAAGATAATCCCGCGAAGGGTTCGCGGGCGCGCGAGAAAAACGCATGCGTCGATCCGCCCCGCATGGTCGAAGAAGGAACGTACGTACGTACTCGGCACTCGGACGGACGAACTTGTTTTCGGATAAACAAGCGCGTATATCTCGAGATAGAACGGGAGCGAGCGAGAGCGAGCGAGCGAGCGGCGCGCCTTTCCGCGTCTTTTTCCACTGGGGAGATCGATCAAGGAGGACATCGCGAAGCAATTATAGGGACCTCCTCTCATATGGTCTGTCTCCGCTCCTCTTCTCCCTCTTCTCTTCTTCCTCCTCCTCCTCCTCCTCCTCCTCCTCCTCCTCCTCCTCCTCTTTCCTCCTGTCTCCTTCTGTCTCGCTTTTTAATGCGACCTCAGGATCATTCGCACGAAGCTGCCGTCGATCTTAATGAATCCACCGCGTTCCGCTTTGCGGAATTCTTTCCCCGGCCCGTAATTAATTTAGACGTCTTCCCGATTGTCTTCGGGCGAGCACAACCCGGATGAATTCTCGACAATCTGATTATCATGAGATGCTGCGCCTTGCATCGGTATCTTCCTAAATGCTATTTCTTACCTTTCACTTTTCTCGCGCGATATTCTTCTCTTTGAAATGATGAATATATTATTGGATAGTATCCGTTATTTTGCGCGAGCGTGTTTGAAAAATGTATTTAATAGGTTTACACTGAAAAAAAAATCTGATTAAAAACGGACGAATTAGAAAATCTTGTAGGATTGATCAAATATTCTGGTTATTATAAGTTATGAAAGTACTGAACTCTATTATAATAATCAGAATTCCTATTGTTTTAAACAGAATTTTTGTTTCAGTATAATTTTAACTGAAATCTATACGCATTCCACTTTTATATTGCATTTTACACATTTGTTAAAATTGAAGTTTAGATTTAGAAGTTTTGTGGATTTCTAGCCAGGTGTGTTCACTTAATATTGCTCAAGTAAAACCATCACGTATGTCGGAAGAAAGTACTCGTCTGAGATTGGAACGGAAATCCCTTTCGCAAACAAGACGACACTCTGTACAGACAGCTAGATTTCTCCGGCAAAGTCATTTAGTTTATACGACAATAAAAATAAAACAGTACAAACCTGTTTTTAGTAATCAATTTTATTAATAGCCATGCTCTCCGAACTCGCTCAAAGATCGTATTACACTTTCCATTTATTCGCGCGGGCCTGATCACCGTTGAAGTTGCGCTGTTTTATCATAACTTCGACAACACACGTCAAGCCACGTAAATTAATCTTCCGCAGAGTAATATGAAGCGACGAGGGTTACATGATTTACAGCGCACTCAAACATGCGATCTGTGAGCTGTCAGTATTTATTAGGAGTTATAATTTAGGAATTTAGACTTGTATATCCACCGCTTATCGATCAATGACAACGAATAAATCATTGCTCGCCGTCTTACCGGGCGATTTCCTCTGTTCTTCTCCTTCTTCAGTCTGATCCCCCGTTTCATTATGCATCATTCTCAGTAGCACTCACTTCACTCGCGCTTACGCGAGCTCTCGGCCAAAATGTTATGCACATGCACATCCGAGTCGAGAAAATCGAACGAGCCAAATGTAAATCGCATTCGTTACAAAATTCGATATAAAAATATATATATGTAGATAAGGCATCTAGGAATTATCGGTTACGTTAATTTCTAACAATATAGCGCGCTATTCCACCGGATAAAAGCTCTCAACGCGTCGCTCTAATACTCCCATTTCACGTTAACCGTACTTCCGTAAGTTAAATACAAGCGTTTCATTAATTTCTCTTATCTCAGGCATCTTCTCGCTCTCCCTCGACATCGAATCCTGCTCGCGACGGCGATTTTTCGTTCGAAGAAACGTCTTGAAAACCTCGATGCACCCGACGTCGAGAGATAAAAACTTTGACGCTGATAACACTAGTTATATAATTTCTCGATATGATTTATTATCCGCGCTTAATATTCTTTTCATGCGCACTTTATGTTTTATTCAACGATCTACATGTGCGCGCTTAACATCGGTCACGGTATTCCTTCCGACGTTCAAAATATGCATAACTTTATTATCGATTTTGATTTAACAATTACATGTATAAAGAAAGCGTCCGTAATGCGTTTTCTACGCTCTACAAAATTCGTAGAAAATCACGCGCTTAATGTAATATCATGTATTATAACATCGATTTTTCTTAGACAGATTTATTTCGTCGCAAACAATTTTCCATTGGATGCGAAGAACGAGCTCTTTGCTGGCGCGTCGATCGCATTAAATTGTGTACGAATAGGAAGTAATATCAATCGTTTTGCCACTATTACCGTTAACATTGCATTACAATCAAACGTTATAACGTATAAATTATAACACAGTGTACAGTTAACTGTCGGTATACGGCGATCGTATAAAAGAAAAAATACGGATAGTTTCTATCGAGAATTTTGAATATCCTAAAAGACTAAGGAATAGGGTACTGTTTTACATAATGTTTACATTGCGACTTGCGATATTTCATATTATTGCATTAAACATTCGCGCAAATATCCCTCTAGAGATTAGTTCGAAGTTTAACGTTATTCCAATCTGCCTCGCTTGCAATTGGAGTCTGATAATTTTAATAAACATACGCAAGCAAAGCGAAGGATAATATCATTGGTGGCAATGCTTTGAAGATGATGATTGCCAAGGCGAACAAGGAAATTCTAAAGCGATGTACGTACAGTCGCGAGAACCATAATCGCATTGTGATATATTAATGGAATCTGCAAGTTTCAAATTCTCTTTCTCTCTCTCTCTCTCTCTCTCTCTCTCTCTCCCCTCTTGCAGATCGGAGATTCGGAGGACTGCATAAGCTTCTAATGACTGCACAAGGATAGCGCGGAGAGAGATACGCATAGTTAAAAAATTACGTGTGAATATACATTAGGCATAAAAGTACGTAATTACAAATGTATCTATCTATACGCGCGAATGTACCGTGTCGGTCGATACGTATCTCGGCCGAGCCCAGGTACTCCGACGAAAATACATTAAATCGGAAGGGTTGCTTGAGAGGAGAGGAAAAGAGAAATGGCGGAGGAGAGGAGCGAGGAGACGGGGTTAGGTAAATGTTTTCGAAGAGGGAGTTCTAGCTATCGTTTGAAGCGTATAACCCAGCACCGTGTGTTTCGTTACCTACTTAAGTAGACTATTATCGCAGTTGTACCGCAAAACGGGGGTGATTTAGTTTGTGAGAGCTACGTGTTGTCCCCTGCGATCTCTCCGGAAGAGATCTCCTGACCTATCGAACGTTAGGAAGCTGAGGACAGACTGCGTCGCGCAGACAGTGTGTCCTCTCATACATGATTACGCTATATTATTTAATGTGTTTCCCATCCTGTAATTTTTTCCTGGAATTATTCCCTCTGACATGTTTGTCGATTAATCCATTGAAGCCCGTGAACCTTTCGAGTTAAGAGTCCTGGGTACTAACCACAGCCATCTTGAAACGTGACGTCAGAAGCGAGAAATTACACGAAAATTACTTTGCAATTACTGTCAAATAAAAAGATACTTGGATGAAAAAGATATTTGGTCGGCGCGGGCCCAGGAGGCTTGATTCTCTCGATATGTAACTTCGCCATGAAATACTTCTGACAATTCTATAGTTTACGTGCGAAAGTTGCGCACTTGAATACAGCCACCGATGTAAACAGTGACGACTAAAACAACTAGGCTTTAATGGCTTAATTTCTGCAAACTGTGTGTACAATTTTACGATGATACTCTCGCCAGAATCTGCAGACCCACTCGTGCCGAAATCGAGACCGGGAGAACTAACACGATCTACGTCCAGCGTTTCGAGTGACGTGTGAAGAGAGTGGCGGGCGAATTCCCCAAATTTCAGGATATCGTGATATACGAGATCACGACGTCGGAGCGACGGAGATGGATTCCCGAAATTGGGACAATTCTGCATTTGCGCGGTTGAGCGTGAGTCCTCGTGCTTGTGTCGGGCGCGAGGACGAAATCGGCAGTGAACGGCCATGAGCCATGAAGGAAGTAGGGCAGCGGTATAAACCGACGTAAGGACTGAAGAAAGAAATGGCGGGCTGGCCGCTACAAATAAAGTGCACTTTGCACCGACAATTGCGGAACATTATCCCGTCGCTATACCGCTATGTGTAGGTGTGTGCGTGTGTACATTGTGTGTACATGCCTCATTCTTGGCAAGATATCGATCATATAGGATCCGCGTTCCGAGTTGAGAGCAAAACAACGGCGGTATACACTTGTAATGCGCGAGTCACGCAGACACCGAAACGGTATCCATAAGAAAAATACGAGCGATGTTCGTATAAATCATAATCCATCGTGGCTCGCAATAGAATAAAAAAATATGAAAGTTGCGAGAGGTTAAAATGAAAACTCTGATTCTTCAACGAATCTCCTTCTAGTTCGCGGCGTTCTTTCGATTTTCTAATTTAAATAGCACACACATTGTTCAAACATTATTTAAAATTTAAAATCTATTAGAATTTCCATATTAAAATTTTAATTCTTTTTGTTAAAAAATTGTCAATTTTTCGAAGTATGTAATTGTTGTATTTGTTGATATAATTCTTATTTTCGCTATTATTATAGCGAATTTCGCTATAATAAAATTGAGGCGATTGAAATCAATCGGGTCGAAAATAACCGGTTTCATCTTATATTCATTGCTCATAAAATTAAAAGATGATCTCAAGGTTTGATTTTGTGCAGATGGTACGATATTGTGCCCCTACTATCGACATTCACTCCTAATAACTCTACTCAGACCTTCGTCGAGATCCAGGAATGTCATCTCCGCATTCGGATTCGAGGTAAAAACCGAGAATCTGCGATCTGTTTCGGAATTCGCTCAGATCTGCATCTCCGGCTCGGAATTGTTGTCATTGAACCAGTCCGAGGCCCTCTGACTTTCCGTTACGCGTACGCTGAGCTCCCTTTCGGTGTATCGACTCGATCTCGTGATGGCCGGGCCCCGTCTGTGCTCATCGAAGGAAGTGAGGACCTCCAACCTGTCGCCCCGCCTGATCGCCCTCGGGGTTGTTTCCACAGAACTGACGCCGTCGTCCGTTGCGGCCCACGGCGGCAGAATGCCGGAGGGCATGCCCCAGTGCTCAGTGAACTCCGAGCCCGATCTGGCCAGGCTGGGCTGGCTGAGCGATCTGACCAGCGAGTCCGCACCTTCGAAGGAGCTCAAGCTGGTCAGGTCGTCTCTGTCCATCCGGGCGAAATCGCGGACAGTTATCTCGGACATCGATCTCAGGTCGGCCTCGCTGCCAACTCCGGCACCGCGCGAACGAATAGAACCGCCCAGTCGACGCGGACGGCCGACAATCTGTCCGCTCATGGTCGTGGCAGACTGCGACGTCTGGAGATGATGGCTCTGGGTACCCAAGGTGCGCGCCGAGCTGCCCCCGTCACTCTCGTATTCGTACAAAGTGGGAAGGGAAGACCGTCTGGATCTGGTGTCCCATTCCGACGATTTTGACCGTTTGTACCTTTGGCCGTGGTTCTTGCCGTGGCTGGAGGACGAGGTGGAGCCGGTGTGCGCCGACGGCGGGCTCAGGATCCGGATGATCACGTCCCACTTGGCCGGAGGGAACAGGTTGACGTATCTCGCGTCCTTGCGTATCAGCTCGTAGTCCTCCTTAACCACCGCCTCGGTCAACAGGGTCCGCAGCGTGCTCTCCGTCGTGATGATTTCGCGCCACTTGACACGCTCCTCCTCCGTCAGCTCGGTAGCGTAACGCGGCTCCAGGACGCGTGCCAGCCTGGTGTACCAGTCGGCGTCGGAGTCGTCGAGGGAGCGACGCGTGGCGGGCGGCGGCCGACAGGGGATCTCGGCGCGCGTGGTGTAAGTCGGCTCGATGTTCACGTCCGGCTCGTCGTCCGCCAGATGATTCGTCGGCTCGTTCGTAATGGTCAGGTTGGAGGCCGAGCTAACGTCGGAGAAGTTCTCCCATTCCGGCGGCGGCGGCGGTAGGTCCTCCGTCGGATAGTTCCTGATGGTGACGTCCCACTTGAGATCCGGCGGCGGTTGCGACCTGGCGCGATACTCGGTGATCTGGCGACTATGACGCTCCACGTCCTCGATCGTCTTCTTCTCCGTGACGGTACGCAGGAACACGTCGTCCACCTCGTGGGTCGTGATCTCCGGACGGCGGGGCGCGACTACTTGCGGTTCAACCAGCGGTTCAGTCATTTCCTCGCGCAAGAGACGATGCTCGCGGTGCTGAACCGCAGTGTGAGTCGTCGTGGTGGACGTGGTAGGCACGATCGGCGGCGGCGGTGGCGGGGTAGGCGCTAGAATGCTCGCCACTCGGTACTTGGCGTGCGAAGCGTCCGTCACCTCGGTCAGCGAGCGGGTCTCGGTGAGTTCGGTGTTCAGCGAGGTCAGGGACCTGGGCCGACGGATCTCGTGGTGCAGCGGTTGCTCGGTTGTCGGCGACGGGAGTTTATCCTGGATCACGGTGGTCTCCCTCTCTGCTTGCTTGCGTAAAATTCTCGAGTAGACCGGTGGCGTCTGCTGCCGAGAGATGGTCGAAATGGATGACGGTGGTCCGTGAAGCTCGGGCACGTAAGAGAAGGTCGTCATTCGGTAGGGTGCGCTCTCCAGGGAGCGAGAAGTCTCCTCTCTCTCCAGAATGGTCGTCAGATTTCTCTCGAGGGCGATGCTCGCAACATCGGATTCCGACGGCAGCGGGCTCGGGGGTGGCGGTGCTCTCTTAACTCTCATCTGCACGTCGAACTTGGGCTCGATCGGGATGGCCACGGGGTGTCGCGGCACCATGATCCTCGAAGCGTTCGCGGCTGTCATCGAGGAAGTCTCCACCTCGGCGGCAACTGTCTCCGAATACAAGGAGCTCGACGTGCGCATCTCCACTTGGCGTTGAACTTCGTGATGGTCCACGAACGCTTTGTTGTCGTAGGATCCGGCGGAAGATACTGGCAACGAACGTTCCTCATCCACCTATAAAAAAGATGATCAAACAGATCGTAATATATCGTAGTTCTCTCTTTTTTCCTCTCTTGAAATTTGCAGTGTTTCGCGGAATAATAATATAAACTATAACATTACACTGTACACTCCTATGGGTTGCCGCTGTTCCAACTCAATATTCGGTTAATTTAATTAAAACAATTAGATAAAATTAGCGACATATTGAGTAAGTTTTACTCAATATAATTTATCTAATTTAACTTTCCTGTTAGTCGAAATTTTACCTTCCTTTTAGTCAAAATTAATGAAATATTGAGTAGGAGCAGTGGCGACCTATGAAATAGTTAAAAATGACTCAAATTGAGTATAACTTGACACTACGAGTTTAAATGTACATACATTATATAAACAATGCATAAATAATTTATTCAAACAAAATTCGATAATTTGTACAATTTGTACAATTCAAAGGAATTTTAATAATTTTTATAGCAGTTAAAGATTTACAATGAAAATATTTTACGACTTTTATACATACAATTTATTATTGAAAGGATTAATAAATAATGTTATGCTTTCATAGTTTTTGAATAAACTCTGTGCAATTATCCGTCTCGTTAGACAATTATCGGGACTCACCTCGGAGTGACTCTCGCTCGGATAATCGCTCGGCAATGTGTCCGAATGGTCGATTACCAGATTCGCCTCGCTACCGGAAGTAGACACGGCCGCGTGAAGAAGAGCGTGTGCACGCGGGATCTTGAGCCCCTCGAACATCGTGATATTGCTCAGGGAGGAGCCGGAGAGCTTCGTTATCTCGGAGCCGGTGGCGCTTTCGAACGGATGTCGATGGACCACGCGCACGTTTCGGCGTTTCAGGCACATGTAGGAGCAGCCGAGGCCGAGCAGGAGTAACGAGAGGAACAGGATGGCGCAGATGATAAGTAGGATCTGGAAGCCCTTGAGCGGCGGCTCGGTCACCGACGCAGGTGTCAGCGTGGCCATACTGCGGACGAAAATCAGATTAGAGCAGGGTACACGCGACCCCGGGCGAGGGAAGCAACATCGATATAGACGCTGCAGTTAGTAGCGCACGGGACAATATCTCGCACCATATCCGCGGGCGTAATCGGACTGTGAGAAACAAAGGCGTGGCATGTTCTGAATACAGAGCGTTATTTTTTTATTCAGTTCATCCAACACGGCGAGAAGGCAAACATGCAACACAGCAATGTTAAATGCATTCTTCGCGGATGTTTAAAAGATTAGTAGTGGAGAGAAAGAACTTGGGTGTAATTTATTTCATTCGATATTAATAATACATGTTACGTATTAAATGTAATATATTTAACTTTTCACGACGGTGATGATAGTTGTCAATATGTCACATGGCGTAATTGATGGTTTTCTTATCGGAAAGGATAGTCTATTATTTCGAGAATGTTGATTTTAAATGGATTACTTTATAATTATTTTAAATACATACATTATATACCTCAATGTTTATTACAGCATCTATTTCAATAAAATTTATTTATTTAAATCGTTAAATTAATTAATCAATATATAAATTTATGCATAATTTGATAATGCATAAACTAATTTCAGTATTTTTTCAGTGTTTATTAGAATAAGGAAATATTCTAACAAATTTTTAATTGATTCCGTCAGATTTTGCATGAGAAATTATATATCTAGTATCTAATATATTTTCTCATCATAAGAATTTCAACAAAGGATTCTTACATGCTCTCTGGCGGCTTAGGAGGTGCCGGTGCTACGGGTGGTGGATATCTACAAACTATAGTGATAACCTCGTCTCCGTCCATTTCTAATCCGGGATGAAAGCGAACAACCACATTATTGGTGAACACGCGCAGAGGATCTTGCTTTGTACCGCATCCTGTAATATAGATCATTTTCGTGCGATAAGAAGATAAAACCGTAAAAATAAAAGAGAGTGCTTTAAAGTAATAAATAAAATAATTACACAGTTATCTGTAGAAATAGAGTAATTAAGAACCACTCTAAAAAATTGAATCAATTTCAAATTCGATTATCATCTTATTGATTTCAATTGAAAAATTATATTAATTACGTTACGCTCTGTAAAATTATTTAATACAAATTGAATTTAAAATGACCATGCATACTTATAACACTATTCTATTTTTTTTTAACTGAACAATAATATATACTCAAGAATGATGAATTTTTTTACAAGTCTGTAAAACAATATTGTGCTGCGAGTTTAAATGACGTATTTAATACATACCTTTCAGAGGTAGTTCCAATTTGGCGGTCGTCGCACCCCGTCCTTTGAATATGCAGGCACTGTTGCGATCGAAGTCGGCATAGGCCACTCCGTAAAACGGTTCCTCAAACTTGAGCTCGACTTCCATGCTACCTTGGCCGCAGTTCAGATAGGCTTTCGTTCGATTCAGAAATATAATTGGCGAGATGTCGTCCAGCTTGGTGACCTTGCCGTCGAGGACTGTGCTCGGCGGTAGTCCCGGCTGATACTCGATGCTGTTGCCTTGCGACGCATAGTTGCTCTGGGACAAGGCAATTGGAATTGCCGACCAGAGCAAGAGTATCAATTTTGGCAGCATCTACGATGAAAGAACATTTGAAAATGATTTTTCAAAAGATTGACTGGCTTGACTGAAAAATATCGAATATAATATGAAAAGAGTCGTTATGATAATATTATTAAATAATAATGATGCGAGAGATCAAATACCTAATTGCAGATACTTTAATTAAATGATAAAAAAATGTTACATATTAAAAGATGTAGCGACAAAATTAATGAGTTCGCGCTTTCGTTCTCTTAAAATATTTCTTTGTGTAAAACACAATGACATTATATGTATATGTATTGCAATGTGATGCATTGCCGCGATATGCTTCAAGAATGAAGTTAGAAGTCACCATTATTCTCAGTGATCCTTTACGACCTAAATTAACAGCCATAATAATACTCCGTAATAATTTTACAATGACTATAGATTTTATTGTAACGTAAGATACGTCGTTACATCCATTTCACAATTAACCTAATTGATGCTATAACGAGATGCTATAACGAGGTCTTATAACAAATGCGACATTGCATGTATAATATGTACTATAAAGATCGGTATCATTGTTTTCTCAGGTATCATCCGAGAAGCATGAGGAAGCAACTCGACTATCCACATTCCCACGAACGACTTCCAGAACGTGAGTTTTCCTTCATATATATCTCAGCTACGTTATTCTTTAAGACACGTCTCGATTCACACGGGACTGTACATCTAGGTAGTCTGACCATCGTAACGCACGTTTCATTCTCCATACGAGAAGTCGTACATTCTCTTTGCTACAGAATGCTACAGAAGCAACATCGATTTTGTTGTGTTTTATGATGATATTTTTTTTTAAATCTTTTACAAACGTTTGGAATACTCTTATAAAACGATTCGTTTTATATTTCCTTTAGGATCATTATTTGCTTAACTCAAACTCTGCTTTGCCTTCTATATAATTTAGACTTCAAGCTCGATTATATAGATATTTAACTTGTTGAAAGTCGTGAAAATCGTGATAGAGTCTGATCGAATATTTACTAGAGATAGAGATTAACATAAAATTTATGGAAAAAGTTCCGAGTTGAGAGAAAAGAAGAACTAACGATTTTCTATATACTCTGTACTATGATGATACCTCGAGATATCACCCTTCTCGAGTTAGACTGTAATTCTACTCAACTGGAGCAAAGAGAAAGCCGTTATCCGTCACGATATTTCCTTTCGAGATATAAAACGGATAAACGCGGATTGTGATCTCTTCAATGTTCGACGTACCGATATAGTCTCAATCGCGTCGAAATAACCAGACGAGAAACATTCCATGAGCTACGAGCGAGTAATTGTCGAACGGTGACGCATGTGATCCTCTTTTTCTGAGCAACGCACATGTTTTTCGTTAGAAAAAAAAATGTAGATGACATATTACAAGCGTAATGATATACGAAACGGTGATATCCGGCCCGAGTTGCTGCCCCCTCGAGTGCTCACCTCGAGATACTGTTACATTCGTCACCGGTAACTGCACTAAGCAAATGTACAAATTATAGGCATTACTGCTTGCGTATAAAAATGTGTGTATCGCGCGCCGCAGCGCGCCTGCGATGTCCGCGTATCTATGCGGCACGCACGTTGTAAAAACGCCAGACGACGTTACTCCCGGCGATAACAGATTCCCGCGGACACGCGGAATGAATCATTTGACTGCCGTCATCGTTGCCCGGGGAATTCGCGATTCCGCGTGCGCCGGGCATTACCGTTCCCTGAAAACTGGACATAGCAAATTATTCGCCGTTCGTTGCTCGCCGCCGTTTAGCTGCGCGTGAGAAATTCGCGTATAACTCACGCCGCATCGCTTCACACGCTCGCCGCATCCAGCGAGAAAATGTTGTAAAAAATGATCGTCAAAACTACACTGAAACTACGCCGAAATTCACCGAGAGTGGCCATAATTGTTTTTTATTATATACTTTCTTATATATCTATTTTATTATTCGATATTATATTTTATTATATTTTATTATTTTTATTATATTTATTATATTTTATTATTTTTATTATTTGAAAACAAAAGAAATCAAAAGATTGGACAGTCTTAAATATTAGACAAGAATAGATGTGCGGTTTTGACGTTGAAAATAAAAATTAAAGAGCAAACATGATGTCGTATACAATAATTTAATAATATATTCTAAAGATTAATTAATGAAAAATTAATCAAACGTAGATGTTACGCTTACAATTATTCCAGAGCGTTGTAAGCGATCGAAGTTGACAAAAGAATATCGCGAATATCCATGTCAAAGCTTCTAATTACACGCGAAGTTTACACACGTGTCGGTCTGTCGCCTGTTATTGATCTTTACAACTCAGATGATACTTGATTTTTATTGCGCGACTAATTTTATTTTTTAATATATTATGTATAATAAATATTATTTACATATTAATTATCTAATATTAATGTGATTATTAATAACAAATTTTCACTCTTTTACTTGCAAATTATTTAATATTTTCAGTAATAAAAATTTAAATAACGTAATAATTATTCCATTTTGAAATAATTATTTAATATATCTACGGTTGAATTTAAATATAAAAAAGAAAGTTTATTTTCATTTTATGCGCGGGAAATAGAGATTGTAATTTATTATTATTATTTTTTGCCAAACTTTCATGTCATAAGAGTAATGAAATTGCATGACTTTAATAAGCCAGGAAAACAAATGCGTCGTCACATTTTCCATGGTGACGTTATTTCATTCTCTTGGTTTATTAAAATAATAAATAAAGTTCTTAGTTTATTAACGTCTCGCAATATCTTTCCTTTCGTAAAAATTGAGCAAATAACGAAGAATAATTCATTTAATACTTTACAATAGCAATAATTTACGTAAATAGAATTTTTACAATCAAACTGAAACTCTTTAAATAAATGTGTTAAATTTAATACGTGATAGACTATGTGTCGAAATCAATTTAAAATGCGAGAAATAGAATATTCACTTGATATTTATATCGGAATGTTACATATTTTATAATTAACAGATTGCCTGGCACACGTCCTTCGCTCCGCACGTCTGGCTGTTTACACGCGATTACCTTGTGTCATTCGCGCGGCGACACTCGAACCGGCAGGCAGCGATGCGATCCACTTATTATCTTTCGAAACGCGATTATTCCTTATAACTAAAAAAAAAACTACAACGTAAATACAAATCAAGTAATTAACTTGCGCGATTAATTAATCTCTAACGAGTCCAACAACTGTGTCGACAAGTCGGTTATCTAAGCAAACATTTCGCGCGATTTATTTATTTAAAATAAAAACTATAGCAAGAGAAATTCGGAATTAGAAATTGTTTCACTGTGAAACTCACAGGCGACGAATAATTTTTTAAAGACGTCTACACTTGAGTATAATTCGCGTCGCGCTTTATTAAACTTTTCACCGATAATTTATCCATTTCTTATTTAGCTCGTAGCGATTCGAGAAACTATGTCACGTTTATTATTGATAATTAATCTGATGAAGAATAAAATATTTAGTAATAATTATTTTGAAATATGTGAATATTTTGTAGTAGCGATAAATGAGTGGCCTTGGAGTTGCTTTGCTTGGAGGTTCATTTAGTGGTATACATGCGCATTGTAGCGAGGCCGGCCGCCTGTCGTTGTCATTCACGCGGCGAGACTCGAGCCGATAGACGGCGACGCGCACCGTTCCGCATATCGGCGTCATTATCCCTCGAGACGTAATTACGATACGTATAAGAAGAGACCGCGAACAAATGGCGATTATCGTCTCACGATAAGGCGCATCGATTAATGCCATTCGCGACAGGAAACGGGGATTCGAAACTATAAATTATCGTTCCGCGATATTTACGGGTGATAATTGTCTCTCCCAGCGATACCACGAATATATCTGCCGTTGCGCTTCTAATTTTTTTTCGCAATTAAACGTAATTGCACTTTGAGACGTAAATCACCGTGTCCGGTGTGCGGAGTAACACGCAAATCACCGGCTCGCACGTGTGATTTAAACGTAACGGAAAGCCGCATTATATCAACTGTTTATTAATAATACATATCCTGTGGAATTTATGCAAGCGTTTGAGTCGTGTGCGATCCGTCATGTCTCAATTAATCGTTATCTCGATATTATCGATCGTGCCGTATCATGCAATATCAAGGTGACGAATTTCTCGCACTGTTAGAAGCAGAGTGTGAATATCACACACTTTTGGCGTGTGATGTCTGTCCCCTGTTTTAAGACGCCTACACCGTTAAACTCATAGTATCAAATTATACTCAATTTGAGTTATTTTTAACTATTCCATAAGTCGACACTACTCCTACTCAATATTTCATTACTTTTGACTAAAAGAAAGATAAAATTTTGACAAACATGGAAGTTAAATTAGATAAATTAATTAACAACTTATTAAGTAAGGCTTATTCAACATATCATTAATTTTATCTCATTGTTTTAGTCAAATTAGCCGATTATTGAGTAGGAGCAGTGGCAAGCCATACAGTGTATGAATTTTTAAAAAACGTGAATATCACACATTTTTAAAAAATTCACATCACACGTTAAAAATGTGTAATATTCACTTGCTTCTACAGTGCGATTACTAGCAAAACGAAGCCGATAAACATTAAATAAAGTGACATCGCGACACTTTTGATTAGTGCTAATCGTATGATTAACTTCGACTTTAATAATCGCGCAGCATAAATTCGGCGTGTCATCATTTGGTGTTATTTATTAAAACTCTTGTTTGTTTGTTGCAGTTTCTTCGAGTCGAGTAAATCGTAACTCGTAACTTGATATCATACTTTTATCACGTTAGTTTTTTCGATTTCGATAATAAAGTGTGTGTGTTTATTGATATCGAAAATACTGTGCAAGGTGTTGTGCGAGTATCTCGTGATGATCGTAATTAATGTGTTTCGTGTTTTCAAATGAGTGTTGTGTGAATAATATGAAAACACAACGAAGAAATGAAGAATCAAGAGGCTCGGGGAGCATCGGGCGACGGCGCAGCAACTTACGGGTGAGTAACTCATTTATTGTTTTATTTGTATCTCTCGGAATTAATCACTACATATGCGCGTTATAATTTACAGATGAATATAGCATTACAACTCCATTGTTGCATATCATATCGGTGAGTGATAAATTTTATATTCTTTTAATTCGAGATATTTAACGGATCTGTTTAATGAAAAAATACAAGGCATGCAGATATACTGAATGAAAGCACCAAAATATTACAATAAAACAAATTAACACTATGACATTTAATCCTGAAACGTATATTATGAAATTGGAAATATTTCACGAGTATAATATAATAAATTCAGTAAAAAATGATAACGTGATGATTGAAAATGATTTTCGCAAGAGAGAAACTATCTCCAACACAATCAATATTATTTATTTAATTAAAACACAATTATTATTAATCATATTTGTAACGTATCGATTTTATTCTTATCTGTCTATACATCTGTATTGATTATCTCGTATCATTTGAAACGAAGTAAAATGTTACGAGATATGGTATTGCAAAGTTGGGCGTATAAATTCTACGTAATAACATTAGTTAGTTTTGTTTGTTTATAACTTTAGGATAATTACGATCTCGATATTTTGTAGTGAGATTGTCAGCAATTAATTTTCAAAATATACCATTAGAGAATCGCACGATAGTTGTGAGATACCTTGTATAAAGCAACGCTTAAAAGTGATCAAGACGAAGTATTCGAAAGAGCATTATCGCGCTATAAATATGCAAAACGGCAACCTAAATGCCGGACTGGCTATCAATCGTTAGTAAAAAGTAAAAATAGATCCCGATTATGTATGCCGATGCTCATCCCTGTTCCTAAAATAAAACTTGCTATAGGCCTAAATTGCGGTGAGTGCATAATTCAAGAGTAATCGATTAGAATGACGGATGTAATGGGCCATTTATTATTGTCAGATATCATCCTGGACAGATAATTAAGTTAATTATGGATGCGTTATATATAAACCAAAGCGATTAGCAAAGCGTTTTGCGACGCATGTTTTAATAAATCGAAAGAGAATAACGAAATACAAACCATCTCACATTCATTGTTCTTTCTACTGATGGATTATTCGATAAAAGATTGCAAAAACTTGACGGGTTTTCGTGACTTATATAACTATTACACTGAGAGAAAAATATAATTACTTTTGGCCTCAACCACAATTTTATAAAATTTTACATCAACCCCTTCAAAGAAACTTAACATTAAAAAACAATCCTTTATTAACAAATAAAATTCTTTCTACATAAATCTTCTTAATAGATTTGAAAAAGAACTGAAAAAAACTTGTATTTTTAAATGCAGAAGGAAAATCTATTTGCCAAAAGCGCAATTTGTTAAGATATCGAGTGTTAAATATTTCACATTTACGATAACAATGATCACTCTTCTATAAATTATTTTCGTGCTTGCCAGAATTGATCTTTAAAAGCTACGCACATTGTAATAATCGCGTGATTCTTCCGTAAAATCGCAAATGGCAGGCCTTCGAAGGGCAGTTTGTTAAGGCTCGTTAAAGACTTTACAGCTTCCTACTCGTTCGGACAGGAGCCGCGCGTCCTCAATTGTGAACACGCGGAAAGTAACGCGCGAGAAATCACAAGAGAATCCCATGGCAATTGTAGCGTTTCCTGCTTCCTGCGTTTCCTTTCTCCGAACGTGCTGCAGCGGATCGCGCGCTTACTTAATTATTTAATTGATGCACTATGCAGGTGGAAAAAGAACAGTTAATAGGAAATAACAAAGCGCGATTTAATTAGCGATGCTCCACCGCGCGGTATTATCCGCCCGTGTCATTTTGCACGTCGCGTACGAGAGGCTAAGTCGAAATAAAAGGAGAAAAAAATACTCTCTTAACGCACAGCACCGTACGCTCGAGCGCTAAATCATATTATAGTCCCTTCGGTAATATTACACTTCCCAACCTCCTGTGGCTGCTGAGAAACGAGGTATACTCGCGCCGTGCTTTAAGAGGCCCATTACGCAAATAATTTTATGATCCTTAATTATTCTTGTCCTCCTCGAACGTTTGTCTTCTCGGTGGCATCTCGAAATTGAAAATAACTGCCCTATTACTAAAGCTTCAATCATGTCTTTAATTCTACTCGGAATGATGGGAATGCGAGGGTGAATCACCAAGAATTGAAGAATACAAATTGGGAACTTCTCTGTAAAAGTGTGGACAACCATAAAATTGTACAAACAACACGCCTAAAAAAAAATTACACGAATTAAGGATAAAATGAGAGCGACAGATGCGCAGAAAAATCTCACATTTTTTCTCAAAGTATTCTCTGCAAAAAAAATGTTTTAATTTTTATATTTAATGTTTGTACACTGAACAAAAATTCTGATTAAAAATGGACGAATCAGAAAATGTAGGATTGATCAAATATTATAATAGAAATTCTGATTAGTACAATAGAACTCAATATTTTATAATTTATAATAATCAGAATATTTGATCAATCCTACAAGATTCGTCCGTTTTTAACCAGAATTTTTTTTCAGTATATAATTTTATAAAATTTGTAAAGGTATAGAGATTGAAAAAACTATCTTTATTTTTTTCAACATGATATGTTTTAATAGAAATATAATCTCGTATTATAACAAAATATATGTATATTAGATAAATTATTCTCTTGCGACTCTTAAGCATACTATCTTTTTTCCAAATCGGAAATGATTAGGAATAGAAGTGCGTAGAGGAGTCTTGTCTTAAGCACGAGACTCGAGACTTTCCTGCGCGGATCGCCGAGGCTACCCTAACGGTACAGTGTTCCCCTCTGATAGAACTTATTTTCGTAGAAAAGTTGAGTCATGCCCTTTCTGCAACGACCGACTCGCTTGCGTTCCGATGCAACGTGTGGGATTTTATTGCGACTCTATCGTGTTTATCCATCAGCCTCAACCCTTTCACGTCACTGCTGAGATGTTGAGATACGTTTGGCAGAGCCATTATCCGCTCAGCAGCGAGACCATTAAAAAAGATGCGATTGATATCCGGTCTTCCGCTGGCGCAATCTCGGCGTTTTCTCATGCGGCCGACTACCGTGTCCGGTGAAAAGAAAAAAAAACTGTAAGAAATTCCCTCTAGCATTATTCCTCAACAATAAACTGAAATTGTCGATTTAACAGGATAATAGTCCCACAGTTTACTTACTATTATGAACACCGTTCATTAATGCGTTATGCGACTGCAGAAAGGAATAACTTTTTAACACGCGAGATACGCGCGTGTTAAAACTGAACCCAACTCGATACAATTCCCCTGAAACGTTCGAATTTATTTCTTTGATCGTGAAAAGATACTCCGGCTGAAATTCATCATTCCGCGCGTGTCGCGTTGATTACCGGCGGAAACGAGCGGGGTAAACGCGTGAGAAATCGAAGGGAAACGTGCCGCGCGATCTTTTCCTCCTCGTCCGGTCCCTCTCCCCGGCACCAGTCCAGCGATGACTGCGGCAAACCGTGATGCAGGACCGCGAACGAAGGAGAGTCTCGGCATGCTTCGATGCGCTCGCGCCGGACCGACCTGCACCGTTAGACTACGCCGCGCGGTAATACGCGCTCGCGGTGGTACACGGTAACAAAATACCCGGTTACCCGTCTGACCGCCGTGCCGAGGTGTCTATCCCGGAACGCGAATTTTCTGCGAAACGCGGCGAGACCCGAAGACGATCGCCAACGACAACAGTCCGTTAGCTAATCACGCTAACGGTGATTAGCTCACATTCCCGCATCTGTTCCTATTCATCGAGCGCTCGAGATTCGCGATTAAGATGAAACGTATAATAACACAAACGATCCGATAGAAATGAAAGTTTCTTCGAATCCAAATAATTCGCGGGCACACGCCAACTGAAAGTCGCTCTTCGTTCCGCTCTTACCCGAAGAGTTTGCTTTCGTCAGAATTTATTCTCGAGATTCAGCTCGTGGGGGGATACTCGAGGTTGATTGCAATTACTCCGGGAGTTGTTCGAAGAGAGAGAGAGAGAGAGATCGATTTCGAAGATTAAGATTCCTTATTTATGTATGTAGCAACTTGGATGTACTTAAAAAATGAATTACCAGCGGCAAATCGAAGTAAAGCTTAATCGAGAGAGCATCCGTACGTACCTTCGTTATTTTAGCTGCTCGCTAATTGCAGATCCCGGTCCCGCGATCCTCGTCCCTCTTAAGATTTAAGGCTGACGCATGGCGCGCTGTCCTGAAATGTCGAAGTAACATTACGGGGATTACTTAGTGAAAGTCATCTCGACGGAGCGTGAAATACGCGGACGAGTCGCGCGACGAGACGCGCATACGCGTAAAAGACCGCGATTGACGGCTGATAATACACGGTGAGTACAAACTCGCGACACGCTTCTACCCGGCATAAGTGCGCGAATTTGTGCTCGTCCCCGCATAATCAGTGGTAGGAAATGAACATGGGGAAGGAGGTACCGCGAGATACCGCGTTTTCACGCTACGTTCCGACGCGATCTACGGCCGGCTGTCAGCCCGGTTTCGGAATTTCACCAATAATTCAGCCTCGTCTGTTATTTTATGGGTGAACTAGCACGAATCATAAGTCAGAGTGAACAGGAACTTCTCTACCGCGGGGATTAGCCGATCCAAGACCGTCGGACCGAATCGCTATGTGTTGCGTGCTCGGTAGCTTCCTTATGCGGAGTAATTAAAGGCGTGCTCCTTTTTTTCCACCGAAACACATTATTATCAGAAATACATAGTTAACACCTTAGCCTTATCGCATTCTGCGTTTCCAACGTGCACTCTAGCATTCTTTACGGCCCCACGCGCGGGAGAGAGAGAGTTTCATTAGGCTGTACTCTGTAATTGCGCCTGAGAATGCACTCTACCCAAACGTAAAAAGAAGAAGATGGCTCGGTGAAGATAGATGAAGAGTGAGATTAAAAAGATATCAGAAGATTTATGATGAGATGCCGAAGTAATCCTAGTTAGATCAAACTTTGCTTTTTCTTTATTCTATCTCCGCGCGCAAAAAGCGCTCTGGCAATGTCTTAAAAATTTCCCGTTCTGCGAAAACGACGGGGGGGAGTTGCGAACTCTCAAAGTTACAATGTCAACCAGATTTAATATAACTTTTTACATCGTGTGGCACACTTTTCTCTTAGCGAGGATACTTGATGTAATCGATTCTATGAGTACGATGATGCGTCGCCAACCTTGGCCGCTTCCTGTCACACAAACGCACACGCGCGCGTAGTCACGTACACACGTATGCATTTATTGACACAACTCTCGGCGACCAATTTTCTTAAAGTTAGACTGCGCCAGGCGCTCGTCGACATTGTTTCGAGCGATAGCGTGTGATCGCCGTACCGATTATGGCGCGTGGATACGTGATTGGAATATATCCACGTAAAGTCGCGCACTTGGCGCTATAATGAGGATCATGAGCGAAAGAATTCACGGAGGCTTTCGATGATGGTCAGGACGAGAGATGTCCCACGCGATACCGCCAACGCGATCCTACATCGGGTTGCCTTGTTGGCGAAATGTAAAGAGAACGAGGTACAGAATGTCTTGGCAATGATGGATTTTAAATATTAGAGATTGAATAATTTAAATATATCGAAGGATAAAATGTTCTCGATTTAAGTCTTATTAAATACAAACGAAGATGATATGACTTCATTCTTTAGCTAATATCAAATAAATTTTTATTTTTACTTGCAGATTTAGTTATCAAAAATATAAAGTCTGACTGTAAAAAAATAAAACTTGCAAATTTTATTATTTTCTTATTATCTAATTAGAATCTTATTATTATTATTTTGAAAAAAATTTTAGATTTCCAAAGAGAATCTATATTCGGGAGAAAGTGTCCTTTCTTTCTAGGAAAGAGATATTTTATATCTATTGAAAGTTTAAACATCCTAAATCTAATTCGCTGTAAACGAAAAACAGATTACAAATTTTGATTAGTGTATAAAAATAAAATTTTGAATTCTAAAAGAAATCTTTATAAAATATATATATAAAATAATTATTAAGAAATTACTTTTTGTTCTCTTTTTTTTCTCTTTCTTATTCATTCTTTTTTCTATTTCATTTCAAATTACTGCTATAAGTACAGAATTATATTTATAAAAGCTGCAGTATCATGTAAGAAAGCTTAACGTAATGCATTATGTAACATGTGTTATGCAAAAATCGTTTGTACTTAATTCTTTTGTTAAAATATAGATAAAAGATTTATAATTTTATTATTCAAAAAATATACAATTATTTAAAGTTTGTGCAAAAAAATTTGAGAAGAGGTAAATTTAAAAATTTTTATTAAAAAAGTAGAAAAAAGAGACCGAGAACCAGCAAGTATTCATGAACACTTTATCTGAAGAGACTTTCTCTATAAATGCATTTATGTAGCTGTGGAGAAACTTTCTCAAGCTAATCGGTCGAGCAAAGTACTACTATCTCGAAATAACACGACGCATCTTTTAGTAAGTAAGCAATAATTTTCGAGAATTTTTTTGCGAGAAATTTTTAATTAAATATATACAAAGATATGAATGCGGTAGGTCGTAATATGCAATAATTGATTTGAAAGCGTAAAGTGTAAAACTGTCAAGACTTATTATCTCGACAATTTGCACCGAAATAACTCACACGTCTGTATTAATCATCGTTTTTCCTCTGGAAATAATTTCCGCGAGCTATTTAAATAATTGAAGGTTTACGTGTCGCGTCCAAGTATATTTCTGCTAGGAAACGATGACAAAACTTTTCTCGTGTGCTTGTAAACACGTCGTCGGCGAGATTACTCATGGATGTCGTGCTGCAGTAAGGTGACTTATACTTTCCGTGGAACTATTACATAAAAGTATCACCGGGCGGAGACGATTCCACACGGAATGGAAAGGAGAGGTGTGTGTGCTGGTGCGTTCCGCCACGTCAGATACCTCGTACTACAAAAACGGAAACGCGTGCGTAGAGATGAGGGAAGAAAGAAAGAGAAGAGAGGATGACAGATTTATATTTGATATTCACTAGCGAGAATCTTTTCGAAGACAGAAGATGGAAGGACTCGTATATTATGCAAACACACGATGGCAAACTATGCGAGGCAATGACTTCGGAGAAACAAAGCGACGAGAAAAGCACGAAGACAGACGTAATCATTTCACAACCCCGACGTTGTCGCAATTCTTCTTCCTTTTTTTTTTTTTATAAAAACATCGATGTATTTCGAGGAGAAAATCGGTGTGATTTTCTAATGTCACCGATAACACATAGTGGAGAATACTTGAAATTTAAAGAAAAATAAATGACTGTCACTATGACTTGAAAGTCGGTAACACTTCGTCGATGTCTGTTCGGAGTTTATAAACGTCTTAGAAGTTTATAAATTATGTATACCATGCTCTGACAGATCCATGCTCAAATGTAAGGGGAAAAATGAAAATAAAATAAATACGTAAAAGTATAGAATATAGAAATATTAAGAATAGATTTTTTTTATTTAACAGGAATATAACTAAAGCATTTATATATCATTTTAAAAAAAGCAAAATGACGGACATTTGTTATTTTAAAAAATATTCTAAAGCATTTCCATGCAGAATTTCTTATTGATGATGTATAATAATGCAACAATATTAATATATTAAACAACAAAACAGTTTATATGTAAATATCTAAATGCACAGAATTATATCTTATTTTACGCAGATAAAAATTAAACACCTTTATTGACGTTACATGATAAAAGAAAAGAAATATTAACTGCAAAGATTTCTAAGGATTCTTTTAATTTTTCAATTTTTTAAAATTTTATAATGTATATCTCTTTATTGAACATGACATTAATTGCAAAACCGATTTGCATATTGTGTAAAAAAATCAAGAGTAAACGTCGGGCTAGCTCGCTAAAATTATTTCTAGCATCTCTTCTAATTGTTTTTCAAACGATTATGCTCGCACTTCCTCCTCGTCGCGTTCTTGGAAGCAAGATATGACGTGAACGCCCAGTCACGCCGAATGTCTCGATGCCTTTCTGCGATCGAGCCTTTTAAAGTCGAACCAGTATCCGAGATGGAGACAACAGCGATCTCGTTGCGCAAAAGCCGCGCGCAAAGCCTTCGACTTTCACTGGCCGCCGCGCGCGGATATACGGCCGTACGCGTGCGCGCTCGCGCGCACGTGCGTGTGCCCTTGCACGCCGGCGCACACGTGCGCGCGAGCGTTCGTCGCGCATCGCTGAACGCACGAAAAGTAGGAGGATAAACGTAACCGGTGGATTAAAGGACCGAGAAGCGAAACGAGAATTATACCGCAGCTTATTCACCGTATGTGAGTGCGCGCCGCAAATACTCTTTGATTAGTCGCTTTCTGTGATACGGGCTTACAGAATTCGATGTTTCCTTTTTCAAGCAGATGCCTGGCTAGAATATCAGGATAATTAACATGAAATGAGAAATTATTGCTGCGATGGCGTGAAGCTGGGACCTTCTGGTCTCACGAAAGGATTAAATAAATTAATTGGATTTGAAATGACAAATGGATGATCAATGTTCGTTTAATCCTTTATTTGAGATACGCGGAAAGCTAAAATACGGCGACTTTTAACTAGAAAAAGTTTTATCGCGTTACTATGAATGGTATATCTCAGGGAATAAATTATTTCCTGTAAATAAAATTTATATCTCACTCGATCTGTACGCAAAAAGAAAAGATTCGTAACATAAATTCGGACGTTTAAGAATAAATATTTCAATTGGCAAAACGAGATGTTAGCTGATAAATAAACGTAAAAGTAAAATACAGGAATGAAAAATTATTGTCCACGCGAAAATAAGAGGACGAAATAACTAACAAGAGAAAAAGAAAAGAAAAGAAAAGCGGAAATATCACAGATTATTCTGAGTGAGTAAATTACAGTTTCCTTTTTCCAGAATTGCGAACCAGCTATGTCTTCTTCCACTTCTCGCGGCATAAAAATGACACGCAAAGGTGCACTCTGCAAAGTACAACAAAGCGCAATTTTTTGCATGTAGTTTGAGCAGACTGATATTATACAGTAAATATAATATTATCGAGATATTCCCGTAAATATGCATGGAAAAAAACAAAGTGCAGTGATGCGTTATTACTGAAACACGAAAAAGAGAAAGTCGTAACGAGAAAAAGGAGAGTGGAAGAAGATGACGTAAAATATATGGTAATCTTTTATCAAGTGTTACATTTTTAGTATTATATTGTTACGTCATGATTAATTATAGAAAATTAGAAATAAATTTTGTGTAATTATTCAAAATAATTTTATTTCAATTTATTTGCCATATATTGTGTGAAACTTGTCAAATGTGCAAAAATTAGTTAAAAGTGGTAAATTAGTTAAAGCAGAGATAAACTTTTCTTCCTGATCGAATAAAAACTATATATTGGAAATCGTTATGCACTTGTAGCAGCTTTTACGAAAGTGAGTAGAATTAATATGGTCGGGAAATTGTTGTCCCTCATAATAATAGCGTTCTTTATATATAGTTACCGATAATCGATGATAATTAATAAAATAGGCCTGACAAATATTATCATTTAAAACATTTTTCTTCCGAAGGAGCAAAAACGTTGAAACCGGAGTGTTATCTTTGCAATAATAATAAACCTGTAGTGCGTTGTAGAAAAAGTATAAAACCTTATTACACTTGCGCCGTTTCTTCCGAAGGCAATTTTTATCTGAGTGCATGAATTATCGCTGTTCAGAATAATAAGTATGCCGACAATAAAACAAATATAACGGGTTATCACTTGAAAGTTGTTTCGTGAAAGGAGTAAAAACTGATTGTCAGATCACAGGGCATTATTCTATTATCGATTCTTGTAGCCGCATACGATCGCGCCGATCTTGTCTCGTGCCTTGTCATGCGTCAAAGACACGGATATACAAACGGGATCAGATAGGAGAAAAGAAAACCGAAATATCAGAGTGCAGGGACAGCTGTGGACTCTGTGCTGTCTCGCTGCTGCCACCGATTATAGCAATCACACTTTTGCTATTGCGAAAGTGTGTTCTAGCTCGAAGTGAATGGTTGCAAAGCTGCTGCGTCAGGGACGTAATATGTATAGAAAGAAAATAGATCGCATTTTCGCGATCGCCGCGCCGGTTACGTGCCGAACGAGCTGTCGTTAGAAATCGAGCGGATTTCGAGCGAAAAATCCTGGCATATCTAATCAGTGTCGGCTGACTAACATATTTGAGACAAAAATAACGCACAAAACTCAGTTATCTTTACTATTCCGGTTAGCTTAATTCCGGGAAGGATTTAAAATTAAAGAATTTAATAGAGAATATCTGCAGAGAGAAATATGATAAAATAATCTCTGATTTTTTTAAATAATAAATTTGCTTTTAATCAATTTTAATAGGACGTAATTGAAACAAAGGAATGTAATAATTGACAGATGTAATGAACGTAAGACTATTCTCAACGTTGTCTCTCATATTGATGTGTAAATCTCGACTTGAAAAATTATTTTTATCATAAAAAGATGATTTCCCATACTTATGCGTCTGCAAATAGGTCACTGCGTAGCAAACACGCAGGAATAACGCACGATAGCCATATAATAACATGTATTAATGCATTTCAAGCATACGATTAGCGTAGAATCTTGCAGTTTCCGTTGAACATTGCGTATGACAACCGACGAAGGGAGCGTTAACTGGGAATTATGAAATATAAGTCGTTGATAAGATTCACGTAATGGTCACCAAAGGGAAAAAAGTTTATTACCGCGAGCGTAACGTGCATGGTGGCCATTTTCCGCGTAATTTTTTAAATTCATGTTAATGGTATGCCATTAAAATCTTTTGCGGTGCTTACACGCAAAAAGTCTCTATTACATGAAACCCAATGGTCGCACGCGCCTCCGTGCGCGCGCTTAATAATTTCATCGCAAATACTTTACCCACGAACATCTATATTAAACGTCATGGGAATCTGCCTATCGAGCTTATGGATCTTACAGTGGCGAAGTTGTATCCTTGTCGAGTCAATTATCCACGATTGCGTCTACCGTCATTCCTAGTCTGTATTTAACAACACTAAAATCAATCTTTCATATGTACATCAATAATTGATGTATCTCACGTGCGCGCTTGTTGTGAAATAAAATTTATTTCAATAGGAGTATGCGTGTGCGAGAATTAATATCAATTGTATCCGTCGGCTTAGTAATACAATAAATATGTAATACGTAATAGAAAAATTAAGACATTAATTATCGATATTTTCATAAAATGGATTCTTAGTTTTATAAAGTAGACTCTAAATTCTATACGATTATTTTCGTATGTTTAGATTACAAAAATTCAAAGGCAGTAAAAAGCAATTTCCTAATTTCATCTTTCGAATTTCAAAGCTTGAATAAAATATCACAAATTGAGCAACATAAATTAGCGACATTTTAATTTAATTTCTCTTGTAAGTCTAGCTAGATTGATACCAGAAAAAGAAATACAAAAAAATCAGTAACGAAGTTTCATAATTAAATATTAATGTAAATGTTGCGATCGATAAATGTAATATGGTTATTTTGGCCTTGTATTATTAATAAATCTACAAGATATCTCAATATACTTCGATTTTACTGATTACTGAAGTCACTGATTGAAAGAAGGAAACAATCGTTTATAAATGCAATATTATAAGAAGATAGATAACACAAAAATCTTATCATCTTATATTTTATTAAAATTAATCTGAATATATGTATGAAGAAGTTTCATGTAATTTTATACTACAGAGAAAGAAAGAAAAAGAGATTTTTTTTTAAATGTAGTAAACTGAGTAGAGGAGAAAGAGTATGTTTTAATTCTTTCTTAATTGTTACACGTGAAATTTAAATTCAAGCTCGAGTCGCACGGTTATTTTAGATTTTCCAGCGCGGTTTCCCCGGCGAAGAACGCGCGTACATCCGCACCTATGCTAGACGCGTAAGCGGCAGTGAATAAAGCGACCGTGCCCCGTACCCGAGTGACGTCATCCTCGCCGGATCCAAGATGGCGATCGCGTGTTCGCCAGGCGAAATCGACAGCGGGCAGCGGCGGCGGCGGCAGCAGGACCGGTTTTCGAGAAGGCGGTACCACCGCCGTCGCCGCCGCTGCCGCAACCGCATCGATGTTGGCCGCAGCCGTGCAATTTCGTCGTTTTGCGGGCCGAAAAGCCGAAGCTTACGAAGCTGCGAAAGGTAGGTTACCCTACCTACGTGATCTGCTACGTAGCGCGCGTTAACAATCTCATCCCCCTCTGCCCCCTCGATTTAATGTCCAGAGTCTCGTATTTTTCTTTGTATATTTTTTGGATCATTATCCGTCAGCCTGAAGCACACTTGTGATAATCGATAATTAAAAGACACTTTAACTTTAAGTTACAAGTCAAATAGCACACAAAGGCTGCTTCTTCGGCGAAAAAGATATTTTCATTGTTTTAAGAATGTCTACTTGATAATGCTTTAGAAATACACTGTTTTTAATTTATATATTGAAGTTTAAGTCAAAATTATATTACAGTTGAATTAAATTGAAATTAAAACAAACAAGAAAATTTAATTACCAAATAATAGGATTTAATCTTGCAGTTCTGAAGATTAACATTATTATGCTTAATTGAGAAAAAGGAAAGTTCCTAAATTCTGCATCATTTATAAATTATAAATTAACAGCAAATGAAACTTTGGCTCAGAATTCAATATGCGAAACGATTCAAAGCATAAAAAAAAATGTGGAATCTTTTTATTATATGAAAGGATAAGATCCAATCCGGATTCGTGGGATACATGTCATGCACGTTAGCGGCGATTGTAAAATAGGAGAGAATAGACGGTGGCCATTGAAATCCCGCTATCGCGAAGGAAAGGCAAAAGGCGATCGCGCTAGGTGCCCCGTCGGACGGCAGCAAAAACGAGCCCCACGTGTCGACCTACGCGCTCGCGCGGACGGATTTTACAGTAAGTCATTACCGTAAATTTCGCGCTCCGCGTGAATCGCGCGGATATACGGATAGCGAGGAAACTGGAATTTCGAATGGAGCGAGAGCGCAATATTACGAAGACGGATCGCCGCGTGAGCGTATCGCTCTCCCGATTAGCACCTCTCTCTCTCTCCGGCGCCGCAGTAAAATTTTCTCGAGCGACTAATTCGAAAATCGATACGGCGCCGCGGGTGAGGCGCGCGGCGTGGCGTTCCCTCGGATGCGTGCCCGTGCGTATCCTGTTCCGCGTAGAGGCCGAGACACGCGTCCGTCGCGTACCTCTCGCGCGGTAGTAGCGGACGCCAGTGGCGTAGCGCGGCGTTTTCCACGCTTTTTTTCAAGATCGCTCGAGACATCCTTCTCGGATGTCTCAATGAGAATTCGATTTTATTAAAAACATAAAGGAACAATCACCCAAAAAAAAAGTATTTCACATTCAAAGTTTCTCCATAACACTGAAAGAAAAATATAGTTACTTTTGGACCCAACCACAATTTTATAGTATTTCTAATGATAATTATGGTTAACATAATGATGCATATAGTTAAGTTAATCATATTTATTGTTAGAAATATTATAAAATTATAGTTGGGTCCAAAAGTAACTATATTTTTCTCTCAGTGTATATAACAAAAAATTTTTTTTGATGATGAATTAATATAATATTATGCATTTAATCTAATTTTATATTTATTTAATGTATTTTTTTATTTTTTCAAATCACGCGGAAAGCTTTAAATAATATCGCGGTAATAATTTTGAAAAAATCCCACTAAGAAAGCAATATCGTTGCATGCGGAGCAAAACGGAAGATGTCAGTCGATAGTTTTTCATTGTCTCTTTTCGGATATTGTATTCAAACTGGATGATCGTCGAATCTTTTCACTTGGCGTCGCCTATACTTTCAAGCGTCTATCGAATCCGTTTGCTTTTCTATGGATCCCGCTTGGATCATCGCGGTCTTTTCAACGACATCGATTGCGATTCATCCATCACCGATGAATATAGCGAAGCGTTTGCGCGAGGCATGTGAGGTGTATAGACCGCACATTTGAAAGTGCAAACGTTGATTATCAATCCATTGATCGATTACTATACTGACGGGGCGCCGCCAATCAAACGGAACTCAGCAGACAGCGAGAGAATTCTTTCAAAACACGCATCGCGCGCCGGACGAACGCCCCGCAATTTATGTCCTCGCCTGAGACTTCCAGCTCAGTGCCTACTTGCACTTTTGTATTTTACAACGATATCGCGTTACTGGCTTATCTCCCATGTAACTATTTTAATACTGCCTACGTGGCGACTGTCAAGTGTCTCATTTTCCTCGAAATGTAAGTATCGCTTTTATTTCTGCTTATTTTCGCGTGGACAAAATAGATTTTTGTTTTCTGGAATTTATCCTGAACTCGAAGTTGAACTTAAATTGTAGAGTCGACGGATATATCATATGAAATTAAAGTTTGCGTTGCGGACGAGAGTGCCAGGGTCAAGCTTCACATTGTCGTCTTGAGAATTTCATACAAATGTGTTAAAATAACATAGATTATACTTGTTAAACTGTCGAGTCGACGGATGCAATGATACCGCATGAAATTAAAATTTGCATTACGGACGAGGGTATCGAGGTCAAGATTCGCATTGTCGTCTTGAGAATTTCAGGAAAACGTGTTACAATAGCGTAGCTTACTTAATGTTGAACAGAAGTCGGATAGAAGTACGCGTGAATTCGATACCGCTCGGGATCCGCGAACCTCCGTTTCCCTAGATCGAAACCTTGAAAACCTAGACCGGAGGAACGAACATCTCGCATCCGAGTCCGTTACGGCAGTATCTGGCGAAAGGTCGATACACTTGCTACTTGAGTATTCGATAACCCCCCGCAAGGATAAAGGAGAAAGGAATGCGAGGCACTCATTATACATCTTTCAAGTCAAACGTCTAATTTTTCTTTACGGAAGTGAATTAGCGCCGTTTAGTCGATGTTTCCGTTTTCTGAATTTCGTACGTTTCCCAATTAAATAAACTATATAAAATATCGTCCAACCGCGAGAGTGCCCTTGCAAACAATAAAATGCCTCGCGCTGGCATTCTCTCCGTTGCGCTCCGCGCTAATTAGCGTGTCCCCCGACGACAAAAATGTCTCGGCGCGAGATTACCGAAATCGACTTCGGGGAGACTTTTCAGTCGGACTGCCGCTCGCTTTCGTACTCCTGCAACGTCGGCAGGCGCGAAGGTCAACGAGTTTTCTACGCGAGCGGGAAACGCCTATAGCGTGCGGGGCACCGACGCGCGCTCGAGCGCGCGAGCGAGCGAGCGCGGCTTATTCACGCTCGCGAAATTGCTACCGGGGACTGCCCTATGACTCTCTTCCCTATCCAGAGTTAATGAGCGCGTCTTTTCGCGCTGACAGTCGACGACCTCGTCGAATTCTCTGCGGCGCGTAGTCGCGAATCACGCACCGCGTCGACAACTCTCGCTCGACCTCGATTCGCCCAACGTTGTCAGCGTTGAGATCACCGCTCGGCGTGACAGACGAACGCTAAAAGCGAGCGCGAAGAGCGCGAGCGGGAGAAATTCAGCCGCGACGCGGCTGCGCGCGAGGGGATCCCCCTCGTGGAATCGAATCGCGGAAACGAAACTCTCGATCGCGCTTACTCCTTGTTATCCACGGAATTCCTCCAGCTCGCCTTCGTCCAAGACGCGGTTCTCCAAGTCGCGCGCTGACGGAGTTGACCGGTGCTCACTGCTGGCGGAAACTCCGCAAAATCGAAGAGAACCGAGTCCGTGTTTTAGAAAACCACAATTACTTCTCGCCGGTTGTTTCGTGACGTCCGACGGCGGGCCTCCGAAGTCGCGGACGCCCCGGTACGTCGAACGTTTTATTCGGGGAACGGAAATAATAACACGCGGATTCTCCTACCTCGTAAGCGTTTATCGCCGTGTTGCTTGCGTGCATGCGTGCGGGCCCGCTTCCGAGGGAGGGGGGCACTCGGGGAGCTGGCGTGCGGACGATATACGCTCCTGCCGGGATCTCCGCGCGCAAGCAGGTAAATATCGTCTGAGCGCGATCGCGCGGCCACGACTGAGTCCGTTCTCCTGAGAGAGCGTTTCACCTGCGACGACGGAGCCCCCCTCGGCGGCCTCGGTGCGACGCGCGAACTAAACCCGCCGCGCCGCGCCGCGCACTGCCTTTTCCTCTCCCACTCGCGGATCGCGTCGCGTCGCGTCGCGTCGCCTTGCGTCGCACGCGGTCTTTGTACAAGAGCGTCCTTTTACCTGCGAGAGAGCACCAACGTTCGCCACCTATTCGGCCATCCGCCCACGTACACGCGCGCGCGTCCCGTACCCCTCGGGATCGCCGACCGGCAGCATCCGGGTGATTCGCCCCCCTCCCTTTGACAAATCGTGGGAGGCGGAATGTCTTTTTTTTTCCCTACGATCAGCAAGACGGAACGGGTTGCGGACAGGTGTGATGATAGGGCACGGGCAGCATCGCCCCGACAGGGCGATCCTTCCTTTCTAATCCTCGCGATTGATCTTGGTAATTTATCTCTTCTTCCTTTTTTAAAGGGTCACTTCTTTCATAAGGGTAAATCATAGATCATAAGCGATGACGAGAGGCTCATTTTCGTATCGCTGTCGTATCGGTGATTTACAGTTTGTAAACTAATGCACGTGATTGAATCGGACAGCATTCGGAGCATCGATATCTTTTACGACGTTTGTGAAACACGTGTATTTCTCTCCTGCATTTATGGTGAAGAAGCGAAGTCTATTTATGTCGCTGGCGCGTATATACCTGGCGCGAGATCCTGCCCCCCGTGTCTCTTGATTCAGTACAGTTTGTAAACTGGTGCACGTGATTAAATCAAATCAATAATGTAGTAAATTAACAATGAGAATACAGCGCGATTATAAGTGCGTGAATTGACAAATTGAATTATTTTATTAGTATTACATAAAGATGGACGTTTTGGATCCGCTTTGAACCAGAGTTATTCTATGATTGAATCAAATAGCATATTCGTTGCATTTTTTATATTTTTTACATTTTTGTGTGTTTCTCTTCTGCATTCATGATAAGAAAGCAAAGTATTTTTATTTAATGCCATCCTTCATATGGAGATCGATCATCGATCGTGCGTGAATTGTGCACTGAGAGAAAAATAAAGTTACTTTTGGCCTCAACCACACTTTTATAATATTTCTAACGATAATTATAGTTAACATAATCATGCATGTAGTTAATTAATTATAATTTTCGTTAGAAATATTATAAAATTGTGGTTTTGAGGCTAAGGGTAAATATATTTTTCTCTCATTATGACTCTTTGAATTTACTTGAATTTACTCTCGGCCGATGGACATGCAAAGTTCCAACAAAATCACAATTTAAAAATTGAAAACTAAAACAATGTCCCGAAAAATTATATATAATTTTGGCAGCTTTTTATCAGGATCTTTTCGCATGTTTATCTCCAAGTCGAATCTGAATTCCAGACAGGACGATCTCGCGAGACAGACGGATGTCGTATAACGATAAAGCGCAATAGGCATGTAATGTGTACTTTTGACAACCAACTTCCCGACTGATGTCCGTTATTCCGGTGAGAGATGAATTCGCGATGTCCCCGGGCGACATACGTACGGAACGCGAACTCATCTCCCAAGTTCCAGCGAGCCCAGAACCGCTATTCCTTTTCGCCGTGGTGATTATTCCGCCGCGGAGCGACTAGCGCGCGTGATTCCCTTTCCATTCCGTACGCGGCAGCGGCGGCTCCATTCGAGGCGGCCTAGCCGCGCTGCACGTCGTCGCTTCTGAAGGACGCGGAACGCTCTTTCGCAACTCACGCGAACGCCCCGGCGCCGTTCGGGAATTCGTACCCCGGCACGCAGCGGCTCTCGAGCTGAAAGACATTTGACTCGCGCAATTCCCTGCCCCGCGGAGGAAGATCTTTCCTCGCACGGAGCTCTGTGCCTCGCGTGTTCCCGCTATTGACATTAAAGATGCTGCGGCTTATAAAGATGTAAAGATGTACGACGTTCCGTTCTCACTTTAATCACGCCACGTCAACTCTGTACTCTTTCCATCAGTTACGGCGATTCGAACTTAATAACTAATCTAATTAAATGCAAACATTCATTTTTTGAGGATTAATAAAAATATAAGTTAATTCTAAAAGAACAAGTAATATTATTAATAATGTTTATTTGATATTGATTCTTCACCCAAAAAAAATATTTTACGTTCAAAGTGATTTTTCTTATAATCTTAAATTTTAAGCTTACTGTTTTACAGCAAACATATTCCTCCTTCGATAAAATGAAAAATGCTTTTTTCTTTCTTAAACACTCTTGTTTGTACTATTTTTGTCTTGATTTCAGAGGAATCTTTTTGAGATCAATATAAAAGTAAAATCCTCTAAGATTTAGAGGATTCCACGTATATCAAAAAAAATTTTTTTTTTGGGTGTTTTATCTTCTATGATAACTGATAGCTAATAAGAAATAAACGTATTATCCTTCGAAATATGGCGAAAGTTTAAAAGAGCACGGGCTAGACAATTCATAAGCGTTCTCCGTGTGTCCATTCTAATATCCGCAATATCCATTCTATATCTTTTATTTCAAGCGCCGCGCAGTTTGACTGCGAAAGGCTCTCTTCGTCGTTTGTGCGTGTGTGAACACGCCTTTCCCTTTGATCATATTCGTTCTCGTTTCTCAATCGTTTGCCGAAAAGGCACGACGACGGGTCCGCGGATCCATCCGGGCGAGGCGAAAGACAGATGGCGGCCGGCGATCTCGCGATGTCGGTGATAAGGGAACCGCGATGATCCGCGGCGGAGAGATGAGCATAAAGGAGAGGAGAAAGAGAGAGAGAGAGAGAGAGAACGCGGGGGCGTGGGCGCCCAAGGCCTTCTGCTCGCCATTTACGGCCCGGCGTGGCCGGACACGGAAGATTCGCGGGGGTAAGGGAAAGAACGACGGCATGCCCGGCGAGAGAGAACCCCGCGATGGAGCGAGGACAACGGGTGGGCGCGGGGGCGGAGCGGGAGAACGAGAAAGATCAAAGGGGGCAAGAGAGAAATGAATACCACCGTCAGGCCATTTTGGTCGCGCTGCAAACTGGAAAGACCACTCGAAACTCCGTCAGCGAAACGCGTCCGCTATTGGCGGAGGATGAGTATCCCGATCGTTTTGCTCGGCTCGCGACGAGCGCCGCGCAGGGCTCATCCGTTTCGTCCTTCCAGCCTTCTGGAGTTCTCTCGCGATGGAGTTTCTCGCGCGAGTTGACGCCGAGGACGATTTTCCCTCGCGTCAATCTCGTGCAATTCAGGCTGATCGGCTCGGCCGTAAAACGGCTTGCTCGAAGAGAGAAATGGATGAAGAAGACGTTACTGCGTTCGTAATCCCGATACATTATCAGTATCTGAGTTTATTAGCCGACGGAACAGAACGATTAATTTGCGCTGCGCACTTGGAATCGCGCGCATTAATTACGGCGCGCACCACAATGTGGCAAAGCGAGTGCAATTTATTCGCGATAACGGTAATTAAATTGTTTGTAAGAGCGTGTCGTCTATATGCAGTGATTAATAAATCGCTTTCACCTCTTAATTTGAAAGTTAGAATCGGGACGCATTCTTTCGATTTTGTATAACTTGCACAATTAAGGATCAAACTCGCAACAGCTGTATAAAGGGACTTTCAATTTATATATGACACATCTTAATCGGTTCTCCCGCGAATGTCACTCGGGTATTAATTTACTGAAGCGTCTCGATAAAGAGTACGTCCACCCTTTCTTAAGTTAGTTAATCTACGTGTCGCATCGCGGGGTTTAATGCAGTCCGCTGTCAACTCCGCGCAACGAGGATCGTAAATTCTTCCCGTCCAACGCGTGCTGCGGACCGACGTATCATCTAGGATACGCACGATCATCCTTGCATAACGATTATGCGGCGTGACTCGCCTGCAGTCCCTTTAAAAAGGCGCTCCCGCGAGAACGGGCCGTCGCGACGACGCGACACACGTGGGCGAGGCGCGGTGTCGAACGTCGCGAGAGCGATCGCTAAATAGCGATTTTTTTTTTTCTTCCCGTCCCGCAATTCGTCGGCCGCTTTCGAATCCCACGAGAAATCCCGTAAAGCGACTTTCACGATCCGCCTGCACCAGCGAGCGAAACGCGACACCTAAGCGTGCTGTTCCGCCGCGTGTTTCCCGCGTGCATTCGTCACGGTACCCGCCGACGGTGCCATGCAGGGTCGTTCGTCGGATTTCTGTTTGCGCACCGCTGCCTTTTTTTGTTCTTCCCCCCTCCCTCACAATGTCGATTTACTTTTACCGCATCACTTGCCGCTGACGCAACTTACGTCGCTGCGTTATGTCGTCGCTTAAAAACCCGAATCGCGCAATGACCCTTCACTTTCACGCACGGCGTCCTTGGACCAATTAAGAGAGATTCGAAATTTGCTTGACAGAAGGAAGGAAAAAATGTACCCAAACGTAAGGAACAAGATTTTTCATGTTGCAGATATTTCTTCTTGCTGTAATGATGTAATTACATCTGACATAACTAAATTCTCGCGGAGGCAAAATCGACCGAGATAAAGACAAAGCGTAGTCTCAGGTTTATGATTTCTTATCTTCCAATTTTATTTCACTGAACTTTTTTCAATTTCCATAAATATTATTAATATGTTATAAAAAATATTTGATGGAGTAACTTTAAATTTAAAAAAATACAGAAAAAATGTGTTAGGAATTGCTGAGGCGTTTCAAACTCTGAAAGCGAAAGAGAGCACAAGCGAGGTGTTCCTTAGGAATTTTCGACGAAAAGTCCAACTTCGTGCCAGGACTTATCGCCCTGGTATCGCCCGCGGCTGGGCAGTTTTGCGATGTCCGGAGCGAACTCTTTGGCAGAGAAGGGCAATGGACCGGTTGGTCCTCTCTCGCTGTCGCATTCCCGAATATGGCAACGCGCATCCCGAAGTGCTGCGGCCACGACGTACGCACGCCTCGACGCGCAACTCGCTCGAATATATTCGAAGTCGTTCCGAAATCGTTATCCCGCGCGCGTCTTATACTCGAATGCAGTTACCGTAAGTTTAAACGTCATCTGCATTTAGATGAAAATAAGTCATTCGACAAACGAACATATCCTCTTCTCTCTCTCGAGTTTTCACTTACCTGGAATAAACTCCTGATCGCATGGAAATAGAAAATAATTAAGAGACGGTTTTAGCGTGCTGTTGTAAGAATATTCTTATTCTTGTGTGAAATAAATAGCAGATAATTGCCGTTTCAGAAAGTTACGCTCGAAAAATAAATTCTGGGAATATTTATAAAAATTTAAATCAAATAATAATGTGTAAATATAAGAAATGGCGAAAGTAATTTATTACTACAAATATTTATAGTGTTAATATACATTGCATAAAATGATGCATAACTATAATTGTAATGATAAATATTTTATTAAGCATGATAGTGTGATTAATGCTTAATAATTGGAAAAATTATAAGAAAAGTTTAAAGACAAATTGAAGGAAATAAAATATCTGAGTATTTTGTAAGCCAAATAAAAAGCTTCGTTTCTTCATTTTTAGAAGAAATCTTCATTTATTGATTAAATGAGAATTATCAACGCTTTTAAGTTGCTCGACGGTGTAGTACACTATTAAAATATTCACTTAAGGTTTGACATTATCATCAACAAAAGTTTCATAAACTGCAGACATCAAAAGAAATTGAATAACATGATAAACTTATAAAAACGTGATAGCATTTCGGAATCGTTAATCAATATCACAAAATTAACAACTCTTAAAGTTTCAAGGTAATGTACCTTTATTTTGGACGCTATCTTCATTTAAATAGAATGAAGACATACAGCAAAATCGATCGTACCGATCGGTGGCAGTGTGTCCGTAACAATAGATAAATTCGCGATCGATAATTACGTAGAGTATAATGACTAGACTACATATTACGTTCTTGTATTAATGGATCGAATAGAAGAATCTTTCTTCGAAGACAAACTTTCCATCAAAAGAGATCGTTGTAACATTGTCCGAAATATGGCTACACAAAGTGATTAAATTCTCTCTCTCCCTTCATATATCTCCCTTATCTAATACTTATACTTGCGAAACACGATCAAAATGTTAAAATAGTTCGAAACAATTATACGCAGCGTCCCACTTAGCATTTCGGACGCTCTTTATAGCCTAAAGCTAACTTGCCAAAATTTGAGTATATCGGCACACGGGATTTACTTTTTACTCCTATTTGACTCCTGTTTGTCATACTTTTTACTTCTATTTCTTATCATACTCCGTATGACAAAGAATAAAACGATAAGACCAGCATTTTATCTAAAAATGTAATTTCTCAAAAACTCATTATTTTATTTTCCGCGAGAAATTGATGGTTTCTCAGTTTCTCAGTTTTGAATTTAAAGGCACTCTTTAATGAGAAAAAATGATAGAACTAACTACCATTTAAGAATATAATTTATAGAAAGCTTATAATTTTCCACGAGGAATGCATTGTTTTTCTTCAGCTTTCGATTCTTCAATTGCTGATCTTAAAGGCACTCTTCAATGTAGTGAAGCCGAAGTTAGCTATGCGAAAACAGGATATCCCGTGCGACGATACATTCGTTGTCTGGCATTCTTTCCGAAATCCTGTCTTTTGGCGACGCAGGAGCAATACGAAGGCACGAAGATCCCCTCAACGATCGGTCGGTGCGATATCCGGTCGATGACCCGCGCCGCCGTTTCCGAAGTGTCTTTTAACGAGTGTCGCTATCTAAGGGACGATGCGTCTCTCCCGGCGAGTGCAGCAACACCAGCGATATAGTTTTGGTCCTTTCCATCGCTGTCCTCGCGTCTCTGTCTTTTCGTTCGCAGGCCACTGCTGCGGCTGAATCTGCCCGACTGCGACTGGGGACTGGAACCGGTATGCAATTTCGACGAGTTCAGTTCCCCATGCTGCAAGACGCGGCCGAATGCACCTTTCGCATCAGCCGCCGCGCTTACGTCGTCTAGAAGTAGAGGAGAAAGTGGAAACAGCGAGATAGAACTAAGGGAACACACGATGGGAGACGAGGAGATCACGGGGTGATCTCCCTCTCTTTTCAGAAAAATACAAAACTCGGATATCGTCTATACAGTTTATGTTCCATATCGCACTGGAATGCGCGTAAATCTTAAACCGTACAACGAATGTAACGCGTGAAACTAAACGCTTAATTTCATGGAATCAAAAGCACGCAATTGGCTTCTCCTTATTCTCTTCTCTAAATATTCTCATCCGCGTCTGCAGCACCGAGATCGCTGAACTCGCCCGAAACTATGTCGGTTTTCGTTTGTTGAGAATGACTAGCGAAAAGATGACTCTTTCTCCCTCTCTCTCTCTCTCTCTCTCTCTCTCTCTCTCTCTCTCTCTCTCTCTCACCGCAAATTGTTATCTCCGCGGACGCGTCTTCGGCGTCTGGCTATCGCTGTCGCATCGCTTCGAGCTCGACGAGCAACAATCGGCGGAAGGGAAAGACGCGCCTCTTGGCGAGGCCGGAGCCGCGGATCCTCGGGGAAGGCCCGTCGGCTCGTCTTCTCAGGCCCCGGCTGCGATCGCACGTTCCGCGCCGTCCCCGGACGCGTCGGCGACCGCGCGATGCGGATGGGCGAGGGCAGGACTGCGGCAGCGGCGAATCGAACGTGCCGACCCTCCGAGGCAACCTGCAACAATAATCGTCCGACTCATGGCGCGCATGAAGCGATTGCGTAGATTGCATCGGACACGCTCAATTGATCTATGGACATCGCGCCGGGACACGCGTCTCTGGACTGCTTAGTTATGGCAGGTGAAATCGTGAGCGCGCACGTGCCTGACGCGCATCGTTTTCCTACGTGCCGGTCGCGCAGATCGTCCGAGATACTTGCCGTTACGTTGCTAAACAATACTGATGGCGCGCTTCTTTCAAGGCGAGATCACGGCGGATTGGAAGTCATACCTGCTTCGGAATGGAAATATCAGTGGCATTTGAAAAGGCTGATGAACTGTGATATTTTTTACAATTTTAATTGGAATTATTTCGTGAATTTAAATAAAAATTTGCGAATCAAATGCACACGTAAGATCGTTAAAAATAATCGGTATTACTTCATGTTAATTTCCTCACATGTTTCTTTCAATACGTATTTATTCGAAGAATCCTATTATTAGACAGAGAGACGAGTATTAAACTTGAATAAATTTGAATAAAATATCCAAGAGCGATTGTGAAACACGCTCTCTCTTTCCTAACTCTTTGAAAAATTGCGTGCTTTCGCACGTTGACATGAATATTGTAAATGCACTTTTACACTGAGAAGAAAAATATAGTTACTTTTGGCCTCAACCACAATTTTATAATATTTCTAACGACAATCATGGTTAACATAATGATGCGTACAGTTAAGTTAATCGTGTTACGAAATTAATATTTTTACGAGCACGATATTGTAATATCGTAATATCAGATTCTTGTAATGTTGATGATAAAAGCAATTTCGTCTGGCACGTCGACAATACGAGCGCTCTCCGGCACATACATATAAGTATATCACGTAGGCAGATCGGCAGATGTACGCCGACGATCCCTCAAGAATTCAATACGTTTCTGAATGCCAGTGTCATAAAGAGCAAGTTATTCAACGAACACCCACGCGAGCGCGAACGAGAACAAGGGGGAGACGCTCACCTCGATCAGGCTTCTTGAAGCTCGCCCTTCACTCCCGGCACGCCGTGGTGATGCCTCGAGGCGAGCTTGTTCGCCAATTCGTGCATCACGTCTCTGTATATCACGGTGTCCAAATTCTCGCCCAGCATGTAGAGAAGAAACCAATCGCCGACCTTGCTGCGACGCACTATGGTCTCCACGGCGTCCCTCCGTACCAAGCGAAACCTCATACGCAACAGGTAGACCCTCGTGCGCGGCGAAAATATTATTAGGATCTGCGGGGCAAATAGCAAAATTACCTTGCAGAAAAAACAACAGTTAACCGTATTATTACATTGATTGCTGTGGATCGTGCAATTTTATAATCGCAACATATAACGTAAGCGCGAATTTTATTTGGAAATAATGAATGTTCGTATTTAAAAATTGAGAAATTTGTGACATGCTTAAATAACAAGTACCGACAACTGCGGCAGAAAAATTATATTTTTCGCAGATATGATTTGTAAAATGTGAAATACGGAGGATACTTTTCCCGGGATTACTGACCCTATATAAAACCGTAAAGAAACTGAGCACGCCGAGGAAAAGGAACCAGAACCACAGAAAGACATAGATCTTCTCGTTCACGACGTTCAGAGGCAGTATACAGACGGCGTCATGTCTCTCGACTTCTCCGCTGACGCCGTACTTGTAGAAAGTGCATTTGGTCATTCGTGGAAAGACGTAAATCATTGGGTCCACTCGGTCCTCCTGATCGGATTCGAGGAACCTGAGTACGTCGATGCCAAAGGTCAAGAAGGCGCCGTCGAAGAAGCGGTTCATCAGAAACATCTGACCTGCGACAATGTGCTCGTTGCTTTACAATTTTCCGTCATCCCCGTCTGTCTTCTCCTCGAAGGATTTCAACAATCCTCAAGAAATTATAAAAGCTATCTATAATATATATATATATATATATATATATATATATATATAAATACTGATCAGTTAATCTCTTTTTAAATATTTTTATAATAATATTGAAGAAAATCGTAAAAAATTTTCTGATTATTAAATATCAATTAAATCTTAACAAATAAATTTTGCACACATAAATCTCGACCTCGAAAATAATATTCGTAATCGTTTTAGAATAATTTCGTATCTGAGCTTTAAAGTATTGAATCATAACTTTACATTTAATCAAATTATATGTATGATATGTAGATACATAGATATACATTTCTATAGCTTTCGTAGTTGATTGATTCATACGTGTGAAGGATTATATTTCCATATACGCTGATAATCATATCACATTGTAATTGGTACGCGATAGACACCGGATAAAATTGATGAGCTATCTCATAGCAAATCGGACAGTTGAGTTCGCAAGAGGTTGGCCAGCTGTATCGCTGCCAACTTTTACTGTGAATCATTCATTCATTCGCCGCTCATTATACGGGCTTCCTTTTTCTTATAACGCGTGTTTGTTAAAATTAACGCCGACGTGCTAATTTAGATATAGCTCATTGAATTCCATCGTTCTTTCTATGAAAATGATTGCATTGTTTGCACGTTGTGCAATGCTTGAACATTTATAACGTAGTTAAAATGTTTCGCATTCACGCAGAAATTTAATTTTTATGTTAAATGCATATAATTATAATTATAACTTGCACGTATTAAATATGCGGACTTAAATATGCGGAAATCAAGATTAACATAAATATGAATATTTCTGGCGTTTTAAAAGTTTGTGTACTCTGAGAAAAATTCTGGTTAAAAACGGACGAATCAGAAAATCTTGTAAAATTGATCAAATATTCTGATTATTAAAATAGAACTCAATGCTTTATAACTTATAATAACCAGAATATTTTATCAATCCTACAAGATTTTTCTGATTCGTCCGTTTTTACCAGAATTTTTGTTCAGTGTAATGTGTAATTTAAATGTTAGCTAAGAACGATTCGGCAAATATTTAATTATTCAATTTGTCATCGTGGCGTCTTTACTTACTTTCTTGAAATTGTCAATGAAACAAAAAAGAAACGTAAAAATAATAAAAGATATACATATTTTAAACACATGCAACGTGCAGTAACGTAAAATAACAAGAACTTTAAAATTTTTCTTTTTAATATCATCTGCATCTTCAGCAGCGAAAGCGAAACGTTTTTAAATACCTCTCTTAAACACATAACTGGTTTATGTTTATCGATTGTAAACGGAAGGCGGTGATGCTCGCTGTCTAACGGGTCTGCAAATTCCGGAATTCGCTCGTGTTATGACATCACGACGGGGACGTGCGTTGTTGATCGAGGAGCTCAAACATTGACTCGACGCGGACCGAGGAAAAAAAAGAGAGGTGGAGTGCGGGCTACTCACCGATCACATTCACCAGCGCGAGGACCTCGCACAGGTAGTACCTGTAAGCCCACCAATTGTGAAAGCGAAGATTCTCCCATAGGTAGTCGAGCAGCATTTTCTTCTTTTGCTTCTTCTCCACCTCGGAGCAGAGCCCGATGTCGAGATCCATCATGAGGGCATGAATCTTGCCACCCTCCCAGCCCTTCCACAGCCAGCGCGGGGTATAGAAGAGGATCGCCTGCGAGCAAAGTGCCGAGTGAATAAATACCGACGAATCGGCCAATCGCTGATATATTACGGGGAGTTCTGTGGGAGGCGGATCTACTTACGTGCTAGCGCACAACCGACCGCGCGATAGCACGCGAAAGGAGTTATCATTATTGTACCTCGCGCCCGATAACTGCTGATTAAAACAGTGCACGGATCGCTCGCGAATAAAATCCTATTTTCTGCATTTTTGGTGTTAAATCTGTCGCTGGTCGCACCCTTCTTTCGAAAGGCGGAGAGCATGTTACAAGCTTAACTATTTCATATCGTTTGCTGTTCGCCACCGATCGGTGTTGGTGTTGTACGAAATTGCATGCTGGCCGTTACTCACAATGTAATTGCGCTGTAACGAATTAACGGCAAATTTTAATTTATAGTTAACTAACTTGTCAGTACGATATTTCACTGGACTTTTAACAGCCTAACATTATTCTTGTTTTCGGCTATAAATTAAGAATTAACACTTAACGATTACATTTAACATAGATTTTACACAATATAATGACACAAGATCCGAGTCGAGTCCTCTCTCTCTCTCTCTTCAGTCAAGTTCTCTCTCTTTCTTTCTCTCTCGTAATATTTTATTAATTTCCTGTAATATTTTTGTTCGCTAATATCTTAGAATACATGGCAGATTAATAGTCACGCTTGGAGGGGTAATCCGAGCTAATTGAATCGAGGCAATTTTATCTCACATTAGAATTTCCGAAGCGATGTCAATGCACTTATCGAGACCACGATGTGGGAGTAAACCCTTTCTCACGGTATATAAAGCTTTCTGGCTTATCGCCAGGGGCCTCGGGTCGTGCTTGCCGTAGTACGCGATCGAATATAGATACGTACGCTCGTCGCGCGTTACCCCCTTACAACGTGTTGGCGAGTGTTCAGAAAATTCGAGCTAAATTGCAATTTACGGAAAGCTCGGATGATTGTTAATGAAAGTACGTGCTTAAGACGTGCGTCGGGACTTTAATGGGTTTCCCAAAATGTACTCTTTATCCAAGAAGCCACATTGTTTCTGAGAAGTGCAGAAACAACTTATTATTTTGGCTTGGAGACAAATGACGGTGCAAAGTGACGGTAAAATCTTATTGCGGAGAATATTAAGCGTACTTTTCACAATAGCAATCACGTAATGTTATGCAAATTCTATGTTCTATAGAAAATCTATAAAAGTACAATTCAGTTCATTTTTCGAAGTAAAATATAAACGACATTTACAGCGGTTTTTAAAATATTAAACTTTTAAAAAAATACTTTAATAATTAATGCCTATATTAGGAACTACAAATTATATATAAAAGTTACGGCAACAAATGACAATAATTAAATAAAGAGAAATACTATTTTCGATCCTGAGAAATACTATTTTTGGTCTGGATCTTGGTAGCCTAATAATAATCTTGTGTCAATGTTGTAAACTTTTTTCCAACTCAGTAAACGCGCGTCGTTTATTTGTCAGTCTTAAAACACAGCTCTTATTGGAATAATAAATTCACATACTTAAATCGATAATCGGCTTAACTTTTGATAAACATCACAGTAAAGTCCCTGTAAAAAGGGTAATAAATTAAACTTATCTCTTGTAAATTTTTGTAAAAAAAACCTATATAGATTAATATGGATTACGTAAAAATATAATGAATGTTATATAACCCGTTTAATGGCCTTAGGGTACATGGTTTACATATCGGCGACAGGATTCTTCAGAATGGGTGGTCTGACCTCGCTCTTGACGAGATTACGAAGAAACGTAAAATAAACGCACATGTCAGACCGATTGTACGATTCGCAGCTTTTAGCATTATCGCAGGAGAATGCCTGTGTTGTAAAGAGAAAAGGAAAATGCCTGACCGAAAATAGATCTGTGCGCCTCTCTTCCTCTCTCTTTCCTTGCCAACCAGGATCGAACTACGACCACATTTGCTGCCCTGCTGGAAGGACATTTATATCTCCCTTTCAATGTTCAAACTTGTAGATTTGCATAAATTTCTTTAGATATGCAAATAGGCTCAAACACATCGATGATTACGCTGTTTACGCTTTATACAATAATAAATACAAAATAAAATAAAGTCATAATTAAGTCTACACATTCCGCAGACCTTTAAATCATACAATACTCATATTAAACAAGAAAAGCAAATAAATTAAATCTGAACTTGAGAGCGTATTCTATAACATATATCTTTGTATTTTAATGAAACTGGTCTTGCAGAGGCACGATAGGATTGTTACAAGGATATCTTTCCTCTATAATGGAAGTCTGGCAACTGTAATTCAAAATTATATGTGTAATGAGGCAAAATTGAACAAATTTATGAAGTAAGTTGTAGTGGAACTGCTTATTTGTATACATAAAATTGTATGAATAATATTTGAAAAGAAGAAACCGTGTACATATTTCGCCACAATTCCTGGCCAGCGCGTAGCATCTATGTGTCACGTTAGCCCCGAATAAATTTAGCTAAAACGAGGCGAAAGAGCTTGAAGCATTCGAGAAAAGAGAGACGAAGAAGGAAGAAGAGCGAACAAAGAAGTGCACTTCTTGCTACTTTTAACATACATAAAATAAGCATAACAAACTATAACTAACTTGGAAACTATTAAATACAAATATCTTTATTTATGTATGTAATCAACAACTTTACCTAAAGAATATAACTACCAAAATTTTATTAAAATGTATTGTTGTAATGATATTTATTTTAGCTATTACCAAAAATTACTTATTTAGACAAAACTATGGGAAAATTTCTCTTTACGCATTTATTTTGTAGCTTACTCTCGTCTTGTAAATAAAAATTTTTCAATGTTATTAGTTTGGGGAGATGTAAAGTCTTTACAAGACTACGTTCTACGTTTTCAATTTTATTAAACGTTAATCATGTTAGAGGTGTGTTTCGTCAATTTATTAGCGATATACGACATTATAGATGTTTTGTGTCAAACATTGTCTAGAAAACACATTCAGATACGCAGCAATCAATTGCAAAATAAAAGGCGGATGCGCGATTAATCAAAGAGCGAGAGAGTTGTAGGAACATCGGACGTATAAATAGAGGATAGTGACTCGAGAAAAAGAACGATATTGTACGTGCGCGAAGACGAGTAATGCTTGAGGTATGGAAGGCGGAGGTATGATCAAAGATAGCATCGAAGGTACATATGCATTTTAAAGGCAGAACTATCTGTAACCTGTATTTATGTATTGACGTTATGAACAAGGATTATCAATCATGGATAAACGAATACACGCATTTGCCGATCGTATACTGCTCATCGATACTGATTCATACATACACTTTTTGAACTATCTTAATTTAGAACATTCGATCGCTTTCACGCGTGCTTCGTTATTTAAATAACTTTCCGCTTTTTCACCTAAAATTGCAGGCACTCGAATATATTTAATAATTTAAATATTAATCGATTTAAATGTTAATCGATCGGGTCCAACGGATCGCAGTTCGTAAGAATAATATTTCACGCACAAGGATAAATGAAAAATAATATTTATTATGAAAATGTCCAATGTTCTTTAATTCATTCGTGAACTGTTAACATTTAAATACTACAGAGGCGAATATAATTATAAAATAAAATCTACAACAAAAGATAAAGAAAAAGAGAAGACGATATGAAAGATCGCAAGATGATATGATAAAGATGCGAAAGGCCACGAGAGAAGAGGCCACTTCTTACTTGCAGTAGCAAGAGGAAGATAACCCACTGATAGTATTTGTGCTGCTTGACCAGCGGATGAGGTGCATGGCCGTGGCCCCCTTCGCCCTTGGTGTTTGACACCCCGGGGTAAGGCACGGCCTGACCGATGCTCATGTTGAACGCGTGTACCATGCTGTATGTGGTGTGAAGCCAGCAGAAGGTCTCCAGCACGGCCTTGTCCACGGCCGTGGTGGCTTCGCAGTGTATCGGCGAGCCGGAGATACTTTTACAGGCGAGGGTGAGGCAGCCGGCCAGCAGCACCGCCACCGTGGCCCGATAATGCAACCGAAATATCATCGAGTCCTCGGCGATCCTGTGCACCTTGAAGAGCGATCGAATCGAGCCGAACAAATCGATCATTTTGAGCATCAGTGGCATGTTAAGCAAATGGAGATCGGGGAGTGACTTTGCTCAAGTCGCCCTGGCAATCCCTCTCGCGACGCCTCCGTCCTCTTCGTCGTTTTCTCTCACCAGCGGGCTGACTCTATTTTTGCACAGAGCAGTCTCGATCCTACTGGAAGTCCTTTGAACCAACTGCACGGCGCGCACGGTGTTACATCGCTTCTAGTGTTTCCTTCCTTATGTCAATATTTCGGGGTAGCAATATCGAGTAAGAAAAGTACAATTTTTACATCGGTTTATACTTTCCTCCTTGATTCTAATTTTGTTTGTAAATTGATTTCTCAGATCCAAACTTTGGTTTTTATCGTTAAAGAAGCAGGATCAGCCATTATTACTTCAATTAAAACGTCGAAAATAAATGAATAAATCGTTGTGAGAGCATAATTACAACCGTAAAGTGGACCACCCGCGTAGTTCTCTTCATGCTTCTCTACGAGTCATGGATTGGACTAAGACGGAGGGTATACTGTATGCATTTTGTGGGCATACAAACCGTCGTAAAAATCACATGGTGCTGTTTACTCTCCTGACTTCCCTTTGATTTGCTTTACTCCCTTCGTGTATTCTTCTCATTTCAGTCCTCTCTTATTTTTTGTCTTCTACATATTTAAGTATGTTAGTTCTCTCTTTGATTTTTAACACTGATTTTTTCTTTATATGCGGACCATGTCGATTTCTTCTTTTCTTTATCAGTTGTATCAATGAGAAGAATTGATACAGTTCGCTACATGTTTCTTCTTACAGTTTTTATCCTTAAAAATGCCTCAAGGAATTACAAGATTGTTACTTTATAAACACAAGATCATGAAAACGACACACGCACAAACACTATTTAATCATTCTTTATTTAACTTCATTTAACAATTTTTAATACAAAATTATGTTTATGTTTCTCGCACACATCCAATTCCAGTTTATACATACACTTTCTTTCTGATTTTTATCACTGCTGCAGTTGATGCATAATTCCATCCACTTTGCTTTACGGTAGAATTTAATTTAAACCCGAAGTTTCGAAGGGATGGAACGGAGAATTGCGAAGGAGAAATTAAAGACGATAAATGAAGTTGGAAAAGAAACACGCACGTGAGTCTCGGATACAAGCTGTCAGAAGACTGACCGGACTTGAGAGGCATCCCTTGACCTCGATACTAAACACATAACTTGCAAGATAACACATATTATCTTGCAAGCGTCTGGGTCAGCATGATCAGTCAAAGGCTGATCGACGAAACATCAAAGTGTATTATCCGCAATCTGATATAATATCGCGCTCTTTAACACGGTCCATAAATAGTTTCCGAAATTTGAATATTTGACTTTTCAATGTATAAGCAATAAATAGCTTTCCATTTTGTCGTTTTATTGCGAAATTTGGAGCGAGCCAGTGGGGTTTAATAATATAACGAGATTCAGCGCATCCGAAGTCATCTATGACAGAATTATGAATGTTAACGGAGCTCAGTAACGTCATCGCGTGTAATACATATTACACCGATGACGTTTCCTGAAGGCTTTTCAAAATTAAGACGGAAGAAAATCTTGATGCATAGGCACATTGATTGACGTTACATCGAGACGCGTAAACATTTATAATGCGAGATATTTAGACCGAGCTTTACGCGTGCGTAATTGAATTCACGCGATAACATATCAGAGGAGAGATCTATTTTCGTCCGAGGCCGAGAAAAGAAGTATATCCGAGTGAAATAATTAGTGGCCGTGAGATGCGATTTGTTTCCTAAAATCCTTTTATCTCTCCTCGTTAGTCTCGTTACGTTACGTGACGCGACAATTACATTATCGCAGGAGCAACGGATTCCTCATTAAGCTCATTGCTCCAATTGTATCGCGGATGGAAAGTATAAAGCGATATTCGACGATCCCCGTCATCGAAAATACGTTTAATCGAAGCTATGTGAACCCAGCCGATTTTTCAAAATTTAACTTTTCTGTACGGGAAATGATAGCATTTCGCTTGTAGTTGTTTGTAGTAACAACAATTTTGTTTGTAGTTTCACTAATTAAAAATTATAAAAAGTTAAAAATGAATCGCCTAGTATAGAAAGTTAAATTTTAAAAAATCGGGTGCTAGGTTCACATAACTCTTAATCGACCGTGTTACGAGTGCGGCGCGCACATATTCCAGGCAACGAAATTAAGCGCGACATTACCGCGTTTAAGAGAACATTTCAGCGGACCAAAATGGATACGATTTAAAATGGACCGTATTAATCGTCACTATCTTGACCTCCTCCCCTCGCCGGCACCGGGGAGAATAGGGAGCGATAAAAAGACGAGGAAATCCAGATAAGCTATTCGTGCTCTAAGAACTTGGGATTGATTTAACGGTGTGCTCATTAAGCCATCCTTTTAATCGGCTTTTTCAGCCGCGAGATTTCGAGTAATCTTGCAGTCGTTAACGCGATTATTCAATCACGGGGAAACTGAAAGAACATTAATCCTTTCGTTCCTACAACTTCCCGTCAGAAAGATATAATCCTTTTTTTCCCGTGTAATAAATCTCTTCTGATATTTTTAATACTTTTTTACAATTTACAAAAACTTTTGTAACAAATAACGATCAGTTATGGAAGAATTGAAATAACTCGGTTTATATACACATTACGCGATGTAAACGATTAAAGGGCGGACGGAATACACGCACAGGCAGGATAGAAATCATTGTTCGGTAAGCGGCGAAATTAGCTCAACGATAATTATAGAAATGCGTAAGGAGATATATCGGCGAAAGGGAATACATCAGTAAAAAAGCGGCGACTACTCGCTTGTAAACGGTACAGTTTGCTTTGAGACGCCGGGCGAAAAAACACACGGCGAAGGGAGACGAGGAAATAGAAAGAGAACCTTCGTAGAGGGATAGGCTGTCGTCGACTGAGTTTATTTTGAGACATCAATGCGAGTAGCATGAAAGAAACGCGCGAGAGCACAAGGAAAATACTACGGATCGCTATTTCAGGTGTTCGCGCCGCGCCATTAACCCGTTTCACCCAAACTTCCTATAACGATCTTTTCATTTCTTTCGTGCTCGCTGAAATAATCAGCCGCGACAGGCGACAGCAAGTGTTTGACACTTGATATCACATTAAAATACGTTTTTCATTTGTTTGACGATATCGCATTATCGTGTCGCCATACGGCAACATTTTTATTTCTTCTGAATAATTTGCATATCACAATTTGCGCCAAAAACTCATTTAGATATATTAAAATTAAAATGGCTTTAATTAAGAGTAAATCAAATTCCAATTTAATATATGTAATTAACGGGCCACAGAGTCTAATAAGAGAGAACAAATAATTTTCTTAATTTAACGCACATGTGATCACTAATATAAAAAGTACAATTATACACTGAGAGAAAAAAATATTTCAGTAAGTATATCACTATAATTTATAGTTTTTTTTACCCAACCACATTTTTATAGTTATTCAAACAATATAAATTATAATTGGTTTAACATTTTATTAAAGTCCTCAATCATAATTTGGTTCATGCAATTTATAATATGATTGTTATTAACCAAAACGAGATTTTAATTTAGTAAGTTGTACTATAAAATAATTAATAAAATAACTACAATTGGCATAACTATGAGCATATGATTATTATTACCAATATTATAGTTACTGCAACTATTTTATTTTTCTCTCAGTGTTTGAAATAAAGATAAAATTTGAAATGTATAAAATTATAAATATGTATGATAAATAAACTCATTTATATTTTCAAGTTTCGTAAATTATATAATTTATAACGTACGGCATTGTGTGTAATGTGTGACGCCAATTGTGCAACCGCGGCACGGTTTAACTTTTTGGAGTCGAAAAGGCGAAACAGCGCGATCGTCCGACCGTCTTTCGATCGTAATCGTCTTTGATCGAACGCACGAGGAGACCGCACGAGTAACCCTCACCGACTCAGTTTAGTGCATTGTTATACTTAAGGTTTCTTTCTTGGCAATGGACTAGATGGTAAGCCTTCAGCGAACGACGTGCAGGTCGCCCAAGCGAAAGGATTGATGGATGGAGTAACGCGCTTACGAGTGCAACGCTAAAAGCACCGGTACGTTTTATGGCCCCGTACGCAAACCGCACATTCGACGCTAAACGCGGGTGCTTGATGTTTCACTTGTCTAATAGACGGGTGCGCGCTCGCGAAAGGCGGTGAGTTAGGATCGGACTATTACATTTGGCGTTAAATAGACGCATATAAATTTTGATGGGATTTTCGAATTACGAATATACGTTCTGCGTAGCGGCGGCCGAATTTGCGTACGGGCAATGTTGCGATATCCGCACTTGCAAAAACAGCCACGACATATATCACGTTAGTCACACACTCGGCAGTCGGCAGCTTGTTATTATTATTCGGCCATCACAAAGTTTTACTTGTTAAAGTTATTATTCTGCCACCCAAAATTTTACTCGTTAACATCACATGCGTTTACACACATTTATAAGTATAATGTATTAATCTATCTTCTTTCCTATTTACGCTCTCATAATCATTTCTCGAATCTTAAGACTTGAGAATTTCTTAAATCTTAAATCGTCTTTTTAAGCTGCATACACGCAAAAAATTAACAATATAATTCGCCAAGTGCAAGCGGTCAATAATGCTGAACGAAAAAAAAAAACGGCGTATATCAATGGCCGATTGATTACCTGCAAGAAGAGCATGAAACAAACCCATTGATAGTATCGGTACTCCTTTCGCTCGCTTTCGGGATACGATTTGGAATTGTCGACGCCGAGGAAGGGCACTTCCAGGCCCTCTCTCTTTCGGTACGCCGCGGTTATCGTGTACGTGCTGTGTATCCAGCAGTAAGTGTTCAGAACGTCCTCGGGCAGGTCCTTGCTGTGTATGCAGTCGATGGGATTGCCGACGTACTGGCGGGTCGTGACGATCAGGGAGAACGCTATCAGCAGGATCACAGTCAGGCTGTAATGCAGGCGGAAGACGGCGCTGTCGATGTGGATGTGCGAGATTTTTATGAGACTCTTCAAACCGCGAAATATGTCCAGCATCTTGGTACCAGAACGATACCAGAGGTAAGAGATCAGAGGTTGCGCCGGGCCACGGCGATTCCCCAGAATAACGTCCCCGCAGGACTCCGCGTCCCTCCACGTTGCTCCAGCGTTCGTTTTCTACATCTTCCGTTCCCGATTTCGAGACGGCTTTTCAGCCACGTCAGAGTTTCGCTTTTCGTCCACTTTTCCACTTCCGCACGCGGCACGAGTTTACAATCACTTGAAGTGACAATTCGGAAAACACGCATGGATCTTACTAAAAAGATTAACTGTATATTTTCCTATTTAGTTTGTATTTCTCTTTCGTGGCTTCCCGAAAAGAGATCTGTTTCACTTTATCACTTCGTTCTCTTCGATCATTGTCTCTGCAGCCCCCGTTTGCAAGAAAATATCTTCCTCTGATCGTCAAAAAATATATATATTTTTATTGTATAATGTATATTTTATTTGCTTCGCATTTTAATCACTCTGGCATTTTGATATATATATATATATATATATATATATATGTTATCTGTGATCGATCCTTTGGTCGAAAACTAAAATATTATCCTTTTACGACTTATGCATTACTTTAAATCTTATCCTTACTGCTATAAATACTGTCTTCTTAAGTAGACTATTGTTCTTGGCATCTCATCTTTGGCATTGAAATCTTCTGAACAACGTTGGCCAGTCTCACATTTCTTTTCGCAGAAAAATGTGGTGCAATCCTTTCAAAGAGTGCGGTCCGAATTATTCTTCTCTCTTTGCATTTACTCCGCCTTATTCGACGAACGAGCGTTTTCCCCGAAAAAGTTTGCCGCATGGACGACAATCTCTCGATCGCCGAATCGCGTTCCGATCGATTCTGACGGGCGTTTTCGAATAATCCGCCGTTCCTACGACAATAGTCCTCCCGCGCATTCTTCTCGTATTCTTATTCACGTTCGTATCGTAGTTTCTAATCTTGGCTGTTCGAATACACAAATATTCGTATGACACCGTCGGCCTCGGTGACACGCGCAGATTCGTCGATCTCGCGCATCTCCGCGAGTTTTCGATTCGAAGAGCAGGCTGGCGAGGCACGAGCTCCTAAAATACCTTATCTCACGTTCTCCCTCGGGTATTCTAAAAAGGAGTTTTCGTTCAAATTCTCACTTTACGATTCTGCGTGCTGTTCATTTGCGCGAGTGAATTAAACGATCGCAACTGTACAGGAATGCGCGCTTTGAAAATGTTTACACGAGTCGAGTCCTTCGCGGTTTACCAAAATTTGTACTGCGATATTTTCGGAAAGTGTTCGTTAAAATGCGAAAAATTTTTACGACGCGTTCGCCCTCCCCCCCTTCGTCTCTCATCTTACGTTTTAATGCCGCTATAAAGCCACCGTAAATCCCTCATTATTTCTTTCCCTTTTTTTTGAAACTGTCGAGAAAAGGGAACGGATATGATTTGTCTTATCAAAAGTCCGACGCTGTCATCGTCCAATTCGGAAACATCATAAAGCGATGAGAGAGCGGATACTGACGCGTCCCGGAAAATTTCGGAGAAAGCGCACGAAAATATCTGCTCGCGACTCATCGTGTTGCAATGTCTTCTGCCCGAGAACCTAATTAAGTTGATATAAATTGTAAGAAGAGAAAACTTCTACATTAAGGAGAGACTCTTGCTGATGTTTATTGTTAAATTTTCTTTCCTGCAAAATCTATTTAAAAAAATTATATTAAAAATTATATTTTGACTTCTGTATACGTTTTTGAACACTATACATATTAAATAATACAATTAATTAATTATAAACAAAGCATACGTTATTAAAGGGAAGGACTGAGAATTAAGAAAAGATTCTTGCTGATATTTATTGTTAAATCCTTTTTCTTGTAAAAATTATTAAAATCAATGAAATTACTTCTGACTTCTACATACTTTAAATAAAATAATAATACAATAAAATTGATTATTAAAAAGTGTATATGTTATGAAAAAAAAAGAGTTCTCAGTGTTAACGAAAGATCCTTGATGACATTTATTATTAAATTCTTTCTTTTGTAAAAACTATTAAAACATAATCTTCCTAACTTTTTTGCACGTTTTTGAACGCAGCAAATATTTATTGTTCTTAGAAACAGATATCTCGAAATTGACCCGTCAAAAAAGATCAATTTGTCTTTCGTTTCACGCTCTGTAGAAAACGATTCAATTTAGATCACGTAAGAAAAAGATCCGATTACGCGTTCACCGTAAAAGTCGGTGATTAATTCTGCCCGACGAATTCACGAACAAATTCTCGTACGTCCGAGATGGGTTCGCGTTATTTCCGATTTGTTTCCGAGCGATTTCAAGATCAAGTATGAGCCGATCACCGAATATTTTCGAGGTAAAGTATTGCCAATGCAAAATGATATTTGCTCGTAAATTGGCAAAATTATCGCGTGTGCTCTCTCGCGACGACTCTATACTCGGAAACTCCGGGCTTTAAATTCGCAAAATTTAAGCTAAATTCTCCGACGAAGAAATACTGTTATGTGCGCTCGACAGCGGCGACGGTTCTTTGCCGATGTTACGAAAGTATAAGGGTTTTCTTCGACTCGGCGAAGTTGTGTTGTTGGGTCTGTGCCAAGATAGGATGCGCTCGCCGTAACCATTTTAGAGTTGAAACGTTTTTGGGAAAATAAAACATTTTACACTTGTTTCCGCGCTTGCTTGCGCGAACGGTCCGTCGATGTTTTAACGGGGCGAACCCATGGAAATGGAAATAAGAGAAATGTTAAAACGTGCCAAAATTATCGAACGTTTCGACATGTTCCGCGTTGGACGTTGACGGAAATTCTCTTCTTTTTTCTTCCAGCCTAAATGTATTTAAAATTCCGAATAACCCTGATGGTTCATCTCCCGTGTCATCGACAGCGCTACATAAATCTCTCCGAGAAAAGTCTACGGAAATTAAGATAAGCTCCACCTGCCTATTAATACCTGCAAAAATTTCTAAGTGTAAAACCGTACAACGTATCTAATAAGCCGTTCGCCGTTCGTATCGCGATTCCCTCGTGATACGCGTGCACGCTCTCGTTAATCAATTTAGGTGCGTTATAATTTATCCATAATCTTATAATTTGCATACATAATTATCTCCATATTTTCAGTTAGCGATTCCAGATAGACGAACGTAAGAACCAATATCAATTTATGCAACTCGCCGTCTTGCCAATTAGCCACCAATTTCCCGCTAATCTTCGCGCACGGCGATGGCTAAATGTAGATAAAGTTACTTCTTGAATATTAGCGTCGCTCCCTCTCCCGCCTCTGCACCCCAAAGCGGATATCCGCAGTCCTGTCTTTCTTATTTGACTTCGCGAAGATGAGCAACGTACGCGCGGCGTAAATACGACGCGCGAGAGCGTGGTCGGGAGAAACTTTTCTTTTTTTTTTTTCTTTCAGATGCAGCTGAGCGATAGGGAGTATCGCGAATGATAAGTGAGACAAGTGGTACCGGCGGATACACAACGAGCACGGGGGATTGCGAAGTCTCGGCGAAATGCTCGAGGGGGCCCCTGCTTTATTTATAACCGGCGCGCGATGGGGTCTCTTTCTCTCTCTCTCTCTCTCCCGTAATTTTTTCCCCTCCGAGTCCCATTAATGCCACGAGCCGGCGGCGGACTCGGGTAAGCGAAACGATCGAAAACTCCGCGGCAATTAACGCACCGGCCACTTCAAAGGCACATCCGCTTTGATACGAACCCCCTCCCCCCCCTCCTGCCTCCTTCGTCGGCGTACATCGTGTACGTTATGACGCACCTCGCCCGTCGCTCGTACCGTCGAAAATGAGTCGGGCTAGGCAAGAAATTAGGAAGCCCGTAATGCTGTTTGACGTGCGCGCTATTCTATTTTAGCGTTTACGCATGCGACTGCACTTCGCCGCCACGGGCGAAATCGCCCGGCGGCAAACGGAGCGGGTGAGCGCTCCTCGGAAATACCTGAGGGCAAAACGAAGTGAGAGAATGAGAGAGAAAGAGGTGCACCACGGGCTTCCCCGCGTTTTCCGCGCGTCTATCACTTTTAAGGTGAATTCACACCATCCGGGAGCTGGAATTATTCCGATCGGCAGGCAAGATCGCGATTTTAAAATTATGTCCAACAATTCTGATTGGAACTATGCCTTGGATGACCACACAAAGAAAAGCGTTTCTTGTTTCTTTACATTTAGTACATGCGTTTGACTTTTACAGCAAACATATTCCTCCTTCAATTTATTTAATTTACTAAAAAAATATTATTTTATTGAATAAAAACTTGATTGTTTTAGATAAAAAAAAATAATTTGATATACATGGAATCCTCAAATCTTAAAGGATTTTACTCTTATATTGACCTTAAAAGAATTCCTCTGAAATCAAGAAAAAAATAGTATAAACAAGAGTGTTTAAGAGAGAAAAAAAGCATTTTTCACTTTATTGAAGGAGGAATATATTTGCTGTAAAACAGTAAGCTTAGAATATGAGATTATAGGAAAAATCACTTTGAACGTAAAATACTTTTTTTGGATGATTATATCAAATCAGACTGTTTGATGGAAAAATAATTATTCGAAATAGTACTTTAAATATTCAAATAAAAGTGATTGAATTAACTTATTACTTGGAATGATCATTAAGCCCAAATAGATAAATTTTATTTCTTTTAGAAAATAGTTTTATTTAGTTTATCTTAACTCTAAGACTCTTTTTTACGTTTTTTAAAAGTCGAACAATCGTATTTGTTAGTTAAAATATTAATTTTATTGGAATATTTCAAAGATTAAATTTCTTTGGCTTCAATAAAATTTATTAAATCCAAAGAAATATTTTTCTCTCTGTAAAAAAGCGTGTCTTTAAACCGGTAACTCGTCTCCGATGCGCGACAAAGATTCGGATATGAAATTGCGTGGCGCGATTTGATCCCGCTGCGATAATTCGATACTGTTGTAAGACGACTCTTTCCAAAGAGAATTGTCGGTTAAATCGTATCATAACTTGATCCGCGGATTGCCGATGGATATGTCGGAATATTTGGAGCGGAATGCGATGCGTTGCGTACAGCGCGAATCGCTTATCGCGTGGGACATCGTATCTTCGACTCGAATTATGGCTGCTAGACATTTTCTATCGTAATGTTCCCAAGGACGTTTAATCGAATCGCAACCGGATCGCAAATGGGATCCGCGCGCACGATCATCCCCGCGGTGTAAATCGAGCCTTAATGCGCCCTGCTCCCTCCCGCCCCCTCCAAGCTCATTCAGAATGTTTATCATCCGCGTTCTTTACAGTGGTATTAAGTATGGACCATGGCAATGCCATTCCGACTTTTTTCAGCCGTATACCTTTAAGATGCCATTGCAGGCATACCTTGAAAAGCGCTGATGATAATCGTGCAAAGTCTTTCAGATTGCCGGCATCATTCGCCGGACTTTATCCGCCGCGATGCTACCAACAAAGGAAACCTTTGCAGAAAATCTAAGATACAATCCGACGAGAAGCATCCAAATCCGGCAAAATATTATTATGCGGGACAATTTTATTTCCAGAGACAATATATAAATCTCTAAATAAAATAGAAAATAAAAAATAATGCATGTTTAAGTAGCGGATTGCTTCGTAATACCCAAAAAAAGTATTTTACGTTTAAAAAAAGTGGTTTTTTCATAATCTCATATAAAAGCTTACTGTACAGCAAACAGATTTCTCCTTCCATAAAGCGAGAAATACTTTTTTCTCTCTTAAATACTCTTGTTTACACTATTTTTCTCTTGATTTCAGAGGAATCCTTTTGAACTCAATATAAGAGTAAAATCCTCTAAGGTTTAGAGGATTCCACGTATATAAAAAAAATTTTTTTTTTGGTGAATTAAAGATCAAAATTAAATATTTGCGAGTTAATTAATCAATCAATGAGACAGCTGCACAAAGTTTTTACACGTGTCACGCAGAATGTAAGACGTTTTAATGGCCCTGTTCTCGCAGAGATACACGTGTAGCCTAAATAGCTAAATTAGTCCTGCGTGTCCACTTCGCCGCACGTACAAAAATACAAGCTTAATGCACGACTCCGGGGGTACTCTGGGGTACTTGAAAATTCTTACTGCGCCCGAGTTGTATAACTCCGCGTTAGATTACACAACGTTGTAACGGCACTTCGGATATTTACTAATGAAGGAACGGGCGAAGAGCGACGGAAGCGATACATCACCGTTAATGGGTGATACTCAGACAATCGCGGAGGAGACCGATATAGAGAGAACGCGTTTTCACGCTCGCGATCTCGTAACCGGGATTTGTGAATTAGCGCTGACGCTTGTAGTAAACGCGTTAAAGCAGCGGCGGCGGCGGCAACGACAGTGGGTTTTAAATAAAGCGTGGCCGCGGTATTCGATTAGGATTACATCGGCACCGCGCCGGGGCCGCGTCTCGCGTCCGCTTTATCGGGCGCGAATCAAGATATCCGCGATGACGAATGGCGCTCACGACACATTTACAGCCGTTTAAATTGATACAACGGCGAGGATCAGCGTATTAAAGTGGAAAGGCGGAGAAGAAGACCACGTGTCTCTCGTTTCGCGTTACGCTCCGACGTGTATCTCGTTTCTTTCGAGACAGCTGCGGACTTTCCGACGTTAAAATATGCTCCCGTGTGACATTGTTAAGGGAAAACAGATGAGGGAATGGATGAAAGTTTTATTTGTATGCGAAGCAAATTGGAATTGTAGATAATGCCTCACTCGCGGCACCGGCGTCTCGCACTCGCGGAAAGATCGCGAGGAACGCGTACGCACTTTAATTCGAATGCAATTCAACGAGTAATAAGTGAGAAGGCGAGAAGTAACGGGAGATTCGACTGAGAGAGCTTTGAGACGTCCGTACGGTATGAAGGATCGCGGCGGACTTATTGTTCCTTGTTCTATCGTTCGTATGGTAATCCGTTCTTCTTACGTCCGTTCTTTTCTCTTCGGAAGTTTCGGTACATCATCAAAGTAGAAGCATAAAAACAGATTATAAATTCAGATAGCAGAGGCGTAGCGAGAATATGCAGCACCCGAAGGAATTTAAGCTCCAGAAAAATTGTCTTATGTAAGACAATTTTTCAGACAATAAAATTAATAACGATCACGATTTTTACGTCTCTCATTGTTTAAAAGTCGAATAAAAAGGCGCACAAAATATATTTTCACAAATATAATCTTAAAAATAATTAAATTAATTGAAGTCTAATTAAGTTGATTAAATTCATTAAATTAGTTATTTACTAAATCAAAACTAATTCTCTCTCGGTACTTTTTAAGTTTTACGTGTCGTAAATCGATTTATCCCTTCTTTGACATTAATTTTCTTTATTATCTCTCGGCACTAAGAAGAGCAAAGATTATTCGTGTAACGATACGTGTTCACGTGTTTAGATCATAAATGTTCCCATCAATAATTTATGAGTTATACATTTACTGAACTTGGTAATCTGCATAATTGACAGTTGGAGATCTGTATTATGTACCACGTAACAACGTTTGTCGTTTAATAAATATATTATAAATAAAGAGTAAATGCAAACATTTTCACACGTTCTCCAAAACTATGACGCTTCCCAAAACTATTCGGGATTACTTGACCCCTTCGTTTCCCTTCGTTCTCTCTCATCGCTTTCTACGGCTCTGTTAAACAGCAAAAATAGTATAGGAATGAGCGTAAAACAGTGATAACGACATGTCTTTCTATCCGTCTCCTTCGTCTTCTTGCTCGCGCGGACGACGCGTCGGAGTCGTAAAGAGAGGAACGAGGTTTACCCGATACATCATAAACGAAAATATAAGAAACAGCGAACGCTATCGCTCACGCGCGCTCTTTCTCTGAAAATACTCTCATACCCGCGATTTCTCGTAAAGGGAGACCGATAATCTAAACACGGGGCTGCGCGCGAGATGAGACCTTTCGACCGATACTCCAAACATGCGGAATCCGCGGCTCGGTCGAGTCACCCGGTCCAGCACGCCCGCTCGCCGCGCGAAGCCGAGCAATGCATCATCGCGAACAAGGGTCGTCCGAAAATATCCGAAGCAGCAATCAGCGATTGAGATCCGCGTAATTTCGCCGGGTATTTTCGACGTCGCGATCGAAAGAAAAAATACCCCCTTCGCCGAAGCGTCTCTCTTCGGAGATTCTCAACGTATACAGCGATCCACTCTCTCGCGTGTCCGCAACGTCGAAATTAAAAATCCCTCGAGTTACACTGAAAGAAAAACGTATAGTTACTTTTGGACCCAACCACAATTTTTTATAATATTTCTAACGATAATTATGGTTAATATACACTGAAAAAAATTCTGGTTATTATAATAGAACTCAATACTTTATAACTTATAATAACCAGAATATTTTATCAAGATATACAAGAATATCCTACAAGATTTTTCTAATTCGTTCGTTTTTAAACAGAATTTTTTTTCAGTGTAATGATGCATATAGTAAGTTAATCATATTTAATATTTAATATGATTAACTTAAATATAATAAGTATATAATAAGTTAAGTTAATATTTATTGTTGGAAATATTACAAAATGATGGTTGGGTCCAAAAGTAACTATACTTTTCTCTCAGTGTACATTCCGCTTGCGATTTATAAAGCAATCGAGAAACATTGCAAAGTCACAAGCACTTCTCGAGCGGGACAAGCGCTAAAAACTTTTTGCTCGTCGCGTAATTATAATTATTAGCGTAATTACATTTACGAGTGTGACAATCTCATCGCGATACAGCCGCGATATCGCTCGCCGTGCGCTCGGTAACGCGACGCGAAGCCGGGATTAGCGTTAATCGCGCGTACTCTTAGACACGCGCGTATGCCGTTGCATAAAATCTCTGTAATGATCCGTCGCGCGCACGCGGAGAGGAAGTTTGTCCCGGTTTATCCGGCGATCTTCAATATTACCCGCGCCGACAGATTTCTCCCGGAGGCGGATCTACGGGAAGAGGAAACCTACGTTTCTCCGGCGACAATCTCGACCGGCGGAAGGGAAAAGGCGAGGGGCGAGAGCGCGGAGCGCGGCTCCGGCGGAAGTCATGCTTGTCACTCGCGTGCGCCGATCCCGGTCCGGCGGAAGTGGAGGAGGCTGGCTGCGCGTCGCGACGTCGGCAACGGCAGTCCGTCATTCCGTCGTCGATCCCGGGCGCGACGAGGAGGCGCGATGGATTCAGCCGCGGCGAATCGCGGCGACGGCGTCCGCTCCTCGTCCACGCTCCCGTCGGTCTCGTCGCAGCACGCGCACGCACATTTCCGGCCACGCACCGCGTATCCGCGACGCACGCCAACACGCGGGGCGGACTCGCTCGCACTGCGCGCACGTTTCTCGGCCCGTCGGCTCGCAGCACAGCCACGCCGTGCTGCATGGCACACGGCATGGCCACGGCACCTCCTCGGCTTCTTAGGAGCCGAGGAGACGAGGAGTCGGCACGCTCCAGGAATAGAAACGCCGAACGGAGCGCGCGGGCGAGCGAGCGAGCGAGCGAGCGTTGCGCCGGGAGCGCGCTCGTCTCGTTGCAGAGAGCCGCGCCGCGCCGCGCGGCGCGTTCACCGGGATACCCGTCCCTAATTTAGGACCGATTCCTACGGTGCCCATTACCCACTGATGGGGGTCATTTTTATCCTCCGCCTTTTCCCATACAAGCACTTGCAGTTATATTGTAGCAATTATAATCTTGTTGCAACATTGTTGTAACGTAACTGCAAGTTTTGGGTTGCAACGAGATTGCAATTTTGCAGCACTATTGCTACAATGTTACTACAAGTTTTGTGCTGTATGGGTTATTACGTCGATTAGACGGGATCCGGCTTCTCGGGCGGATTTCGGGAACAATTCGCGGCACTTTGTAACGGCGATACGTTTATTACGTTGAAATAATTTAGCGCTCGCGATTCAGGAGTCTCCGTCTCTCGTACGTCCAATTATTGCCGCTCGAAATTACGCGGAAACGAGATCGCCGCGAGGAATCTGTCTTTACGGCGGGCGCCAATTACCCCGCCCGATCGCAATTAAATACACAAACGACGTGTCTATCATGTCATACCGGGCTGACGCCCGGGGTTCGCGTAATTTATTTACCGAGCATCCCGACCGTGTTTCCCGCGTCCATTACTCGCTGATGCCAGAGTAGCGTCGAGGACATCCGGAATACCGGCGAAAAGTCGTCGTCGAATTAGACGCGACGTATGATTCGAGATTCCCCATTTATTTATAATATTCCGAAAATAATTTTCGGCACATTTGTACGATCTTTATTTGCGCGATAATTGCGCTATATATATTTGAGTTTCTCATTGTTTAAAAATACATCGCACGTGTCATGAACAACCGGGACTTTTACTCTTGTTTGTTCGTTAATTATTTACTCTTTGAAAATATATTATGCTGGTAAACAGCACGGAGGCTGGAAATAAAGGAGCATGACGACATTAACGGTATTGCATTCACTGACTGTTGATTTTATCTGTTTATTAACTTAGGCGATTAATGTTTACTTATTTGCTGAATTTGCGACCAAATTATACCCATTTGCGATGCCGATAGACATTTTGCGCTTACTATCTTAAATTAATTGAAAAAGCAGCTATTTTTCATACAAAAAAATACAACTGAAATAAAACAAAAGGTGCATCTGATTTTCTTTCTTCGAGAAAGAATTGGAAAGAACACATTTTTTTGAAAGAATAAAAGAGAAGGAAGTGTTTATAAGCATAATTTTTGATACTTATACAGGGTTAAATTCATTTTTTTACATATTGCATTTCACGTGTAACGCGTTATCGCGTTTTGTCTTATTATGATGCAATCGATCAGTCGGTAAGTTCTGGAACTTCAGGAAATCTGTATTTATCGACGTGGACGTTGAGCAATAGATGTTGAACAGAGGGCGCCTATTAACAAAGCTATTCTATTCTTATTTCTTTCGCTGCTCCGCAGGCGGCAGGAATGACTGATCCGTACATTCCGTAGTCATTTGGGCTTGGCAAACTCACGGAATCGAGCTCAGTAAACTGTAGATAATTACATACATTTTCACATCATGCATGTTACGTTTTATTTAACAACAATACAATAAACATTTGAGGAAAAATAGCTGCAGGTATATACAAGAAGCTAAATTTAGTGAGAAAAATAAAGACAATACGTGTTTGAAGAGACAAGATAGCTGTTAAAAAGTTAAAGTTCAATTTTTTACTTACATTTCTTGATTAGAAAAAATCTTTCCTTATAAATACATAAAGTAAAGTTTCGGATTTATGTATCCAAGTCACACTAATTTCATAAATCCACATAATTTTTATCACATTTAAATCCTTGTAACTTTGCTATATTTAAATTTTACAACAAATCCATCTACAATCATACTCAAAGATCATTTTATTTTCTAGAAATTTAGGAGATAAAACTAATATTATCGATTATAATAACGATAATATTGTCTGTTACTAGATAATTTTCAAAAATGTAGTTTCAAAAAACTTTTACTATTTATAGAACTTCTTAGATTCTTCATTGTGTTTTTGTGTACGTAAATAAAATTCTTCTTGGTTCACTGCAGGAATGTCTAATTAACACCATCATTTGTATTGCCATTAAACTTCCTACAATCATTCACTACCAGGTTTAATAACGCAAAACTATTAAATAAAAATTGCGAAGATAGCAATTGAAAATAATCTTACTGCAACGAGTATTAAACGTATAATTGTAAATGAACAGTAATGTGTTGATGAAATAAAAGACTCAGATTTACAGGTTTCAATAGAAATATTATATTGAAAAGAAATCGATTGAAAATATATATTTACGTACACAATTCATTTCAAATGCCATAAATTTAGAAAGATACCTAAAATTGATTTCGCTATATTTCGGAAGATTTTGTCTCGTTCTATATTATTTTATTTTATGATTTCGTTATCAGTTTTGCCACGCACGTTGATCGATTTAGATGAATTGATTTTGAAAAGCTCTCTGTATATGCCAGTTAAACATGCTTTTGTTTCTTGTTACAGCATGAGAATCTATTTATGATGAGCATCCATATCAAGGTCATTGTTACGTGGAGGATTGCAAGGATCTGCAAGACTTCGATCAACGTTTTTCTTACCATAACATGTACGCGGGTCACGATGCTCGCATCATGCGAATAATAATTCTTAAGTCAAGCATTCTACCGTGTGTAAGTAATGCTGCTTCTTTACAATTAATTATAAGCGTGTGTGAATCATTATACCAGATACGCTGAAATTATAGCGAATCAGATAATGAGAAGCCAGACTAATTGGTTCTCCGTGAAAGATAAGTGAAACATGCATTCAAATGTCTATAATATATTATCTTTCCCGAGATAATATCGTAATTTTTAACATTTTTCATTGAAAGAGAAATATTTTCACACCTTGGATCTTAATAATTACTTGCCAAATTTGAGGAACTTTGTGAGAATCTTCATGAACACAGTTAAATTATTTATTAAATATAAAACAATTCTTTAAAATGTCAATAATAAATATTAAAGGTCTTTCACTGTAATCAACTTTAAATGTTTTTTTTTTTAGTTTTGTAACAATTCTTCTCGAACAATTCCTTCTAATTGTATAATTTCGATCTTTCTGTTATTTATTAGAACTATTTGAAGTTTAATTTATTCACAGACAGACGCGGAAAATGCGTCATCAAATCGTATGAATGCGCTTACGTGATACTTGTCTTGATGTCTGCAAACAGAGACGTTAAAACTCAGATACTTTATAAAACAAATCTCGTGCTATTTCTGATAAAGGTCAAAAGCAATCAACCTTATTGATTGCATACTTTATTGATCGCAGTGTTTCCTTGTCTACAATAAAACAATTTATTAAATTTGGTATTCTGTATAAATAAAAAATTCGTTTTGTATGCGTGATTTTTATAATTTATTAAATTAAAATTTACCGAATAAGACATATAAACCAATTAATTAAATCAAAAACTAGTGACTCATCCATCACTTTACATTTAACTTTTTCACATCTTTTGTAATATTTGAATTTTTCTTTATTCTATTTAACTAAACTTCAATAAAAAAGTTAAATATCATAAACTGTAATGAAAAGAACAAAGTGGTACACTTTTAGTGTTAGATACATTTGATTTCTTTTATGTGAAATTTATCCATTAACATATCCATCTCATTTCATAACATGATGCAATAAGCATAAAACAGCACGCTGAAAATTCATATTGGTATTATGAATCATATCCCATCGTTCTTTTTAATTTCTGTGAAACGTAAAACGATGGAATGACATCGCAAAAGTTTATCCTAAATTACTTCAGCAGCTGGACATGTCAAATCATCTTATAAATCTTCAGCGAAATATCATCTATGCGTCATGTTGTGTAGAGACCTTTATACCGCGACTCGCGTCAACGAGCGTCGCGTTGAAATCTCCGCATTGTCCCACATACGCTCAAGGCAGAAAAACCACAGACTTCTCTGGCCATTCAGAATCTTTAATCTTCGCACATCTTTGCTCGTAGATACAATAATACTTATAACGCTAGGAAATTTTATGAACGAATCGATGATTCCAAATGGAAGTCTTGTGTGACAACAGCGTGTTGTCCGTGGAACACAAACGGGCAAAAAATCTCGCCTAAAGTGTGCCGACGAGATTTGCTCAGAGATGAGCAAATCGGCATTAAAGTTTTTTGTGTCTCTCTCTCTCTCCCTCTCTCAATGATTTCTATCTTTAGTCTTTCAAGAATATTAACACTATTTATCACATCTTACATAAGACAGTACATGCACGTCATTACGTCGGATAAATCCCGATCATTAAAATAGCTTATAAAAAAAGCTGACAGTTCTCCCTGCAATACTTTTGGTCGTCGCAATCTGCGTGCAGTGACAATTATAACTAGTCGCTAAGGCCGTATTGCAAACAACGCGGTTTTTTTTGCGGTCCAAGGTGACGCAATCGGTTGGCAGCGAAAGTATCATGCAAACGCATACGCGCACAGTGCGCGAGAATAATTCGCGTCAAAAGATTCATAGAAAGAAGATAAATTACATACTGGACGGTACCGGAATCCTCGGCTTCGATTTCGACAGTAAATACGGTGATTGATGATACCGCGTGGAATCGATTTTCTTAGACGAGAATTACAAAGAGTCATTATTTGTCTATTGTTATTTTTCCTACACAAGATATACCAGTTATATCAATCGCATAAAAATTTAGTTGTAGAAAAATGTGCACCAAAAACTAATAGCAGTTTAAAAAAAAAACCAGTTTTGGCCGTTGAAATTGAAATCGAGAGTTCTAGGACGCGCTATATAACAGCTAATGGAGATTCGTATGTGACGCCAAATCACGCACTTTCCTAATGTAGCCTCTTCTCCCTTAATTGACGTGTAGGGAATAACAATGACGCGTATATCACTTGTAAAGTGCCTGTTCCGTCGAATGGATAAACGTTCGCTGAAAACGTCGCGACAGGTTCGTAACTTATCGTGCACACCACGATAAGTTGCAACTTCATCGGTCATTTCATGCAGACAGGCAACGGAAACCGCTTAATCCGATGTTAACAGTTAGATTACACGCTGCACCTTTTTCCAAGGCCGTCACGACCGACGGACCGAATTCTCGAACGCGAGTATGGGAATGGAATAAAAGTCGATACGTTTTGAGCAAGCGGCGAACGCCTATCGAATATAGTACAATCATTTGTTTACACAACTATTTAAAGTGATTATTTATAAAGTAATATGACGGTAATTCTCGGACATGTATTCGTGAAATAAAATTCTAGCAGCCTTTTGATATGTAAGAACCAAATTCGAATATCAATAGTAGATTTCCTTTCGAATTATAAAGATTAGATTATCTCAATTCTAGCTATCTTGAACGGAAAAAAATTCAATCAACCTTTTTTAAAATAAAATACTTCTGTCATTCTATTTCCAATGAAAGAAAACTTAGAACACCCTGTATATATCAATTATATACATGACAGGTGCTAAAAATTGAGCTAAATTTTATTTACTTGCTCGTGCCCATGATCAAAATTATGTTAGAATCACTTTTCAGGCTAATACTTTTCTTCGAATGGTCTATTGTCTTTTTTTATATTTAACTTTACATCTATTTAGGTAACCTAGATATAAGGGCATGTTCTTTTTTGCTGCATTGCTGCACCAATTAGTAAGTTAAAATGAAACAAGCATGCATTCTCTCGTTCTAACTTATTGCACTGGTGCGGCACTGCAACGAAAAAGACCAAGCCCATAAAATTTCGTAAAAAATCTCATACGAGAGTGAGTATAAAACCATAGGATTAATCTTTCCCAAGCAACTTGCATTTACATATGTTGATTGAATTATCCACATGGATATATATGCAATATAAAGGTATCTGTTAAAAAATATACATATATGTATATGTATATGCTTAGAAATAATCGCTTGAGAAAGAATAATTATTTACAATATGATTCAGAATATTCTTTTAACTTTTAAACAAATAAATGATTAAAACAGAATACACTACAAAACAAAATAACATAAAATAATATGATTAATCGGTAATTATGTATTTCTTTGTATCTATGTTCTTAAAAGTTAGAAGCAGTGAGAATAATTCTGAATCACTGTCTACAAAGACAAATCCAATTAAAATCCAATTTAAAATCTCAATTCCTCTCGCATATGTAAAACTACATATTGCCATGTGTGATATATGAAAATATAACTATGTAGGTCCTAGCGCAAAGATATTTGCAGAATTACGCCGCGAGGTGCGAGTCAGTCCGTGTATTTAAACTAAGAAATTCTCGTACTGTACAGCGTGTCCAAGATCTCGCGCTTACGCGGTCACGGACTTCGAGGTGGGATTACCCATCTTCTTTGTGAACTCCATAAGGAAATCCCTGTAGAGGAGCGAGTCCATGTTGTTTGAGAGAACATAAAGTATCCACCAGTCACCGAGGTCAACTTTTCTGCTGACGCTCTGGCAAGTCTCGATGGGCAGTACTCTCGTTGACAGGTGCAGCAGTCTCGGGCGTATTACCGGGACAAAAATGATCATCGCTCGATATATTATCAGAGCGATTAACATGATGCCCAATATGAAGAACCAGAACCAGATGAAGATGTACGTTTTTTCGTTGACGATGTTCAACGGCAGAATGCAGAGAGAATCGTGCTGTTGTATCGAACCCGAAGCTCCGTATTTGTGGAATATACACTTGGTGACGCGGGGAAACACGTAGACCATGGGGTCAATTCGCTGCTCTTGCGGTGTGTCCGAGAACTGCAGCACTCGCAGACCATAGCTGAGGAATTCGCCGTCGAAGAATCGGTCCATCAGATAGAGTTGGCCGATTATATTGATGAGGCACAGAACCTCGCAGGCGAAGTACCGATACACATACGTGTTGTGATTCTGAAAGCACAATTCGTCGCTGAATTAAAGCAAATTGGACTCAATGAAGATGAATTGGACTTAACGCGGTCATCTCCCTCTCTCATTATACCCCCCCCCTCCCCTTTCCGTCTCCTTGGTCGTCCTCCAGCATTCTGCCTAAGTGACACCGGGACATCTCGCACAATTTAACTTAGTTCCGTTATAAGAAGTTGACATTGCAACTAAGAAGGATTCAGATTAGAATTTACTAGATATTTTATATTGCAAAAGAATTATGATCGCATCTAACCGGATTCAGATTTAGGTATTTCACACTGCAAGAAATTATGATTGTATTTAAGGAGGATTTAGATTAATTTATTGTCATGTATTTACAAAATCTAATTTGAAAAAATTACATTTATTTTTAAATAATATGTAAACCATTGCAAAACTGCTTCTCTTAATAATTTTTAAGTTCAATAGTTATCTATAAGTCTGATTTTAATCTTCCAGTATATTTTGATAACATTCTAATGCGGGATATTATAGCTAACGATAGCAATGACACGTGCGACGTTGTTGAAACCCGGTAAGTAGATATCAGTACCACCGAGGGTGGCACGATACCAGCTAAATAATGGATCAGTTTCTATCTTCTCAAAACTATTCACATTACTATTTTTCATCTGCCAAGTCAAAATTTGTTTAATTAAACAAATGTGAAGCCGATTTGTTCTTACCCTGATGTGCATTATCAGATAATCCATGAGAATACTTTTCTTCTTCGTTATGTTTTCCTCGCTGTCTATGCCACAATTCATTCCCATGACCAGCGCCCGCATCAGGTTGCCTTCCCAGAAGCCCCACAACCATTTTGGTACATAGCATAGAACCGCCTTAACAAAAAGATAACTAGATAAATAGATAAACATTACATGTAACATCGCTATAACTTATAAAACACTATTAATTTTATGATATCAATTAATGTGTGTTATACGAAATTTATCGAAATGCAGGAAAATGAACGCAAAAATTAAATATTATCTTTCCTTACAATTATTTCTTGTACATATGTTAAACTTTAGAAATAGAATTCTCTAGACATCTCTATGCATAATGCATTCGAAAATAAATTGACGATTAATGTGCAATCTTTTTCGGCTTATTCGTCTCATAACTGTAATTGTAGAAATCTTTGTGGACGAGTATCAAAGCGACCGTGTTTATGATCTGCTATGCACGGTCTGCATGTGGGCGACAGCCGGTCGCCAGACATAAGGGACAAGCGCAGAAAGACAAGCGAGCATAAAGGGACAACATCGGAGGAGACCTCTGAAGGTCCTCTTCTTGCGTGGCGCGCGCTCGTCATGTCTCGTGCGGATGTGCGGCAAGATTACCGATAAAAGGGGGACTGCTCTCTGCCTACCTGGAAGAACAGTACGAAGCAGACCCACTGATAGTACGTGTAGTATTTCCTCGCGACGACATCCCCAAAGTCGTTGGCCACTCCTGGATGGGCGACCTCCATCCCGACCTGTGGAAACATGAGACTTCAGAGGCAAGGTGATAACTACGACACCGCGCTATATGCATCTCAACGAGCGATAAAGCTATTTGACCCTCCTTAGATGTCAATAACGAGAAACCTCCCCTCAATCGCTGTATTGTTTTATTAGAAGTCAACTGGCACTTCTTCGCCGTTGGCAATATGAGTTTTCCTTGCATAACAATAGATAACTGAACGAATTCTTTCAACTGGATACTACATCGTGTTTATCGTCCAATCAGGAAGATCAAATATTACAAAGATCAAATATTACAAATTATCTTTTCTAAATTATTCATTTATTTAATTTCCCCAATTAGAATATCGCAGGAACTCGCGCGATACTTTAATGGAATAATTCTATTCAACAAAGAAATATATAAAAACGAGAATAATCGCTTTCCGTAATTTTTGGACGGTTGATTCTAAAATATCATTCGGTTTATCAAATTGCTTTAGCTAATGATTTATGTTGCAACTTTGACGCAAAATACTGTGATGAGCATCAATATCTTTTTAACCATAATCGACAGAACAAATTCCTTTTAAAAGCTAAAAGTCCTAACAGTATACTTAATTTTGATCGCAATGAAACTTTTCCAACATGACACATATCATAGTTGTAATATGCTAAAATACACCAAAGTTCTTTTTATAATTTTAATTGCAAACTTCTCAAAAGTGAGCAATTTAGTAAACAGGTTCATTAAATATCCAAAAAATTACGGGAAACGATGATTCTTGGTCCCCCCCCCCCCCTCCCCAATGAACGATATAATCGATGTCGCAATACCAATGCATTACAATGATATACGTAAGCAATCTTTTATCTAAAAAATATCATTAGTTCAGGGCTAATCAACAGAGGGCATAAATACATTGGTTACAGTTTGCATTTACATCATAGCATAGCGAAAATAAAAAAGCTTCTCGCAAACGTGATCGAGAGATATCTGTATGATAATCAACATTGATAATTGGATTTTCATCACCGTTTTTTCCATGTTTATAAAGACAACTTACTAATTTACACGTCTATAAATGACGCTGACGGCCAAATTTCAAGATACTATTTGCAGAAGCGTTGTAAATTCAGCCAAGTATCATATAATACGAACGTTCGTATAAATGCTTTAGTGGGTTCATACGATTCTCTAATATTTGCGTGCATAAATTTCAGTAACAATGTAACATACGGAATTATTTCCTTTGGCTCGTATTCCCTGTATTGATCATTACATCAGAGCGTGTATGTTCGTGCGAAATTCAATTGTCCCACATATTTCAATTAAGATCGTGGTCGACTGCTGACAATTTCCAACATCTCGGTTCCATCTATCTTGAATTAATTATCCTCGCATCATTAACCGTACAGATGACATTTCTTCTATATATTCGCGCATCTGATGATTTCCACATATTTCAAGCAATTAATTGCTTTTATTGATCTCGTCAATTTTATTCCTGCCAATAAATTTGTGCGGCAAATTCTTGTGATATAATCCGGAACTATTTTGTGCTTTAATCGCAGAATTCGAATGACTGAGATACCAAACTATAAATAATAATAAATTTGACCATATTATATGTAGATTGCCGCTCTTATATAAAATTTACGCGTGAAAGATACGCGTGCGAAACCATATATCGGTTTTATCACATATGGAAATCAAATGCTGATTATGTGTACCTGCTGGCCTATCGGATCGAAGCTGTAAACGTGACAAATCTCTTAACCACGAAACAGTATCCAATATCGAAAGGTGATATCGTACACGGAATGATGCAACGAAATTGGAGGAAATCACGATACATCTTACGATAGATCGCAATCCCGAGCCAAATAACAAACTATTGAACGAGTGTGGGGCGATTTCAATAGTAGCTATGGCTTTCTAAAAAAAAACTACTATAAAGATTAGCTATGCCACCAAGCTTTGGCCCGATAAGCCTTGTCACCCAGTAATACAATCGGTATTTGATTTCCATGCGTGATAGCTTTGCGATATATAGTTTCGCAATATATATATGTATAGCTTTCATTCGCGCGAATGTTGATGGATGTCAAATAAAGACGATATTTATAGAAGCCGCCTATTGAGTAACGAGCAAGTTCTAAGTACTTAAAAAAAAATAGAAAAGAATGATTTACCAAATAAGTCGCTTCAATGGAACAAGAATTACATTCTTGTAAGAAGACGGTGTACTAGAATGTGCACTTTCTAAGTAACTTAATGCCATCGATGTGGTTATATAACCGATTGGCTCGTTAATCATTCCTTTTGCCGTGAAACAGCAATATCTTCCACAGATATTCACAGAGTAAATCAAGCGTACTTAAACATTATACGATCAACAGAGATAGCGACCGTGACAATGTTTCCGTAATTTTGAAGACAATTTATGAATGATGAGATAACGTGCGAACAAATTCGCACAATAAGTTTCATCTCAAGTGTGATAGCGCAACGCGCTATTGTAATACAGTAGACAGCATTATTGCGCTAATTTAATTTTATTAATAAAACTCCCACGGGAAAAAGTAAATTTATTAATTTATTAAATTGGCAGCAAATTTGAGTAGAAATTGCAGTAAATATTAAACCCATCGTTTGATTTCGCGACTAGCCGTGGTTAATTCACCGTCATCTTTTATTGTGAAACTTTATTTCTGCCAGCACAGCGCGCGGCAAACTCTCATGTGACTTCGTAACGACTTTCTCGTCGACAAAACTTGTAGCAAACACTGAGAAATCTGATCTCGACTAACTTGGCTCGCGGCATTTGAATAAAAGCAACTCGAGAATTTAACGTAGAAGAACATTTTAAGGATAAAAATTTCAGAAAGAGCTGACTTTATAAAAGTGTTTTATTCGCGATCTTACAATTCAGCAACAATTTCATACATTGGAAGCTTCTTTCAGCGCTGTTCACCTTGGACTTAGAATCTTCTAATACGAGAATAATTTTAAACGGTTTTACCGCAATTAACATGCTGTTCTTGATTAATAACGAGTCATACCGGTCGAAGAGTGTCAATGGAGAGCGGGAACGAGATTACGCTCGTGTCTGAAAGATCGGAATACAGTCGGAAGTCAACACACCTGTCGATTGAACGCGTCCGGCATGGTGAACGTGGACGTTATCCAGCAGTAAGTATTGATGACGTTCGTGGGCAGGCCCTGGACGATGCAGGAGATCGGGTTACCGACGTACTGGGTGGCCGTGATGAGCACCGAGCACGTGAACAGCAGCACCGTGGTGAAGTGGTTGTGCATGCGAAACAGCACCGAGTCCGTGATGATCTCCTGCCGCTTCAGGTATTTGCCCAGCCCTCCCAGTAGCTTGTACATGATTGCGCGGATGTGTCACCGAGCCGCGGGGACGACGTTCTTCCCGAGGAACGCTTTCCAGAAACTCGAGGATCACCCTCGAAACCGCCGTAGCCGTGGCGCGCGCGCGCGCGCCGGCACCACCAAACACACCACGTGCGAATCCTCGAGCACGCGATCCGCGAGGTCACCCCTCTCGCTCTCTCTCTCTCTCTCTCTCTCTCTCCCTATCTCTCTTTCTCTCCTCACGGCGGATCACGCGTGATTTTAACGGCGGCCCCAGGACCACGAGGACGTACCATCAACCGGCACTAACGAGCGTAGCTCATCCACCGCGCTCTCGCGCGAACGAAAGCAGCAAAACGAAACGAGAGAGAGACACGAGCGTGTACGGTTGTCCACGCGGCGTGCCTCTCTACCTCCTCCTCCCCTCCTTTTTTTCTCCTTCCGTCTCGCCTTCTCCGCCGGCCTATCCTGCCACTTCGCCCTCCTCTTCTATTGCCCCCGCTCTCTCCTTGTCACTCCTTCCTTCTCTCTCTCTCTCTCTCTCTCTCTCTCTCTCTCTCTCCTTTCTTTTTCTCTCCCTCCTTCGTGCCTTCTTTCGCTCTCTCTTTCTCTCTCCGGAACCCTCTATCCCCGCCGGGGTACTTCCTTCCCTCGACTCTCCACACGAGATCGGTCACCGAACCACGCTGGACGAGTTCCCGGCACGGGTCCTCGGCGTGTTCCAGTTCCTCCTGCGAGAGAGATCAGCGGCGGCTCACGCGCCCGCGTGAATCATTTGGCGAGCGGGATAAATAAAAGCGCCGTTGCGACGAGAGGGGAGGAAGGGATTTAGGGAGCGCGGCCTCGTCCCTCCGACCGCCGCTTCCGTTTGTTCCAAGCCCTTCCCGAGAACGCTTCCGCCTCTTCTCGATAGCTTCTCTTTTCTTCTCGTCGAGATAATTTCTTTTTTATTCTTCTCCAGTCCCTTCGACCGACGGTTTCCTTGAACAGTGAGTCGTCTCTCCTTCGGCGAATATCCTTCTCCTCGGTAATTATCACAGTGTCGTTATTGTGGAGGTCCCGCGCGTCCTGTTAGCATCCGACGGGTAAACAAACGTGGCGTCACTTGGCCGCAAGGATCCTCCTGGCGTCGCCGTGTACTCCCTCCTCGCCCTTCGGCGTCACGATTTCTCAACCGATTACCCTGGATCGTACCGACGATCCCTCTCCTATTCGCGAGACGCGCGCGTTAAAGAGCCGAGGCCGGCGGGGGGGCCCCGTCGTAGACCGTTCCCTTGCCGAGGATTTCCTCTCTCTGTCCCTCTCTCTCTCTCTCTCTCTCTTCCCCCCCTTTTTCCTTACGATACCTCGGAGGACTCGCAGGACAACGGAGAGCTACGATACTCCGGCGAACACAACGTGGCCGCACACCGCCGTCGCGTATCGAGGAAGCGACACTAACTTCCAACTGTCAATCGCACCAATCCCCCCCTCTCGCTCTCTCTTTCTCTCGCACTCTTCCTCTATCCCCCTTCCCGACAAAGCCGTCCCCTTCCAGTTCAGTCGGGCCTTCGTGCACACGCACGATGCGAAACAAAATTGTGCAGCGGCGAGACTCGCCACTCTAGGTGCCCCGTCTTCTGTTCCTCTCTCTCTCTCTCTTTAGCGGAGGAAATAAACGCTTCTTCTCCTCGCTCTTTCTCTCTCTCTCTCTCTCTCTTTCCCCACTGAAACTACCGTGAGAGCCGCAGCATTGAGAGTGCCGGCGTGTCGGCATGTGCGTGCGTATGTACACGCGTGCGTGCGCGCAAACGTAGCAATATCTCAGGCGGCAACTGACGAGAAGTCGCGGTTGTTTGTTGTGTGTCGTCTAGGGGGAAGGGGACATCGACGAGGAGGGACGTCAGGGGGGCTCGGCGAGGGTACCAAGGGACCGACAGAGCGGCGGACGTGCACAGGGAATGGCAGCGGGGGGGGGAAAATCGGTTCGCGGTCGGGGGAAGGGTACCCGAAGGGGGCTCGACGCGGGACGCTATAGTGTGCGCCGCCGACGCTGTACAATGCGTGCTGAGCTGCTCCGTCTACTACCGTCGTCACGATCATCCTTTTTACAGGCGAGCAACACTCGCTTCGGGAATAGGGGACGACCCCACATTGCCGGCGCGCATATGTGGGGTTGCTGGCGTCGCTTTCCCCCTCCCTCCCTCTCCGCCCTCTCGTCCCGCTCGCGAGACTCTGTAGGACTGTAGGGAGATCGAGACCCGAGAGATTTTGTGGCCGGAATCCTCTGACTCGCGTGCACGAAACGGGGAAACTGGGATCGGGGGAGAAGAGGGGTGAGAAGGGATGCGCGTTGGGTACTCTTCTATTCAACGTTTGCCCAATCATTCTACCATGCTAACGTTTCGTAGTATGATGCAATATTATAGTAATTGTATAGATATCGATTACCGAAGGCGTATGGAATGCTTTGTCAAAAGCGTTTTCATCCTGAGCGATTTACCTTGTCTATCAAAAAGATATCCTCTGTCGTTATCTCGTATAAATAATAATAATTATCTTAATTATGTAATAATAATTATCGTGTAATAATTGAATCTTGTACATCTCGTTGTGTAAGGTTTCATCAGACTGGCTGCCGTTTCTAATCTCGGCATCACTATTGCACTATTCGTTATATAATTGAACATTTCGTGGAAGTAAATTATTTCAGCTATTCGTGGCTTTCAATCAACGGCAACCTTTTGTATTTGTCAACGATGCGTAAAAACATTGACGAAGGTGAGCCAAGATAAAGTGAAGAGACCCGCTGGCTCGTCTAAATAAGGAAGAACCATATTATCGCACGCATATCCGTGCTGCCGGAGTGTACAAATATACGCTGACGATGTCGGAGCTAATTTGCAGTTTACCTTACCAAGGAGAATTCCCAACAAGTTTCACAGCTGTTTCGTTTGTCGCTTATTCGCATAAAAGTTTCTGAAAGCCATATTAAGAGACATGAATATTAATAATTACGAACAGAACCTGGCACGTCTATTAAGAAATTTTATTACACAAAGCATAATAAAAGTCGCCATTTCTTGCCGTAATAAGCGAAATTATGCACTTGAATTTTGCTCGTCCTTTTTAATTCGAACTTGTCAACTTTTTATTTTTTTTTTCCATTAAAATTCTATGTTATTAAAATCCACGATTCTAGTAATTTTATCTCGCTTTAAATTTGCTCCGCACGTTTTCGCTAGTACAGCTAGCAAGCATTGGAAAATAACAAAATCTTGTATACCCTTGTGAGTATTCCTCGAACTTCTTGTCAGACAGAAGCAGCTTTCCATCTTATCCTTGAGAGTTGTCTCTACATCTGTATAATGCTTGTTGATATTTGAAACTTAAGTATTTACGCATTGACGGTTCTCATTCTCCTTCTTATTTCTCGAATATTGAATAAAAATTGTAAAGTTTTTAATCAAACGGAAGAATAAAATAAAGGAAAACTTTGAAAGCCATAATAGTTTAATTTTTCGAAAATATTTGTACTTATAAAATATATATTTTTCTTATACGATAATGTAGATGAGAAATCAACTAGATTAATCATCAAAAATATTGAATAAAATTTCTTTTTCTTTCTTGAAATTAGTTTTCATACACATAAAAAATAGTATAATTAAAAAAATGATGACATTTATTATTTGTTTTAAGTTTTCTTAATGTTATCATTCTATACGATTATTTTAACCGCAAAAAGTCTTTTCGCGCTCTCTTTCAGATCTCAGAATGTCAGCCTGACGTATGACTATCTTATCCTTGAGGAAGAATTTGTTATATGTTCACCAAATATAATAAACTTTTGATTCTATTAACTCGCATAATCATCGTGACTCGTTAGCATTGCACGCGGTGAGTAACGCGTCTGTTGTATGAAAACTCGGTGTGTGATCCGCGAGCTTTGACGATGACTCATATTCGCGTAAGCGCATCGGAAGTGTGAGAATTACTACGGATTCGATTCCATTCATGAGAACTCGCGGATGCGTAAGGACGCCCGTAATAATAATCCGCGGATTCCGGTTACATCCGCCGTTACATTTTTCATCGTCTCTCCGGGATGATGCGCACGGTGGACCAGATGGGCGAGAGATGACGCAACAGCACAGCCAGACCGTGTGCATCTTATGCAACGCGAATATTGCACGGTTGTCCGTTATGAACTCTATAATTTTTCGCGGCCGCTCTGCCTCACATGAATTGTGTCTTCGAAATGAGCGAGGCAGAATTTAGGTCTCTCTCGACAGAAAGAGGAATTTTTAATTTTTTTTTAATTAAACGCCGTTTTTATTTATCGTAATTAGCTCGGATGACTGTTCACATATTTATCTTCTATCTCGCGTACATATTGTAGTCGTCGTAATAAAATTTGCGGTCAATTATATACGATAAAATCCATAATTATCTCGGTGTCAAATCCATTATAATGTCAATGTCACACAAGAATCACGCTTCGCGCTAATCTTCCTTGCTAATTAGTCCGAACACGGAAGGATCGACAGGTTCATCGTATCTTTAGTACGTCTTCAAACGTCGTTATCTTAATTAACGTCCGCCCAGGCGCGCTGTCAACGAACCGTTTGTGGCTGTACAGGTTGAAAAATCGCCTCCGCTCTTCTCGGAAATTTTTCCACGTAGAGATTCAGAAGTCGCTATTGTTGAAACCGCCGACGCGTACAATGGAATACGTTTATTCCCGTAACTCCTAAACGCCTTTAAAAATTACAACTCGGCCGATTGATTCTCATCGTGGCTGTCGCTTCGTCAGTTGTCCTCGTTAACTGTCCATATTGACCATTGCTTCGTGTATGCGTGCGTGTTCGCGGCTGTGCAATGCGTACCTTGATAATAAGTCACGACGGCGAATGCAATTTGTATTTTTCCATCGCGATGCGCGTTAAGGACACAATACATTTCATTTCGAGTCGTCGAGCTACGCATGCAAAACGTCCGATTTTTCCCGATGCTGCAATATCATTGTTATTATTTGTCGAAAGATTAATATGTTAGGCAGCATTTTTTTTTTTGGCATAAATCCCTTCGGTTTTAATTCGAATTTTCGGTTTTATTTGGCGTTATTTCGAACAAGCAAAGTGCACAATTTCCTCATTCGCAATTTTGTTGATTCTTTGCACATACGTGAATGATCTAACAACCTGCATACGAGTGAGCGGACGAAATTGATTGCCGATATCTCGCAATAAATGGAAATAATTACATACGGCCGCTTTTTTATCACGGATTGCCAGGTTCCTTAACCTCGGCGGACCTTTCACTTTATGTCCCTCTTTTTTTTTTTGTTTGCCTTCGGTACGTTGTCCGGCGAAGCACTTCGATTGCGACCGTAATTCGTCCCGCACACGTGGAACCACGCATTCCGATCTCTCGAGCGCTACGGGCCGACGGACCGGTTTGTAGGAGGTCCACGAAATTGAGAATTGTGACTCAATCGTATCGCCTTTGACGGATTCTTTCATCGACAGTTTTCCTCTGTCGCCCGTTTTTCAACCTTTAAAAAGCGTATTTTGATCTATGAGTGAAAGGATCGGCTATTATATTTTCGTCCTCACACTTTATTTTTTCGTAGTTCTGTCTACGAGACAAAATGGATCAGATGAATTTATGGTGTAAAAGTATCATATTTTTATACCTTTCGAGGATGTCGATATTACACAAAAATACAAAATACTTAACATATATATTTAACATGTACATATATTTAATTTGCATAACATTTACTGTTATAATAAGTATAATATTTACGCAGCTTTAAATCTGCATATTTTTTTATTAAATGACAGAGTCAGCTGTGAATGTCGTGAAACAAAGTGTTGCTTCTCAACATCTAGAAAAGAGTACATATCCAGAAGCAACATACAATGCCACTTTACACATCTGGCGTCCTAGATAGATTAAGAGCAACCTGTTGCTCGTATATGTTCACATTTAATGTTTCGTCGTATCACATGCGTGCGCGCATGTGGTAAGAAAAGACAGATGCCATCGTTACGGTAAAAGATTGCGTGTCGAGAAATTTCCTCTCTTTGAACGTATCTCTTGTTAACCACCAACTAAAAACGCATAATACGTATCAACATTTATAGATTCTAACGACTCAATCATGAGACGATTAAGATAGATCTCTCAAAGAATATCCTATATTAATATGTCTTTCCATGCGCATTTGCAAGATAAACATTCTGTGAACTTACGACGCGCTGGAATGTGCAGCGCACGCATCGCGCCGCGCGATCAACGACGCGCAACTCGTACCGACATCCGTCTAAAGAGTAGATTTTTATCGTTTTTACGTGAAGACGATTCGCGCTGCCATCGGCATGCAAATATCGCGCGCGCCCTTGCGACGTATCGCACGGACGCATCTGAATTTTCTCACGAAGATCCGGTGGATGTGCAGTAATCGCCCAACGAAAAATGAGCCGTGTTCTGCATTGCGTTCACGCGTTCGATACCCGACTCCCGCACGCCATCAGCATATCTTGACTGCGTTTACACAGATGTAATGCCGTTGGAAGGTTAAAGCGTCTCGGCTGAATTGATTAAGCTCTGATTTAAAATTCATGGGCTAAATAATTTTCATTTTCTATAACGTCGATTTTTAAATATTTTCGTCGTTTAAACGCTTCTGAATCGTAAAAAAATTCAATACCTGCAAAAAAGCATATAAGATGTGTTATTAAAATCATTAAATATTATACGCATAAGGAATATTAGATGTCGAAACTTCAGTACATTAGTCTGATTAAAAAATATTTAATTTATTCTTCCGAAAATTCACAGTAATAGTCCGACGCAGCAACGACTTACACGTATTTCCTTCCTTCAACAATTATAATAGACTTCTTCTTAATACACAATAGAAACCTTTTTCAATAGAAGCCTTCTCCAATCTATCATCTCACAACTATAACTCTTCTCACAAAGTTTCTTTATGCAGTTTCTATCACTTAACTACTCTTACATCTCACTTCGCTCACGGTTACTCACGGTCCGTCTCCGCAAGATTTTTCCCCATTTGTCCCCTTTATTTTCACAAGTCATACCTCCCATATTTAGGACAGCGCTCCTGTGGACTTTACCTGAATTCTGTCACTTGCCAATTTAGGCTGCCTAACTTGTCGGCTTTAATTTCAGATGCTTACTATCTTCTTCTTCTTCCTTTTTCCTATTGATGTGCAGTATCATTTCATTCCTTCCTTCTTCTCTGTATCCATTCGTTAATTGGTTCCACTCTGCATAGACTCCACCTTCTAATATCTTCGCTTCTATCATATAACGTTTTCCCTGCTATTTTTCGAAGAATTCATCTCTGCCGTCTCCAGGAGTCGCCTCGTTTTCGTCGTGTCTGATCTACTTTCCGTTGTCAAAGGCCATAATAAGTCTTATTGTTACTTTGTATATTCTTGTTTTTTTATTCTCTGTCTATATATTTATTTCTCCATATTGTGTCATTTTGCTAATTTGTTTGCTTTTATCACTAAATATGAGATGTAATATTTGTTTTCATTAGCAGAACTGAAACATATATTTTTAAGAAAAAATTCTTCGTATTATTAGAATTCTAAATAACTCCATAAATATTCTAAAAATTTTTTATGGAATGTTTTAAATATATTAATGTCTCACAAAGAAGGTCGAAAAATTCGACAGAATAATGAAAGAATTAGACATGTGATGTGTAGAATCTAAAAACGATAAGAAAATGTCAGTCCAGGCCTGACCCAAAACGTTCACAGTTGCAGCAGGGTCTAATAGGACCGAATATCTACCTCGAAAATGCTTTCCATATGTATTCCAGATTTCCTAACCGTCGTGTTCTCCCTTTTTTTCGGCAATTTTGTTCTTTTTCAAGAAAAATAAAGATCCATTCTTTTAGGAAACCTTTCGAATATTCGACGAGTTCAGGCTCAAGTTACTATATAATATAAGCAAGTGTTTCAAGTTCAGACAAATATGATATAAAATTTGCATTATCATATACAGAAAGTCGGCAATAACCGTCAGAGCGAAGAAGCTGTTTGTCTCTCAAAGGTACGGCATTGAAATCATATAATTGAAATTTAAATTAAGAAAGAAAAAGTAAAGAACATTATAAATATATAAATATATAATATAAAAATTGTTTATATAAAAATTATATAAGATTATTTTTTATTGAGATATTCAATTCGAAAAAATTATGTCTTCTACAAGAATTTTAAATTATAATTTTAAATAAGGTTGTTTTCTTTTTAATAGCTCTTCCTTAATAGTTTCTCACACAACTGCGTTTGTATAGGAGAACCTCCGAAATTTATTATCTTCAACACTCGGAAATTCAACATCCGCCAACATTAATTCTCGGACTAATTGGACTCTAACTGGATGAAACGTTATCTGAGTTCCTATTTCATCTATGGAAAGGTGGATATAATAATTTAAAGTAAAAGATACCGTTAAAATTATCGATAGCATCGATTTCGATCATTCCCATGTTCATTTGCAATCACCTCGGAAGGGGTCGTACGGGCTTTAGATTCCGTTCGTCTGGACGCGAGATAAGCTCATTGTCAGTGATAGAGGTACCCGTTGTTTTGGAACACCCGCTAAATAGATATCGTGTCGATCGATCGGTTTCGCCGGCTTGACGCCCGGATTTGACGCGAGAATGGCGCAGAACAAAGGAAAATAAAGTGGCCTTTTGCCGCGGTTCGCGATCAGTCTGAAGTCCAAGTGCGCCGACACGCAGGCCACAAGGCTTCCCGGCAACGCCTCTCTTTTTCTGCTCTCTCGTTGCCTCTCATTTCCCGACCGAGGGAACATAATGGACAAAGTTCCGGCCGTGACGATTCCAGTCCCGGACTCTCGGGTTTCTCGGTATGCATCCGCACAAAGACAAAAGCCCGCTGTAACGAGAGCTTTGAGCGTCTCGTTGGAGAACTTCTGGATGAAAGATTTGTGCCTCATGACCTAGTTACGTAATGATTCCAGAGAGCGTATTCACATTCAGAGTTGTGATAAATACTGGACATCCGCTTCTGTATCTCTATAATACATATATCGTTACAAATGTCTGTCGACGATATTGGTCTGCATTTTATAAAAATCTATATTATATTTTGTCTACAATATTTTAAGAATATTTAATTTATGCTACTCGGTTGTGCAATATCTAGATTCAATTATTTGAAAGAAACCATATTCTTACATAAATTTTTGTATAATAAATTTTAAAAATACGGTCGATTTAAGAGAAAACAGTTTCTTTCCTTTCCAAAAGATTTATTGTCATGAAGATCTAGTGAAGATATGTTCTCTGTGGAAGGTAAATAAATATAAGATGAATGGGGTCTCTTTTCAAGTCGATATTGCTGAAAATCGACCGGAAAAAAATACACGAGCAGTAACAATTCTCGCGAACGGCTATGAGAGTCGTATTATAAAACCTGAATGTATCGAATGTTCAATAATACTAGGTCACGGCACAGTTCCAATCAGAGGCCTTAACGACTTAACGATCCGAACTATTGTCGGGCCCGTTTATCGGGTCGGTGCAACGTACGGACATATTTACAAGTACAACGTTTGCATGCGCATGTGCTCGACATACGATCGCACGTAACGCACACGCGAGTCCTCCGTACGAGGTAGTTAAAAGACGATCGACTGGGCAGTTATGTCATGTGTCGCCGCGCGCGCACGGCTACAAATGCGACTTTGCGACACACGCGAGACGCATTATTCTACAATCGTAGTAAATCGCGGCTAAAGTATTACACGTTTATACGTAAAGAGGCAATTTGGCAGTGTTATAACACGCGTGCGAACGCACGCGATTGTTTGTCCACATAAATGGAATATACAACAATTTCTTGCTGTTTGCTTCATATAGTCTGCATTTTTGCACGCGAGATAGCGATCTCACAATCAGATTTGATGGCGTAAATCTTGGCAATGATCGTCGCACTGTTATAAAATCACGCGCAATTGGAGCAGATCTATTCGAATATTTATCTATCATTGACTTTCTATCAGTGTTCTCATAGAAATTCTGACATATTTAATAGAATATTGAAGCGATATATGACAGCTTGAATTTCTTTCAAAAATAGACAATATGGATTCTAAAAGACTGATCTGTTTATCTATATCGTTAATCTTTCCGTTTCTTAAAATCGTTTATGGATAATTATTTAACTGTTCATTCAAGGACTTATGGGAGGTTTAATGTTGTCTTCCCATTGCTTCTTCAGCAATTCTTGCTCCACGACTGGCGGCAAGAGTTTGTAACGCGCGTGACGTCTGTTCTCCAGATCCTCCGCCAAACTCTGAAGGAGTTCCTTGAATAAGTAATTGTCCAGATTTTTCGCGATGTAATAGAGAAACAGCCAGTCACCGAAGTAGTACTCGTGGGTGACCTTGAGCACGTTCCACGGATTGTACTTTCCAGGGCACGCCAGGGAGAACACAAATCTGTTGAATGACGTACTTCTGCAATGAAAAAAAAAAACCGCAATGAAAGTCACTCGCCCGCGGCGCCCGCGCGATCGTGGTCTGTCGTCATTTTCATATTAAAGAGTCCTTATCGCGGTGCGTTAACGTCATTGTTAGTCTCTTTGTATATCCTTTCCTCTCTTTACGTCATTTGGTATTCTTAAGTGGGATTTTCTTAGATAGTCTATTGACATATATCCTTATTAAGCACGCGGTATCATAAAATGTATTATGAAATATAACAACGATGATATATTTTAGCACGCATTTTTACAAAATAATATTATAAACTTTACGTTATACTTTATTATAGAAGATATACTATTAAATAATATTTTATAAATAGATTTTTCCGGATGAGGTATGAAAAAAAACGTAGATATTATGTTTGCATAGATTGCTTTTGCAAACGTATGATGTACGATGCTTGTAAATTCGTCAAACGAGAATATTCCCAAGAAGGAAACCAACGAGCGAGCACCATAATGAGATTTTATAAAGCTACAAAACGTAACACACTGACGACGGAAAAATATGTGAAGATCAAATGTAGCAACCTCGAGTGAAGGATCATGGTCAGTAATCTCCAAACCAATCCTAAACCGGTTATCACTGCCAGCACGATGAACCAGAACCAAAGGAGTGTATAGATCTTCTCGTTAACGATGTTCAATGCCATCACACACAGCGCATCGTGCTTTTGTATAGTACCAGACGGGCCGTACTTATGAAAAGTGCATTTGGTTACCTAAAAACATGATTATATATTCATAAATGCAATTGCAATTCGTTAAGTAATAATGAAAAATAAAGAAAAATATTAACATTTTGCTAAATTCAACGAAAATTCATAGTTGAATAAAACTCTAAATGCTAAAAATTAACAGAAATTTTGAAAGATGAGAAAAGAAATAATTAGATTTTATTAATTTCGATAGTCAATAAAACGTTGAATTAAAATTTTACGCTTTAAAATTGGATTGTCAAAGCGTTTATAAGGTTGCATTATAAAAGATTAATTACTACATTAGATTATAATTTGTGCATTAATAATTCAAATAATCTGATATTAATAATTTGAACATTTATATAACATTAATTATCACTCTAAGCACCATGGCTATCAATATTATCAAAATATCATGTAATTTATATCATATTAATATTGTTGAAAAATATCGGCTTCAATAATATTGTGTAGAATGTAAAAGTAGCAACATAAAAAAGTTATATTCGAAATTATACCTTTGGGAATACTATATCGAGTGGGTCGAGTTTATCCTCGGTCTTTGTCTCGGAGACCGACTGGCCGAGGTTCAGAAAAGCTCCTTTGAGGAACCAGTCGGTCAAGAAAATTTGCATAATCACGTTTACAAAATTCAGAAGCTCACAAAACATCAGACCGTATGCCCACGGACGATTCAAATGCAAGCGGTTTATAAAGCCGGCGCGGATCTGCTGTATCCTCTCGTCGCGATCTTTCGTCGACAGTACCTTCATATCATCGTTTATCTTTATTTCCGTTTCACTTAATAATAAAGATGCCATATGCAATCCTGATACCAGCATGCTCAAACGACCGCCTGGAAATAAAATTGTTGCAAAAATTACGACGGTCCCTGCTGCGGTTTTCGCGACGCTGCTCGTAACAGTCGTACAATCGCGTCTCATATTCCGATTCGCGAATGCAAATGTTGCCCGAATACGGCAATACACATTTGGATATTCAAGAATATCAAAGAATATTCAAACGTATTGCTAATATTTTTCAAAGAGTTTTTTTTTTTATCTGTCGACCGCCTTCGCTGTATAAACTTCGTATTCCATTACAAAGTAATTTTACGAATAGCGTAATGTTATGTTGTAAGTGGGACACTATATGCAGGTGTTATGTGATTAGATCATGACGGCGAGAAAAGATTAATGATGATTAGTTCGCCGCTTGAGATAAACGTGCGCGCGGTCGTAAATGTCGCGCGATACGTCAACGGGTATACGCGTAGAGACGCGAGTTGGTAACGACCTTCTGATTTTCGCCACAAGTAGTGCGGCAAGTAAAAGAGGAGCGCCTGGAAGAACAGGACGAAGGGCACCCATTGGTAATAAGCGTGGTATATGACGGGGTCTTCTTTGGAAAATGGCCCAACACCGGGATGCGGTATATCGCCTTGCAGGAGCGCGGTAGCATTCAGATGCTTCACCTGAGGAGTAAATCAGTCGATAATAGAAAACGTCTGCGGAAGACAATTATATTCCGACTTTAAACTCTCATAAATAAGCAAACGAAAAAAAGAAGATTTTTACAATCAATAATTCCTATGACAAAAACACCTTTATTTGGATTTGATTTCCATCTTTTAGTTGTGAATAACGTAATATACACATGTAATATAGATAAACTCACTTTATTAATAAAATTACTGTATCGAAATGAAATATGGAATCAGTAGAATTATATTGTTTATTTTCGTTAAAATTAATTATAATACTTACCACGGTGAATGTGGACATGAAAAAGCAAAAGGTCTCGATGACGTTAGTCGGTACCGCGGTATCGGAGACACATCTTTTCAAAATAACAAGAATCTATCTTAAAAAGCGATATTACATTGTTTAAATCTAATATAATTATAAACAATTTAACACAATTTAAAAATTGTATTAAAGTACCTTATATGTTCCCCGATAAATTGTCTGGAGGTGACTAAAATGGACGCAACGAGAAGTAATAAAAATGTAGCTCTGTAATGTGCTCTGAAAACTATAAGTACAGCCATGTAATTTTTTTCTATTTTTAACACTACAAATCTTTTTTTTTTACTTATCTAAGTTATCACAGGATTAAGTATATGTTTAAAAATTGACACGTTATATAAAAGCGATAACTAATCGATAATTAAATTCATGTGATTAGCGAGTTGCGCGATAAGTAAAGTTCTTCTGATAGTGCGTTAATTTTAATTATGCCAAATGCCAGAGATATAATTATAACATAGAAAACACGCAGTTGTTAGAATCGAGGTATCTTGTTACCGAGATTGTCAATGGCTACCGAATTCTGATTGATTTTGAATTTGACGTGATCTTTGAGGACCGAGAAGGCAGCTAACACGGTGCCGGGCGCCATGCCGGCCGATTTTCCACGTTTCTTCCGGAAGCGAAGTTAACGCGTTGTTTACGCGGTTCAGACACAACTAACTTGCGAAGTTACGAACTCGCGCGTTCACGTCGCGCGGATGATATCTGCGTGAAATGATGAACTCTCGCGTGAACTTTGCGGCCGCCGAGATTAGTGATGCGACGAGTCGTTTAATTTGAAAATCGAGTAACTCGTATTCATCTTAAAAAAAATCGAATCCTCGAGTCGAGTTATTCGAGTACTAGACTATAGATATCGAATCTAGATTCGACCAAATTCAAAATCTTGGTATTTGAGTGTCTGACATTTAAATGTCGATTCCAATTGCGGGATTCAGAAAGTAGAGACTTGAAGTTAAGATTCTTTCGGATTCTTCATCTGTCGACGAATTAACTTCAATTGAAATATTGGAGCGTAAAGGATGAACCGTTTCTTTAATGTTTTAACAAATTTTTTGAAAATATTTTCACATAGTTTGCATTGTGCTTTTTTCCGCTATGTTTTTATTAAAAAATTTCCATACACTTGATTTAAGTTATAGTTATTAAGTATAAGTAAGACATAAAACGATTACAACTGCGAGTTTGACGAGTCTAGTACTCGACTCGTCGCATCACTAGCCGAGATATTCGGAACTCCGTATCGAAATCACAAGAAGCGCGACGCACTACAATCCACATAGAGCACCGATCGAGAATGTACTGAAAACTCGAAATCGATCTTACGAGCGTTATCAGAAGATTACGTAGTGTTCTAGACGTTACACAAAAGTTGACATTATCGAGAGAGGCAGCATTATTGTTGTTAAAACATTCCATTCCCTCAGATAAGAACAGATAGCGCACAACGACAAGAAGGCACATTCGTAGCCGCTTGTTCAAGAAATAATGTGTCTGTAATACTGATTCACGATTCACGATTTTCACGACAATCCTTTTGTGGATGAGACATCGACCTATAACCCATTTGTTTGTGAGTGGCTGTGATCCATTATCGTGAACTCTTGAGCATAGTTGAGAATAATTGAACAATGAATTTTATTAGCTAAAGTGAATACTTCGTGAAGAATAAACTAACTTTTTCAAAGCGACAACTCTTTTATACACACAAATAAATCTATACTATCTGCGAGTAAATATATTGTTCCAAGTATTTGGTAAGTTTATATATCCGCAAATCTATCATCATAAAGTCATCATAAGGATCATGAGCATATTTACTTAAAACGTATTCTGGATTTGTAACGAGTATGTCATAAACTATTATTAAGGAAATATTCTTAGCTGAAGAAAACTATTACTTAAACAAAATAAAATAAGTAATTGGTTTTCTTGTTTGTAGAATGAATATTTTTCTACGTAATAGTGAAATTGAAAGATTGTAATGGAAATGATTGCATAGAACTCGTTTTATTAAAAAATATTTGTACGTTTCGAAAAATAATTAAGAAACATTATTTATTACTTATTAATACTTATTTACTAATATTTATTGCTTATTAATTCGTTGTTAAATGTTCTTAAATATTTATACGATTATTTACGATGTGCAAAGATTAGCATTTCATAAATATTTATGTGTTTCAGTAATTTCGGAATGGCTAATCTGAAATTCTATACGGCGTCGTAAAAATAATTTTAAAAAATATGCGCTTTCATGCGTAAAGATAAAGTTTGCATTGTGGACTTGTGGACTCTCATTTGTGAAAAATAATTAAAATTTTATTTACTTGCAAACGTATATCATTCCATATATACATCTGTCAAGCGGACTTTTTATAATTAATTCCGCGAAAAGAAAATTATATTTATTATCTTTCGGAAACAACACGTGAAAGTATGATTGAATTATTACGGAAGATTCCTTCCGGCGTAAACTGTTTTGTTCATCAGTATAATTAAAAGTGCATCTTATATATAATAGTTGTTCTAAAAGCCTCCATAAACACGCTGAACGCAAAATATAGCGTCGTTTATATTCATTCGGCCTATAATGAGTTCTCGCAAGACAGCGAATTGCTCACAAATTACAGGTGAGTGCCGACAGGAACGGATCGTCGAGTTCTAAAATATGAAGCCGATGACTTCTTGAAAGAAAGCACGCGCTAGCGTTCTAGTTTCACGCGAACAAAAAATTTAAAAAATTATATAAACATTTTTGAGCAAATTTATCTCGCGAGATCTTTCGACAGTCGAATCATTAAAATAATAATGAATTATAGAAATATAAGGATACAATAAAAATATTTTCCTATTGCATCTTTTTTTATACATAATTAATTTTTATTTACTATACATTGTAGCGAGTCGCCAAACTTTTCGTTGTGGCATGTAGAAGATGTATCATAGCGACTTATCGCTAAACGAGTCGCTAAACAAAGTTGTTAAACGCTTTCTTCAGTGCTCTCAATTTACGATAATTTGTACGAGCATGTTAACTGATGCATCTTGATTTTTTAAAGGAAAAAGCATTTCGCCGCCGCCATTCGACGGTGGTGCTCTTCATGCAGTTCCATCGCCCCGGAAAGATCAGTTTTTTTCAAGTCTGCGTTTTTTCCAACGCGAATGCGCGTTCTAAATCTTATCTAGTTCTCCCATACGAATTCATTGCCTGGGATGGTCTCTGGAGTCTGGACCAACCGTACACGGCAAGCGAGGCCAACCGAGCCGAGCGGTGAAGACCAACTGTGGCGCTTGCTCGGCGTACGTGTGCACGGCGCACAGCGTGGAGACGTGGAGCGTCGACGTGGACGGGCGAGGACAGGAACCCTTTCTTTCGAGGACTCGTTCGTTCTGCCGGCGGCTTGACTCGCCGGGGCCAATGGCCGGTCAAAGTCCCACCTTCGACGTTCGCCAGCTCTGCCCCCTCATCCGGCCCTCCTCGCGCGGCCGTTCTTCGTGCTCTTTGCCGGTGTAGCGGTCACCCTTGGCGGTCGTCCTGCCATAGCTCGCCGTCTCCTATGGCCCCCCCCCCCCGACGTCCGAACTTCTTCTTGCGCGTCCGACGCTCATGAAGAGGGCCCCGTCAAATCGGCGGCTGCGCGGCTCGCCCGCCGACCCGTCGCCGAGCGTCCGATCGCTCCCGACCCGCTCGGGAGAAACGTTCCAGAATAAAATCCTACCTCGTCGATCGATCAGCATGGATCGAGCATCGCGAATGATGGAACTGAGGCTGATTCACAATCGCGCGGACGCATTATCTAGACTTGAAACTGAACTCGCGGCAGAAACTGCTTTTTCCTCCGGAGAATGATAAGAATGACGGCCTCGGAGTGGCAATAATTTAAATTCCGTGTCTTACGCAATACTCTGTTTCAGAGTCAACATTTGACGTTCTCGGAAACGAAACTGATGAATCAAGATTTACTCTGCCGCGGCACGGCTCGGGAACTTGGCTCTGTCCAGGTGGCACCTGATGATTTGTATGAGTTTCCTAAAAATATCTAAAACGTATCCTAAATATGTAAAAAGATTAATGTGCTACTTAGGTGGAAATGATAAAAGTTTCAATGCAGTTGCTGTCAAAAATCCAATTTAAATCAATTTCCTACACTGTAAACTCCTATGGGTTGCTACTGCTCCTACTCAATATTCGGTTAAAACAATGAAATAAAATTAGCGACATATTCAGTAAGCCTTACTCAATATATTATCAATTTATCTAATTTAACTTCCATGTTGGTCAAAATTTTACCTTCCTTTTAGTCAAAATTAATGAAATATTGAGCAGGAGCAGTGGCGACCTATGGAATAGTTAAAAATAACTCAAATTGAGTATAATTTGACATTACGAATTTAACAGTGTGTAATCGCATTATCCATTCCATAGGATTAGCAACCGACACCTCGTACGCGTAGAAAATATATAACGTATCCAACTCGAGCACGTACGACTCGAGTTGCCTTTGTACGATATCATATCGTAAATAGGTATCGTTTCGTTTCTATGACTCGCTCGCTTTAATAGCTGGATTTGTAATTGGAGCTCGGCTGTACGTACACGAACGACCGATTCGTCGGGAATTGAAGTAAGCGATCCCGCAATTTCTGTTTTAATTAATGATTCTACGATACACGCGACGACGACGCGCTACTTGACCATTTGTGAATTAATTCGCGGGAATGATTCATTCCCGGAACACGAATTCGTCGAATAAATATAATTATCTCCCGTGAGTTAGAGAACCTTATTGATCAATGGTGCTGTTCCGGGGATCATAAATTAAAATCAGAATATTCCAGGCGCTGTATCTCCTTCGTCTTCACTTGTCCCCTTAATTAATACCTCGAGCAGCCGAGCGGACGAGTCGCGAACAAGAACCGTCGCGCGAACGTACATTTAAGCCGCTTGAGATTAATTTATTAGACTATTTCTGTCCGCTGCCTCTCTTTGTCTCTCTGAATTTACATCCTCGTTGTTTACTCACCGCACGTTTCGCCGCCGCATACGAGAGTATATTAATTCATCGTGCAATGGCGGATTTGCTCAGGGCCCTGAGTAACGTGCGCCTCCTCAAATCAGCGCCTAGCTATCCGTTTTTCCTTTATTTTATAATCGTTAGCTGTATGTACATAAAAATTTATGAAGTTATTTAAATAAAGGCGTTAATAATCCATACGTCATTTTTTACTAAATAATAATAATACACTGAAAAAAGTTCTGGTCAAAAACGGACGAATCAGAAAAATCTTGTAGGATTGATCAAATATTCTGGTTATTATAAGTTAAAAAGTATCGAGTTCTATTATAATAACCAGAATTTCTATTATAATGTAATAACCAGAATATTTGATCAATTCTACAAGATTTTTCTGATTCGTCTGAGAGAAAAATATAGTTTCTTTTGACCTCAACCATAATTTTATAATAAACTAAAATTCTGATAATTATAGTTAACATAATGATGCAGTTAAGTAAATCAGATTTATTGTTAGAAATATTATAAAATTGTGATTGAGGCCAAAAGTAACTATATTTTTTCTCAGTATGTTTTTAACAAAAAATTTGTTCAGTGTAATAATACGAGATACTTTTTCGTCTCTCTAGCGTGAATCTCGTTCAACTTGGGGCCTTGCTGGAGAGTTTCTCTCCTTTTATTTAAACCTCACTGGCAAGTTCTCCTTTCAAGGAGATCTGTAAGCTCTCCATTAGGGAAACGGCCGGCACTTCTCGTAAGGGAATTCTGAATTCTCCACAAGCGTCGCTAGTCTTACTCACGGTCTCTAAAGACGAGAGCGGACTCGACTCACGTTCCTATCCCGATTCCGAAAATGCTGCTCGTCCAGCCGGTCACGTTACACGTGCGACGTAACGTGACCGCCGCCGCTTTATTATTCCGATCTGGTCGTTAACGTCAGATTACTGTCTGCCTCGCTATGGCATGCGAGTCGGCGCGACGAATCGTCATAGAGATGAACGTTTTCCTTCGGGATAAATACTGTCCGGCACGCGTGGAGTCAGGCTGCGTGTAACGAGCGCGTATTATTGTATAACGCAGCTCTCTAATTTATTAGATGTCGTTGTGTGAATGCCCTTTCATGAACGCCCACCGAGGTAATGCACGTGACGTCACGCCGTATAATTGATACGGTAAAGTCGCCGATGGGATGGCATATTAAGATACAATTGTGAATTCTTTCTTATCGAACGAGAAATTAAAATGGAAAGATCAGAACGCGCTGAAACACGTGTAACAAATGAGGAAATACATAATGCTTTTAATATTAATACTTTATATTTAATATTAATGGTTTATATTATTCTTAATATTTAATTAATTAATATATTATAATATATGCGGTCATATGATGATTTAACATATTATTTCCGAAAAATTTATATATATTTTTTTTTTCTATATCTGCAACGATCTTCTCTGAGTTTTAGTCAGTATTTTATTGAAGATTATATGTTTCTTCAAATATTATAGTCATCTTTCATATAAAAGAGATTAGATAATTTTTATCAAAAAAGCTATGGTTAAGATATGATTATAACAATACTAAGCGTTTTATGATAAAAGCCGTGATGTTTCCTGCAATATTGTCACCACTTTCAGTACGTATATCGTCGGACTTAATCTACTATCTTTGTAAACACACGCTATCCTGAAAGCTTGTAAATGAGAACATGCAATTTCATATTCAAGGATAAAATATATCTGTGGTATTATTAAAAAGTATACACAATTTATAAACTATATTGTGTAATATGTAAAAAATATCTACATTATATAATCTATAGCACGTGTATTCTGCATAATGTATTGTAATACATTTAACGTTACTTATTATACGTATAATTTATATAATAAGTTTAAGATTGCAATAATTACTATTTAGACGTTATGTTAAATGATGATTACTGCAACCAATTACATTAAAAAATCAAGCGCGAGTAGTGCCGATAACGCGCGCCATTTCGATCTCGCGTTCGTCGGTGAGGTTTAGGTTTAGGTCGCGGTTCTCCCCTTCGAATAATGATGGCCAATTTCGTTGTCACGCGGGAAAATTTAGCTCGCTAATGCGGTTCAAGTGCAATAACGTACCTGATGATCGCGGGAGGGAAGCGTATCGTAATTGCTTGGACCTCGAGAACGCGACTCTCGTTCGTTATCGCGAAGGGCGACACGCACGTGCAGCGCCCGCTCCCGCACCTTCCCTCGTTAATGGACCCCCACACCTACGCGTTCGTAATGAAATCGGTTAGGAAAACTGAGGCCACGACATGTCGTTTCTAATATTAGCAGTAACTAATTGTGATCTTTACGACTGTCATTTGCTTCTTAATTCTTGCTGCTCCCATTACTTAATTGCAGGATCATTACCTCGGTCCATTTTGTCGAATTTAGACAAGAAAATATTCACATAATGCTCGCGACATATTTACATTATAATTTGTGTGATAAAACATGACCATAAACGAAAAAAAATTACATATTTTACTTTCTACATTGAGAGAAAAATACCGTTACTTTTGGACTCAACCATAATTTTATAGTATTTCTAACAAGAAATATGATCAACTTAACTATATGCATCAATATATTAACCATAATTATCATTAGAAATACTATAAAATTGTGGTTGGGTCTAAAAATAATATTTTTCTTTTAATGTACGTGTTTATTTATAATTTCAAAAATTATTTTACGTTTAATGACTAAAACATTTTTACACATTATATCCATCATTTCAAAGTACAAGTGGTCTCCGACTTGGGTAACATCTCAATAAACCTATAATAAATCGACAATGCATTTAATATATCTTCTCTCATCTATCAGAATAAATATGAATATTTTGTACACATAAAAGAATAAAAGAACGCAAAATGCATTATGTAATAATAGTGTAAACGAGAAAAGATCAAAATTTAAAATTTAAAATACAGAAATAAGTTAAATCGTCATAAGTTGGGGACTATTAATCTCGTCAAAATAAAAATCAAATATTAGAATGTCATGACATCAAGAGTTCAAATACATTATTATCAAGAACTTTGAATATACATTGATTAAGAACTTTAATCTTTAACTTATGTCTATTTATCTATCTGTTAATATTAAATCTGAAAAGATTGTACAGATTGATAAGAAAATATTCGTTTTTTTTTTTTCATATTTTCTCAAATTAACAGCAACTAAATTTGCTGAAACCTGCAATTACAATTAAGAATCAGTTCAATCGTCACTTATAACTAATCGAGTAAGATATGTTTACTGCCGTTTTAGCATAATCACTCGGACAGCGGATTCCAGAAACAAGTTTTTCTTCTACACCTACGCCCTTACTTACCATTGACCTACAAAAGTAATCGCGCGCACACTGCGCGAACCGCCGGAGGAGAAACGAGGTCGTCAAAGAGAGAAAAAAGACGGAAATTTAAGACAAGCTTGATCGTTGCTTAATCGTTGATATTTATTAGTTTAACTTCACAAGAGAAAACATTTTGTATTAAAATATATATGTATACATATATATAACATTCTCATTCCTTATGAAGGGCAGTGTTCTCTAGCCGCGACTGAATCGCGCGCGGTCGAAGAGCGAAGAGGCGATATAAGTAAAAAGATGCATATAAGAATATAAATTTTCTCGCGCGACTCGGAACGCGGCGACGTGTTCCCTGTTCTTCGTTCTTCGATTGTGGTGCCGGTAAGCACGGTGCCCCTTTACTCGGACCTGCTACAAATTAACTCTTAAACGCGACGATCGGATCGGTATTGGGGACGACCGGTGCAATCTCGCTGCGAGAATCGGATCCCGAAACGTGCGTCGTCCTCGCGACGACGGCGACGGGACGTTTTCTTTCTTCTTCCTCCGGTCGGGGAAGGAAACTCGCCGAGGAATTGTACCGATCGCCGGATAACAAACACCCGTGACGACATTCGTCGGGTCGACGCCGACGACGTGTACGTGGTGTGTTCAGCTACCGTTTCTTAAGTCCTATCGTCATATCGCAGATAGCATATTATCTCTCCTACTCCTACCTTCTAGTCTTATAAATATCGTCGATACATCAATGACGGGGAAGAAAAAAAAAAGGAAATCCTAATGTAATAAGGAAGGCAACATATGTCTCACCTATCTATCGATTATTTTGTGCGCGCTTCTCATCGGACACATTCGAACGGTTACTACACTATTCTCTATCTATATACTTTGCGTATCTCTTTCCTTAGAGATACTATAATATATTTATTCTATATATATATATATATATATATACTTTTTTCTGTCTTATCACTGTTGCAGTAGGCGCGAGAACGCGTGCTTCCGTTATTTCTTTCTTATTTTGCTTTTCCAGTTGAATAGAAATCGAACAAAGCGATACATATGTATAACAGCATGGTACTCTATCTACTCGTCAAGATGCACCTACCGCTGGAAGCGCCGTATCATGAAATCACGAACGAAAGGAAACGAGAGTTCTTATCTACGCTTGGCAGGATACAGGCACTTTTGGTTAGTTATACGGCGTACGATTCCGTTACAGCTATATCTCGTGTCGAATGCACGTGGATATCCGTCACTGCCCGATCGTGCGCAACTGCAGTTCTCAGATAAACCCCGCTCGCTCAGCTTCAGTTCCAACATAAGTTTCAATGTCTTCAATCGCACGGAATGTCGACGCATTTTCGCGGAAATTGCATCTCCCTTTTCCTCCTCTTGAATTTCGCCTCTATTTAACTTCAAAATCTCTCTCTCTCATTTGTAGAGATTACAAAATTTCGTGAATGAATTTCGAAAATAATTTTCACGAAGGAGAGAAGGGAGTGCACGTACAATAGAAAATATTGATTTTCGGAAACAACCGCAGTCTTTACTGGAATGTATAGATTATATAGAAAGGGAATGCACTTTGTACCTAATGCTATCCAGGCACTTATTAGGCGTAACGCACATGGCGGTCAATTTTCTAGGAAGTAACATTGAACTGATGAAGACAATGCTGACTAAGACAATCGTTATTGCTGTACGGGGAATAGAAATAAAGCGAAGCAGAAAGGAAGAACGCCTACCGGCACGAAAGAGAGAGATGTATATATTTATATAATATTATGCGAATCGTAGCGTTTTCCAACGGATGAGTGACACGTTGAAGCCTCGGAGAAAGTAATGCGATATGATGCCGGACAGCAGCGTTGCGTTCGTCGTTAATAATAATTCTATCTCGCGTATACATCTAAAGGTGATACAAAATCACGTGGCGACGTGGAGTGTCTCGATTACCTGGCAGTCTTACTTTGAGCATAGATCTCTCATGGAAATGTTCTAGATGGCAAAGAAGCGAATAATACAAAATCGCGTCGCGTTTATCTCCTTCTCTAATACATGTAGCGCTACAGCACTATCCGTCCGTACATTCCGTACACGTTCACCGCCGAAAACCGGCGTTTTTAGACGTTCAAAACGAAACCTACGTCGCATTACAATGCCGTGTTATCGGAGTGTCCGTATTACATATCATTAAATCCATACTGATTCGATTCACGTTTTTAAGTTTCTTATTTTTAAAACTATGCAAACTGTAAAATTATAGATTGCGACATGTTACAAACTTAATTTCCCATTCAAGGAAATTTCAATCCAGTTATCGTGTACACCAATAAAAAGATATCGAAAATGACGTGCCATTTTCATATATAACGGTATCGGTACAAGATTAAGATAAGAAAACACGAGTTGCCGAATGAATTTAGACTGAGCGTATGTTTTCTAGCAAATAGATCGTAAGGCATTAGCGTCGCGCGGTCGCTAGTATCCACATCCTGAACGTTTAAATCCTTAAGGCGTTATCTCGGTGCCGTTATCTTGATAAAACTTGGACACTCGTCTCGAGCGTCGAACCAGCGAGCTGTTAAATTTTCCACGCTCGCATATCTTACGAGGCAGAAAGTATCACTGACTACGGTACCGCAGGTCATCACATATTCGATCTGTCGAATAATAGCGAGTCGGCTCGAGTAGTAATGCGATATTAGGTATTCCACGTGAACACGTCAGTGCGATATTAAAGTACGTGACGCAATATACGTGTAGAATGTACGAACGGTAACGCTCCCTTTTTTTTTTATTTATCATTTATATCTACGAAATAGCTAAACTATCACTTGAAACGCGTGTGATGTCGATGGCCGAGTGAATTAAAAGCAAACTGCATTTCATTCGTAATTACATCGCGCATCAATTATTTAGTACACACAATTTCTGCATCTCTTCTTACGCGCAGTTTTGACGTCGCGTTACAATACTGATCGCCAATTCATGGTACCAGTCTTATATACCATTAAAAAAAAAACCGCTGATAGAAATGCAATTATGTGACTTGGTCCCTCAACGCATCTTTTTTTACTTTATTGCAAGTCCGTTATTATAAAAAAGGAATTGACGAAGAATAATTTGTGACGTTACAAAACTTGGTCCCCTCAGAAATATACATTAATTTTACGTTGTAAAAAAAAAAAAGAAGAATTGACGCGCGAGAGACGCGTCAATTGTAACCTAGTTTATAATCTAATTTCTCGCGGGTCCGTCTTTTTGTGCGCGGAATGACGAAACACGAAGAAGACGCGCGTTAATCTCTACCCACTTACGCAAAAACACACACGCACATATTCACACGTATACATGGTTCCCCTTCCTCTCACTCACTCTCTCCCTTCTCCTCGTTCTCCCGCATTCTCTCTACATGCTCACATACATGTACAAATGAATTGTTCTTTTCTCTCTTTATAACACATAGCGACCTACAATGTACATGCGTATTCTTAACGACACGCTCCTAGGAGATAAGAAAGATCAAGGTGATCGATAGCGCAAAGAAAACCAAAAGTTAGATTAGGTTTACGGGGGGCGGCGAGCGCGATCGTTTGCCCTCGTGTGAAAGCGATCGAGGGAGAACTCTGGGAGTTGCGGCGCGTGAACGCGCGGATGCCGAATCTTTCACGAACTCGCCAAAGGGAGAGATAAATCTCTCCGCGAGAGGCACGTCCGGTCCCTGCTTTACGGCGTTACAGGTCGTCGCCGGCCCTCGATTCCGCGCCGAACTCCGAGAGACATTACGCTCAGCTCGATACATAAAGCGAAGAAAAAAAAAAGAGGGGGGGAAAAATGGAAAAAAAATGAAGAAGTGGAGAACGGCCAAGGCAGGAATGGCTGCTGCTGAGATAGGCACGCGGACGCCGTCCCCCGCTTTTATCACACGACCCAAGTCTGCGAACGAAGGCTTCCGAAAGCGCCGGGAGCGCCCTTTCGTTTCCTCTTCAAGCTCTCTCGCAAGTCCCTCGCAAGTCTCGCTCGCTCCTCTCCTCGTTTTCCTCGTCGAAGGACGGAGAGCCCACCGCCGTCCACGGGGACGGCGCGTTTCGTACGGCAAAGCTCGAAAATATGCGGGCATAACTCTGCCGCCGAGCCGGCGTGACAATGGGAACCCCCTCTCTCCCGGGGCCGGCTCCTCCCCCGCATATTCTCTCTACGAGGCAGGTCGTCGTTCCGTTCCATGTACTTTCCTTACGGACGTACGGGGCCCTCACGCTCCGAGCACGGCCACGGCGAGGCTCCGCAGGAATGCAAGCGCGAGGTACGGGGACGCGCTTCGCGGAAGGCCAGATTTTTCTTTTATTCTCCGCGCGCGCGCGCGCGCGATCGTGGGATGACGTTCGTGACGACGAAGGGGGCTTTCGCCGCGGTTGCATGCGAGCCCCGCTCGTAAAGTACCACGCGTGGATGAGAACGATAACGGTGACGCAGGCCGACAAACTGGCCCCCGATCGTCGCGTCATCAGCTCGGTTTCACGCAAAAATGATGACAGACTACAATCGATCTTAATTTCTTGATCGATTAATCATTGTAATTACGTGAATGCAAACAATCGAGCTGAGCTGCGAAGAGCTGCGGCCAGCTGGAGCCGCGTGATTGTAATTAATTGTTCGTGTGTCATAGCAAAAATGATCGGACGACTCCAGCTACTCGTAAATATATGCCTCGAAAAGCAAAAACTTTTGTTTTACGTCAGTTGAAAATTTATAAAAATACAGGAGATTAATTCCCGTCTTTTTAAATTAATCTTTTCTACATGAAACCGAAAAACATTGTATTCGATTGATACAACATACCAAATAACGTTTATCATAAACGAAAAAAGATATATTTTAGATAAAGGAAAAAAAAAGCTATCGTTATAATCCAAGAAAACTGACTTGTGTTACTCATTGGCAAAACACAAATCGCTAAAATAAATAAACAATAGACGGTAAGAGTCCGACGCGGTCGACATTAAAGTCGCGAATTCTTGCTCGAGGAAATGTAGGAGTAAAATAAAGGAAGCGGACAAACGTAGAAAACAAGTGGAATGGACGGCGCCTGAAATCGATGGGAAACTCTCCGCAGGTGAAAGGATCCGAAGACGAGGAGAGGCAAGGAGACGGGCGGCGAACTGCGCGCTTTGTCTTCACCGCAAACCCGACGTTCGAATGGAAGCGTGTACTCGCGTGAAAGAGGAACGGCGAGACGTAAAAATCTTGGCCTGACTACCCAGAGCCCAATTGCACCAACGCCAATGCTGACTCGTAACGCGATTGACTCGAGATCCTGCTTGAATTCGGAATCAGAATCGGGAGAGAGAGAGAGAGAGAGAGAGAGAGCGCGGAGAGACCGATAAATTCTACGTCGATAAGAACATTCGTCAATTATCTATAATTAGATGTAATTGGCTAATTATATCTATATATCTATTAATTAGCTATAAATTGGAGATAAACAAGGCTTTTTATTAATTCCAATTTCGTTTCGAACGATCAACTCGTTTCGATTGACTGACTTTCGCTTCTTTATCGACGTACGAATTGTAAATCAGAATAATACCGAATAACCATTCACGTAAATTAATCCATAATTGACTCCGATCGAATTAAATCAGCACCTTTGATCATTCATTAGTCATCGTGGTAATTTGAGTTTAAGAATCAATTTAGACTTCTGATTAATTCGATCTTCCTTCCTTGTCTATATCATGAATAAAACATAATGTAGAAAGGATATGAATATTAAGAGTCCTAGGTCAGATAGTCGTCGGTGCAATTCAGCCTAAAAACGCTGCACGTCCCCCAATGTTCGCTCTGTATTCGCGATATCGGTATGGCTGTCTCCCCCTCTCTCTCCCTTTCTCGTCTCGTCTCGTCTCGTCCCTAATCTGGAGACGGGCCTACCGTTCGCTTCTTCCCTGTGTCGGGCAGGGTATCGCTCGAGGAGAGAAATGAGGAATCTTCCGGAGGACTTGTCTGGGAACCCATAGTCTCTCGAAGAAGTCCTTCTCGATCGTTTTAATCGTTACACGTTCTCCTTGCCCTGGAGCTTGGTCGCAAGATCAGCGATGAGCTGCTTGTACACCAGCGGATCGATGTTTTTGCCGAGCTGATAGAGGACGAACCAATCGCCGATCTGGCACTTGTCGTTGATGGACTTGATCTGGTCGTGCGGCGAGAGGCGCGAGCGCGCTCGCAGCAGCACCATCCGTAGCTTCGGGCCGAGTATCACTGCCGCGCGATAGAGTAAGCTCAGACCGCTCAGGACCGAGAGGATGATGAACCAGAACCAGAGGAACACGTAAATCTTCTCATTGACGATGTTGAGCGGCAACACGCAGAGACCGTCGAAGGTCTGCACCGAGCCGGACGCACCAAATTTGTGGAACGTGCACTTGGTTACCTTCGGGAACACCTTGGACATGGGGTCGATACGCTCCTCGGGTTCCATCTCCGTGAACCTGATGACGTCAGAGCCGTACGTAGTGAACTCGCCGTCCAGGAAGAAGTCTATGAAGAAGATCTGTCCGACCACGTTGATGAAGTTGAGTAATTCGCACAGGAAGAAGCGATACGCGTAAAAGTTCTGCGAGTGCAGGTTCGAGGTGAAGTAGTCGACCAGCAATTTACGCCGGTCGCTCTTGGAGTCCTCGCTGACCACCGGACAATTGAGGTCCAGCACGAGCATCTTGATCCTGCCACCCTCCCATGTCTTCCACAGGTAGCGCGGCACGTAGAAGAGGATCGCTTGGAAGAAGAGGGTGAAGCAGACCCACTGATAGTACTTGTGATACTTGACCTGATCCTTGCCGGTGACGTGCGCGGCGACCCCCGGATGCACGAGGTCCTTGCCGATGATGCCGGTCCGGTCCGGGATCGTGAAGGTCGAGTAGATCCAGCAGTAGGTGTCCATCACGTGCAGCGGTATCTCGTCGACGATGCAGTCGATCGGGTCGCCGATGTACTGCCGGGAGGTCACCAGCAGGGAGAATACAATCAGTCCGATCACGGTGGCCTTGTAGTGCAGCCGGAACACATTGTTGTCGATGCACACGGAATCGAGCTTGAGCAGCCCCTTCACAGAACCGAACACGTCAAACATGGTGGCGGCTGTTGGTGCGTCGTTAAATCCTCCTTTAGCTGTCCTTTCCTCTCACGCGGCTTCCTCGCCTCGTAACGTACGTACGCACGCACACCCGCGTGTACCGATGCGTCCGGTCCGCTCACAAACCGACGTCGTTTTGTCCAGGCTCACCCGCGCAGCCTTCGCGACGCGACAGCCGTCGTGCGCGTTCCGAGTCACGCTCGGCAGCTTCCGCGCTTCCTCGTTCTCACTCGCGTAACTCGCCAACCCCTCGGTGGCGGTCAGCGGCGGCGGCGGCGATTGGCGTAACGTTAATTCGTTCCGTCTCGCGTGCGCACACGTGCTCTCACGCTCTCGCTACGCCCTACGCGTATTATTACGCGTCCGGCGGTCTATGGTTGTCGTGCGCGTGCAACAACAGCGCGGGGCCACGCTCTCTCAGCGTTCCTACAACTACGTTACCGAGCGGCTCTGTCGTAATGGCTGCGCTCCAGACGCCGTACGCGACACAAGCACGCGAGGACACGGCGCGTTCTACGAGAGCTGCTCCCTTTTCCTTGCCTCTCTCTCTCTTTCGCCAAGTCTCTCTCTCTCTCTCTCTCTCTCTGTCTCTCCTCCTCTATCGTTCTCTCCGTCTCGTTCGCGCGCCACGGCGATTCTCTCCTTCTCCACCTTGTGACTTACAGGCCGGTCGGGGATCGAGAAACTGCTCTCGCTGCTTCTGCGGCGCGGCAGGGAGGCTCCGTCCCCACCTACGACACCGGGACTTACTCCCCCCGGCTCGCTCCGTCCTCCTCCCGCTCGCGCTCGCTCCCCCGCAGCCTCTCGCTCCATCCCGCGTCCACGATCGGCTGCGCGCTCGGCCGCTCTCGGCTCTCCGTCTCGTGGCGCGCTCGGCGGACCTCGGCGGCCCTCGGGCATCGTCGTTCGCCGCACCGTGCGGCGACATGACTCTCGCATGGTTGTTACCATGGCGACTGGCTACCGATGCCGCGGGAGCGTGGGATTCCTCGAGCACTTTGATCCGTCTGCATCCAGCGCTAAATCATTAATTTTATCTTTTTTGTATCTATTATTAGACCTACTAGAATGTATTTTACTCGAATTTCTATGTATCTTCGACACTAGGTACATCTATGTACATACAAACGTACGAGATGTATAGAAACTCAGCCACACACAACATGGAATGTTCTATTAATATTGCAGCAATATTGTAGCATTCCAGTTATATTGCGAGAATCTTGCTGGAATATTTTGCATTGGCCAGGTATATGTTCTGTATTTTTATTTTATGATGATTGAAAGATAGATTTAAGCAAATTTCTAATTCAAAATTGATTTTGATGTAACATGGAAATTCAATGGAGATCAATATACCTGCAATGAGCCCACATCAATATCGAGCACAGCAAAAACCAAGTTAAAGGTAAAAACAATATCAAACAATTTCAACAATAAGGGGCGAATCAAAACAAATTACATTTCGAATTTGTATCCTAATCAAATTGATTTTTAAATATTGTTTATATATTTCATATATATTTTAGATTTTCCCACAAAATTCTACATCTTATATAAAAAGCTTTATTTTGAAAAAGTATATAAAGCTAAACTAAATTGATATAGATAAACTCGTCTTCGAATCTGTCAATCTCCTGCAATAAAAGATAATGAAAAGCAAACAAAAATCAACTTTATTGTGTCATATCATTGGAAAGCTTACATAAAAATACAAGTTAGTTGAACTCGTTTCTCTCTCTGGGTCAGTGACACAGTATTACGTTCTGGATTCTGACGTAACACATGAATGAAAACGGGCGAAAAACTGTACTGCTGTACCTTCTTTTTTCTTTTACGTGCGCAACATTGCGTGACAAAGCGTGACGCTCGCATGACGCAAGGATAATATCTTTATTCTTTGTGCTGCAGAGCTCTCACGCCGTTTTACTCATGACATTTACTCTGAGATAAGTATGCGGATCTTATAATCGCCAATACAGTAGTAATAATATTATTTGGTGTATAGTAAAGTAAACAACAGTCGCATTTTTGAGCTCAGGAATTCGAGTGAGTCTACCAACGTGAATCGTGAATCGTTTCCTGTCCTTGATTTTCTCAGAAGAAAACCTTTAAGAACAAGAAGAATTCTTCTTTTGTCCAGAGCAGGTCATAAAGAAGCCAAACCTATAGAAAGCTAAGTCTGTAGAAGATTTTTCCTGCCTCTTCTTTGGCTGAAAAGTTTTTCTACCAGAAGATTCGAGTTATAGTTTATTGTAATATTCAAGTGATCAATTAATTTAATTTGACAACTGATTTATTTATCTCAGAAATATTATGACATCAATATACCAAACGAATATCCTGCAAATATTTTACATTATTAATTAATCATTTAAAATTAATGAAATACAATTACAACGTGCATGAAGTTTCGATTTATGTGCAATTAATGAATATTTAAGCGAAAACCAATTATATTATAACAATAGAATGCATCATTATTATAAGAATATGAATCATTACATAATTAATTATGTTTGTTATTGTATTACGCAAATTAATGCGCTAACTCCACCCTGCGCCTTCGAATCGTAAATCATTCATGATCGTCGTATGCCGTTAAGCACGTGCTCCAAATATAGAACTAATGTAATGAAATCTGCACCTCTTCTCTGATTAATTATTCTCGTTAAATCTATATTTAACAGATTACCGCTTAAGCTATCGAAGACTGAGTCTCGGATAGAGACACCTCGGCGAGACATCGTGTTGGTATATCTTCGTTCGCGAGTAACGTCAGCAGGATAACGCTATCTGACTGAGCAAGCCCTATCGTGTTGCGTTGAGAAAGCGTCAGACACTAAAGTAACAGCCCAGCTGTTTGAGTCATCTCATAGAAGAATCACGTCCGAGTAACATCACCTCGTTATCTGCTGTCCAGGTAGGACTTTACCAGGCACACGGTTCGGATGAATCAGCGAGCTGTTCCGCGAAAAAGGATCTTTAACTCTGGTAGCACCAAGAAGGGGCCATAAAAGATTCAAAGACCAAGGAATTCAAACCGGTTGAGCTCGGCCAATTCAATTTTCAATGCTCGGACAAAATCGGACAAAATAATCTTTTTATTCACTCGTGACATTATTGACGGACATATTTTTCGCATCTTACGAAAATTGAATGTTCCACGCGAAACGATTTCTTTAATTATTATATGCGGTATATAATGTTTTCCTTGCTGGATCCGATACACTCGGGAAAAAGCTGGCGATAAATTACAATCTTAATTTGAAATAATTTCAACGTTCTTTGTAAAATCGTGTAACTTTCGTCTGACCGGCTCTTATCCTCTCTTTATACAACACGTAACTAGCACCGTAATATAATTGTGCACCGATTGGTACAATATTGATATACCAGATAAGACAGTGATATATCTATTAATTACGAAAAACGCAGATAAGGTAAATTATATCCTACCGTGCAATCATTCTGATGATCTTATAGTCGTAAGATTTTTATTATTGATATACGTAATCTGATCCGAGAGATAAAAATCATAATATTACGATTATTGAATTTACAATTGATATTACACACGTAGCGATATCGCTACGTGTGATCCCGCACGTGTTTGCGACTCAAACACGACGTTTAACCTGGCAACAGTTTGGGACTTTTATACCTAAACAGTAAAAAAATGGAGTTTAATCATAGAAATTTTCTTCAGTGATCGAGAATAACTTTTTTTATATTTTTTTAGAAAATATTGAGTATATTTTTATACATAATGATGTCAAATGTTAATAATTTGCAAAATAATCATTACTACACAATATATAATTAAAAATAGTGGGGTGTAAAAATGACTCCAAGTAATTGTTTATGCACAAACATCTAAGTGAATTTCGAAGTTAAGAAACATCTGACTACGTTTTTTAATTGATTTAAATATTCGCTCTGATTTCTTTTTTTTAAGAATTCCACTATTGATATTTAGTATTATTATTTCGAATCACTGTTACAATATTTTTTCGTTTATGATTTGAAAGTTATCTATCAACGTATTTTATTGTAAATTTACAGTTACCAGAAAGTGATCAGTCATTATATTTTAAATAATTTAACAGATTGTGTATATAAATCGTGACTTCACGGAAAAAATTTATATGATAAAATATTTTAATTGTGTAGACATGACTTTATGGTCACCTTATGTATGGTTCAATGCAAACAAAACTCGATGGAATTTGTCAGATAAAGTCGCTAGATTTTATTATAAACATAATAATTTATTATTTCGCATTTTAAAAGAATGTAATAAATATAAGTTCTTTTATACTTAACACTAGATTTTATTATAAACATAATAATTTATTATTTCGTATTTTAAAAGAATGTAATAAATATAAGTTCTTTTATACTTGTCACAAAGCTCATATACTCAAGGACGGTCCTGTGGCGCAACGGATAACGCGTCTGACTACGGATCAGAAGATTCCAGGTTCGAATCCTGGCAGGATCGTGGAAATTTTTTTTCTTTTTTTATTTGACTCGAATTTTATTTAATTTTATTTTAAAGAGATTCAACATGAATTTTTATTTTCATTGAAACGTAACTAGTTCCAAAAAAAGATCTATTTTATATATTAAAACAAATGCATTTTAAAGAGATGTTTTGAATAATAAGATTTGTGACAAGATTTTTTTTTATTCGTCTATATTACTTTCATGTACAATTTTTAATTGAAAACTATGTGAATATATTATGTGCTACAATTTATTAATATACGAAAATTATTAGCTAAGATTTTAATTATACTTATCAGGAGAAAAATATTCTTATATCAGTATACCTCATTAGCTATGTATATACTTATATAGAAGTTATTATTCTATCTCTGTTTATTTACTCCATATCTTGTCATTACTGTCTTTCTGTTAGAAATAGGCCGAGGAAGTCCTACAGCATTTGTTCTTGTTTCATATTTAGAGTCATGGTCGCGCATATTTCCGTTATCGGGAGCATAACGCGTGTAAAAGAATACCTTAATCAACGTCGCGCCCAGCACTAATTGCTGTCGCGTGTACTCGATGGGTCAAATAAATTAACCCATCGCCGTTGATTCCTCGTTGTATGCGAGAGCCGATGGTAAGGCGCGCGTAAGCCGAGAAGGGCCATCAAGAATGACAAGAATCCGGCGGCTATTTCGACGTGTGTAACACGCCTTCGTGTCTATGCCTTCGTCTTAATAAAAAGACGCGCTTCTGAGCTTCGGAGCTGATTCAAAACTAGACGAATGTTACATGCGAGAAGATGTAGAGAAAGAAATAATGAGTTAATATATCGATATATTTTTCTGACAAATCCTGCAATCTTTTCCATATAAAATTTGTATATTTTAAATTATTTATTTATACTGATTTGTTAAAATAACTAATTATTTTGTTTTATCATGGATTATAATTATTTTGTTACTTAATTTTTTCTCGAAGAATTATAATACTATCATCATCGTGATGGTTGAATCACTAGATGAAGTTCAGAAGTTCAGAAGTTATTAAATATCTTAATTTGTTCAAAAATATAAATTTATATGATGTTGATATGGTATAAAGTTATGAGTTTTAGCTCTAGATTAATTCTTGATTGAATTAGAAGTAAGAAACTTTAATAAATTAAAATAAATATCGCTTTTCCCTTTTTTTTTTAATGTTTGTTCTCGCGAAAAGATTAGAATTACACGTTTGATGAAAATTAATTTTGTTTTTATAAGTTAAACTTATATTTGACGTATAACTCGTCTTTTACAGCTTCCATTCCATTTTCTGTGATTAAATTTCGAAGAGGAGCTGGAGGATCTCTCATCCGTGACTTTACCGTGTTAATCTAATCAACATTTATGATACGACAACCACGGCCACCAAATCCTTTCAAAATTTGAGGTCAGTGATCTTCTTGGTATTTCAATATATATGAAAGTTGGTTTGTCTTGAGAAAAAAGTTGCGATAGCTAAGTGAAGCCGAATTCTTGTAAATGTTATCCTACATTTCTGTTATACAATAAAATAACTTTATCAGTTATTTCTTTATCTTGACACGTATATATTTTGTAAAATTATGCGAATATTTATTTTTACAGATCTGATGTATGAAAGAAAAATTTTTAGTAATGAGTGAAAAATAAAGCAAATCTCATTGTTGACTCGGTTTTATTTCTTTTTTGTTTTTTTTTTAATCTGTATTATATTTAATATATACATATTATTTATATGTAGTATTTACAATTTGGTTTTTTAAATACAAAATGATAAATGTTTCTATTTGCTAAAAATATGTTTTTATAATTCTTTCTCTCAATATTCTTGTGAAATACAGTATTTTTCTCCATTCGAGACTCCTTGAAACTCCCAAATGAATGGGTTTCGTTTGAGATTATTAGTTTTCGAAATGTGGTATTTTGGCAATGCGACACCAAACCGTTGCGACGCCGGCCGGTTGGTCGGTCGGTCGAGCATTTCTATGAATCAGCTCGAGAATTTTTGACTGCGACGGGTTTCTCTTACCTGCGACCTGCGGGTAGGCGTCGACGACGCGGCACGATTCTCGATACATCAGCTGGTGCGGGTACCTGTAACTTCTCCCTTCTCTTCTCTCTTTTTCTCTCAAACGGAGGGCGAGCGACGTGCGTGAGGATCGGACGAAGAGAATGATTAAGAGAGAAAGAAAGGAGAGAGGGCCGGTTTTTCTGGTTTTCCACCTCCGCAACCTCGTGGTCTCTCCTGTAGTCTTCTCTCGTTACCTTCGCACAATGAGATGCGTATGCATCTTCACGTGACCATCCGATAGACGAATAATAATAATAATAATTATTAATTAGTATTACATGTATATATAATATATTTATATATGTATATATAACCGTTTACAATAAGGTAAAAAATTGTAATAGTTAGTATTTCGATACGTATCTTTACATTATTCCGTTGTTTGTTATCTTCAGTTTTACAACTGCATAATAGCATAATTTATCATATTATCATATGTTTTAAACATACACCTTCTCAACATATCTTTGTTAAGCGTATATATTTTAAATGTATTTTAAAACATTAGGAAGAAATTTAAAACATAAGTTTTAAAATGAAGTTTTAGAATTAAAAAATTGATATATTTATTTTTATTTGTATGAGGATAATTTCATTATTTATTTTGTTCATTTGTTTCATAATACATAGAAAATACACAACAGTTTGTTTTTACGATAAATAAAAATTCGAAAAAGAAATTGCAAGAAAAAATTTGCGTCGTACATGATTTATTACCAGTATACTGGTTATAAATTGTGAATCTGAAGTGAGTAACTACATTTATGCATGGCAAAAGATGAGTGCAACTCTTGTATCACATTTAAATATCAAAAGAATAAGTATGAATATCGTTTAAAAATGATAAATATAACAAGTCATTACTAATATTTCGTACTGTAAAAATAAAACGTAATATTTTTTTATACATTTATGTACATACATATGTATAGTTACTTATTTAAATATGTTTAGTACATACACATACTGCGATAAAATATATAAATTTTACCACTTATCACTTACCGTTTTCTGATATAAAGCTTTGAAAGGAATATAATTATAAAAATATAGATATAATTATAAAGATATAGTAAAATAAACAAAATAAAATGTCGGAATAATTATTTCGTTGAAAACTCATTTTTCGGGAAATTTGATACGTCTTAAGTTGGTATTCATAGTTTATTCTTATTTTAAGATCGTTTAAAAATGTTAATACGACTCTGCGATTCGTTTATAATATCTTAATTGTACTTAGTTTTTGAATATAAGAACGGAGTATGAATACTACTTTGTTGTTATGTTGTGATATTTTGTTTATTTCATTGATATAACAGATCTAACTGTAATATTAAAATCCGTTTGTCTTGATATAGCGGCACAATCTGCGCGATAAATTATCAACGACCTCGCGTGCTCTGTAGCTCATACATTTTTCTTGCATAATAAGTTATTGAAAAAAAACCATTCATTAAGAAAAGTACTTTACAGCGACTTGTACTTATATTTCAAAAATTGATTTCGACATAATTTAAAATATATAGAATTGTAGAAAAATGTAGTAATTTAAAATATGTAAAAAAAAGCGTTATCTATGTTTTACCATTACGATAATGCAAGGAAACTGACGTGCTTCGTATGAATGTTTAACCTTTATATCCACTTCGTGATAAACTAATGTATTGGAAGTCGTAGTACTCATGTTTACGTATGTTACACACATTGACAGACAAAGCTATGAAAGTGCAGAGTATTATGTATCAAGGAAAACGAGCAGCACAGTTTCGACCGAACATTGCTCTGGATAACAACTAAGCAGTCACTCGCTTATCATTTCCTGACTGGCTGATCGAGATGGCTACATCCGTAAGTAATCTCACAAATCTCGCGTTATCATGCTCCTTAAAAATTAAACGTTTGATTATTTGCTCGATTTTCAAGGAGAACGAGCATCTGTACAACCCGAGCGAATGGAGCAAACGGTATAAGTCTGAGGAGCTGCTCGAGCGATTCTTTAAATTCTGCGAGGAAGGTAAGACGGATGCCGTAAGTCCTTCCCAACGGGAATCGGTGCAGTTGTAATAAATCTTAATCCCCGCGAGCCTCCTTGAGCCCTTTCCGATCCGACGATCGTTAGGCGCCACGAGAAAGGCGTGTCCGGTGTGACGTGCGATCGCTGAAGGCAATTTTTCTTGTCGCAGTTACGGAAAAGATTCGGAAAACTGTCAAGTGCGAACTCAATGTACCGTACGGACCTACGGAGCTCACAAAATATGATATATATGGCACCGATTTACCGAAAGGTATGTACACATATAATAATGAGATTGATGTGGAAAATAATTTCCATGGGTATCAAGTTTCTCAAGCAATATCTAATTTCTCAGCAAAAAATTACTTAGACTTTCTATTTCATTTATTTAAATCTCTTGATTTTATCAATTGTGTTTTTTTTCTCTTTAAATGAAGAAGAAAGAAACGAAAGAAATAAAACTTACGCTTGAAAATCGAAAATTTTATCTAGACAGTTCTAGAGAGTATGTTTCCAATAAACAAGTTGAAATTTATTTCCAAGGTCGGAAGCTTTCACTTACAAATTATATCTATGCAGTATCTAGGCTTGAATCACTTATTTCTTCTATAAACTAACAAGATATGCGCAAACACAAACAGCATTTTGTTCGTTTAAAATTGAAATGTGCATGAATCTCAAGGGAACTATTTTTGGACATTTATAATATTTCTTCATATTCCATCCTCCAAGTCTGCTTTTTTCAATTTATGATCTGCAAGCTATTAAATTGCATTACTTTCTAATGATAGTATTTTTTTCTCAAGGTACCTTTTCACGCTTGACGCTCATTTTCAGCGTCAAAAGACGTCGTGAAATCTTTTGATGCTGAAAATGAGCGTCTCAACATGAAAAGGTATACCTTTATTCATTATCATTAAAATAATTATGTATTTTAGATGCTCCGATATTTGTGTTTATCCATGGAGGTTACTGGCAAGAATTCAGCAAGGATCTCACTGGGTTCTCGGTACCTATACTTGTTAAGAATAAAATCAAAGTAATATCAGTTGGATACGATTTGTGTCCGAATGGTAAGATGATACAAAATTCTGATTTATGTCGCTGTCTATTTTCTTTTTAATTATTTATTAGTTTACATTTACACTTGAACATTTATAAAATCATTTAAACACGTTAATGGCTTGGACATGAAAATTTATAAAAATGCTTGAGAATTTTACAATTTATCATTATACTAGAAATTCAGATTAAAAAATATTATTTTATTAAAGTAATATAATGAATTATATTGTTTTTTTATATTTTAGTCAAACTTGGAGATATAGTAGCAGAGATAAAATCAGCGGTTGAACAAATATTAAAATATGCGGCTGAATCAGGCTGCAAGTACGTCGTATTTAATATCTTAATTTTTTACTCGTACACTCGTAGAAAATTCTTTCAATTAATTGTATAATGTACATAGACACGTGTGCATCGCTGGACATAGTGCCGGAGCCCATTTAGCCGCATGTCTATTGCACGACGATGATTGGATGAATCGCCTGAGAGAACAAGGCTATTTTGCACTATTAAAGGAAATCATATTATTAGGCGGCATTTATGATTTAAAACCTATAGTTGATATCAGCTTTTCAGCAGCTCTTAAACTAACCGCGTAAGCATTTTATTTTTCTCAATGTATATTTCTCAATATATATATATATATATATATATATATATATATAATACAATATATATATATATAAAATTTTATATACATAGTTCATAATATATATTATTATTTTCAGTGAAGAAATTAAAGCATTTAGTATTGTTGACCTTGATGAAGCAAAAGGCCGTCGTATCAGTGGCTTGAAAGTTATCGTAGTCGTAGGCGATTGCGATTCTCCAGCATTTGTGGATGAATCGCGTAAATACGTCCAGGTAGGTACTTGATTAAATATTGGGTCTGTTTTTATAGCTTTGAACTATACATTCTCTATATTTAAAATAAAATAGGTATATATTTTGGCGAGAGCGAGAAATTCTAGTAATATATAATAGTGAATAAAAAAAAAAACAAATCTATTTTGTGTGTATTGAATGCTATTGTGCAAATCTGTATTGAACTGAGATTTATATTATGTTTTAGAAAATGATTACTATTGTGGATAATGTGGAATACATTTTACTTCAAGACATCGATCATTTTAACTTAGTGGAGAAACTTCCGGAATCGGACTATGAGCTCGCTAAATTGATATTAAAGTGTTTCCAGCCGGATGCGAACGTTGATTAGATGAATATGTGAAACGTTAAAGGACTACTATTTGTTATAAGGCACTATATATTCATTATAAAATACAATTCAGATTTGCGAAAAAAGATTTATTAAGTTTATTAATTATTGTATTATATTAATATGATTCTTTATGTATTTAATTTGTAACTAGAAATATTTCGTATAGACATGTTAAATATACGTAACATCAAGATTGATCACCTTGTCAAATTGATCAAGTCGATATTGTTTCTTGTGTAACAATGATCTAAAAGGACAGCCCTTGCTATATGTATGAGTCATTTGGATTTTGTTGTCGGTGTCGATGAACTCACATCCGTTTGCTTGGAAACGGATTGCACTGATGATTTCTTAGATATGATTATCGAGTTCTTAGGTATAATGCGCAATATTGTTTCTTTCCCTTTCAAGGATACATCCTTTTTTACAGCAATGGTACTCGTGTTTTGCAATTGACTGTGTTGACTGGTACTTTGAATTGGCAGTCGGATTATCGTAGGCCCATGTATGTCACGTACAGGTGCTATAATTCGTCCCGTTCGCGTATTCACTTTCAAGTAATTATTAGTAATATTTTGAACGCTGATTATATTGCTATTTGTCGGTATAACCAGCGTTGATGTTTGACGTTTTACGGGAACTACAGGAACTATTTTTCCAAGTTGTACAGCGCACTTGGTAATAACAGGCGGTGATTTGGCTATTCCTTCATTAGTTAAATCAACTATTTCTTTAACCTGGTTTGATTCCTTTGATGCTTTTTCTTGGGTGGTCTTATCCACTTTGTGTTGGCTGTCCTCCCAAGTTGTAGGAGGTTTAGCGAATGAACGTAATCGCAATACAGGCTTCTTTTCTTCTTCATGCTGTTCATCGTTTGGCATATTCTCGATTGATCCATCTATCACATTTTCTGTTTTATTCGCTATTACTTCTGCTGCATTTTCCGCCTCTGTTATCAGTTCTGTTACAGCCTCTGTTGTCAATTCTACTGTACCTCTAGTTATCAGTTCTGTTGCATCTTCGGTTATCAGCTCTGCTGCATCTCCGGTTATTAACTCTGCTGCATCTCTGGTTATCAACTCTACTGCATCTCCGGTTATGAGCTTTGTTGTAAACCTGGTTATTGTATTTGTTACATCATTTGTTACCTTCTTTGTTGCAGGATCTGTTATCATTTTGGATACTTCATTTGTTTCCACCTGTGCTAGATCCTCTACAACATACATAAAATATACATAGTCATATAAATAAATATATGACTCCTCTATTTTTGTTTATTATTTTATATATCTTCAATTAATAGATATATTACTTGTGCAGTTTGTTGTAGAACACGCTGGTGAGTCCTCCTGCGTTTTGGCGCCCGTAACGTTCTTTAAAATAATATTACTATTACAAGGATTATATATTATTTTCGTGTTAACTGTTTTATCTTCATTCTTCGATTCTGCCGTATCATTTGTTTTCAAAAGTTTTATTGTAACCGTTTTACATTTCATTTGTAAGGTATTTGCTATAGTTTTATTTGAAATACTCTTATCCATTACGTGATCTGCATTAATCATACTTATATTAGATTCACTTTTTTTCAAAGGTAATCTTTTTTCTTTAATTGGTTCATCTATATCTTCTTCATTACCACTATCTTTCTCGCTTGTCATAGATAAGTTTTCTTCAATTTTATCCTCATCATTTATAATACTTTCTTTTTCTTCTTCCTCCTCTTCCTCTTCATTTTCATTTTCATTTTCATTTTCATTTTCATTTTCATCTTCATCTTCATCCTCCTCCGAAAGAGATTCTTCACTGCTTTGGTCTTTTCTTTCTAGTTGTTTCTGTACATATTTTTCGAATACGGCAGCTAATCGTTTTTCACCCTCACTACGATTATCAGCTAATTTTTTCGCTAAATTTTTATCTTTTAGAGCTGGATCTTCTGTATTTTCAAGATATAAAGAAAAGGTGTCCCAATAATCATTGCGCCTTACACGTTGCAAGTGTTCTCCGAGTTCTTTGAAAGCTCTCTTTGCTGAAATGTATATACAATATATATCTATAATATATAACAGATATGTGCATGTACTTAACATATATAACATATCTAATACATATGCATGCAATATGCACAGCAAAATATATTGCACAAATAAAAATATTTATAAACCAACTTAAAGCTATGATATACATCTTACCCATTTGTTCTCGTCTGGTTTCTTCTAAACCTAAATTTTTTCTATCATTACACCTATTAACACATTCCAAGATGTCCCTGTAATCCGGGAATATTAAATTATTTGTAAAAGCTCCTGCCCTTTTCATTTGATTTCGTCGAGTGATGTTAGAATTAATAAAATTTGTTATTGCTTGATCTATTGCAGCAATCCGAGTTACGTTTAAATGCTTAGGACGCAGATATACACGTCCTGCATCAGAATTTTCTCCTGTTAACTCACAAAGTTTACTATACAATTCCACCATTTTCTGCTTATACCTCTCGACTTTTATATAATTACTATCATTCTCCTCATCAAAATCAACTTCCTCTTCATCCAATTTTTTAATTCTTGCCTCACATTTTTCCATAGCGCACAATACTTTTTTAATCATTCTTCTAGTCTCATGTGCATTCTCCTCATTGTCAGCCTCATTATTATCGTCATCATTGCTCACTTCTACTCTATTATTAGCTGATATTTTGTTTGTAGCATAGGAAGTAGAAGGAATTGCGTCATAAATTTCATTATTTTGCACTACCTGAGGCTTCTTCCTAGCCCTTTTCTTCATCTCGTTCATCACTTCCTCTATATGCACATATATTTGCTTGCTGTTACTCGAAATAGCTTCACGCTTTTCATTTAAATATCTAACAAAATGTTCCGAGCTAGCGTAAATTGAATCCAAATTTTCATAACGTCTTTTTAACTTATCAATAATCTTATTCATATCCATTCTATCGTACTTCGGACATTTTTGCAGACACAAGCTTATAAACAGAGGAAAGACATCTTGCGAAATATACGATATCTTTTTTTTCTCCTTCACGATCAATTGCTTTTCTATTGCTACTTCCTGCTTCTTGTTTGGTTGTGTATTACAATCAGATTTAATAACATTAACTTTATGTACATACAAAGAACATAAGTCAGGTACAGACTTGTTTATCACCTTAGGTGTGTTTTGATCAAAATTTAACTTTTTCTTTTTTTCCAAAATATTTATCTCATCTTCTGTCTGCAATTTTTTTCGTTTTAAATTATTCTGTTCAGTTTTTTCATTATCGCTCACTGAACTTTCCGTTTTTCCAAGAACGGGTACAGTCTCTGTAGAATTGGTCAAAAATTTGTCCGTCTTGTTTTCCTATAGTAATAAATTTTTAAATTAGCATTTAGATTCCAAGATAATTTTATTATCCTACAATAATTCCTCATACTCTTTTGCTTTCAAATTAAGCAAATTGTCATTCTTCTAAAACTGATTTAAAGTGATTGGGGGTAGTGAACTTAGAATTTTAACAAACCTTTTGTGAATCCGATTCGTCATCAGAAGAGATATATATGACCTCCATTTCCAATATCACGTTCGAAATTACGAATAAATGCTACCGCCAATCAACCCTGCTCCTGCAGCCTAACGTATCCCGAATTATCCTGTGCGACCTCCTGTCAAACAGCGACATATTGATAATGTACGGATAATCTTTACCGATCACAAAGAATACTGCGACTTTGATAGATAACCATTCACATCTGTACAATGATATATATGTTCATCTAACCGAGAAGACATTTGACGCTTCATTACTTTTTGCTATCATGCGTAACTCGCGAAATGTTCGAAAAAGGGGACCGTGCACGAACACGTATTTTCGGTTTCTTGGAAATAGTAACTTTAAGGAAACCATAGGTGCGCCGAGAGCTTTATCCGCGAAGGCAGAAAGGCTGCTTTTGTTACTTGCCTAGCTTTTAATTATCTCGCTGGTCTCGTGGATGATTCGTTGAATACGGAAACAAGTATGTAAGTTCACATCTCGATGAAAACTTGATACTGTGTTAACGGAATAATTGCTATCTGAACGGCTCTTTAGTCTCAGTTTTTATGATGACATAAAAAATGAAGGGCAAAAATTACTTTACATAGAAATTTTATGGTACTTTCGTCTGCGCAATACTCGAATTACGAAGATTGGAATGTTACTAATGTCCGTATATGCAATATTATTGGTTAGCCATTAGGGATATTTGATCGTCAGGAATGGTAATCGTACATCAGAGAACAATTGAGAGCTTTGATTGTATAGGCAATGAAAAAAAAAAAGAGCAAAAGTATATAAAGGCTTATTCAAACCGTATGCATACACAATGACGAATCACTTTATGAAAAACAATATGGCGTCTTTCATTTCCAGATATATGATTGGTTTATGTCTTGATATGACGTAATTGTCTAAACAAGCCTTAATACAAAAAAGAAAGTACCATAGAGTACGCTAGTATCGGCAGTATCCATTGCTCAATGTCCACGCAACAGTCTATTTGCGCATGCGTGCGAAATGCTTTTTTGTGCATGCTGCCAACAGCACACTCTACGGATTGAATTTACATTACATTCGACAACAATAATGTCTACATTTAAGCGGGGAGCATAGACTTTTGCATAACGCATAAGGAGATCAACCAATCAAAATTCTCCATTTCTCTCTTCAGGTCAATGCAAGAAAATGACCAATCGTAGTCGAATATTCTTCTTACGATCGAAGAATAATCGATTATGATTGGTCAAATTCTTATAGCCTTGCGTTTACAACAACGATTACGCAATTGTAGAATGACCTTTAAACTTGATTAAAGCCTTGTGTCCCACGATGCTAGAACTCTGTCCGAGATCTCGATCCGAGAAATTTATAGCCAATCAAAGTGCAGCTTTTACGGAAAAGTGACAATTTTATTGGCTATACATTTCTCGTACCGAGATCTCGGACCGAATTCTAGCATCGTGGACACAAGGCTTAATCGTCAAAGCGATAGCAGTTTCGGTTGGCATACTGTAAAGTTACTAGAACAATGCGATTAACCGGAGCTTGGTGAAAAGTGGCCCTAAACCTATTGGAGAACTTCGAACTAGATTCTATGTTCGGAAATTAAAATTCCCTAGTAAATACGACACGGCTGAATCCACCATTACGATTTGCATTTCAGCTCATGGACGATTGATTCTTTCCGGTTGTAGATCGCACGAGGCACAATGGGTACGTTATAAAATTTTCTAATATTATCGTAATTAAGAAATTGTGATTTTGAAAAGTGTAAATATTTTGACGAAAACTCTGTAGATTTATTTTGTTCAATATTTTCTCTTTTATGCGTCTTTATAAATATACAAACCCTATGTTTTCTCATGTGGTTACGTAGCGTGCCAAGAGCAACGTGCAGCAATATTGTTAGACCATGTCAATATAGATAATATTACGGTATTAATATAATAATTAAATCTTGCGTTTGAATACGTAGAGATATTTTTATCATTTCTTCGTATACAAGGATTGTATTATGATGTCCGGGAAAATACAGTACAGAATATAACCTAGTTGCTCATTTCCTTTACATTGTTGCGCCGCCGTTTGGAATGATAATCTAAAAAAAAATTATTACGTTATAGGTAAACCCAGAGGTCTTCGTACTGCGCGTAAGCACGTGAATCACAGACGCGAGCAACGTTGGAACGACAAGGACTACAAAAAGGCACATTTGGGAACTAGATGGAAGGCTAATCCCTTCGGTGGTGCCTCCCACGCTAAAGGCATCGTCTTAGAAAAAGTGTAAGCAATAACACGCAGATAATATTAACATTTGCATTTAATTTGTCATATCAACTTATTGTCTCATCATTTAATAGAGGAGTAGAAGCCAAACAGCCAAACTCTGCCATTCGTAAGTGCGTCAGGGTACAACTGATAAAGAATGGAAAGAAGATTACAGCTTTCGTGCCAAGGGATGGTTGCCTTAACAACATCGAGGAAAATGACGAAGTTCTAGTGGCAGGCTTCGGTCGTAAAGGTCATGCCGTTGGTGACATTCCTGGAGTGCGATTCAAGGTGGTGAAAGTCGCAAACGTTTCTCTGCTTGCTCTTTACAAAGAGAAGAAGGAGCGACCTAGATCTTAAATTATCAATCTCCAGCAATGTATCGACAAATATAAACACATAAGTTAAAAACCTATATAATAGTTTTATTTTAATCTTGTTATCAAAATACTTCCCTCTATATTAGTAACATCAATGATGTGTGATACAATTATATAAATATATAATTCTATTCTTTTGTAGACGAATCTTTAGAACGTTATAAGTAACACTAAATTATGGGGCTGCATACCCGAATATACATATAAGATTATTCAACACTATTGCTTAGAAGATTCCCAAGTTCTTCATTGTGAATTACTATATCTTCTATAATTTCGTTTAAAGGTGCAACAGTCTCGGGTAATCCTTTTGCTAATTTCATATTCGATATCTCTTCTTTTGCTTGCAGTACCTGAAAGTATAATTAGAAATACATTTTAATATTTGCGAGTTTTGCAGTGAATAAACTTGTGGATAAAATCTTACCTTTCTCAAAGAAGAAAAATCGGAGCATATACTTTTAATATTCGAACAAATAGAATTCGAGATATCTTTATTTAAACTCCTAACTGTTACTGGCCAAGATGAAACTGTGTGAAACGCTTCTACAAACTTTTCTTTCTCTTTGTCGAATGGAATATTATGTTCTTCGTTAACCAGTATATCATCAGTCTGTATTAATTTATTTATATATAAAATAGTAATTTGTATATTATCTCATTTATAATTTCATTAATATAACATTAACATATACCTCTGCGTGTAAGCCTTCAGGCATGTTAATTTTGTCTTCACAATCATTATTCAACATATGTTTCTCAATTTCTTCAAAATATTTAGTAGCTTCTGCATAACTTATTTTTGGTTTAGCGACAGAAAGAGAGGAAGTTTGGTCAGCATCATCGATGTATAACTAAAGACATGGTAACAACATATTTTAATAAGATATGGTCTTATGAAAATGATACATTCAATACTATTATATTTTATCATCTTACCTTAATAATATCCATAATATCCGTCTCTTCTGTCTCGTTTGTACTTGCTAAAGGTTCTACATATATCTTTCTCATAAAGTCTAGCAATAGTCTTAAAGTTGACAATTGCTCCTTCAAGGAACATTTACCCTAAGAAAATATTAAACATATTGATATAAAATGTTAACATAATTATCATAATATACGTAACAGCGTAATTGAATAAAACATATTATTAAAATATTTTATGAACAAACCAGTAATACATCCTTATTATTGCAGATTCCAATCTGAGAGTAATATTCGAATATCTTATCTAAAAAGACATATACCTTTTAGTGTGTCAAAATGTTTTTAAATACCAGTTTTTGTTTACTGCACATATAAATTCATTGCAGAATGATAATTAAAAATATAATTTCCAGTTCAGCTGTTGAATATGTGTGCAGCAGCAAACTGTACACTCGACAAATTAATAATACCTTCCAAAGCAACATTCTTCAGCTTTCCCAACTGGATGCCAATCGATGGTGATTTCTCCGTCAGGAGCCAAGAAAGTAAGGAAATCCGATTTTCGCCGCTGAGAATCGTTGCCTCCAGGTCTCTCGACTCCGCATTAGTAATGTGTGGATATCGCAAATGTAACAAGGTGTCATACATGCTTGTCATAACCTCATCCGCGTCACTCATAGTAGTAAATTATGAGATGCACGTAAAAAAAACCTCGAAGAACTTAATGCCGACTGTAGAGGGAATTTTAATTTTGCAATGTTGCGACTTAGATGTTCGTTTTTCGGCTAATTTGCGGAAATTTCGGTGGACAGAACAATACTGTATATCAAAAAACGACGTTTGAAGATTCAAACAATGAACGTGGATGCTGGAGTAGGCAAGATGGCGAAGTCGCGCGACTCAAGGTACCTTTTCATGCTGACGCTCGACGCGCCATTTCAGCGGCAAAGACGTCACGTGACCAATAATGTCGTGCGTTATTGGCACATTTTGGTCAAGTAATATCTTCTCGCTGAAACAGAGGCGAGCGTTAGCATAAAAAGATACCTTTATGGGCTGCGTTCTAATATTCACTGTCAGTACCGAAAAATTATAATTCACGTAAAAATGATTGATACATAGCATGAAATAATGTAAAAAGAACATTTAAAATGATTGCATTTTCTAGTACGTTTAATTCATTTTCATACAACAGATTTTATCCTACATTTTTAGTGTTCACGTCGAAGAAAAATTGAGTGATGACTTTAATATAAAGACAGAAAAACGCTGCCGATACATATTGACATCTTTAATCGACTGCATTTACAGCAAAATTAATATATTATATTGCGTAATATAGTAAATTAGTGGAAATTCACACAAAAAAAAGAAATTGTATCAAGACATTATACATGTAGAAATTATCGATTTATAATTGCATTTTTTACTTTTATCACGATTCCATTTATAAAAACTTGGAGTTAAGGAATTGAAAGTTTCAAAAAGTTTAATACTGTATCCTCAATGGAGTGCTTAAAGATGGATATTCAATAAAGAGTTGCGTCAATTGTAGAACATATTTCAAGAATGTATTGTGTCTTAAGTATATATTTATTTAAAAAACTAAACTTTACAAAATGTTTATTAAATGCACTGCATTATATTAATATTTTAAAGCTTAACGAGAATACATTGTTCAGAGAAAAATAATTATTTATATTAACTTATTAATAGTAAGCAAAAAAATTATTATTTCTAACAGCAAACATCTATCTACAGAGAAAAAAAATACAATAAATGTAACATGATGTTCAGAAATTATGCATTATATTTAATATAAATATAGATTGTAATTTTCAAATGAAATGTTATCTTTTTAAGGGCAACACATGATTTAGGTAGCTTTAAAGAAATCCTCTGAACTGGTTGTATAAATGTGCCCTTCGCAAAGAAGAAAGTCTAATACCTCGTCTATACGAGATATAATATGTTTAGGTACTTGTACCAAAATATCCCGTTTCTCAATCCCACATTCAGATTCATTCGCTGATCGAATAACGTCGAGAACTGCCATTTGCTCAGATGACATGCCACTCATTGTGTTATCCATCGTTATTGAATTTTTAATATTAGACACAGTGGTTTCTTCCGCAGGTTTGCTAGCCTTCAATATGAAATGCATAACCTCCATGAAGTGGCACGTCAGCTCGTTCAAGTTCTCCAAAGGATGCATACGTAGGATTAATACATGTTGCTGACCATTTTGTGTGCGCAGCACTCCATAAACGCGTACATATGTATCAAGTTGCATATAGTCATTATTTTCTGCAGGATTCTTATCTGCTTCTAGCCACATGTTAGCTGTAACGGTACCTATCACACAAAACCAGATAAATAAATCTTTTGTTTGACAATAAAACTGAATTTTAAGCAGTATACAAATTGTTATATACATTTTTAAGATCTAATTATACAAAAATTATATAGAATTTCTTGTTACATACTGTACATTTACAATATTTTCTATCCATAAAAGAAGATATGCTTTAAATATAAAATAAAGAATCTGATATATAACAGATTCATTATATACATATTCATTTTCATTATATACAAATACAATGAATTTATAAAAAATATAATATAAAATAGCAATCAAAATTTTTTGCAATATTGCGTTCTTTAATTTTGTTAACGCGATTGTCATTTAGATCAAAACACACACCTGTATCATCTTGGATACTGAACGAGATTTTTGTCGTGTCCTGTTCGATACGACGTATGACTCCAACGAATGTCAGTTTATTCACGGTTCTGCCAGCGATTTGTAGGTCTCCCGAAATGGACATGATATGTTTTATTAATACAGGAACAATAGTCTTGTCATTATTTTGCGGTCCTTTCTTGCTGGTACCAGCCTGCATGCTATCATCCATAAATCCACCTCCACCTCCACCTCCAAAACCCACAGAGCTATCGTTCCACATTTTCGTAAATTAAACAATTACCGGGAGACTCAATATAAATCCAAGAGAAGATTGAAACTTTTCGGCTGATCGTGCGTATCGAAGGCTAAATTCACGCGCGCGAAACATAGGTTAGGTTAGAAACCCAGTCTAGTGACTTTACCTCAACCACCTGTGAATCAAGAAATAACTGGAAGTTTGTTCTTCACACAGGCCTGCGTCAATACACCACAATCTTCTGTATATTACTAGACCGCTAACCGAATTTTTTCTTATAAATGACCTCAGATTTTATGTATACACGGCGTCATTAATGCCTAGCCACATGAAGTTGACAGCGTTCAAAATTTTTCCTCTTTCTACTGCTTTCCATATTAAAATGAAAAAGATAAATTTTAAACGCGACCAACTTCATGTGACTAGACATTAATGATTACGTTTAGAAAAAGGGAGGAGAATATGTATGTCGAAAAATGCAAGTAAAACGAACGGACCTATGGGCTGAAGTATGCTCGGTTGCTCCAGGTCTGAGTCCAGGTTCGCCATGTCCCTACCACTCTGTTCCACTCTGTTGCTGCGTTCTCCGAGGAGAGACTGAGAGAGACCTAGCGCAGCCGGTCCGGTCCGGTCATTCTTTTCACATCCGCGATTATCGTAGAGAGAGGAATAAGAATAAAAATATTTTTGTGCAGCAGCGTGTTCTGCCGCGTCGTGCCTGAGCCAGCGTGTAAGAGGCGCGCGTAAAAGTAAACCTCGGTAACTCGGAATCGTTTGCGGAATCGCTGAAGATGCACCGAGGTGATCGGCGATCGTGCGTGTCTCGGGTTTGTTGATTTTATGCTACCGCAAAAAGTATCATGGCGTCTAAGAGCCATGTGGACAACACGGTGAACGAACGTCGCCTGCGACCGATTTATGGTATGTATATCCCCGCCAACGACGACCGTATCTCGAATCCGCATCGTGCAGTCCCGCCGGATTGTTCGACGCGCGACTCTCTGACTGGCGGCGAGGTTATATAACAGCACCCGGTACGAGCTTCTCTCTGGGTTTCAGACTGGCTGGACAATGGGAATAACAAGAAGGCCCTCCAGGAAGCGGACAAGGTGCTCAAGAAGCACCCAACTAATCAATGCGCCAGGGTGCTCAAGGCTCTGGCCCTGTCGCGTATGGGCAAGGAAAACGAGAGTCAGGCCATCATGGACAAAGTGCGCTCCGAGGTGCCCTGCGAGGATTCCACTCTGCAGGCGATGAGCATCTGTTACAGAGAGACACATCAACGTAAGTTCTCTCGGCTCACCTTCTGACTTGGAACATAAAGATTTTAGATTGATTGCAGTATGTGTTCAATTGTTGTATTAAATTTATGTGCGCAGCGGATAAAGTCAGCGAGCTTTATGAAGCCGCTGCGAAGGCTGATCCGAACAACGAAGAGCTCCTAACGCATCTCTTCATGTCGTACGTTCGCCTTGGAGATTACAAGAAGCAACAGCAAACTGCTCTTAATCTGTATAAACTGACTCATAAAAATCCATATTATTTCTGGGCTGTTATGAGTATAGTGATGCAAGCTATTCATGCTGACCAGAAGTTAGCGAAAGGAGTTATCTTGCCTTTGGCAGAAAGAATGGTTTGTATATTGATTAATATATTCTGCATACGTTTAGTTTTCACATAATAATGTAAAGATGATTGATAAAATGTTTTTTTTTTGTAAATGCATTAGGTCCTAAAATTAGTAAGGGAGGGAAAGATAGAAGCGGAGCAGGAAGTGCAACTTTATCTGATGATCTTAGAACTGCAAGACAAAAATGAGGAAATATTAAATGTATTGTCTAGTCCTTTAGCTTCATACGTCTCGTACGTACCTCAACGAAAAGCTACATGTTTATTGAAGCTAGAATGTTTTCCTGAAGCGGCCAATGCATATCGCGCACTTATTGAAGAGAAGTAAGACCAATATATTAATAGTTCTTCTCACCACTTTATGTGTTTGTAGCACTTTGAACTATAAATAACTTTATATCTACGTATTTAAAATTGCCATATTTATTATATAGCATCGACAACTGGGCATTTTATCAAAATTATCTTTCGGCGGCCTTAAAGTTTCAACGTTTGACAGAATGCTTGGACTTTTTTAATCATATTATTAATATGTCCGAGAAGAAAATTCGCGCACCGTACTTGGCCCGCCTAGAATTATTAAAGCGATGCCAAACTGATGATCTGCAATATAGTATGACTTCTATGAATTTTATGCATCAATATTTTTCTCAATTCGGGGAAAAAGGATGTGTAGTTGGAGATTTACGATTGTATCTAAATCTACTTACACCCAAATCCAAGTTTGAATTATTTGAAAAGGTAAGGAAAGCAACCCAACATAAAATTTAAATACATATTGTTAAAATATATAATGAAATTAATTTCTTAAGCTTCAATAATATTCAAATTATTGTAACTGCTTAATTTGGTAATTGGTATTTATGATTTTGTAGATTGAGGAAGATATTGGCATTGCAACAGATGGATTTCCAACTACAGTACAACAAATGCAAAGGCACATTCACTTGGAACAATTACGGCGTATTTGTGGCTTTCACAATCCTCCATTAGTGGACAGAGACAAACAAGAGCAATTGATAAAGCGATTATGCGATTTATATGAAAAAGGCAATGAATTATGTCCAATGCAGGATAGATTACCAACTGATTTTTGTCCAGCAGATCCATATATCTTATTAGCTACACATTTGTTACATCAATTATGGGTTGATTCTAATGATGCATCTTTTCTTTATAGGTAATATATTATTTTTTTCTATGACATGACGACAAAATTTAGTTTCTTATCGCTTTTCATTAGAACATCTTACGGCCTAGGCACCTGCCAGATGTTTTTATTTACAGCATATATATGAGATGACGAGATCAAATCCAAAATTTGTTGGCTACAAGTCGATTATTTTCGACTAAAGCCACACGTCATCTCACATATGACAACAAAGCTAATTAATGAAAAAGTGCTAATGAATTTTGAAAACATGCACATTTTTAAAATAAAAATGGATTTACAGGGCAATGTCATTATTGGAACACGGTCTTCTGTCGAGTCCTGTAAATTTTCACATCAAAATTTTGCTTGTACGTATTTACTTGGAAGCTGGTCTAGTGGTCGCGGCTGATCATGCGTTCGCATTACTCGATGTAAAGCACCTTCAACTAGATTCACTGGGTCATCTCCATGCGCCACTTCTCGCGCCTCTCGGTAACTTACCTCTGGCCTCGACAACTTTTGATCATACAGCGAAATTTTTCATAGCCAACCATAAGGATGTATGTGTTTTCAAGTATACTAGATTTAAGGAAAATAGATAACTGTTTATGTCTAATTCATGAACTTTATAACTCTTTTTCACTAGAGTGCGGATCATTTAACACTTGCATACAAATATGGGAGTTTTATAAAAATTCAAGATTTTGTGGAATTAAGAGAACGCTTAGAAAATTCGTTCCATTTTGCTATGACAACTGTAGATAAAATGCTGCTCGATTTGTGTTGGTGTGACAATACTACTTCTTTGTTTTCTACTTTGAACAATATGCATGTCCAACCTCATCTCGATTCAATTAGGTGGGCATCTTTGCGAGATAATCGTGATTTGGACGTAAGTATTTTTGAGGATTGTAATATAATTTGAAGAGATGTAAGACTCTAATTTAATAAATTATGTTAAATAGGTTGTTCGCGGATGGGAACCACTTCATCAGAGCGAGGAGGATCCAAGAATGCAGGAGGAAACGCGTATATGTATGTTAAAACTACTTGCGGCGAGAAGTGCCATATTGCGTATTTTGGCAGCGATCGCCGGAACATCTTCTATGTATCTTTCTCAAATATCTGCCGAGCTCAAAGAATTAGCAGAAGAAAGTATACCGACTGTACTACAAAAATTTGGCACGGATGGAAAGTGGAACCGACCATGCAAGATATTGGTTCCACTCGATGCAGTAGAAAGATTACGTGAAGCTTATCAGTCTGAGCAATTAAGAACTATAGCGTGCCTTGCAAAATCACTTTCTCATTCTCATTGTCCGGACTACGATTGCATACAGATGCTGCGAACGGCTGCTTGCTTACAGACATTACCTATCCCTGAGCGAGATAAGCCAATATCTTTCAAAAACTTCTTACTCAGAGCTTCAACTTGTAGCGAATCTTTAGCGATCATTAGCGCTATATGTAGTGCATGTGCGGTACAATCGGAACCACGTGCACAATCACAAAAGAAAAATAAAAAGAAATATAATAAAAAGATCGAGTCAAACATGATAAACGAGACCAATGAGACCAAGGTAAATTTTTTTTATTGTTAATTGCAGTGATATATATATATATATATATATATATATATGCAGTGATATATATTGCAGTGATATATATGTATAATATATATATATATATATATATATATAGAAGTGTCAGAAATAATTATTTTTGTTACATGCTTTGTAAAATAATAACTTCATATTTATGAAATTTTCATATATTATAATTTTTATAACGATTATTTATTGTATTACAGACTTGGAGAGAAGTAGCTGTATTACTATCAGAGAGAGTCGAAAATTTAGATGCGGTCCTAACCGAATTTGAAAAATATGAATTACATACAGGATTAGATGAGAAGGACGATGTATGTGTCATCATTACGAAACGCGGACAAGCGAGTCTCCGACAAAGTTGCAGATCCCTCAAATCTCGCACCCAGCCTATATTGAGGCTTTTAAGTAATTTAAAAAGCTGAAACTATTCGACAGTATTTGTACAAAGAACACATCTACATCCGTCTACTTTTCATAATTTTCAAAAATGACTTGAGAGTTCTGTACATAATTCTTAGCCCCAATTCAATTATAAATAATGAATGAATGGTTTTATGCTGATTAAAATACCTGAGCCTACTTTCATTTTTTATGAAAAAGTACTATGCAATCATTTCACTACACTGCCATTTGATCAGCTTACAAATAATACATTCTTTAAACCAAATAACAAAATGTAAAAATTGAAATAATACTTTTAAAAAGTAAAATTTTCAAAACTAAAGAAGGCATTAATTTTATCAATTTAAAATTGTGGTCTATCTATTTCTAGTTACGTGCCATTAAAATAGTTATTTTATACACACTTATAACTAAATAAATATATATTATATACATATATACACGTATATATGTACATTATATATATATATATATATATATATATTACAAAAAGTCTATCGCGCATAAATCAACATCGTGTATTTTTCAAACTATTTTCATAAACATTTTAAGGAATAACGACCGTGGATTGCATTTAATTATATTTTGGGACAATATGATATATATTATTTCTTTCATAATTATATATATATTAATAAATTTATTATTAGATAATTGGTTATTGTTAAATAATCTGATAGAATTTGTTAAAAAATGATAAATTGCTTATTGGAAGGGAATAAATTGCTAATACAAGTGCAGGCAGTTATGTATTTATTTTATTTACATAATTTGTTTTAAGTGAAATAATATACTGTTGATTGTATCGTATAAATTTTTAGACACGTTTAAATTATGCATGCCTATTAATTTGTATATTATGTGATATGATCGATTATCGGTTATACTAATGCTTTTTCTTTATATCTGGGTATCTCTACTCATTAAACAAGCACCAAGATTTACTCATAATCAGAAGTAAATGGTTGCAGGTATGATAAAGAGCATTCAGTATTGCAATAAAAATAATTTTATTTACAGTCTTATACATATCACATCCAACGATAATATTTTATACACATAATACTTTGTACAATATTAATCATCTAAAAAATCCCAATTGTCATACATACATTTATTATTTCGTATTTAGAATCAGAGATTAAATTGTTTAACCTAATCTGAAAGTAAAAACTATAATGTAGTTATACATTATAATTATGTATTGTTTGTGCTCCAAAAAAAATAGAAATCCAATAAAAAATCCAGAGATCATTAAGATTAACAACTTTTGTATTACAGAACTGTATTCTAGTATGGAAAAGTTTGTTAAACAAATATCTTAATTCAAGACACATTATACATAAAGAAAACCGATTACAATCCTAATCTTCCGGGTGTGTTACGATACGGGGCTGGAGTACCAGGTTCTCTAATACCAGGCGTTAAAATTTCCTTCTTTCGGACTGATGCTTGTTCTCGCTCAAGTTGCTCCTGAGCGCGTGCCTTCATCTCTTCCTCGGCCTCCTTCATTTGATGTTCCATCTCGTGAAGGTGTTGCATTGCTTGCCGTCGTTTCGCACGACCGCTTCGACCGGTCTCCTTTACACTGAAGAACATTGGGCCCAATTCAGCTAACCAGTGACCATCGACTGCGGTGACACACTGCATGTATTCCTTGGCAGTCATCACGAGCTCGTGGTACACGACGTAGTCAGGTGTGAAGCCCATACCGAACAGCGCTGAGGTGGGATGAAGGTGGCAAGGCATTCCGGTTCGGCAATTAACGTACTCGCCGATGCCCTTCAAGCGCGCCGCTTGGTGAAAGTAAGCGGAGCAGATGCATTTTCGTACGATGTCCCAGTCAGTGCCGCAACTAACGACGTCCATCTTCTGTTGCTTCAGAATTTCCTCGAGCTGCGACCGTACCTCCCGCACCTTGCGCATCGCTTTTGCGTGTATGAAGTGGTCGTTACACCAGGAACTCGAATAACCATTCGCCTTCCACTGATTGTATACATTTAAATATGTCAGATGATCTGATTCCGGCACCTGGAACTTCTCGCGTGCCGAATCTGAATCCTCCTCGCGTCCCTTTGGTCGATAGAAGATCGATGGAACTGACAGCATGGAGACGATAATGAGAATATCCGCGGTACAGCCAAGTTGAGATGCGACTATAAGCATTTGACATTGCGGTGGATCCAAGGGAAATTCAGCCATTTGCCGTCCGAGGGGGGTCAAGCGTCCGGTATGATCAAGCGCCCCCAAGATCCACAATTGATACAACGAGTTCAGTATATTGTCTTGCGGCGGTGGATCCATAAAATGAAACGCCAATAAGTCTTGAACTCCTAACGATTTTAGTAGCAATACCGTGTTAGCTAAATTTGTACGTTGTATCTCGGGAACTCCCGTTAGTAATAATTCGTCCAAGTATTGTCTTCGCGTGTACAATCTGTAGCATTGACCGGGACCGGTACGACCGGCTCTGCCCTGTCTTTGATCGGCATTGGCTCTCGATACGGGATATACCTGCAGAGCGTCCATACCTATTCGAGGATTGTACACTTTCAATTTACAGTATCCCGAATCAACGACGAAGACAATTCCGTCGACAGTCAGCGACGTTTCCGCTATATTGGTCGCCACGACGCATTTGCGAAGACCTCCCTCGGATCGTTGGAAGATCTTTGCCTGCAAGTCCGACGGCAGCTGGGAATAAATAGGCAGTATGGAAAGAGGCGGAGCCGATTCGATTTCAGCTAAACGTTCTTTCAGAGCTTCGCAAGTGACCTCGATGTCCTCTTGACCGGGCATAAAGACCAATACGTCGCCGCTTTTGGGCTGTAAATGAATTTGCAAGACCTGCTTCACAGCCGCGTCCACATAGTCCTCGACCGGATTCTTCGCGTGTAACACTTCGACAGGGAACGTGCGGCCAGGTATTTGGAATGTTGCCGCGTTACCGAAGAAAGCGGAGAACTTGCTGCAATCCATCGTTGCGGAGGTGACAATTAACTTTAAATCATGCCGCCTAGCGACTACCTATAAACATTTCTAAATTGAAAAAACTGTTTGATATGAAATATGTTTAAATAAGCAAGATAAAAATGCGAACTATACCTCTCTAAGGAGACCAAATAATACGTCGGTGGAAAGTGATCGTTCATGAGCTTCATCCATTATAATTACACTGTAACGATCCAGATCTCCTTCCCTCAAACTTTCTCTTAGTAAAATACCGTCAGTCATATATTTGATGACCGTCTGTAAAAATAAAATTTATATGTTACATATATCTCGTATCAAAATATATGTACAGGAATTTTATATTTTAGGCAAAACATATTATATATACTTAAATTATATTTAAATTATTGTACTTACATCCTTCGAAGTACAGTCTTCGAAACGTATCGCATATCCAACTTTGTCGCCCAGAGCAGTGGCCATCTCGTCGGATACTCTTTTCGCAACGGACATTGCAGCTACTCTTCTGGGTTGAGTACAACCAATAATACCGTTGCGACTGTAGCCATCCTCGTGAAGATACTGCGTCAATTGCGTAGTCTTGCCGCTACCAGTTTCGCCTACTATTACAACGACGCTGTTCTCCCTGATAACGTTCAGCAGTTCCTGCCGTACCGCGAATACGGGGAGACTCCTTCTCTGATGCTGTATAGATCTGTGCCTGGCTTCTCCTGTTACCTCACCCGACCCTATGTGCCGAGCGTACTTTTGTCCAGCCTTGAAGTCCGTCTCCTGTCCCGCGTGTTCCTTGTCGTCCTTACGTCGATCGTGCACACCCATGATATTGCCGATGTGCGTCCCAGCCAGTTCCCAATGCTTCTTCTGCGCTCTACGTCGCTCCTTTTGCTCACGGTACGCCTTGACTAGCGCCGAACCTTTCCTCGCTACCATAGCCATGTCGGAAGTGGGATCGCGCACGGGTACAACCGGTTCCGGCTGCTTCGTGAACACGATGCGTCCGTCCAGGAACGGTGGAACCACGTTATGGACCAGCAAGTGAACTCTCGCCTCTCCCTCGTCATCGGGATCATCGTCGTGCTCCAGCGAGCTCACCACGCCGGACGTCAACATACGATTGCGCTCCCACAATTCATTGTCCTTATTTATCTGCCGTTGCTGGGCGGAAAGACGCTTCTGCCTCCTAGCTTCCAATTCCATTTCCTTCTTCCTCGTGTATTCCTCGGACACATTGGCGAAAGCGTTGTTTTCTCCGTCGTCTAACGCGTACCACTCTCTGTCCAATCGTTGCTGTTCTTCCTCCCACAGTTCCTTCTCCTCTCCGTCTATTATTGGAGTGGCGCCGGAACTCTTGAACTCCTTGTTCCACGAATTGTACTTGTAGGAAGGAGTAAATTCACTCCTGACGCTCTCACGACCGTCTCTGTTGCCGTATAAATTCGGCGTCGGATGATCCCAGCTCGATCGTTTCGGCTCCTCGTCTTCGTCATCGTCCCAATTGCTCTTAGACGTTGGATCTTTCGTCCGGAATTTCGGCGTCTGCGGCTCATCTTTGAATCTAAGTGGCGTTTGCCTCACGCTACTATCTCTGCCCCGACTTTCCCTGTCCCGATCCCGTCGCCTATCTCGGTCTCTCTCACGTCCTCTGTACGAATTTCTAGAATTCCTGTCGTCCGCACTTAATCGCTGACGCTTGAGTCGCGACTCTAATCTCTGTTGGGCTTCAGAATTGACACCGCCAGTATGAGTAGGAGTCTCCTCTTCATAAGCTCGATACTTCCTGTCCTTCCCTTCGGATTTGTTGGACTTTGAGCTGGTAGGCTCCTGCGACTGCTCCCTTCTTTTTCGTTCTGCGAGCTTGTCGAGACCTAGTATAGAAGGCTTCTTGAAAGTGTGATCTGAAGTTTTCTTACGTATGACCAGACCACCTGCTTGATTTTCTATAGTTCCCTCTAATCTATACAGGCTCGGATCGTCTGACATTTTTCTTTTGATATAAATAGCTGAATATCAGTAAAGTATTGTTATCTCCTGAAATAAAACAGATAAATCATAATTTCAAAATTACTATTGAATAAATAGAATATGTGTTGCATTTCATTAGAATACTTATAAAATTAAATCCAACGAATAGATCATTACGTTAAAAATTTTAAAAAGACATAATGCTTAATTATTAAAAATTAATGAATTTTGTGAAAAGTTATACTAACCTAAACTCTATTGTCACACGTGAAGAAAATAGCGCTGTATCACGAGGTCATAGTTTTCATGTCCATGAAGCAACTGGTTGAAATGCACTGCATATTTTCAAAAGTCACATGCGATATATATATATATATTTAGGATATAACTTTAGGAAATACTTAAAATAATATTCCCAGAAATTAACCTAGAAACGATACATCGAGAATCATCGAAGTAGCGTAATAAATGCATGGAAAGAGTGTTGTGATGAGGCGACTCTGTTTGCTACATACGCGCCATCTTTGGAGTTGAATGGGAACGAGTGCCAAATTAATCTCGAAGTTATCCAATAAACGCAAATGTCGGTTTTCGTAAAAAATATATATTTAGTGCTGATTTGTATGTTCAACTCGTTCGCTTTGTTAGCAAATGCTATTGGCTATCTTCGGAATTGACATAATAAATAATATGTATAATCATTAATATCGATTGAGCATATGTAGATACACATAAATATATTATATAATATATTTAATACAATAAATTAATAGTAAAAACATGTTAAAAGAAAAAAAGTAATAAATGACTCTCCGTACAACGCGGTAAATCTATTACAATCTTATTTAAATAATTCAGGTTCGCATACATACAGATTACGCTTTCTAATTCTAATATTTTTTTTAGTTTTCAGTATTTCTTTTTAGTTGATTTGACATTCTAATGGCAATTGAAGATGCAATAAACTCCCTAAAAATATGTAATGACATGTTACACCTCCGTATTGATTTTATCACTCAGTTTTTCTACTCACTTTAGCCTCTAGACTCCTTTATACTTCACGGTCCGAGCCTTACCATGCGCAAACGCGCCATTCATTTCGCGCCGCGTGGCAAGTTTGAAGCGAAACGAAATTCACTTCGCGTCTTTTGGCCGGTAGTTTTGATAGTTCATTCTTAATTCAAAATCGTCTTAAGATATTAATACGGCTCTATGATTGGTTCACAGCAACTTAATACTGCACTTAAGATGGTCTTTATATTATACTCCCGCAAAAAGACTGTAAAATCACTCTCGGATACAGAGTCATTGTCATATGAACGCACAACTATCATACAAATTGAACTTATTTTACTGTCGAAAACGGAAAAGTCGCGAAGCGCGGCGCGCGCATGCGCGAACGTTCATTTCCCGCCGCGTCGGACTCGCGAGATCGTTTCGCGTTTCGTACGTTACGTCGCGTAAACTGACAAAAGAAGAAAACTACGAGCTGGCGTGTGCCGAGAAGCGGCAGAAATCGAGTGCGCGCGTCGCAATGCCGCGTTTAATTAATATCCGCGCTCGCAACGTTGATTGATCGCCGGCGATCGTTGTCGCTTAACGCCAACCTCGCGTCGCGTCCCTCTCATGATCGGCGTTGAAAGGACATTTCCCTCTTAACGACTATGGAAGACGGCGTCCGAGATAATTTCCCAATCCAGAAAACAAATTCTTTCGTAATCGGACGCGTCAGGTCTGGAATTCTCCGAACGAGGGTCTCATGACGTGCGAATTGTGAGTCGAATATATCGGGAGTGCCGCATGAATCATTGGACGAGAGATTGTTGCAACGATTCATTGGTATGTCGTAACAATCATCTCGCCGTCTGTATTTTCCGTCTTATTGAGGTTACCGAGTCGCTTCCCTACGGTATTCTCAATGTAATCGTAGAACGATGGCTGTGTTTCAAAATTGCTGCCAGTACTGAAAATCACGTCACGTAAACTATAGTTTTTCAGTACTAGCAGCAATTATGAAACACGGCCAATGTATAGCTATAGATTATTTCCTTACAGAAAAGTATTACTTTTCTGTAATGCAATAATAAATTGGCCAGTAATAAATTATTTAGTAATTTTATTATTGTAATAAAACATGTCATAAAAATACTAATGCCCATTTCTATCAATGCGGATTAACTTTAATCTCGGCTTACTTTTCATCTTTTTCTAATTCTTAGGACTAAAAAAAGATAGAAAGTAAGTTGAATCGAGATTAAAGTTAATCTAAATTAATAGAAATGGACATAAGCAATAATAATTATGTTCTGGCCAATTTATTACTGCTGCAGTAATACTTTTCTGTTAGAGTTGCTATTCATATTCTTTCTTGTGTTCTTTAATTTTTAAAAGAAAACGGCGAAAAAAAGGAATATAACGAAATACGATGCAATACTGCAAAAAAAGCAAGACACAAATATAAAATTTAATTATTCGCACATTTGCAAATTATAGGTTATTTCGAGGTTTGTAGGCAACGATTATGTTTTGTGAAGTCAAAGTAATACATTTTCGTAAAATTTCAATAAAATGTGATTTTTATATCAGAGAAATCTTAAAATTTAGCTGAAAATAAAACAATTTACATTTAGAATAAATTGACAAACATAAAATATATGTTTAATTATGCTAATGCATCATTACATTCTTCTTTCTAATAGTTTATTAATTTTTTAATTGTATTTTACAACAATTACTATTTTTCTCACAGAAATTGAGTGGAGGAGTGTAAAATTAATTTAATATATACCGATATTAATGCAATATTAAATTAATTTTATATTCACTTTGGATTTTTTAATTTTATGATTATCTTTAATTTTTATATTTAAATTTGATATTTCTGGACCACAAATCATGATTGATTTCAATTTTCTGTTTATTTAAAAAATATTAATTGATCTAGCCGGTCACCTCTGTAAATGGGCTTTTGCTAAGACGATTTTTAATCGATACATTGTTTTTCATATTTTTTACTACAGGCTCAATAATATCATTACTATTAGATTTATTAAAATGAATTGTAGACTCTTGCTGATCTGTCGTTGATTTTCCTGGACCTACATTTTCGCCAAGGTTTTCGTTGCATAATTCTTTATTTGCCATCTTTGTCGATTCTGTATCCTCCCTCAACTTGTTATTTTTATTATATTTCGTCCAGCAACGTTCGAAATTCACGAAAACGTCTTTCCAGATCCATAATTCTTCCACTGAAAAATAAAATTTAATAATAAGTATGAATTATTCGTCTTAATCGTGAGTAAGTTTAAATCAGTAAATTATTTTTCAAATTTAGCAACCTAATTTTACTATTATAATGAAAAAATATTTGAACGTAGTATTTTGTATACTTTCTGCTCAATATTATTGTTAGAAATATATTTACAATTTGCAATATCATAGAGAAATGAACCTCGACATATCAAAAAGTTTGAATCAAATTTTTTCAATTTTATGAATCACATTTAAATTAAATAATTTTTTGTCATATGAATAAAGTTGTATAATCTCAACTGCACATTTTTAAATATCATACCATACAAAAGCAATGTTATAAACATAAATAGTCCCGTGAATAAGTTTGCACTGGGTAACACGGTGTTTGCCAATTTGAAAAGAGCTGGTCCTTCGTGAAAAACCATTCCTTCGATAGTGTTAACAAGCCATGGCAAATAAAGATACGGAATTCCATATGTATCGCCGATTGTTAGCATCGTTGTTGATATCAATGCCGCAAGGACGTCTCCTACCATTATCTTAATCCTCAAATCTGTGTTAAAGATTTAATTATTTTCTTTATATTAATTATTGTGTTCATGTTAATTAATCGTGTGAGGCTGAAGCTCAGTTACTGTAATTGCGGCGTAATAAATTATTAAAAACCGCCGGTCTCGTTGGCGAAATAGAACGAAATGTGCTGCGTGAACTAGTTTCCAGAGCAATTGAGCTTAGACAGTTAGTAGCGAAGCACATTATGCCTAAGTACAGCGTCTTGATCTGAAATAAATATAAGAAATAAGAAATATATATTAGCTACTGAATCATTTATTTAAAGATACATTTATTATCAAGCAATCAATAATATTATCAATTAATTGTTTAAATTAAATGCCAAAAATATAGATTATTTTTTGTATTTTATAGTAAATTTATTTCAATTATATATAAAATTTTATATTATTTTTGAATAATAAAGTGTAAAAATTTGCAAAAAAAGAATTGGTGCCAAAATTGAGAAAACTGACCATATGATTAATTAGAACCGATGGAAAAACTAATTATATACTTACCTTGAAAATTTTTATGTTAGGATCATTATCTTTAATTTTTGTATCTGAATTCGATGTTCCTGAATCGAGAATCATGATCAATTTAAATTTTCTGTTAAATTTCCTTAGTTATTATTTCATTGACTGTTTAATGTTAGCTATTTGATTGGTTATAAATCATTACATATGTGTCATCCATAATTTGTCTAAAAGTTTAACGACGCGAATAAAAGACGGAGCAAACGATAATCGTCTATCTTCAGCCGTATAAGCTTTTTTTATATTCTTTTATTGATTTATGTTTATTATATCTATATATATGAATGTTCAAAATAAAAGTATTATTTTTTCATTTATGCAAAAACGTAATATCAAAACAAATAAAATTTATAACTGCCTTTTTTCTCACTTTCACTTTTGCACATTACATTCAATATTCATACTTTGTTTGCATTTCTTATTTCCATATCCAGATCATTTTTTTTAAGATTATCTTTTTTCTTAAAAATAAGAGCTTGAAGAGGATATATATTCTTTTGTTTTGCAACTGTGCATTAATCAACATTGACATTTACAAAATAAGAGATATATAATTGTTACATCAAGCAGTTTTCAATTTATAGTTGCAAAGATAGCTTTAGCCGCTTAAAATCTCTGCAATGACGCAGAAAAACAGTCGGCATCGTGTGCGGCCCGAAGATCCGCTCATTGTTTGTCTAATGCATATTGACTATTAACAGCAAATCCGTTTGCCTTATAGGTCAAGCTGCGGCTACGTCACGTCCTTATTCGCTAAGCAGTCTCATCACTCCCGGTCATCTTCGGCTGCCATCCATATTCGGTGGTCTCACCCACAGGCAATGCCAGTCGCATTCATAAAAGCGTCTACCTGTTTGGTGAGTAGAACGCATTAAATACCCATGCATTAAGCAAAAGGACATCGTCGTATGTTTTAGTATATGATACCTCGAATCAACGAATAGCTCATTCGTCCTCGTGAAACTCTGTTTATTCAAAGCACTATTTGTGAAAATCTTTTAAACCCACCTTAAAAAGATAATTTGATCACATAATCACTCTGCAAGTGAAAATTTTATTGATATCAAATCAAAAAACAGAAATGAAACAATGATCAATAACCGATATACTTATAATTTAGATCATTGGGTTTACGATATCAGACAGAATATCTCTATTAATAACTAACTGCTTTTTATTTGTAATAATAAATAGAATAAAATAAGCGTATAAGGGAATCTAATAAAATTATTTAAAAAATACAAAAATTATAAAGCAGGAAGTTGTTTGAACAATGGATTCTTTTTTCTTAAATTATTTTCTTAAAAGTTTCCTAAATAAATGAGAATATATATTAAAACCAAACCCTTACAATAAATGTAATATAATATCTTTTAAAATTAATATTTAAAAAATTATCCTAATATTTATTTTTTAATTTTTAACTCCAAATAGAATACGCTACTTTTATTGAGAAATCTCGATAAAAACAAATTATTCTTTAATAGTACATCGATTTTACTGATCGAGATAGCGTTTCGCCTATTCGATCCAAGCAATTTGAGAATAAGCCTGGAAGCAACTCGATCGAAAGCAGGCGCGTTCGAGAAGACCTAGGGCGTGCCGGAGATTACGATCGATCTGCTCTTTAAATTCCTCGCGAAAGCCTGCCCTCGATATTGCCGGCGCGCAGATTCCCGTCCGACATCCCGGTCGGCCGTTTCGGCATCACGCACCGTGCGCGTTCGTGGCGAGCCGCATACACCGGAGCGGAGGACGCGTACACGCACCGGCGTGGCGCGGCGCGGCGATACATACCGTGCGCGTCGTACACGCGAGGACGTGTACGGGGACACGACGAGTACGTGTCCTGCGAGCGAGAGGTGATCGAGGGATAGATGCAGAGAGCCGTGGGCTCTCTGCTTCCGCGTGGACGGACAATCGCCTTTTGACGTGCGTAGCGACGTGATTAGCCACTTTCGCGCCCCGAACACGAAACCGCCGTCTTCTGCCTTATATGTTCTTACGAGTCTTGAGAGTCTCCGTGAAGAAAGTTTATATAAAACTCATAGGGATTTGTAGTAGGATCTTATAATCAAAATTGTCTCGAGTCTGATATTAAGCAGTCTTAAGACTCTATCCAACCGATAAAACAACCGTGCAATATCATATCTCAAGATCATACTTAAGGCAATCTTGAATATAATGTTGGGCTATGAATGCCGGCTATAATTCACATAAAACTCCGTGACAAATAGCCGCCGCTAACGCAACAACGATTTGCTTATCTTAACCAAAGTCTCAATGAAACACGAGAATGGTAACGTACGCGGGATGAATTACCACTTTTCAAATATTTTTTTTTCTATCGTTGCTATATTTTCGTTTCTATCTATAATTATATTTAATTTACATGCACAACAGTTTTGCAATAATACATAATATACTTTTCGGGGATTATATTTTTCATCGTTTGTTCATCGCGGCTACGGCACTGCTCACGCGTGCGTGTACGTATATACGTGTGCGTGTCCGTCGAAGAAAGCTCCTCCGCGCTTGAGTAACGCTACGGGACTCTCGTGAGTCTCTCCTCTCGGCTCTGGATGACCGCGGCCGATCGCTACTCGCATGAGCATTCGGATCACGCTGCAGAGCGAGCACGTAACAATTTCTGTTCTTGGGACTGGAGCCACCGGATCGTCGATCTTTTCGTTCCTCACTTCGACTTCGCGACGAGCATTCGGCGCGCCGAAATGATTCGACCCTCCTGACTCTTAAGCCTTGACTCTCAATTTGGGCAAGGGCACGTCACGTTTTGTACAACAAAGAACTTGGAAATTATATCGTTTCGAAAAATTCATGTTGGCTAAATTACGGAATAATGTTTTCTTAAATATGTAATATTTTTTATATAGATATTACATGGCAGAAATTTATTTTACTATCCTTTGCCGTTTTATCAGTACTACACTTTAGTTTGTTGTCTGGAAAAATCAGAGAAAATATAGACGAGAATGAAGTAAAATGAATAAAAGGTACAAAATATAAATAAGAAATACAGAATTTTTGAAAGTTAGCAGGAAAGTTAGCACTTGGAATTTCATATTCCAATATTCTATTGTTAAAATACGATTGAAATTATCGGGGGTCTTCGTCACTCTTTGATGAAATCACAGATAAATAACTTTCTGCATACGTTGCAGTCTTCCGGTCATGCTCGCACATCTTTTCGTCGTTGATATTCAATTCCGGCAAAATCTTGTCGGTTAATGCGACCATTAGGAGTCCCAACCGTGATAAGATCAATCCTCGCGTGTCGCAATGCCGTTGTACTTTCCGAGGTGTCGGCCATTTGAGGCCAAAGTTGTCGGTTTTACGGGCCAACGTGTTTCAGATTTCGATCGATGATGACGACGTTTCGACATTCGGGCTGCCGATTGATCATGGTGCAAGATTTAAGTCTCGATTCATCAGAGGGGATAGGGGGGGACAAGAAGAGGGCGGGCGGGAGGGATCCGATTGATAGGCGCATCAGGCACACGCTGAATTCTTATGCTAATGCGAGAAAGGAGCCGAGAAGACAATACATCCACACGCGAACTCCCGGGGCATCTGTATACACCCTGCGTCTCGTATTCTGTATTCCGTCAAGTGAATTAATACAATCACGAGGACCGCCGGGTGATTTTAGATGCGGTGAGATCGTGTTCGCCACCCGGTGCTTTTTATTGAGCTTTCTCATCGGGAAAAGGGGGATCGTCGCGAGCGATGATGACACGAGGAAAACGCTTCATAACGGGTCCAGAATTACTTTACACTGGAAAGAATGTGCAGTTTTTAGATCGAATCGGTCGCTTTGATACAGATGACGTATGTCATCAAAAATATTCTTTTCGGATGTGAAAGAGAGAAGGTCATTTTCATCGAAAAATTCACTCATTATTGTCGCCTTTTCCGCTGATTCTGAATGCTGATTCAATTAAACATTATAGTTCATAATGGTTGCGTGTATAATTTGTAGAATAGTCTCACACTTTTTTAATAGACTTTCATCAAATTTAATTAAACAGCTTTATTAATTAGTCTGAAGAATTTAAAGATCCAAAGAGCTTTAATGTTTTAACAAACGGGAGTTTGATCTGGCGATTGTCATTCTGTAAAAAGTCACGTTTATATCTTTCACTTTTCTAAAACTTCATAACGTGATGCTAACGTACAAAATAGGTCAAATCAGAGACTGCCAATGAATTCGTTTAAACTAATGTTCGTGCATGAATATGCAAAAAAACCGTTGCGTATACGTTTCTTTTACGTGATCGATTTATTGAGTCGCTTGTTAGGAAAGTATAAAGTCGTCCCTTGTCTCCTTTCTCCTTCTCTCTGACGGCTCCGCGATGCACGATACACGTGGATCTTACTTCCGGTTAGTACCCGAACATTACGGTATCGATTGCTTCCGTCAATCACGGATAGCACACTGAATTATGATTCGTCTTAAATTATCTCTTAAATTTCGAAAGATTTCGGAAACTCTTTGAACGATTATATTTTGAGATAATTCAATATTCTTTCTCATGATACAGAAAATAATAATATCATCAGTTAATTATATCTAATTTTATAAACACATTAGATACGTATTGCAATCTTGCTTCACGTTATCGAAGCTTTTAATCTTAATAAATATGTGAAAAAGTATAGATGAAAAAATTAATTAAATGCTTATATCACGACAAAGCAAGAGAATGATTAAACTTGAAAAAAAAATATATATATATTAATTAGCTTTAATTATTCATTGATTAATTGCTCCGTAATCCTCGGTAGATCATGAATCCAGCCGTATGCATGTAACGTATATAGGGAAAATTAACCACGATTAACGCTAATTGACGACTGGTGCAATCCGTTCTAAATGAGTACATTTCACTCGAGCGTTCGGGAAGTGCTTTTATCGAGAAATACGCAACAACTTTCCGAACGATCGCGAACGAGGGGCATATTAGAGACGCTCATGCGTGGTTTTCTTTCTTTGGTCGTTGATGCAGAAGAGAAGTTGATTGGCAGAACTTAAGGCTGTCGCACACAAATTGACATAACAGTAACAGGCGTAGCGTACAAGCATCTTGGCCCGATAGGACGCTCCACGCGAACCGCCATATTGTTGCGCAGAATTTATTTTGAGTGTTTCATTAGTCGAGACGCTTATATGCTGTGCTTATGCACTTATGTAAATTTCTGTGCGGTGGGCTTTACGATGTAACGGTCGTTCTGCTTCGCCAGGGTGGATGAATGTAGCATTTCTCGCATTGCAATCGTAACTGTTCGCTAAATGACAAACCGTTGAAGAACAGATAAAAATTTACGAGTATTGTATTAATCTCTTCAAGGAGATTGTAATTTTAATTATTATTAAACATGAGATTTCTCGGACAATAGTCTTTTTACATGAAACATAGAAAAAAGTCAAGCACAATAATTCTTAATGACTTAACATTTGCAAAAAATCTATTGAGATTAATAATATGCAAAATAAAATCTTTTATTGAAGTTGATTTTATGTTTTACAACTAATCTATTTTCCATAAATTTCAAAAATTGCAAGTATACCTTTTTCTTTAATTAATTTATAGGTAAAATAAATAGTAGAATTAATACAAAATCAACTTGCTAGAGATTGTGCAAAATTTTCAAACTTTAATAACATATTAATTATTAGTTGAGTCTTGCACATTTCATCACGTAATACCCATTAAATGGCATACATTCGCGGATGATGATCTTGACCAATATTCGTTATGTACGCATATATGTATGTGTGTTTAATTAAATGGAAATATTGATATTAATCGCAAAATCAATAAATAATATATCATTCTGTTAATATCATTTGATATGAGAACTTTAGAAACTTTAGAAACAATTAATATTAAAATTCAAATTTTATAAATTAATTTAAAAAAATTTTTTAAATATAAGTCTAATATAAATATAAGATATATCTGCAACATATTGTATTAAATTCTATGGACATAACTTTTTTCTCGGAGATAAGAATACATAATATTAAATTAAATAAATTAACTTTGCGTTATTTTTATAAAATAAACGATAAGAATATAATACAAAATTATAGTAAAAAATCATCCAGTCGCGTCTGGCTAGTCGACGGATTAGTCGACGTTGTGCCAAGCGAAGTCATCCCCGACGAGCGACGAACGAGTGGCCCTCACGTAGGCTAGAGGAGGGAAACCGTAGAAGGTGAGAAACCTCTCGGAGGCTCCCGACTGACGGAGGCTCCGAGCCAGGAATTAGCATTGCTTCTCCGGAATCTCTTCTCGTCTCTCCTCCGCCGAGCGCTGCCCCTCGTTCTTCTCGCGTCTCTTCTCGCTCTCTTTCCTCTTCGGTGCTCTCTAAACCTCGGTTTCCCGTAATTATTTTAGTCCCCTCGTCTCTCGCGCGATCCGCCCCTCGTTCCTTGGTCGTGGTAACGCCGGAGATGTAATCGTGGCTTACCAAGAAGGAATGCAACAATTTAGCAACTCGTTTTATTTTAATCTTGTGCGTGGAGATGCGTTACACGAGAAGTACAATTCAAGTTGACCGATTATTATGTCATTTTCCTTTTAGAAACTAATCTGTTGGAGGAATCATTATCTGACGTATTGTTATATGTCATAAAATAATTTGTAAATTAAATATTTTACAATATAGTCCAGAATAGCTGATTATTAGAAATGATTTTCAAATTTTGTTATTTCCAATACATTATGAAATCTTTAAGAAATGCAATTGGTAGAACATTATTATTATTTGCAATCTCGATTCGAAAAATGCAGTATATCGTACTATTACGAATAATTAGATAATCAATTAAAAGCTCTCGATCGTTCAGAATTTTTATTAACTTATTGCTAGCATAGCGCGCAGCTTCTTCCGCGAGAGAATATGACCATAAGAGTAGATATCTAAACAATTAAATTAAGCGCTTTTGTTCCGTGCGTTATAAGACTAGCAGCTAGTCATATAGAGCCGGGAAGCTTTTCCAGCATGTTGATCTCTTCATCCGATTAGCGTCGACCGAGGAAGCGACTATTCCACCGTATCACTCATTTTGCTCTCGTGATACATTTTTTTTCTCTCTACTCTTTCTTTCATCACGCATCGCTAAGGAGATCCATAAACAAAATTGATACGATCTTTTTTTTTTTGCGTACGTACTTTACCATTTGCACATAAAACGAAATGAGCGGAAGTTTCTCAAAATTGCATGAATATTACCATGACGTTCCCTCTCGTTGGATCACGATTATAATATTTCTTTGTCTATATTTATTCATAGTTCTTTTTCTTCTTATCGTCGTCTTTATGTAAACTCTTCCTTAACAAAGCTTTTCTTTCTTATTTAAAATTGTAATAATATGCTTTTCTCATGTAGAAATTTTCCATTAATTTATAACACGTTTACATTAATTAAAAAATTAATTAATCTAATATTTTTTTTATTTTTCTAAATTCAGAGTAAATATTTTTAATGAACACACAAATATTTGACACATAAGATTTTGATGGAAATAATCGAAAGTTTTTTGTTAGTTTTAATACTTTTTGTCTTCTTAGTGAATATTGCAAGCCGTTTGCGACTAGATATATCCGTATCACACATCGTACATTATCTCGATATTGGTATATACGCACCACCTGCTATACGCACACCCTCTATAAATCGTCGTGTAGATTATCCAAGTATGCCCGGAAAGTTCGTTGAATCGATGTTCGGGATACGAAATAAGAGATGGCACGTCGATTAGCTGATATCAGGGAGAGACCAATAATTCTTGATAAATAGTTCTTTTTATGAATAATCTAGGATAGAGATAAGGGGAGGAGGGGACGTGCTGAATAGGCATATGTATAAAACTTTATAAAAATACATATATTGTATCCTATACTTGATAGAAATTCTGATAAACTCGATAAAGATTTTATATCTAACATTTTGATATCATCATGAAATATTTCTGCTGTTATTAAATCCAGTAATTACTTATTAAAAGTTACACATGCTAAAAGATAAAATTATTTTATTATCATTTCTTATCACATATATGTATATCTTGTGTAATAATGTTTTATACAAACTCATAGAATTTGTTATGTCACGTGAATTGAACTTAATCCCATCAAAAATTAAATGCTTATTTAGACACAAAGTCCGCGCTAAAGAATTCTTCATTCTACTTTCGATTTAACGAAGATCTTTTCTTACCAGCCTGAGGAAGCCAAACATATGCTAAGGAAGCGCGCTGCAAACAAAAGGCTGAAGAAAAGACGCGATTAATGCTTCGCGATTAAAGTCCAAATAATACGTAAACTGATGACATTCTGTCGCACAAATGTTCTCACGAATTAAATAGTTAATTTAACGAACAAAGAGCAATTATCGAGTGTGATCGCGAAGCAATTTATTAAGAAGGTTGGCAAAGGGCACGCGAGAACAAGGAGCGAGAACGGTTCAGCGATTTTGTGACTTACGTTACGTTACTACGTGCGCTACGTGCGCGCCGGCGACAGACCGCGTGCACACTCGTGTGCGTGTGAGTGTGTGCGCGCGGGAGTACGTACGGGCGAAGGGGACAGACCGACAGAGATAAAGAGCACTTCCGGACGCGCGCGCGCGCGCGGGGAGAGACCAAGGTCCGCGTATCTGTTGCTGCTGGCAAGGAGAGGCGCAGGAGAACCCGCGGGAGAGTCACACCTGAGTGCCCACGCTTCCTCTTATCCGTTCCCTCCCTTTTGTCTCTCGCTCGCTCGGTCCCGCTCGCCCTCACGCGAGTCCCACAGAGCTCTCCCTCTCTGCCTGGCCCCTCACTCTGTCTCTTTCACCTTCTCGCTCTCGGCGGGCTACTCCCCATCCCTGGGGTACACTATCTCTCTTTTTTCTCTACTTCCTCTGTCCTCCCCTCGTACAAATGGCGCGCACCATCTCTCGTCATGTCGTGCCCGACGGTATCCTGCGCGAGCGACGAGTGTTCCTTTCGATAGGGACAATAGAGAACCTTTCAAAAATTGTTTGACGACTGCCACGGAGAAACAACCGAATAAGATAGAAAAACTGGAGAAGATTTCTAAAGAATTTCTAAAGAATTTCTAAAGAATTTCTCTTGAAAGAAGAAAAATAAGATAAGATTCAGATAGAACAAAAATTATAATGACATCATATTGACATCAAAATAAAGCAGCGCGAAAATGACTTAATAATGACCATTTTGAAGTCATTTTGATGTCATTTTGACATATTTGTGATTTCTCGTTCTACCTAGGGAACGAGAAATCAGTAAGGATTAATACAACAGACAATTAAAAGTGTTATTAAAATTATTCGGTAATTGACGGATATTTAATTTGATCGTAGAATAAAGTTTTAATTTTAAGTACAACGAACGACGGCTAAATGGTGCAGAAGATAACTAGTGGCAGGTAGATGAAGATGTCAAAGACGTATTTCGCGTACGGGCTCTCTTGACGTGACATTCTCGGTTTCTTATCGGCTTTCATACGAAACGTAATTATTCGCAAATACGAATGCGAATTCGTGAACGCCCTATATGAGCCAAATCTGATGCACAACGAGACGAATGCCGTTCGATCGGCGCTTAAGGTTACAAGCCGTTCAACTCGTGCGTATCGGTTTACACGAATTACACGATCATGCGCGCGATACTAAGGCAATATTGTTGACTCGTGCTCGTCTCATTGATATCTTCCCTCCGTTATATTTCCTGAAAGCGGAGTATTGCGTGCTCGCATGCGGCTGTAGGTATATGCCACGCAATTTTAGCGAATAAACCCGATACTAGCGCGTTTTCACGACGAGAAAGCTTAACCCGAGTAATTTTTCATGCCGACCGGTATTACTAATTACGACTTATTACATGGCAATGAAACTTCACTTAACAAGGGTGTTATTACGATAAGACGTTTTGATTACAAGTTTAGCAACCGGGTAGATTGAGATTGCCGTAGAAAATTATTGATTTCCTTGATAAAGCATTGTTATTAATTTACATTCAGAGAGGTACTTTGAAGAAAGCTAATTTTCATAATCGATCTGAATGTATAAATGGCATCAAAAATTTTAAATGATAATAACGAAAACTCATGCAATGAGGATACTATGGATTTAAATACAAGTTGCAAAATAATGACAACCCGTTCAAATATGACAATTTTATATCCTAACAAATACACATATACGTTCGCATGGATGTCAATCTTTTCGGCAAACTTTAAATTTAGCGTATATTTTGTCTCTGAATTAATCAGACGATAGCAACCACACAAGTGCCAACCTGATTCAGAGCATCGTTCATGTTACAAACATTCTCTCGGATTTCCAGTGTCAGGGAAAATATAGATGCAAGATGATCTTTCGTCACTCAGCAACTCGATTATCAGGCGCTCTCGGCTGCTCGAAGACTGGCAATTGACTTTTAATCTTTAAGAAATGATACGTTTACTGATTACACCTTCCAATAAAAAAATGTATATGAAAAGATTTAATTTTTTTTAGTAACATTGGGACCAGCAAATATAAAATAGAAACAGTAAAGAAAAAATAAAAATATATTAAAGCAACGATTTGATATCGTGATCAATGCTATAAAGAATTATAAAGCCAGACTAATTGTAAGTGTAAGACGTAAGCAAGATTCAGTGCAGATATAACTCGTGTTTAATTGCGCGACTTATAGTTCTATCGAATGAATCTTTGATACATGCTCATAAATTGTAACGATGAGAAAATAGAATGAAAATTTGAAAGAACTAAAAGTAGAAACAGTAGAAGAAAAGAAAGGAGAGCGAGGACATACATAGATACCTAAAGCAGAAATGTACTATAAACTATCCCTTTTCCCACGATATATCCGTTCAGTGGTTAAGGATACTTAAGAGACTCTAGGCCAGGCATATATCGACGAAATATAATTTGATGGCGCGCATTCAAATCCCCCCGTCCTGCGTTCTCCAGTCTCTCCGGACGTAGTTCTCCTTAATCGAAGGAGGATGTGGAGTCGGTTAAGCCGAAGTCAGTCAGTCAGTTTCATTTGAACGTCAGCTGCCCGGATGTCTCCCCCATCTGTGGGACTCGTGTTGCAGGGAACAGAGGCACCCATGTGAGACACCTTCTCCTCCGTGCTCACTCACTCGTCTGCTCACTCAGGTGGACCCATACACGGCGTGCGCGTGTATGCAGCACGTAATGCGCGCGTATCACGCTTTACACGGATACATCTGGACGCCAAGTACATCTGCGTACGGTGACGGTCACTATCTCCCCGGCATAACTCGTCGCTGAATTGTCGAGGCTCCCGATACGCTGTTGCTACCTTATTGGACTACGAGATCAAAAGTCACACGCCGTACGAATCTTCCAGCGTGGAATAAAACCGTTACGCAACGTTCTCATTTGGATCTCCGAATAAAGAGGACGATAGGATCGATATCCTGATAAATCCACCGATTAATTTTGGAGAAATCTAATGAATAATTTACACTTGGTTCGAATAGGTGAAAGATCAGTAATCAAGGGTCACTCCCCGCATTATGCATTCGCTCATTTATTCGATCTTCAATCGAGCTTTTAAACGATCGAATATATATGCATGTTAATTTCGGCTGGCGTCGTTCGTTGGTTTCTCCCCGAGCTAACAGTCTGGGCGAGTTTATTTTGTGTATTAATGAACTCTTTGTCCATGAAAATACAGTGACAACTTTCTTAGCATCTTTCCTTTTTATTTCAGTTGTGTGCAAAACATGAAAAATTTGACTAGATTATTTCAATGTGTTCAAAACAATAGAGAGAAATAAATCAATAAACAGTATTGATGAGGATAATTTTTATTACATGTTGCAATATGATAAAGTTAGTTTCTTATATATTTATTCTCACTGAAATAATCGAACGTATTCAACGTAGAGTTGGCGGATATCTTTTTGTCGACATTCAAAAATACATATCATAAGTCATTTATTGCTGGTTTAAACAATCTGGATCTGGTTTCATGTGAGAAAATACGTATTATTTTTTGGATATCTTGCATCTGATCCCATTGCAAAACTGCAGGTGTTAGCAAGCTAAGCATTTCTTGCGTGGCTGTAAACATCACAAAAATCGTTTGATTGCGATTTAATAAAAAGTTCAGGAATATTTCAAATAATACGTAATCTCACAAGTAGGTACCATTCCGTGCTACTTGCATGTTCCTTTTTCTATTTTATTTTTCTTATAATAAGATATTAAATAAAAAACTTGCTCATGAGACACTAAACAATCTATAATTATAAAATACACTAAACAAGCTATAATTATAAAATTATATACATAAATTAATGAAAATGATTATTTTGACATTAGCAAATAATTTTACTGTTAAGAGGATGAATAGAAAGGACGTAAATATACATTCTACCTGTACTCCATCAGCGAGATTCATATCTCGAGAAGCAAGTGGCATTCTATACGAATTCGAGGAAGTCTTCTCGGATTAAAATGACCAGTTAGAATGGCATTGCATACAGCAAATGTAGCAGATCACATTGCGCGAAGTCTAGTTGACAAATCAAAATCGTCTTCTCCGTCGAATCTTCGTTACTTCATTCCATAAGCGGACGTGACATTCGGCGAATCAGATGAAACAGCTTGAAACGTTTGCAAGATGACTAAGCATCAAGGCACAAGTGCTTCGAAAGTGTGGATCTAAACTGCATCTTTAATTTAATAATCAAAATTCTTCTTTGGGATTGAAAATCTTCAAATTGAAAAAGGATCTTCTTTATTCGTTGCTTTTCTGAACACGCCACCGAAAAAAAATGATTATTGGAATAATCATTAGAATCATTTATAGAATAAAGATATTACAATTAATCTTCTTTTTCGTTGTACTGTCGTATTGCCAGCTATATACGGATGGCTCGATGCGATAAGCGCGAACACGATATCGTCGGCACGAGCGAACGTGGAAGAGTATGGATACATATGTGCGTGCGACGCCGACACGCCCGGTACACTGCATGTTGGAAATAATGAAAATGCGAAGCAGGGAAGATTTACAAGAAAAGCTCCCGGATGTGAGAGAAACTTCATCTTGATCAATTTCCTTCATTAGGGAGCGAGCGTGGGTCTATCGCGGAAAACGCTTGGAAACGCAAAAACTAGACTTCCACATTATGTGCAGAGTACAAAGCTATGTGAATGTCATGATCGAAGCGTGATGTGGCTTGCAAAAATATTTTCAGAGATACTAATTATGAACTTTGTATCACGAAAACTCTGGACAAAATTTCTATATGAATTTCCTCATATTAAATCTCTTTTCAAGCAATCTAACGTGTACTTTGAAGAAATAATATCAACGAAATAGCATCAAACATTTAATAAAAGCCAAAAAAAGGCGAAATTTGAAATTTTATCAAGAATGCAGTTATTGATATATAGCTTTGTTTGGACACTCTGTATATTCGGTACTCTCCTGCAAGGTAGGAGGGGATTCTCTGTCCTGTCAGCGCTTCTTCGGGTTCAACGATCTCTGCGACGGAGTCACGTGTGAATTCGTTAAACCGATATATAACATTTAGTTTGTATAGTGATTAGATATTTCCACATTTCCGAAAATATCCACATCTGAAACCTCAAACATTTTGTACGCAATCGATGAACTATAATTTTGTGGTTCATTGATAAACAAATCTGAAATCTTTGTTTTAACGAGAAAAAAATTTGTATGTAATGTAGTCACATTAATATATTTTATGTATTTTTTAACGAAATTATTAATCGCCTTTGGAACAAAGACACTACATTTTATTTTTTAAAACGATAATCGATTTCTCGAATCGTTGAAAACGTAAGACGTGTTAGGCTACGGGAAACGAAATATATGTCAAAAAAGCGATAAGGAGGATTCTTTTTTTCTTTTAACGGGACCGGCGTTTGGCTGACGATGTGAAAACTTGTATATATGGCACGGCGCGAGTCGCGTCGTTTAAATGCAACAAAAGTAGAGCGCTGTCCACGTAGGGCAAGGAAAGTGAGCGGAAGACAGGTGAGTGCAGGTGAGGAACGAACTCGAGGTGCGGATGTACACAGAGCAGAAAGAGAAGAATCGACTCGCCCGCGGGTAGATAACCTACCGCTGTTGTAAAGTGAGCGAGGGGACTGTGTAAAGTAACTGAAGTTTCTGACCAAAGTGAAGGAAATACATCCGCGAAACGCATTATTATTATTTGTTATTTTGCCAAAGATAGGCTGACATAAGAAATTGCACGATTGTTCGATATATAAGTTCGATTATATATCGTATATTTTTTTATATGCTTCAATATATTAAATAAAAAGCTAAATCGACATACAAATATATATGACTTTATAAGTTATACTATTTATAAAGTATTTTTGATTGATAACAATGAATTAACTTGTTTCTTCATCGCAATCGTTTTCGAGGAAGTGTCGCTTTCAAAACTGCTAGCTCCTTGATTATGTCACGGAGAAAATTGTCATTATTTCTACTCCGATGGATGCGTTTTCCACATCTTAACGATCACCTTGCCTCCGTATAACAACCGTCGGCCACGATCTCTTACCATCAAAAAGCAGTCAACAAGATTAGAAAGGTGTACTCAGCGTCCGAGTGCACATAATTACCTAATGAGTCACTAGTCTTTTATTACACAGACATATTAATTGTTTCGTTTCCCTAAATAGGCAATATGTTTCTATCACATAATTTATATTATATAACGCACAGGATCGTGATTTAATGTTGTATAGTCTGTAATCATCTACAAACCAATAGAGGAAGTTGACAAAACTTTGTAGAGAAACTGAAGTATCATAAAGATACTGTTTCTTTATCAAAGTTTTTCGAAATATAATAATTTTCTAATCTAGAGTTTAGAGTTTAGAGTTGGCAATTCATACTAGATGCAAAGTTACTACGTTATTATTTCCATAGAGAAGTTCACACGTTTCATCATCTTCTGTATAAATCTTTATCTTTTAATTTAATTATTACTTCATTCTTGTTGATATATTTTATGGATGGTATGTGCCTAATATTAACTACGAGGAGAGTGAGAACAACCCCCTTCGGACGTCCCAGGGGCTTCCTCGCGCAGGGTGTCTCGTGGTCGTGGTTCCGAGAAGCGAACGGGCAAGAGGGTTAGCTGGTTGGCAGGAATACACGCAATAACTTGTGTGCGGAAAGTAGTGTGTTTCGAATCTGCGAATAAAAATATGAACTATAATATTAGACGTGATAACTGAAATCCAATATAACTATTCATTTGAAATGCATCGATGTTGAATTTGATATATTTAAGAATGATTGATATAATATTTACTTCTGCACATTACATCGATATGCAGATGTAATTTCAAGGGGGCTGTTGGGGGTTTTCTGGGGATAATAAAAAATGTGAACTTTCCTGTTGAAATAGCAGCGAGTTTGCATCTCGTTTGCCTGAATTCCAGATTGGGCGAAGAATGTTATACTTTCAAGAGGCTTTGGAAAAACATGATAGAATTTGCAACCGCTTGACGAGGTAAAACGAAGTCTTGGCAACCGTAAAATTTGGAAGTAGGCCATCGTGTAAGTTTATGACCGAAGTTACGACAAGAATTTACGTATGCATGCGCGGCACAGGCATAGTGCATATATAAGCAGGACATGGCTGCGTCTATATACACGTTTACGGCAAACGCGCGTACACGAAAATAGCTCTAATATCTATTTTTGCTAAATAATTGTCATTCGATCTCAGCCGAGACTTAAAAGAATATTGTGCGTCGCGCTCCCGCGCTGCAAGCTTCGATCTTTTGTCCGCCACTGCGGCGATACTCTGCGAAAGCGTAATTTCCATTGCTCTGTCTGAAGTTGTAACGGCGTAAAAAAAAACAAGTGGACGGGATACATTCGAATGTATCATTTAGAAACTGAGAATGTCGAGTGGTTGCTATTCCGGGAAACGAGGGAGAAAGGTTGGCTGCTAACAGCGGCTCGATGACGCCAAGCACGCGTATAAGTAACGCACACACGCACGCGTCAATCCGCTTTGGTATTCACAAAAGCTCGACTATACTCGCGAAAATTGAAAACAGCGGAATTACACCATCTCATGCAAGTCGATGTCACTTTCAATGGTCCCTTTCGTGTTCCTTTGTATCTGTCTGTCGCGAGCGACAAGTAAATCCCATGATATTTTTCAAAAATTTTGATCCTCTCTCTTAAAAGAGAGATCTCGTTCCTCCTTCTATAAATAATATTTACGTTGCGCTATGTCAGTTATGAATATCCGTCAACTTAATATAGAATTGTCCGCGCATGTGTTCGTGAGTACATCTATCGTCCACTGCATACATTATTCACGAATCCTTAGTCGAATGTTCACCACGTGGCTGAATCCGCTCGTTCGCCCACGTCTACATGTTATGAAAAATCTATGTTACGGCCTTGATATTATTCTCGTTAGGTATCTACGTGGAATTTAGACAAATATTCAAGTTCAGATTTTTTTACAATTGTACATATACGTTTTCATCAAACACCATTCTGCCAATCGAAAACTTCATCTAAAGAAAGAAATAACTTTCCGTTTATTCTTTAAACATGAGAATATTATTTATTATATACTTTTTAGTATTTATTGAGATAATATATATACGATGTATGCTTTTTACAACATATTAGTGATTATTTTATGATTCATTGAATATCGGCTGCAAAGTTCTTCGTAATTCATCGAATAAAGTCAATTTTCTAGTCTATTCTATAGACTATTATCATATTATTTTAAGATTGTCTTTATTTAATTAAAAGTCTATATTTTAAGAGAGAGAGAGATGATAATATGCGCGTCTAATGTTCAAAATAATCTAATTCTAGACAGCTCGGTACGTTAAAACTCAAAGCAAACGTTATCGGTCAACGAAAGATACAATTTCTTCTACATTCATCCTAGTTAAGACCCGGGCAGTTATCGGGAAACAGAGAACCATCGTCGTTATCGAGTATCACCGGTGGAGGTTGCGCCGGCAGACGTGGCGGCGGCAGTGGTGATGGTGGATATGGTGGTGGTCAATAGTGGAGAGGGGGAGGGACAGCAACAACGGGCACGGCGCGGCGGTGGTGTTGCTGCTGCTGTGGTGCCCTCGCCTACGTCGGGGCGACCCGGGGTGGTTCGAACGCGCGCGGGAAGCAGGGTGGGACAGGTGGAGAGAGCAACTCTCCGCCGCCGGTGACGTTTTAGCTCATGCAGAGGTGAGCCAGCAGCAAGAGCCGTGGTATTGACCGGTTGCCTCCCTAGCCGGTTACCTAGCAACTGTTTGTGGCCAACACACCTATGAAACCTTGGAGATCTGACTTTAGCCTACAGACCACCCATCCGACCATCACCCACCCATCCAGCCAAGAGGTGAGCCCTGCTTTCTCCCCAGCCCTCTCCGCGTCACACACCCTCGCGGCCGCCTCTGACGCTCTCCTCGCTTCTCACTCTATCTCTCTCGCACGCTCTTTCTCTCTTTCGTCCGATCGAATCAGATTCCTGGGGTTCGAGGAAGAAGCGCTCGATCATTAAGGTTTCTCCGTAAGTTCTCGCATTCGTACCTTGGCGCCGTCCCCATCCCGGTGACGGTAGCGGAGACGTGGAGACTGGGGGTAGTTGGATGATTGGCCGTTGTTACGGCTACGAAAACGCACACTGGGGAGAAAAAAGGATTTCGTGTCTAATTCGATTGCCAGGCACGCGGAGAAGTCATCATGATAATCTCTCTCTCTCTCTCTCTCTCTTGTCATTGCTAGACGAGGCCTAACCTTTGGCCAGGGACGTGGCGGAGTCATAATGTCATCGCGTTTACGATGTCTCGAGTGTCATGGATGTATCGATCGCTTTTGGCTCTCTTTTATTTCGCTCTCGGTCATGTTTCTGAGAGAAGGATGAGATACTATTTGCTTCGTAATTTACAATTGCGTTGTCTTTCATGATACGAATTTTAAAAAGTATGATTGTGATATAGCGCATTTATTAAAAAGCTGAGAGAGATTTCAATCTTCCAGTTCTTCTCAATTTTTTTTCACAGATTTCATACATAATTCCTTCTGATATTATAATAGAACAATATACTCATCTTATTTTATATTTTAACAAATATAGAATATATTTTATATATTTTACAATAGAATATATTTCTTCTGACTTGTGATAAATATTCTCTTTATGAAGGGATGGAAGATCAATGTATCTTTTCACGTCGTAGAATCGCTATTGTAACTTTTTAACTTTTTCTCTATTTTGCCGCGTCATGACTTATAGTTTCACAATCGGCTTTGGGGCTCAGAAAGAAGTCCTATCGCGCGAGAGAAACGCGTGAAAAGGAAAGCTCTTTCGCGCGCGCGCGCGCGAGTATGGTGAGTGGTCATTAGATGAATAATAAATTGGTGAATCGAGGGTGTGGTTACACGGCTGGAACGAGTCCGGGTTGCCTGGCTACGAAAGCACCTACATCGGATCCTCCGGCGTACACGGCCGAAGTTGGATCCCTCCGCCGCGGTCGGCCTCGCACGTGTACCGAGCGGATACGTGTGCGGCGAACGCGACGGCGGGCCGACGCGGCTGTGCGGACACGTGTATGTGTGTGTATGTATGTATGTGTGTATATATATGTACTCGCATGTACGTGTGCCAGCAGCTATAGGCTAACATTATCCACACTACCATCCAGTATGGTCCTCCTCCGGCCGGAGTAAAATCAACCGGCTAGCAAGCTAAGCGCCGATCAATAACCGGGGACCTCGGCGGCTCTGCTCTGCGGAGTGTCTTCCGTGGAATACAAACGGTCCTCGTTATAGTTCGCCAACGCATTCTGGTGAAGGAGAGCCATAGCCCGGCTAACGTAACATTTCCGAGAGCCGGTGGCGCGGTGAAATATAAAAACGAAATGCATATAGGAATCCCAGTTACAATAAATAATATATTTATACGTCTGCATATTGGTGCTTTAAAACTCTGCATTTTATTTCTAATCGGAATGATCGGAAGGTCTCATAATTTCCAGCAATTTTTGAATCAATTTTTAAGGTTTACACTTGCGCGATTATCTTTATATTTTTCGTGCAATGCGGCACTGCGTATATAGGTATTCGCAAATAATAACATTGCGATATTGAACATTCTTTTGAATAACATTAAATACTCAAAAGGTATTTTGCATTGACTATCAAAATAATATGTAATAACATTGAGATCTATATCTAACGGAACAATATCAATTTTAATAGCTGTTCTAAATATCTAACTGCAGCGCGAGCTGTAGAATTATCCGCGATGCATGCAAAATGTTATAGCTTCTCGATTAATCGGCAGCGTGCGTCTCAAATGACGTACGTCGAGAAGACGAGCGGAGCATGAAGCCATTGTACGTGCAGCTTTCGTGAAAATCGCAGTAACGCCGGCTGGCGTGCTGAGAAACCCGTGAGGACGATGACGAGGCCCGGTAGCCGTAATGGCGCCATTGTTCCTCGCTGCCGAGAGAGGAGAGATGTGCACGAGAATCGAGGTTACGCGAGGGGAGGGAACGAATTGGTATTTGCGTAATAGGAATACGAGAAATACTGCGACGTTGTATCGTACGATGATGAATCTCGAGATGTCGCGGCCGAGAGGAAGATTCTGTTGCATAACTTTATGCGACTTGTGTGTCCTTTGGATGTTTAGCGTAAAATTGAGACGTAATTCACGATGGTCGTGGCAATTGTTTATTCTGCGAAATATCCTATATAAACATTAATGCAAGAATGATTTTGTCTGTTAAAAAAAGACTAGATTAAATATTTTAAAAAACAATAAACTCTAAAACCATAAATAATTAAATTGAAAAAATATTAAATTATATCAAGTATATCTATTAGGTATTAAAGACACAATATAGAAAGCATAAATATTCGAGAAATTATTAAATTTGTCTGCTAAATAATTTATACTTTATCTCTTTTAGATATGTATTCTATTAGTGAAAATAAAAATGTGTATATCAAAAGTAAAAGTTATGTATTTATGATATCAATAAAATACTGAAAAGGAAATTAAAAATAGATTAAATATAAGAATTATGATATTTCTTACTTTTTTAATTATTTAATTTGGCTAACTTGCTCAGTTTAATATTAAAGTGGAGACAAATTTAATTTAGGTGAAAAATTATTGAACAATGAATTTCAAATTTATAAAAGAATAGATTTATATAAAAATTTGTAATGCTATTAAATAATGTATTTTTTAAATATATATTGTTTATTGATTTATTTCTTGTGATATACTTAATAGTAATATTCTTAATTTTGATTACTAGATTATAATCGTTGTTGCGATTATAATTAATTATCATGGGTTTCGATTTTAAAAAGTATATAAAATATTTAATCTTTTCGTCTTAATGCGACGAGTACGAGACGTGACTTGATGCGTGTCTCTCGCAATACACTTTTATTTTCGTAATGTCGATCATTATCAGCACGATGGTGCCTAATAGAATTCATAATCGAGCTACTCAACGCGAACATCCGCTGTGGCGCGGCAAGAATTATCGTCGTCGAAGCCGCGGGATAGTTCGAAGGTGACCATGCCGGTCTTCTATCGGTTGTAACAGTAGCAACGGCTGCTGATGATCTCGCAGTCAGCAATGCGGAACGGACGCCGACAGTCCTGTGCATTGTTCTGCCTTCTGAGTAAACACTAATACTGCTAACCCACGCTCTTGAAAGATACTACACCAGTTCCCACGAGTTACGAACACGCGAATTCAAGGTACCGCTGTATTATGATTACGAATATCTTACACAACGTTTATCCGAGCTTCGGGGACCGCGAAGAGATCTTGAGACTGCCGTGCTGTCGCGCGAAAAAAATCCCAAGTTATTTCTTTATTTATCTCACAATTATCCTACGATTCATGATTTTAATTGGGACGACTCTCATATAAATATACGCAAATACGTATATAAAACCTGTCTGTTCCACCGAAATAAATACTCACTTTCTTAAATTGTACCGTCAAGATTAATGGAATGTTAACGTATAAACCTAAACTTTTTCGCAAATATATTATGTTAATTATGTCACTGCTAAATTATTATACTTACTCGCACTTTCAACTTTTAATTCTTCCAACGTAACAATTTTTCTGAAATAAATGTTTCTTAAGAATATCCACGTATAAGAATATAATTACAATTACATCTACTGATTAATATTATAATTATACATATACGTATAATTTAATTAATCAAGTACAGTTTAACTCTGAAATTTGGAGTTTCTATAAAATCTTTAATATGAATAATTACCCCGTTAAAATTATTTACATTATAAATATATGTCTTTGTAAACATGTACAAAAATTAAATTAATTAACAGTAAAAATCTTCGTATGTATGTTTTTTTCGGAAACAAATTAATTTAAAAAAATAATATTCAGCAGTATCAGCGCAGGTCTTGCGTTTTCTCTTATGAGCGACTCATTAGCGACATTCCACGTCGTTGTCTGACTCATCAATAATACTTCGGTTTGTAGAGTTTAGCATACCGACGGACACAAAGTCACGTTGTGATACCAATTCCACTTTACAATTCAGATCTGTCATAATGTCAGAGATTAGAGATATGAAAGAAATAAGATATATATCATTCGAATATTTCTATTACAGTATACATAATTTTTGAGAATATAGAGTAGATTTAACTGACATGAGATTAAAATTATGTTTAATAATGCATTTACATGAATATACATATATATGTATATATATAAAATTATATTTTTATGCATTCTAATAATTTATTTATAAAATAATTGTCATTTTACACTCAATAAGAACGTCTAATTATATTGAATTGTCATGAGAGTGTTCCTGATAAAGTAAAGCTTGCAACTTTTACATACGCAACGTAAAATTACATGTAATTATACAAGGCCTTCTGAGATTTGTGAAAATAATAATTTACGCGTACACATACATGAGAAAATTGTATACAGCAATATCCACTCGCGGTATCCATTCGCGATCGCTTTCGCGACATTCGACATGAGCGGTTAACGATATGCGCCTATATCTCGTGTCTCAAACAATTCGCACATGCGTACGAGATTACATTCTTCGAACGAAACAGGAAACCTCGATTGATAAGAGAATTAGTTTGCAGGAGATAAGATCGTTTATCTGTAGATACATATATCGAATCGGAGACTGAAGAAGATCTCTGCATTCCGTCGAAGGCGCGTAACGCGATGCGTGAAACGAGATGTTACCGCGCGTCGGCGTGCACCGGAATATCACAATGCGCGCGTTGTTATGGTTTTCGCGATGCGCTGCTATTCTGCAGCGGGCCGGATAACAGGATATACGGTGTCCGATGAACATCCCGGCGCAAGCAGCCTCTCTCTCTTTCTCTCTCTCTCTCTCTCTCTCTCTCTCTCTCTCTCTCAACCCGTTATCGACCACGCGCGACACGTTGATAGATACGACGTTCCTTTCGATACACCGATAGCTCCGGTTGGACTCGTTCGCACACGCGGATCTTTACGATCGTGAACGGAGCAGGCGCGCGGTACGAAATAGGAGTACGAACTAAGCACGACACAGCTCGCAGATTCTATAGAAGCAGGTACTATGAAAGTTTCCCGAATATAACGCGAATGAAAAGTAAAAATATATAATTATTATTTAGACAATTTTAGATGGAGCGAAACTATTAAATTTGAAGCGCAGTTGATGGAAAATTGAACCTTTGTGAAGCTGGCAAAACCATTTCGGCAGAATCAAATCAAACCTATCAGATTCTGTCGAAATGGTTCTGCCAGTTTCACAGAGATGAAAATTGAAACAATAGGAAAGTTGAAGCAAGAGGAATGCCAGCAGATTAAATTTTTGAAACTTCTATCGATCTGATTTTCCAACGAAATTTTTATTTTTCTCTCCTTGTACTAAAAAATGCAAATGCTACGATCGTCTTATAGACGGCCGTAGCGAAATCGGTAGTGAGAGAATTTTATGATGTGGGGAACACACCTATTCACGTTCTAACCCTCCCGTTATCCCACGGGGGATAAAAGTGACTCCGGACCGTGACAAAGTAACGTGACGCAGTGCACATTCACTAGCCCGCAACGTGGGTTAGCGCCCGTGTTAAGTGGTACCGGTCTATCGGAGGGATGCTGCCCTGACATTTAGGAGCGTGGCATTTAGCTCCGGTCTTCCCCCTTGTTAAACATCCCTATGCAATTTCCTATCTGATCATGAGACACCAATATTAGCGGGAGAACATCTCCCGCCTTTCCGGCTGACATAATACCATCATCAGAGGCAATCTATTAAAAGGACAAAATAAAGTGAGAATATCGGTTTCAAAAAACCGCGAAATGTACACATATTTTTTAATATAACGCTTACAAAATTGTTATATTGAGTTATATATTCATTAGAGTATCGTATTAGATCTTCAATTTTATTTTTCTTATAAGATTTTTCATAAGAAATTGGAATATATAAAAGTACAATATCTGTTGAATTTTGAGCGCATAAGAATATTGCATCCTAGATTTTTAAATAATTTTGCCTCGGGCCCTATTAGTTCTAGAGCCATTTCTGGTTTTATTGTTAGCTTATCTTTTAGCTCCCTTTGTATACTCTTCTCATAGTCGATTTAATAGCTTGTGGGACTGCAATCTACTACGTCGAAACATATTTTGGACAGAATTAGACATGTCAGAAGGAAAGGACTTCTAGTAATATAGATAGCTAGTACCAATCTATTAATTTCTATTGATGGATTATTACCTCACACGTATGCTATTTTTTAATGAAACAAATTATTTTTCACAAAAATAAAATATGAGATAACTTTTCTTTTTTAATTTTTCTCAGATACTATTAATTCTTGAAATATTTTACAAATTACATCTTCTTTTAAAATTATTTTAAATATAAATAGAAATAAATATATAATATTTAATGTATTTATCAGGATGACGCGTGGCTTCGTGCCAACGCGAGTGATTTTAGTAACGGAAGGGTCCTGGGTTTAAATCCCAGTGGTCTCTTATTTCGCATATATCCCATTTTTAGCGGAAAGTCACAGAAGAGCTCTTTAAGTCTAGGTGACATTAGGGATTGTGGAATATACCTAGCCGCCCCATCTGTACTACTAATATATATGTATATAAATTGAAATGATGATATTATATAATCATAATTTGACATCATATATTAATTTACGTAAATATTGTTTTCTAAATATAATTAGCTTCCATCAGGAATCCTAATTTAATACAAATAACTATTGTACGATATATAAAAATAGAATAATAGTACGTGTAAATAAAACGAAGTATGATAAACTGTGATAAACGTGATCACAGTTTTTTATTGCATCATTTACAACTGATCTTTTCGATCTCTTTAGGAGTCAGCTGCCTTTTGAGTAGCCACCTTCGATGACGATAATAAATATCCATTAATGTTGGCGGCGCGGGTAGGGGGATAGTTATCGCATCGCGAGCTACAGAGGCAGATGACTCGAAGAAGGTCCAGCTGCCTTCGATCACTAGCTTATTGTCGGAACCATCCGTTCGACGAAGATGTGAACGAACGGGGAGAAAAAGCGTTTTAAAAAACGGCCGATTCCTCTCGTGGCGAGAATCGTTAGAATTTTGATGATTGAATGAAATATCGTGAATACATCATTACACGTGATTATATTCTGTCGAAGAGACAAGTCAGAGCATTTAATTCACTACTTTAATTTAAAATAATGATAAATAATAAGTGGAATAATTTAATGATATATAATTTGTGCTCTGTATATTAGAGAATTATTAAAGTTGTGTGTACGGAGGTACTTTATTCAGCCGTTGTTGGCCTCAGAGGTATAAAGTTAAATTGGGTCATGATGAAAAATGTGATGCAGTGTCCTTTGGATATAAAGCAGAGAATAATGACGATCTCGTCTCGACGACGCTTTGTCTCACGATAGTTTACTCCACCTCATATATTATCGACCGCAGCAGGTGATATCTGTGAATACTGACTCACGTACACGTACATCAGTGCGCGACTGGAAACACGTATTTCGGAGAAGAAAACGGATGAAGGACGCGCTGCTGTTGATACTTATCTCCTCTTTCATTAACTCTTTTGCTACAGAAGACGGCTGTAATCAGCTTACATATTGCATCCTCCGCGTATTAAAAGAGTCAACAGGTGATTAAAAACTATTTTTAAAAATAACTATGTAGGAACTCGTAGCTGAGAAAAAAATAGAATATTTATTTATCATGTTATTTATCGGTAAAGAGAGAGAATTTGCTCTTTCTTTTCTTGATCGGATCTATTGGTTCTGAGAAAAGAAAGATATGACAGATTTGCGTTAATAAAATACAGAACTTTTTTCAGTTTAAGCATCAATCGGAACGTTTTTATTTTATTTGTTACGTAAATTATCCGAAAGGATCATTTCGCTGGTTTAACTTTACACCTGACATTGTTCGAACGCTACAACTGCAATGCATTCCCATTCTTGCATTCCTTTATCGAGAAATCTAATGGCAAAAAAATTGCATAAACGACTTTGCGGCATATTTTACTAGATCATCATTTCAAATGACAAAAACGGAATACGTTACGTAGTCCGATCCGGCTGCGTATTGTTACCTTGGGTAGCAGGTGCCACCTTGCTTCGGGATGAGCATCGCGCGTCCCGACAAGAACGTTCTTAACTCTTTACACACGCGCAAAATGTATTCCGCATCTGCAAGATGGTACGGCGGTTGCAGATGCACGGACAGCTATCTCGCGGCGCCCAGCAAGCGATAATGTTGTTGATCTGTCGATTACTCGTTCAGAAATTACGCAAGCCGGGCATACCACGGCATATACCTTTGGCATACTTTTTTTTTTATTCACGCTTATACTTTTAACACCGTTCCCATACGAATATCGGTTGGTGGTTCTCCTGCAATATTTCGAGTACGTTTGTAACGTCGAACAAAAGATCCGCTCCTAATAGACAAATTTCTATAAACTCAGATGCGTGGGCTCCACCAAAGTATTGTGGATTTCTTTACGAGAAGAGTAATACATCCATACATGTTTCTTTGCAAAACGGTGCTACATCATCGCGCGGCTGGTACGTGATGGATCGATTGACGCAGCAATTAACCGCGCGACGATCGATGTTGCGTCGCGCGTACGTCGAACGACGTCCGGCGTGCGGCGACGACGGCGGTGGCGGCGGCGGCACGGCGGCGTTTCGCCGACTTCGATTCCCGGAGATAAAAGGGTGAGAGAGCAACGGCCCAGACAGACGGAGGTATCTCGCGGTATTCACATCTTGAAAGCTGCCGGCACGCGCCTGCAGCAAGGTGTGCCTCTCACTTTATTCATCCACCTCCGGTCTTCGGGCGCAGGAGCAGCTGTTGCCGGGGCCGGAGCGCATGGCGCGTGCCACCAGGTACCTATATAATAAACTGGGAGATAATGTCAGGGTGCGTGGCACTACGCCACCGAAGACCCTTCGCGGAGTGAAGTCGATCGAGACTAGCGCGCGAGAGAGAAGGAGCAAGGGTGAGGGAAAAGGACAGGCGAGGGCTGAGAGAGAGAGAGAAACCGCGCGGGAACTTTTTAGCTTCTATGCGATCGAGGGGAGATCGCCGACTGTGACGTGGCACATAGGTGGGTGCGAAAACTTGATCGCCTTGGATCGGACAACGTAAATTCGCTTGTCCGTCTCTAGGCCCAGGTGCAACCGTAGACTTTCGCTTCTTCTTAGTCCTATGCCCTCATCTAAGGTTAAACGCAATCTAATTTTAATATGTCATTGACTGATGTTAAAATCTGTCGATAATCATAGAAATGTATGTAGAAGAGAAATCCCAATATTTTTCAATTTATTCGCAATTATAGCTTCTTGTTGAAGTTTATTATAAAAAAATGAATACTTCTTACAGTATTTGAAATGCAATTCATGGCAGCAACGAGAGAAACTATCTATATAATTTAGCTTTAATTTTTTCGTAAAACTATATACAAAGTAAAATAATCTGTATTAATTTAAATTTTTTTAATTTAACTTTTTCTCCTTTTATCTTATTGTTAACAATAAGTTATTAATGCAAAGATTTAAAAGATATGTAATGAATATTGACTTTCTTTTCTCGTTAACAGCGTGATAATTAGTAAAAACCATCTCTCCACACCCATTATATATACTCATTGTCCATCTAGAATTAATTACCTAATGCGACTGTGACATCTGTCGTTGTTTCGTCAATGCGAACGCACTTTTATTCTCTACCTTCTTTCACCATCACCATTGTGCCGTATTTCAACACTATTACGTTTAACATCCGATTTTTAAATCAATCTTTTTAAAATATAATCGGGACGATGTTGTGAAATCACGCTGAATACATGAATTTTATTATAGGATAAATATATCTTTCGAGAAAATTATTAAGTTTAACATAGACAAAACTTGATGCAAATAAATTAATGTGAAAATTTGGGAAATAAGATTTTAATGATTCTACAACTATATTATTTTTATCTTTTATTTCCTTTACGGATGTGTGGATTGTTCGAATAAAAACTTAAAATCCTATTCATTATGCGTGACCTATAAATCGATTTAAAGATTCCATCTAACCTGAGATTTCGTGCTTCCTGCGATATTACTGCTTTTACGAGTGGAATAGGAAGCAAAAGTGCGGTATTATCTTATATTATATACGTACATCTCATATTATACGCGCGAGTACCAGCGACAATACTGTTGTTTAGGAGTAACTGTAATGTTTTACGGCGTTCATCGAAGACCGATATTCGCTCTATAACCTGCAATAATCATCTCCGGATTCCTATTTTTCTTCGTCAATTTTCGCGTCAACGATTTTCTGCATTCTGCATCAATAGTAACAAAAAGGCAAAAGCAATTTAGCATATATAAATCTAGCCAACAAATAAATTTGCAATTATTTTAATCTGATCATCTGACAGAATAATTTTTATTTACTTATTATTATGGTTTACAGTTCATTTCATTTTATTAATTATTTGAATTCTGTATTCGATAAAATATTTATAAAGTTTAAAAATTTTACTCTGTATTTGTAAAATTTATAAAACTTGCATTTTTATACGCGCGGCTTTGTCTTTTTTTATTATACAGTAGAATATTTGCCGGGTGGACTGATAATTTTGCAATCAAGTACCGATAATTACGAAAGCCAGGGATTCTGTTTTAATCGTCGGACAATAAATGTTTCAATTTTCCCTTTAATCTGACCCCTTGACCAAGAATCGAGAGACCGATTGGTCAAGAGACTTCCGTTAGTATCGCGAAGTAGGCCTGGCGTGACAATAGTCTCCTTCTAAGTCGCGACTGCTAGTCGACCTGCCATACAAACCAAGATATCGAGCTATAACCGTCGCAGCATTAAATCTGGCGAATTTGCAAAATGATCACGCGTATCCTGTGCCTCGCCACTGGGCCATTGACTCTCTCCGCGAGATGGAGCAGAGTAATTCGCTCTTTGCATGCTGCACAATGAGTCGAGACATACCGAAGCGTTGCACCGATATAGGCTTATTTCGATTCGATCATTCATTCTGATGACATTTTCACGTTCCTCGCAGCCCCGTAACTTTCTATGAAAGTAAGGATTAATCTTGAAAACATTTGGTATTGCGAAAATCCATCACTCATAGAAATTTGTACAGAAATAGGAGCGCATGCATTTTAATTAGCTTATTAAAACATCATTGATGTTATTTTCAAATTAATATATATTTCCTCGACTTCGTATTTATATCTAGCAGAATATTTTTATTTTAAATTAAGAATTGCGAGAAAGTCTGATACTTGGCTTTGCGCGGTCATAGAAGATTCATGATTCATTCATCATTCATTTTTATAATTCATTTAAATAATCTTTATTGACTTATTACTATTTTTTAAATTGTGGATAGGTAATTATTATTATTACTATGTAAATTACTATAAATTAATGAAAGAATGATTGATATGACAAAGTAACGTTTACGGTGGCGGGAGAAGAATCGACTTTTAAATCCCGTTAGATTTAATTTCGGACGTTTCGTTCGCCAGTATGGAGGCTCCCGAACGCGTGCGACCGTTCATGCGGGTGTCGACGTTTACTGTCACATTATGCACCTTGTGAGCCCGGTGTTAATAAATACGTACGCGCTGTTCCAGTATATTCCTCTGACTGCGAGACAATGCGAAAAGATACAATCAGGTGCTTTACGTAAAAGATCACAATTTCTCTTAGAAAATTTGAAGAATTTGCAAGAGACAAAAATCCGTTGCACAATCGTGCACAGATGTAAAAAAATATAACTCTTCCAAATCCTTTTAATATTTTTTATTAACTTATTAACTTAGTATTTCTTTTAAACATGCGATACTAGAATGATATAGATTCTTTATTGAAATGAACTTTCTTTAATAGTGATATATTGTTTTGAGTATGCCTATATATATTCAAAACAAATCGCCGCATCGGTAAAACGTCGTCAAAACAAAAGCCGGTCCCGCCTCGATTGTGCCGTTAACCCCGGGATCAACCGTCTGCGCGAGGAGCACGATCATTAATGCCGAGCCCTCATCCTCCCGTCTCCTGCGCGGTCCTCATTGCGGATTTAAGGAGCCGAAGGACTCGCGTGCGCGTAGACGCTGGCACGAGTCGCGTGGGCACACATAGGTGGAGATAGGTGGGTAGGTGGGTTAGCGGGCAGGCGAGCAAGCAGGCGAGCGGGCAAGGCGAGCTGGCAGGCAAGCAGGCAGGCAGGCAGGCAGGCAGGCAAGTAGGCAGGTGCAACGCTGATGTTGCCTGAGGACTGAAACAGCTGTCGTCTTGCCGTGCCCTACTGCAGGCGCACGCGCCGACCGCATCCGCATTTACATTACGTTGCGTTACCATTCTCTCTCTCCCCCCGTTCTCTTTTTCTCTCTTTCTCTCTTCCTCGCCTCTCCCCCCCTCCTCCCCCTGTCCTCTCCCTTTCTCTCCCGGTTTTAATCGGCATCTTCGCGTAACGGTCGTCGATCCCGCGGCGGATGAACGTTTCCTAGAAAAACCGACTCGATCCCGCCCGATGCGTCGCGATGCGACGTGCAGAACTCCCGCCTGGTCACGGTATATATCGATCGACTGTCCGTATTTTCTCTCCTTTTCTCTCTCTCTCTCTCTCTCTCTCTCTCTCTCTCTTGCTCTCTCCTTTCTCTCTCTTTGGCTGGCTGCTGTCCGCTCACGCGAGAGATACCTACCCATGTATGCGGATGTTTTTAATTATGCACTGCGTCGTGCGACTTTCAAATGAGATACTGCAAAGATATTGCACGCACGATTTTAGATAGTCTGACCCTTAACGGAAATGAGGAAAGATGTATGCCTTGTACTGTCGCGTAAAGTACCACAGATACTTGCACATGTTATGCATTTATTATTATTATTGTATGTGTCTCGTTTTACGCATTTATTTAGCCTCTTTTTACTTTAAGAATCATTTAAAGACTTGGTACGGGTATCCGATACTTCATGCTGTCTTTTGAGAATATTTTCGTAAATCACGTGAGAGTCCCAAATTTAAAAAATTCTGATATAAGGGTGCTTCTACAGCTGTCACCATTGCACCTGTAGTCCTCCCTCGTTAGGAAATCCAGTTGAAACGGTTCATTGGCCGGGTAGCATTCCATCCCTCCAATGAGCGCCATGGGAGATGAGGGTGAATGAGAAAAGGCAGTCCTTGTCAAGGGATCTCGAAAGCGTTCTTTCTGCGAAAAGAGACGAAAAAGGGGCGTAGATGAAGAGCAGAGGCATGCAATGGCTGCAAAATGTCGCGTCCGGTAAAACTTTCCGCGTTTTGAAAACTGCGTTTTCAAAGTTTACTGTCTTTTCGTGATAAAATTCTGCTTCTAAAAAGGACACGCAGTGATCATTGGTTTTTATCAAAGTATTGAATACGCATTGCGTTAAAGAAGAAAGGAATATTAGAATAACAAAATGCTCTAGACATTTGTTAAAAATTTCTGAATCGTTAAAAAAATTCAATTATACGTTGCAACTTTATATAAAATCTAATTTTCCAAGAGAAATTCACGGTGAACACAGCCGGAGAGAGAACGCGCGCGTTCAAACGTAAAGAACGCAAAGTTTGGTAATCGTAAAAATATTCTGCCTCTCTATATCAGCTCCGTTCTTTCCGCGTGTATATGCTTATCTGCCGCGCTGATCACCCTGTTACGGTTTACGTATAGCGAAGTATGTGAAATTAACGAAACAAGGCAGCTTGTTTTGTAGCGCGGAGTTTACGAGTACGGCGTTGTTATTTTTAGTCTTATTGCAATATTCTCTTCATGTAGAGATTGCTGAATTACCTAAATATACAATAAGAAGTTTCGAAAAGTCTTCTTCTACATGATATCATCATATTTTCTAAAAAATTACATACATATTGTTTATTTATGTGAATTATATAAATTTATAATGTCGCATTTGTATTACCGTTACAAGAATCGTGAATTTTGTCGTCAAAAAAGTTTAAATATTACTAATAATAATAGTAAACATTATTAATATTATCAAATTATACAATAATTCAGAGACAAGGACAGTTATAATTATTTATATTTACAAATTATTTGATAAACTATTTCGCTATAAAAATCAACAAATTAGGTATTATTGAATTATTTAAATTGAAAGAAAGAAAGTATATGTGAACATCGAACATCTGCGTGCTTGAAATAATACACGAAAAGTAAGCACTCGGATTCGGTGGTACTCATCTTCCGACGCTCGAGAACGTTGCTCCCGCCGCGATTTTGATTAGCTGACAATGTCCGGGCGCAACCGGTGAAAGGATTAGGCGGCTGCATTTCCTAGAAAACTTTCCACGGGAGAATCAAAACGGAGTATCGGCTACGTGGAAGGCCATTAGTGCATTATGCAACGTAACGACGACGGAGGAGACCGCCACGCGCGAGACTGGGGACGAAAGGAAAAAGGGGACAAATCACCGATACGCCGTTTATCGTTATCGGGAGCGTGTGTCTTTACTCCTCCGCCCGCCGCGCAAGAGCCCGTCTAAACGAGGATACGACATAAGCATCGTTCCTATCGACATAGCTCGCTCCTGTTTCCCCTGCGACGATTATGCGAACGACAGGGCAGTACCTCTCGCGGATATGATATCTTTTCTTTTCCGCAAAAGCGTGGAAAGCGACGGCGACGTCCGTTCTCCCCGCGGCAATAATAAGCCGCCAGTTTTATTGCGCTCTAGATTCTTCGATCTTGGAGAAATCGTTGCGTACATTATCTCTAACAATACCGAGATATATTTGCAGCCCCGTCAGCTTTTCGTAATTTTCTATAACGTCACATGTGCCCGCGCGTCGAGTTATTTACGCGTTCTCCTTTTCTTGTGTTCACAAGGCTGTTTCGTGATAAATTAAATTTTAATCGCCGGTTTCACATTCTCATTTTGCTAAAACGCGCGTTTAGCTTCTCATTGTTCCCGAAGCGCCTCTCAATCCCACGTTACCTTTGCGAATTCACGCCTCTCTCTCTCTTTTTCTTTCTCTCGTACTCGCGCAATAGTTACTCTGTATACCGACGCGTCGTTAAACGGAGATTCCCGAATTCCCTTTGCGGGGCGCGAGGGCAATTTCGCCCGTAACCGGGCGAGCAGGTGGTCCCCGTACCCGTGGCGAGGTAAACGTGGCGAAATGCCTCCTGGAGGCAAACACAATAGGCGGGCGTGCGTCGTTAGCGAGCATCGGCGAGCAAACCGATTCCGCGGCGTGTCGAATCGGCGCGGCGACGCCGGTTTCCTACTCGGCGTAAAAGGAAAACCGTGAGATCACGTGGCATGCGGAGTGAAAGTGCGGAGGAACGGAGAGCTGAGGTCTGCGGATGCGCCTTGGTTAACGATCGGCGTGGCCAATAAGATGGTAAGGGCCCCGCTCATCGGTCATAATGTATCGCGGGGCGCGCGCGCGCGTTGCGAAAATCTCGCGGACGCGCGCCCGCGTTATCCGACGTGCGCGCTGTCGCAATCGCGGTCTCGAATTTCGCGTACGCAATTAGCCCGCAATTGCGTCGCCGCGGTGCGCCTTGATATCGGGCAAATAAGGCCGGCGCCGTGTTGCGTTAGCGGGTATCCGATCCGCTTTGGATGGACGGAGATATACCGGGCCAGCGGCGCGTTTGATTTACGCGCGGATACGCAGCGCTCCACGCTCGATAATCACGCGTGTCGTAATGATAATTGAGTTATAAACTGTACGTTCCCAGATGCGTACAGACGCTTACGTCAATTATGCTAATTGAGCGCCGCGGAGAAAGGAAGTTCGAATCTGCGATGTGTTATGGCGCACGTACTGTGCGACATACCGAGAAGGACCGCCGCGGCTCATTGTCTTGCCGAACCAGCATCGCTTTGGCGAATCTTTATTAATACTCTCATTATCCTTTTGTTTTTTGTAATTATATTTGCATGTATTACTGCAATAGCTATTTACACATGTAAATTTTATTGAAAACAATTTAAAAGAGCTTGATATACCTTCACTTTGCAATTTTGATATTGCTCGCTTATAATGGGCATTTTATCTCTCAAGTTCTAGAAAAAAAATATCTAGTAGGAAAAAAAACCAGGGAAAATATAGAAGCGCGTCCCTGCGCGCAAGCGAGCAGCGATATTTACATAACAATCGCGGATCACGTAACCGTCTTTTGCCTTCTCCCGTTGACGTGTGCGTCTATCTGTAGGTGTCGCGTACCAATACTCCGTATATACGCGACTTGGAAAGTCAAGTAAACGCCTCCTCTTGCACGAATCGCAATTTCAGCGCGATACAATCGAAAGAACCAGCCCCGAACGAGGAGCAGAGAAAAGAAGCGCGAATAAATCGTCTACAATAATTTTTTGTCTATAATAATTTTTGTTATATAGTTAATTTATATTAATTTTTAATGTAAACTGTTATTATTAACACGTGTGACAATCAGCAACTATCTGCAATTTTTACTTAATATGTAATATGAAGTTTCAGTATTTTAGAAAGCAGAAAAAGCGGATAAATCGCACGTCCCTTCGTTATTATTTTATATATTTAGTTTCTCAATGTTCGAAATGACATAAAATAGATCTAGAACAGGTACTTTCTTAATTATATTCTGCAAAGTAACGAATTAGTAAATATGTATCGTGATGTTGTACATAATACACGCATACACGTACGTACGTACGTAGCTATTTAAGTTTAACAATCTGATTAATAATCTAGTTCAGTTCCGAATGCGCGATTATATAGATAAGAACGTGATTATCGGTTTTAATTGCGTTATAGCGTGATGAAGTGGCAAAACACTTTGGATGAGCTGTGCGAACAAAGTCGACTATTCGTGGCGTGTGAGCTTGAACTTGAGATCATTCCACTTAACGCAAACATACGTGAGGCCGAGTACGTAATACACAAGTACGGCGCGGTAGATAAGGACTTATCGCGTGGATAAAAATCGCTCAAGTCCAAATTTGCAAATGCTCTATCGTTGTCCTGGAGCCAACGAGGTGACCAGTGTTTTGCTGTCAGAAAAGTTACGTGTATACGAGCACACGTTTTCGTTGGCAAATTACAATCTTTTTTAATTCTAAGTTATGGAATATATAATTATTTCTATAAACGTTACAAACCTTTTTTTAAATGTATAAAAACAATTTTTGTTCCAAAGATTTGGAGCACAGTAGTTTATTTTAGATACTTAAATTTTTTTTAGAAATTATTCAACTATTTCAACTTGAATAAACTATTTAATTTTTAAGGCCTTTTTTTATAGTTAATGACATAATATCTATCGTGAAAAGGAAGCAGTTGGTCAAGGACTCTCGATGTAATAATGACACACGTAATGTGTATGTGCACGTATATGTATTGTGATATAGAAGTAGAAATCAATAATCTATGATAGGATAATAGGAACCTAAGGCATTCCTATTCGACATCTCAAAAATTTAATATCTTTATTACGCGACTTGCATAAGAATATCGATATGATATTCGAATTTAATAAAAAGTAAAAACCGTAAATAAAAGAATCACTTATAATTAATTACCGGACGGTTCTATTCTAATTGCATCAAGACTCTACTTGGTCATACGAGACGGATAATGTATGCTTTGAATATATTGGACTCGCGCAAGCACATCATTAAGTTCTTTTCCCGTGTTCGATCCATCACGAACGACCCGGCGTTGGTCGCTAAAAGAAATTAGAATATCGCGGCGCCGCGACTCGGCGAAGCCATTTCTAGCCGCCGATCGAGGACACATTGGGGGAAAGGGATGGCGAGAGGGCGCGAGGGCGCGAGGACTTTCCGAGGATATTAGGTGTCCGAGCAGTCACGGGGACGATTCATCGCTGTCTGGCGGAAAGGGTGGCCGGCTCGAAAGAAAGAGGAGGCGGAGGAGGGCGCCCAAACAACAAACCGAGCGGTTGTGCCCGGGGATAAAATTGATTCCCGCATGTGTGGCGCATCAATGGCTCCAAACAAATCGTCAAAGTGATTTTATGTTGTGGCCGGTATCGCGATGGCAACCGACCCGGCCGCCATGGTAACGCCGCTGGCTCATTCGGGGTCTCTAATTCACAAACCTACGGACGCGTCCGTACAAAAGCGCCCCATTTGAGATATTCCGTAGAGCAGCGCGTAAACCCATGCCGTTTTCAACTCTTGGCGGAAGGAGGTCGAAGGGTGCGAGGGAAACCGGCGAAAAAGGGGCGTTTGAGATCAGGAGGGTGAGGAGAGAGAGAGAGAGAGAGAGAGAGAGAGGGAGGGAGGGAAACGAGAAGGGTGAGAGATACGTGTGGGAGGGGAAGGGAAAGCCGGAGAGCCGAGCTCGAGGTGGAAAGAATGGCAAAGGTGAGGGGCGGAGGAAAAAAAAGGAGAGCGAGCTGCTACACCCCACGTGTGTGTTTCTCCACGAGTCGCCATGGCGACCCTTTGGCGTTCGTTACAGTAATGGGTTGGGAGAACAGCGGCCGGGAGGCGCTCGAGTCTCCCACGCTTGTCGGGGACACCTGCCTTAACGATTATCCTGTTGAAAGAAAGAAAAGACGTCTCTATCAGGCGAGATTTCGCCGATCCTGTATTGTACCGACAACAACCGATTTTTAGTATCCGTAGCCTCGCGTCTTTACAGTGTGTATAGACTTTAATGGATACTTTAGTTTTTTAAACGACCGTTTGACTGATACGAAAGATAGTTTCATGTTTGACGTTAGCCCTGACTTTAATAGAATAAAAAAAATCCATAAGATTTTTAGACACGTTGGACGTCTGTCGTACCTTCTGTTTCATCCGTGTATCCTTTGGGGCCAACTTCTCCTTGACGATAAATAAAGTCTGATCACAATCGCTGTAATAGGTTCACGTAGCATTGTTGAAACACGTGTACTCTGAGCAACTAACTTGCGTGAGGAAAGTTTTCTCTGCTTTTAATGAAATTCCGCGGTTACGAGAGTTTATCTTATATCAAAAATTCCTAATCTAGAATTATTGTCATGTATAAGTCAGATTAAAAAATAACTTCAATGACGAATGACAAAATTATTAATTATCGAAGCACGGATTATTATATCGCATTTTACAATGTCAATTTTCTATAATATTTATATTCGGTAATTAACAAATTAGCTTTTTAAGGCTAGAACAATCTTTCAAGTTAGTAACATCTAATGGCATAAATATTTTTTTATAGACACTGCTCTTAAAGTGGCACATGCGGAAATCTATGATCGAAATAGCAACACGAAAATCTCGCGTGACAACATTTATCTAAAATCGCGACTACTGACATTATATCCGAAACGTGAGCTCGTGCATAAAATTGCCGGAAGATAACTTCTCACACATCACACCGTTAGACTGTAAAAATTGCTTTTTGTCTCCTTATGCCGATAATAAATATCGAAAAACATTTACGCGTTTCAATGCAGTTCAATATGGTTTCAAATGCACGTTGAGATCAGAATGTTCGAATTGTAATAATATTTTGTCCATTTTGCATAATCGAATCTATACGACTCTGCAATAGAGTTATCGCTCTTTTACAGATCTGTAAAAGTAAAAGTACAGAAAGATAATTTATCTAATTAAGATACACTACACTAAATGTTATTAACCTATATAAATAAAGTACAATTAATATTTTATATTTTATTAGTAAAATGATGCAGAAGGAAAAAAAGAAATTGCTCACAATTGAAATTGATTCAATTCATACATGTATAATTGAACTTTACAAGTCCTTTATCTGGAGTTTTCCAACTTATCTCTCGTACTCTTCTCCTAGATTGAAAATTTTATTCATCATCGACGTAATTATTTAAAAGTTGGAGCAGTCTCATCACAACGCGACGCAAATAAAGTTAGCATATCGTCAACCACCGTTACGTGTTGCTTCCTGACGTCGGATTGCTCGCGATTACGTTTAAACGAAAAGCGGCAGTACGAGGTGGATCCACACAGCTGACCAAAGTAGGACGACGTCTCAGCGGGCACGCGAAATGTCGGCTTCCGCTTCTCCACGCTTCTATGCGTCAAAGAGACGCGAGCATTCACCACCTTTCGATCCCTCGTTATATCTGTATTCCTTCCTTTTTTCCTTTCGTGCGACAATGTGACGCTGCCATTTCTCGTTGTGAGTTCGGCTCGGCCTTTCCCACACGTGGGATTGTTTGCGATGACCTTTGACTCCACTCGGTGCGCACATCGCAACATCATCGTTACATTCACGCAAATAGCCGCTCGATGCTCGAGGCTAATCAAGACGGGACTCTTCCTTTGCCCGTGCCTCATGAATTCGTATGAATATTGATCAGCGAGCACGATCATTCATTGATCTTCGGGGTCATCGGGATGTTCTCTACATTGCTCTGATTATGGCCACTCGCAAGTTAACGTTTTCAATTTTTATATCAAAGATTATCAAGAAAAAATATTTAATATATGCTATTTATTTTTTTATCTATGTGCACGCATATGCCGTTATACATAAAATAACAATAATTATTATTATAAGAATACAAAAAAAACGTGTACAATATAAAAATATTGTATATTTATTTTTTTAGGGAACATAAGTATTCATTTTTAATGTTTCATATACAATAATACGTTAGCAATAGAATTTATTAATAATACTTTGATTAACATTTAAAATTTTAAGATTTAAGATTCCATTATGAAAATTAAAAATCGAGTAAAATCAATATGATTTTATCTCTATTTTATCTTTATTTTTACGAATTTTTACATCGAGGAATTCTCTTTTATTACACACGTTTGTAAGGAGGGACAAAGATCACGCATCTATGTGAGCAGGCAGTATTTAAGGATCAAGCGTATGCAAAGCAGTCTGTTACCACGCAGATAGCCTGTCGCGTCACAGGGCAACACACCGGACGTTCGGTCTGCAAATTTATGTTAATCGGAACGTATCAGTAGTTCTGGAAGCTTAACCAGACCAGCGGCGACGTTTTGCTTTGTTTCTCGGTGACTAACAATAAGACATGTACGAACTTCGATGCTGCGAACATTTCATGTTTACGACGACACCGTAATTTTTAGCGTATTTTATTTAAAGAAAAAGTTTTTAGAGACAAAAAGAGAGAGAGAATATCCGAAAATCTTTACTAAAATAAATAACTCTAAGAAATTTAAAAATTTATAACCATCTTATACTTCCTACAATTCTCAATACACACTATGTACATACATACATTCCTTTCCACATTTCTTATTGAATCGGGCGGGTTCACAAACAAGGGTCTGCATCGTTGTACATTTCAAAAACATCTGAAAATACTTATGGAAAATTTTCTTTCTTAAGTTTAAGATAAATTCTAAGATAAATTCTAGGAAAAATGTACCTGCTACTATGATGGATAGGGTTAAACGGTTCTGTTAAAAATTGTTTCGTATTTCACAAATATCTTGTAGTATCTATAAAAATAATGAACATAAATTCTATGAAGAATCTTCATGTATATAAATTTACAAAAGGTTTTTTGCCTTTATTATATTTATATACATATATACTTACATATTGACTCAGCGATATAATCGAGAACACATTAAATTGAGCGAGATCATTACTAAAAAAAAAATTTAGCACAGGAAAGATTGAAAATTGTGCAAAACGGCTTCCTCGTAAATATAACCAACAATCGTATCGCGCAAACCTCACTCAATTAATTTCTACTTGCTCATTTCGATCAAATATTTTGCATAGAATGCATGTATGAAAATATAAACATTGTTTTCTGCTTTAAATATCTCGTAAATATGATTTTTTTTCATTTATAATCGAATTCATCAGAAAATGATTTTTCATAAGGAAAACATTCTCAGGTATTTCGATAGTTATCAAACAAATGTTACATATTTGACATATACAAACATATGTACATATTTGATATATACAAACATATTTGACATTTCGAAATGCTTGTGAATGTGTCCTAGACATTGTCCTGTTCTATACAAGTTTAGATAAAAAAATAGTTCGTATATCTTTGCTGGCCCAATCCTTGCTGGTCTCCAAAGAAAGTGGTGGGGTTGTGCATGCATTACTCCAGTTAATGTCAAGCTTGACCAACGGAAATTTGTCGGGCAGGATATTTCAACGGTCACAAACCCACCACCATGCAAGCGACGAGCAACTTGAATAATTCAGGTGTCATCGCTTGTCTTTGTTGTTTACAACAAAATTTTTGATTACAACAATATTTCTTGAATTAAATTATTATAATTCTGAATTAAATCGTATGCTATCAACTGTAATTATGTTCACTTTTATCGAGAGAGCGGAATGACGCGTGGCTCTGTGCTAACGCGAGTGATTAGTAATAGAAAGGCCTCGAGTTCAAATCTTGGCCCTCATCCCACATACAATTTTCAGCAGGAAGTCACAGAGGATCTTTACAGATCTAGGTGACATTAGAGATTGTAATAGCTCTACTCGCCTAATTTACACTACTTATTTATCGAGAAAACATGCGTTTTCCGATTTGCTATATAAAGAGTAAAAAACATGCACTAACGTAAATATGTTATTTCCCATTTGTTTAAAACTATATTATAATCATTATTTCGCAGAATTATTTATCGGCAAAAGTTTCAAGTCAATAATAACGGTTAAAATTTTTTCTTATCTACTTAGGCGTTGATTAGTGACTCTCTGTCTGAGCGATATAACATCGCAGTTAGTCGACTGTGATGGGGGAACGAATTGTCCGTTGCTCTAGTTTACGAAAGTGTACCGGACAGTAAGGAATATCAATATCGAGCGGCAGCCACGTCCAGGTGTAAGGACACTTTAACGCATCCCTCAACGGTCGACACGGCCGACCACGTCCGAGGATCTATTAGAGCATAGTTTTTCCCATACCGCTATCGCGCGCGCGCATATACCACTGGCCGTTCGTTAGATACATCGAGCTGGACACGAAGAAGGTCACTAATGCCTAACGGATTTTTTCGACCTGATTTAAATAGGTTCTCTTCTTTCCCTTTCTTTCCCTCTCCTTCGCCGTGCGGACATTGTCCAGGTAAATTTTCATCGCTGGTCACCTTGTGAATGAGGAAGATCGTTTCTTCAGGTAGCCAGCGTTCATGGGAATATCATGAAAATTGACCATTCGGTTGGGTCATCCGAACCACCCGATCTCGAAGTATCGCAACCCCTTTCTGGGATCCAGAAGATTTCTCTCCCATGAGCATAAATTTTCTTTATTTTTTTTTGTTTTTGTTAAATCTCTCAGCTGAAACGCAATGACAGCATCAGATTTAATCTCGAGGGTCGATGAAGGCGTGTGAAATTGCGAGAATGGTCCATTAGTTAGGTCTTACACTACGCACTTGTACTCATAAAATGAATTAAGAACCATACATTGTATATTCTACATAATTCAATACGGTATTCAATATAATATGGTTGAAAATGGTATGGTTGTTATAAAACAAAATTAAAATGAAATATTATATAGAAAAAGTTCTAACGTCGCGTTAAAAAAGGCTCTTCTTAAAGAACTTGGAAACGCCACATCGCTCTTTTATAATGAAAATACAATGAAAATCACATCGCTGAGGAGAAAAATCTGTTTATATTGTTTATGTTCAAAATATATGCCTGTAATAGTAGACTAATCACTAGAAATAAATAAAATATTGATATGTAATAATATGTAATAATATGTACTTATAATGTATAATTATTTATATTCAATTTTTTCGAAAAGTTTTAGATCTTTCTGCAAATAAAAGTAAAGATGTAACAGTAACGTTACAATAATGCTAAATAGAATGCCAAACAGGGATATATATAAATATAATGTAAATGCACATCGCTGTAAGTTTTACCAGATAATAGAGGAAACACGAATTATGCATATTTCTATTATTATTACGCGAGGTCGTTAAAAACGACTCTCATAAGAACCGTAAAACTGCTGTCACTATTTTTACTTCTCTCGTAAAACGGTTCGCTCGATAAAAGAGACTCGCGCTACCGTTATATAACGACATACGCGGTCACGGAGGTTTTTTTATCATTCGAAGGATATTTATGAGCTTCTCATCGCGATGGCGTCGACTGCGTCTTAATTTCCTAGTATCCGTTTTATTTGAGAAAAGTAGAAAAATATATGAGGAAAGCTAAAAATTTGTGATTGTACATTTGTCTTATCTTTCCACAGATATTTTTCTTCAACAAACTGTGATTTAACTCTTTCGGTATAAATTAATTTCCATTAATAAGCCGACGTTATTTTCTAATTTCATTTTAACTTTATCAATAAAATTTAATGTAACAAATAATTTATTTAGGGTTTTACGAAGATTACAAAAAAGTAATTGTGCTAATTATAATTATACATTGTTTTGTATATTTGAAAAATAATGCAAAAGATTATATATCGAGTTTATCTTAAAATTAATATAATACTGCAAAGTATTTCATGTTTATTTTTTTATTCAAATAATTCGAAGATCGCATTCTTCTAAGTAAACTTGTCTGTTTGTCAAGTATACATTCTGCACAATTTATGCTATTATCTATGTGTACAGAATATGTGTGTAACTGGTCTTGATAACTAATACATTGATACTAATACATCAGTTTCGCGTCTATATGACGCGGAAAATTGGTAGCATCGGCATAGTAACGGTCAACAGACTTCGCCTAAAAACTCTCCGATTGGTGCAAATATTTAAATTACGCCAATCGCCGGGCAGATTTTAACGGAAATGGTGCCGTCAAAAGACACGTGCGTCATATTTTATCGTTGAACATTCCTCGAGCCGCGCCCAGCCAGCTCAGGATCCGCCTAGAGTAAGGGCATTTCAGTGGACCCACAAAAAGGGTTATGTACCTGCACGACCCTGACGGTTGTTGCCGCGATTCCGGCTGGACCCCCGTTCTGACCTGCGATCCTGAAGACCGCTCTTGTCCACAATCCCTTTAATTCGCGAGGATCAAACTGATCCTAAGGGAATCAGGTTTTCCACGTAACCCTCGTAACGAACAGGTAGACACATACGAGATATCCGCACGATCCCGTAGGAGCGTGCAGGTATACGACCTTTGACTCGCTGGACCTTCCCTCGTCCGTAACCCCGATTCACCTGGCCACGAGGGTAAACCGGTCCGAGATTGGACGGTACCCTAGGTGTCCGATACGCGTTTAATTTTGCAGAATGTTAAAAAAAATAACAAAATTATATAATTAAAAGACGATGCAAGGGTGATTTAATAAATAGCGCTTTCTTTAATGACCAATGTACACTATTAATCATAAAGGAAACTATAGGTGAAAAATGCAAATTTAAAAATAGACAATCGGTCTATTTTTAACTCTACACGTTACACACAACTATCAATTATTATATTAATAGTTTATAGTAAAAAATTTATTACTTAAGACTTAATTGATAACAAGTGATTAATTAATACTGTAATACAATAATATTTATATTTGTTTAAATCTAAAAGACGTTAGTAGAAATGTTATTAAATTAATTGAAACCAATGAATTCTGGTGAAAATATAACAAAATTGCGAAAAAAAAACAGTTTTTGAGAGAATTTTGTCGTGTAATTGAAGCCGTCTATCTTTAGAAGCGAGTCGTGGTCGAATGTCTCTCATCAACCGGACATGTGTTCGGTTAAAACGTTAGAAGAAAGAAGGAGAAAATAAAGACAATTTCCGCCTGTCCGATGGAAGGACGCGCTTTGATTTGTTTTTGTAGTTTCCGCCGGAACCAAGGCGCAGGTATGGGGTCTTGATATAATAATAATAGGGTTGCGCACAAAGAAAAGGTGTGAACTTTCCGCTTTGTCGAGATTCAAGAAGTAGTTTTAAATTACAAAAAATGTGTCACCATATGTGAGATTTACGCTGTAAAAAATTAATTAATAGCTATCCATGTTTTTCTCTATATATTTTTGTAAGTAAAATACGATTTTTAATATTTCCTCTAGTTCATTTATTTTTCTAATCCACGCAATTTGATTTATTTAAATATGATTTACAAAATTAAAGGTATTTGGAGATTTAACTAAAAAATTAAGAGATAATTTTTATTATTTTCGAGATAAAATATATTCTTTTATATTATTAAAATTTTTGTCTAACGTTATAGTCAGATGGGACGACACGTAGCTTCGTGCTAACAGCGGTTCTGTCCATCCCGCATATATATCATTTTAAGCGGAAAGTCACAAAAGAACTTTTTAAGTCTAGGTGACATTAGGGATTATTATCCTAGCCACGCATTTTATTTTATTTTATTATAGTCAAAGTATCTGAATTTAAAACAGAAATTGGTACGCCTTCTTTTTCCTTTTCTGAGAACGCAATTTCTTAAAATTTTAAAATTGTTGGATATTCACTTCTGCCAAGACAAAGCATTTAAAAATACATGGTTGAATAACTCTTAACAAAGTCACCTCTGCTCCGCAATAAGATGAAAGAGCCAGAGAAAGCGAACGTAGCGAGAGGCTGCGCAAGCGTGACGTCCTTGCTCTCTATTGGCTTCGTTTAGCCGACCAATGAAAACGGAGATGTCCCTACTATGCCAAGATCTCCATCAGTGGTCCAGCCTTCGTCAGGTCTGAATTGCACTGAATTGCATCAGTATAATATATCGTTTTTATCGCACGTATTTTAGTTCTTCGCAAAATAAAGAAATATTTTTTCCCGGATTCATAATGAACGACATTAATATTCAATTTTACGTTGTTTTGTGGTTTAATAAATAATTTTTAATCTTGTTGATTCTCCGGTTTTTGCTTCTGCAAAATAAAATTGATTGTGTGTTTCACGCATGTATCTTTTTACATTTTTAAACAAATCTGCATCATTCCGTACTTGTCAATTTAGTTTTGACTTTTAAATTAAATAGATTAAATAATTATATATTTGTGCATTTCTATATTTTCTACGGCATTTAAATAATTGCTAAATACCATTAAATATTTATATTATATTGATCGTGTTAAAAAAGAAGAATAACAGGAGAAATTAATTTTCTATGTGCCACTATGTGCAAATAATATATTCTGTTTATAAGCGAGACCGATTTTCAACAAGTCACCAATATGAATAATGTATTCGCAGAAGATTTGAGACGATTTTACGTAGAAGATTGACACACGGTCACCTTTGCATATTGCGCTTCTTCGATGACCTTACTTGCTAATGAAGTTGCGCTCATCGGTGCCGAGGCAGCACGAAGTCTCTTTATCACGCTGGGCGATAAGACAAAAAGTATCAATGGTCAGATGTCATTTATGGTAATTCGCAGGCTGCCGTTGGCACAGCGCTCTTGAATAGCGAGGAAAAAAATATTCCACGTTGCAAGAGCAAAAACTTACAAAAATAAAAGTAACATGGGAAACTTATTGCATCAGAAAAAGGAATTAATAATAACTTGAAAATACTGTAGTTTCCTACTGTACATGAAACATAATTTTTGTGTATAATTTTTGCTAAAAAAACATTTATAAAGATGGTTCCTTTTAATCAAAACTATTTAAATTTTCGTGATATTATTGTAAAAGTGATCAAGTTATTTTTAGACTAAAATTCCATAAAGTTTATATAAAATACTTTAACAATATATGTGTGAGACGCATATAGCGATACGGCACAGTTATTCGTGTAAACAATTTCCTTGCGATAAGTTTAAATTGTCAAATGTGCGCACGTGATGATTCAAAATATTCCCGCTCAGTCAGCTCGGGATACATAAGTCATGATCTAGAATTCAGCACGCACTATTTTACATGCAGAGAGACACAATGACTTTCAGTCGTATAATTGCCGCGTAAATAATGGTTGACTGCGCTTATCGTAGCGATGATAATAATGCGAAGGATGACGGTGCTACTTGATACGATCTATTCGTCTAGAACTCTCCTGTTTTCAGACAGATGGCAAAAGAAAATGTAAAGTTCGTAGCAGCAAAATCAAATATGCATTTGTATTACTAAGATATCAAGGCGTATATATTGCAATGCATTAATACGAGATAACGCGTATAATATTTTTGCATTTATATTGCGCCTCCATGTACGTATATACGCGCGCTTACGAGTGCACGAGTGTAAACAACAATGTAAAATTATTATATGCAAAAAAGTTGCAGAGCGATAATAATATAGACTGAAAATTTATTCACTTCCGTAATTCTTCACGATATTGAATAAGTATCTAATAAATATAAAATCGCATTCTTCCGAATTCAAAGAAACTTTCTGACAGGCGTTTGTCTGACAATTAAAAATGATGTTTGAGTTGAATGCTAAATTTTTCAAGGAATTTCTCAAGGCAATATTGTCGCCGAACTTTGCAATATTTCTTCGTCTCCAGAGCTGCAGTATTGTTAACGAGGCGCGTTGTACGAACGATAAATGCAGGAACAAGCCTAAGTGGACGAGTTGCTGGTAATCAAGTTTTCCATTGGTGGTCTCATTAGTGACTTATTCTACATATCTACTTAACAACCTTAGTATACAATTATATGAAATTTGCGTCGCTCTTCCATATATATTTACAATATATTTTTGAATATATTATATAGATTATTTGTAAAATATTACAAAAACAGCAATGGAATTTTTCTCAATTAAAACAGACAGAACAGGAAAATATAACATTACATTTTAATATTTTAAGAGATTTGAAATTAGATCATCATTAATTTATAAAATTCTGGTCGTTTAAGATCGAAATTTATTATAATCCTCTGCTATTAATGTTTACGAACAATGATAAATTTTTTTGTCCAAAGTAAAATAAAATTGACAGTAATATCCATATCCAGTTTAATATTGAGATAAATATATAATTGGATTATAATTTATGAGAAATAGACAATATTATCGAAGTTAATATGATAAAATGTGCGACGCATGTCGAAGTTCTTTTTTTAAGAATTTTATTATTTTGATCATTGTACATTATCATAATCTATATATAAAATACGCGACTAATAATATAATATTATCTTCTTTTTAATATCATAATTACATTTTATGTAGAATAATTTGATATTAATTATCCTTTCCGCACTATTAGACGCAAAAGTATTCAAATTATATGAAAATTTGATTCTCTGGACATACATATAGAAATATCGTACGCAGCATACTATATAATGTTTTGTCGTATCTCATTCGATAATATCGCCGAAATTTATCAAACGAGATATTTTGAGATATTTTGCGAACAAAATTCACAATATTATCAGAATTGAGCATTGAGCTTATATTCATTCGCCGCGCATCACATTTGCTTCCTACAAATAAACGACCTGTCCACGAAAGGTTACGATCCTCGGTACTTATTTTTCACGTACATCCCTTTGGGATTACCAGTCGGCGCGTACGTTAAAAGATCACGCTTGTCGAAGAAAGGGGTTGGCCTCGGAATTAAAAAAGAGCTGGCCCAGATTTAAGGGAAGGCTCTGGTCTGCCATTGGCGGATAACTAGAGCGGGACTCCAAGGGTGGATCTGATTCTCGATCTCACGTAATTCCGAAGCACCGCCGGTCGCGAGCCGGGTCCCATAATTCGATTCGAAATTCTAGACCAACGGCCGCCGGGCACTTTGAATCTCCGATTATGGTAGCTGGTATTTGGAATTCAGATCGTTTCTGGACACGGTCCAGGAATGTGCAAAGCGCTCACGTACGACGTAACGGTGAAACGATCGCGCGCCCGAGAGAAGAATCCCTCGCGATCGTTTCGGGCTTCCGCCATCGGCTCGCGCTGCCTCGTGCACGCGTGCCCATTTCTCCTAGCGATTTTTCTGGCAGTCACATTCGTCCTATCGATTGCAGGGTCGGTCATTACTACGATGGCTCAACTGGAGCAAAGATCGAATGATGCAAAATGGGCGGCTCAGATGGAAATGATAAGTGAGTACTCCGCATGATGTTTTATGTGACATGTGTGCTTGTATTTATAGTGCTTAGAATATTGTTAGAAATTAATTCCGCTTTTATGTTGATGAATAAACAGATACATATTACGATAAAAAGTATGTCAAAGACTCATATAAACCATAAACAAAAGTATCATTAGAATGTTAATTATATTTCAAATTTGCTTACAATTATAATAGATGTGTATTTAATTTGCTATTTACATCGAGTAATTTTACTTTTTGAGTATGTATTTTCACGAAAATATGGCTATACATTTCATCAAGAAAAGACAGAATTTTTTAACTTTTATATATGCTCGAAAAATATTTTAAATATACAAAAGTATTTTCTTATAAATATTTTTATCAATTTTTTGATTATCTCTCATACAGATTTAATTGATATGAATCTATGACGCATTGCTCTCTCGAATCTCTTTGTTCGTCCAGAGTTTCTCGGAACGAGTACTCATATCGCGAATGATCGATTTCTTCTTTCCCGATTCAAAAGTAATTCCGCCTATGACAGAATCGTATAATCGATTAGAATTCTTTAGACCCGGATATTCGTAAGGAAAATACGTTACCAATCAGAAAATTTGAAAACATGACTCAAATAAATAATTCTTTAACCCCTACGTTTACAGGGTTTATCAAATTTGAATGATTAAATTATCAAATTTGTTTCAATATTGCTCTCATCGTTTAAGAGAATAAATATAGATACAGATGTAGTGTAAAAAAGACACTCTTTATTACCTGAAAAAATAGTGCGATACTTAGGGTGCGTTATTTCGGCGGAATCGTACACTAGAAAATTTCGCGATGAGTCATCGGGTACTCTCAAACCCTCGACAATACGTGTCTCGATATGCGTGCAGACACGCACTCCGGAAAGCACATGATTCATCGAATGAAACTTACAATCGGGCAATCTGCATTAACGATGCACCGCCCGATTCTAAGCCCCCCCTCCTGTCCCCCCGATTTCCTCTCTGTGTCCTCATCCACCGTTTTCCTCACATCGTCTTTTTCTTCTTCTTCATTCGTCTCGTTCCTCGAGAACTATCTAACCGTTTCTGCACGATTGCCCCGTTAGACGCTGACATGGCCCGTGATCACATACGCTGATTACTGATATCGTTCGTGAACGCTTGAGGATATGTATATCTGAAAATCAAACGCTTCTTCGATTCTTTCACTCGTTTATGTCACATTTCATTTAAAAACTGATTTTCAGGCAGAAATATATTAGAATAAATATATCTTATTATTATATGTATATCTTATTTCTGAACATTAAAAAATCAAAATACATATATACGTAAAAAATAAAAGAACTAACAAGTACTTTATTACTAAACAAAATTAATATAAACTTTCATATTATATACGACATGCTGTTTAAAATGATGATTCTGTTGGCTGAATATTTCTCAGACAGTCGTCAGATCTTTCACCGAGAGATATACTTGACTTTTCTTAGATTGATTGTCTCATTGTTAGTGAGAGACCACTTACCTGTCCTCATATTCGAATCGCGTTTCTTTTGCACGAAACAACCAGACTTCTCGTGCAACCACTGAAGCACAAGAAAGTAAATATATATCAGGAGATAACGGGGCTCTATAGAGATGAAAGTGCATACCATGTAAGAGATCGACGGATACAAATTGATACAATTTATTTCTTCATTTTAACGCATTATATATTTTTATTATCTTTCTTTTCTTACATTTAAAGAACCATTTAAATTATTGAAAAAATAATTATTTGAATTAATTAATTTTTTTGCAAAAAGAGTTTTTTATTTAAGTACATGTATAATAAGTAAATGAATTCAGATAAAAATATTTAACAATGAATATAATTATTTTCCTATAAATGTAATGATTGACAATTATCAACTTATTACTTATCGAACTCAATTGAAAGTAAAAAAATTAAAATAAGCTTTAAATTATGTGAATATATACTGTTAATTATTCAAAACAAATTTTTAAAATATTTACAGTTGTAAGAAAACAAAGTATTTATGGATAAATAACGATGTATACAAAAAACAGATTTTTATTTAAACAGATTTTTCAATAGAACATGTATATAAAGAAATTTAAACAGATTTTTCAATGAAATATCGAATACATTAATTGTAATAATAATTCTATATAATCTAAAAACAGTTAGAGATTTAATATTCTAAACACAAGTAAAACATAAACGTTTTTCAAAAACAGTCACGTAAGGGCATATGCTTTCACGTGTATCTGAAGGTCAGGTTAGATTCCGTATCTCTGTACTTTCTTTACAGCTGAATTCTGTTTGTTTAGACATTCAGTGCAAACGAAAGTAACGTAAAACATTAAATGCTCAGTTGCTCAGAGTTTTATGATCTTCATGACGATGGAATGTAACAAGACAATGGCTCGAGTTTCTTTATAAGACGCACAGATCATTCATGTATTTTTTCATCAAAGTCAATTTTTTTGTAAACAACAGGAATAATGTTAGGAGTGACTGCCTGAAGCGGGTCCTAGACAATCAATATTATATAATATTTGATATTGCAAAACAAAAATATATTTATGAACGTTTGCTGAACGAATTAAGAAGTAGTGAGCCAAACGATTATCAAAACCTTTTACATTTAAATACTTACATAAGTCAACATTTGATAATTTGTTGACTTTGAACCTAAAATTAAAAAGAAATGTTTATACAAACGAACTTACAAACGGATCAATATCTCGCGGATTGTACATGTGTACAATATATTTCAGCAAATTTTTGATTGATACAATATATTGCAAATCTTCAATATAATCCTTATACGATATTGTGCAACATCAAATATTATACGTGCAACATCAAATATTATACAGTATTATTGATTGTGTGCAGGCCGCTTTATGCAATGATCAAAATTGGACAAAAATAGAAACAAAGTTAGTCTTTCTTGGTTGAATATCAAAATCTTTTTCATTTTTATTGATTTATCACAGATCTTTTTTATTTTTATTTATTTATTACTTTTCACATTTTCACCTACTTGACAATTATTCGCTTTATTAGAGTCACAATTGGAACCTCAACGGTAAGTTGAGGATAGTTCATAATTAAATTATATTGATGATATAGTTTTGCGTTTGTTTAAAAATGAGGAAGAAACAGCGAGTAAAAGTTCTGTCTCTATAGTTACTATTAAGTTAAATCAATAAAAAAAATATTCAATTGATTTTGATTATTACTTATCGATTAATGATTTTGAAATCATTTAAAAAATAATGTTTATCGATGTATTATTTTTTCATTTTTTTTTACGATAAAACAATTTTTCTGAAGATATTGTTATAAAATTTTCTTTTATTTTGTAAAACATGAATGTTTGATTTTTGTATATCAAATCGGAGAGCGTCTCCGATCGAGACATTGAACGCGCGAGCAGTGCAGAATTGTTCGAGCAGAAATGACTGGTGAACGTACGAGGAAATTTTCCGGAAAACAAGCACGCTCTTGTCCACGGCACCATAGCGAGCCGATTTCAGGAAGAGAGAGGCTGGGCTCTATTCGATGTTTCGAGGATACGATCAGCGCACGCATTCTCAATATCACTCGCTGAGCGCAACGTGCAGAAAAATAATCATATATAAAATATATCGAGTCAAAAGTAAAAATCTGAAATTATCTTCAATTTACGGCAAAAGTCATTACAAAAAGGTATTCTTCGAAAATACCTTTGAAATTGAAAAAATTTGATATGATGCTCTAATTCCTTGAAATGAAAAAATCAAATATTATTAAGAATATCGTAAAGAAAAAATTGGAAAATGAGAAAACAGGCTGCTATATATTTGAATTGAAAAATACTGCCTGCGGTTCCAGTTACAAGAGGATAGAATATTATTATAAAATTGTTTCTTGACAGAATTTAGCAGAATACATTAGACACGAAAATGACTATAAAAACAATTTAAATTTGATTATATATATATATATATATATATATATATATATATATATATCATATTTAATTCAAAATTTTGTTATCCAAAGTATGCACTTCCCATTGGAATCTTTCTCGAAAACGATATAACAATTATAATTATTAAATCTAATGTCAAAAATGAGGCTAAATTTTATCTTATATAAGCATTAAATTGAGATTCCACGAAAGATCCATTCGTGGCTGAGGAAAGCTGAGGAAAGCTGAGATTATTTCAGCAATCTTGATGGCAGGACAGATTGGACGTGCTATTAATGAGCGGCATTGTGCACGTCGTATCCGCGCGAGTGTCCAGTCGGGTTACGTAAAGCTAGACGCGTTTATTGCACAGCAAACTTTTGCTAATTAGCGCGGGAGAAACCGGCGACCAGCCAGCCGAGATACTCGCGCGCTCGCGCATACGTGCGTTCGCGCTCGCTCGAGCAAGCGTACTCATAAAGCGGATACAAAGAGGAGGAGAGACACATTTACGATTTCTGCCTCGCCGAAATTATGTATCATTTATTTGGCTCGAGAGATCCATCCGTAATCTTGAAGCAACATTAATTTGCTATATATTTACAAAAATATGCATATCCCTGATTAATCGAGAAATAAATTTGTAATCATTTTTGACGATCACTGATCTCGGTATTTTTTTTCGCTGAAATCAGTGAAATCTCCAATGAGAAAATATCCATTGCTAATTACGCACGAAGAAGCGTCTTTCTACATCCTGCGTTTAATTTGGTCTTCGCCTGTGTGGCCGCTCTCGCGATGTCGAGCAATTCGTTACGATATGCGTACTTTTGACGCATACTCGAAAAAGCCAAGAGATGCTTTTTGATACCCTTACGTCGTTGCGCACGTGTACCTTCATGTCCGCAGACTCGGAGAAAGGACGAAACTGCAAGGAATTAAATGCCAATGTAATAATTCAGTTAATTCAGATTAATAGAAATTATCTATTCGGAATCGTACAATCTGATACCACTATCACTCATTACCCTGCAAACTGGATGGTGAATTTTAGGGATGAAGATAGAATCGACTTAGACGTTAGAAACGTTTTCACTTCGAACAATATTTACACCTTTATTTTACGTCTAAAAAGATAATTAGAAACGTAAAATTTGTTATTTTAATATTCTTTCTGCAATTCCACGTCTCTGTTTCAATTTACTAACCCACATCAGATTTCATATCAACAGATAATGACTTTCGCTCTTTCTTTGGTACCGATTTAATCCGCGCCTGATTATACGTATGCAAGCGTGTGTGCTCGTAGGTAGGCAAAAGCGTGTCGGTGCACGCGGATTGGTACACACGTAGAGACGGGTATACGTAAGAGCATCACGCAGGGTGGCTCATCGGAGAGGAACTAGGAAAGTCTCGAGTGATGAGGAAGCGCTTTTATTTACGACTTGAATTCGTCGGGTAACGAAGGCACGCTTCGCGATTGACCGATAAGGCGATGATGAAGTCCGAAATGATCGAGTGAAAGATGGCACGAGTCGGTGCTATTTTTTTTTTCTTTTATTCAGTATTGCGTATCATCAAAGATAATGTTTCAACATAAAATTGTCTGAGCACATATCAATTTAGTATATTTAATTAGTGCTACATTCACGCACTATGAAATTTACTATTCACTATTGAAATTATTCACGTATAAATAAAATCTCGAGCAATCGCTTAAAAAATTTATAAAAAATATTTAGCTATATTTATTTAATAATATTAATGTTAAATATTTTAAAAACATATAATAGATAACTTGGACCTTTTGAAAATCTTTTCGAGATATACATGTCGTAAATATTTATTTTATTATGTACACGAATACATTTTTAGACTCGCAAGAATGGTTTTTGTTTTAATTTGGTTTTAATTTAATTAGGATAGTTATAAATTGTGTATAAATATGTAGACTAATTTTCTTCCTGCATCAGTGAAGGAAGCGATCCATTTTCACTTGGATGTATCTATTTACAAGTGAATCGAAGTGCGCGTGGTGATTGCGAGCGGGTATCTAGTGCTTTTTAGAATATGACTTCTCTTCCGGCAAGGAAAAGAAAACGCGCCACTGATTTATCTCTGGCCGCTCATTTCACTCTCGCTTCTGTAACGCGTTTTACATAGATTCTCACTGCTCGCTAGGCTCGTAATTACGCGCATTGAAAGGCAACGCCTCACTCTTTGATTCCCATATACGCGTAATGTCCGGCATGATGCTTTATATCGCTCGCTTTCCGATTAATTAAACTACAGTTGCAATTATAGTTCAGCGAGAAACGTTTTTTTTCCTATATGTGTCCATCAAGTTTACAATCAATACGTATTTCTAAAATTTGCGAAACAATGTAACTGATTATTCTTAAATTATTCCTCGTATTATGAAAGAATAATGATAAATCTCAGAAATAGGATTCTAATGATATTAAATTTCTTTATTCAAAAATAGCTTTAAATGGTTTTTGAAGTAACATTTAATAGATTACATATTTTATTTGTTATGTTTTCGTCAAATTCTTCATCAGCTAAATTAGATATTAGAAGGTTTTTTTAAAAAACGATTTAAAACTTTCTCTCTAGATAAAAAAAGTGTATTACAGTCTGTGATGGCAATACCGTTTTGTTAAAATTTTATTTTTAATTTTATTTGACGATAAACATGACCAACTTTTTATATCAGCTTTATATATTATTGACTTTTAATATTTATTGTTCTTATCAAGTCAATGTCGGAAACACCGAAATCAATATTCTTTCTCGAGTGTGCATTTGTACAATTAGTGCCCGAGCTATTATCCCACGCCCAAAGATTTGACATCGGACTCGAGGAAACAGGTATACCTTACATGATAATGCGTACAATTGCGACACGCACGTACACACGCCGATACGCGCGATAGTACTTGCGCAAACACGCATGAAGAAAAAAAAAAGAACGTGCTGCACGACGCTATCGCGGGCATGACGCGGCTCGCCGTGGGCAAATTAGCCGGTCTCGTTATGCCTCTTAAAGGTCGCGCCGTGTACGAGCGAGTTTTAAGAAACTAACGAACCCGCCGAACACGGAGGCGGTTCCGCGCGGGACGCTCGCGAGAATACAGCCGAGATATTACGTAATTCCGTAATTAAACGCCATAAATTCTATTAGCCCGGACTTGAGCTTCCGCTCGTTGTACGATGTCTCCCTGCCGTTCTTTCCCTGAAAAGATAAAGGTGCTGACGAGTCGTTAATACCGTTTAATAATGTATATATACGCTGGGAGCTATGTGGCATCCTTAATGAAAGCTTTCGTCGACCTTTGACCTTTTCGACTCTTCGTAAGTGGAGCTCTTCTTGCAAATATTGAAGTTTAATTTAGATGGCTAATTAGGAGTTATTAATGAGACTACTAATTTGTGAAAACATAATATCTTTGTTTTAAAATCAAATCTAATTTAATTTACTTGTTATATTGTCAAACCTCTAGATTTTTATTTTCTTCAAAGAAGTGAAGATCTGATAAAAGAAGGATGATAAATAAAGCAGGATGCGGTATTCTTCTAAAACCACGTGCCTTATTTTGGCCTGCGTTTTCCGGGTGATATAGAGACACATTTTATCATATCGAATAACAATAAGCCCACGATTTATCGAAGAAGGACGTCCTTCCTCAATACATAATGCGAATGCGAACTTTTTGCTATATTATAGAGCTCCGTATTCATTCGCATATCTTTACTTGTACACATAATTTCTTATTAAAACCCAAGAAGTTTCGTTGAAAAACAATATTTAGTAAGTAAACATATGAAAGTATATAATAATGTAGAAAAATAAATTTTATAAAATTTTTTATAACGGAACAAGAAAAAATAGAAATTGAGAAGATATAATATATGCAGCAGAAGAAAAGTAAAACTCATATAATGAGGAAGAAAGTTGAAAAAGTGAGGATTCGAAAGAAGACTTTAACACGGTCCTTGCATTCGAGCGCGCTCTGTGGAACAACATATACTCTCTACCACTGGTGGAATTTCATCTCGAATCCGGAGATACTGTCTGTTACCGGCGAGTAGCTGTCTCGTCGTAGATAAACATTTCCGGGAGAAAATCGTAGGATATTCTACTGTAATGCGGGACCGGTCGGATAAGAAGCAGAAACGAGAAATAAGGGAAGGTGCGCGAGTCGCGCAAGAGGCACGCACGTGCGTGATAAGTGTCGCGCCCTTTTTACTGCCGCGCGTGACCTCGCCTCATCTTTCGACGTATCGTTTCTTTCGGGCCCCGTTTGCCCGAGTTCGAGATCACCGGCATCGCGGCGACGGGGTCGGCCAACGGCACCGCGCGACGTCCAACACGTGCCGTTTGACCGCTTCATAATTTTGTACCACTTCCTGCTGTCGGGCCCGCCCGGCGCGGCCTGGCTCCTCTCCTTGTCTTGTCTCTCGTCTTCGTTTCCTCTTCGTCCGACCTTTTTCGATCTCCGTAAGAGAAGCCGAGAAAAAGGAAATGACGTATCGCGCATAACAAGCGGACACGTCGGCCTTATGTTGGGAAAAAATCCGCCAATTTGACAACATTGTTCTGTTTGTTGCAGCGTCGGACAGAATCCGTAGAAGAACTTTCGTTTAATAACTTTTAGTAAATTTATAAATTATTTTGTTGAATAATGTAGAGAAAATTCTTAATATTTATTACTTAACATCTACATCAAACGAAATTATCAAAGAGAACAGATTAAATAAAATAATAAGCTGGTAAAATTTTAATTTTTATCTGATTCTGAACTTTATTTCGATAAAATTGAAAATAGATCTTTTCAAGGCATTTAATATTAAAAATTAAACATTTGTGAAAAAGAGAAATATACGTTATCATATTTTCTGTATAATTTCTTATACAACATTTTGCATAAATCGACGAAATGTGTCGAAATTTATTATACTTTCGATATTAATAGAAGATGTAGATAAAGCAACAAGAGTTCTTCATAGAGCTATTCATACTCGAAATATACTTTTCGCGAGTATTTCTTCCATTCATCGTCTACTAAACACTTCCACTCTTATCCGTTGTTTGCGGCCGTTGTTCTTGCTTCCGTGCGACTTCTTTCCTCAGCGTTCCTCTTCTCGACGAGACTCACAATCAGAAGAAGGAAATAACGCTCGGCGCATAACAATCTGTCGATGCAACCTCGCCCGGGCATTGTAACTTTTCTTCCCTCAGTGTTCTACAAGTATTACGCAATGACCGATCGCGCAATGTTATCGACGTCTCCTTCATCGCTTGCGTAAATTAAAAGTCCGTAACTTTCGAAAAGTAGGTAATCTGTTAACGACTTATCTTATCGGAAAAAGGCAATTTAATAGAATTCGGAAATCTAAGAATGCTCTTGTGTGTGGTCAAGCATGCTAAGTTTACACATATTGTCATTAAAACTGACAATTTACAATTTACAATAAAATTTTTGCACTATCTACATTTTTCATTATAATAGTTATAACAGTGTATGTTATAAGAAAAAAGGATAAACACACTTTGAAATTATTAGAATCTTAAATATGAGTCTATTTCGTCCTTTTACATATTTGCGACCAAAGAAACTATATAACGGAAAATATTTATACAAAATACAAAATACAGAAAGAGATCTTGCAACAAAGTTTCTACAAAATAAAGAGAGAGACCTTTCTACAAAAGCGTAAAAAATTCTAGCAAGTTTATCGTGAAACTGTAATGTATCTTTTGAGATCTTTTTCTACGGAAACGGATGAGAGAGGAGATGACGAGGTTCAAGAGACGGGAGTCCCCCGTGTCCGCGCGTCTCTTTCGACGAAGAGACTCGTAGCCGAAGAAGGAAATGACGCTCCGCGCATAACAAAGTGTCGATACGTCAAGCCCCTGGCACCGTTGCTTTCCACGACATGTGACATGTGACACGCATTACGCGATAGATATGGATGTGCATATCGGAAATTTGATGTCGACAATCGATCTCATGGCACCGATATACAGACGATGTACTACTGCAAAAACCGAGATAACTTTGCGAGGCGCTGCATTATAAATAAATTATATCGTTTTACGGAAAAAAAAGAATTAAAAGAAAAAAAATTATTGCGATTTCAATTGTTACAATCATTATCTACGGAATCTTTTGCCTTTTATATATATATTTCATTATTTTATTTAATATTCCCCTTGTTATTGATCTTACCATAATATTATAAATTATATTATTATGTAGATTGTATATTATTACGTACACGTGGTTTGATATATCGATTATTAAATTGCCTTTCCGCTAAATAATGTCGTTCTCCGAGCTACGTGGATTGTAATATAAATACGTGTTAAATGCCACTACGTCTATACTGTATTTCGTTCACTATTCAGCTCCGGTTATATTTCCTGAAAGATTTTTGACATTGAAAGATCACGGCGGGTTTCCTGTTGCCAGCATAGCGACACCGTATCCGTGGTGTATGGAGATCGGTGGATGTGACGCTCGCGCGAGTGTATTGTTTCGCTGTACGTATACATCTCATGATGTTCAGATCAAATGACGTGGACCTTGCGCAATCTGCGGCTTCGCCGCCTCGTCTTTCGGCTTCGGGATGCTCCGAAGGTCCGGAAGTCGCGGTCTTCGGTGGAATTCGCTTATGCGACGGCCGTGTGCCAGGCAGTGTAAAAAAAAATCGATGAGAGCGCGATCCCGTGCATCGACACACGCACGTCACATTCACGCGCGTGCCTGCTTTCTGATGCATCGGTTTCTGGTTTCCGAGCGAGCTGGCGTTCGCGCGCGCCCGCAATCTTCCTGAATAATAAATCTCGCAACACTTGTGTGTGCAGTGTAGGCAGAAACTCGCTTATAATATAATTTTTTTTTTAATCTTACACATAAAATAAAGTAAATTTTTAATCCGGCACGATTTCTAAGATGGAAATATAATAAAAATGATCAAATACTATAGCGTTATTTTCATAAGTGCTCTGTCACTATAATAAAAAAAATTTTTAAACAATTTCAGTTTTATTAATGTAATTTTGGTCCAAGGACTAAATTTAATTTAATGTATTCACATGTTATTGTTATTACAATTAAAAATCTTATAAGATAAACTGGGGATTTAACAAGCACAACAATTTTATTAAGTTGTGCTTAATATTTTTACCTTATTATTAGCGTTAAATTAAAAGTGATATAGATAGTGCATTGCTTATTGTATCTCTTTAAATAGAAATTTTAATATAAAAAATTCTAAATTCTAAAACAATTTAAAGAAAGTAGAACAAAAACGTGAAATATATATATGATAATATTTTCTAATGCCATGAAAATTTTTTTCATCTTTGCGACTTGTTATAATATTTCTTTATGTTTTCCTTTCGCGCTATGCGAACATATTTTATCATACTTATTCCCAACGTTATTTCACTTTCATCCTTACGCTTTTACGATAGTTATATATAATTATATCAAATTTCTCCGTGCTTATTCAAGAACGCGAAGCATCTTCTCGTTGCGTCGTATCGCGTTTCGATTTTACAATTTCTGCAGTTGCTGAATTACCCGACAAAAGGCGAGACGTTTCTCTCCCTCTCCCCGAGATTGCGAAATCATCCGTCGCGCTTCCCGTGCATCGGTTTCGGATTTCCGAGCGAGTCAACGCGAACGAGCACTTTCTTTATTCGCGCACATAAGCTCATCGAGTACGCGCGCGTGTGCGTGCACGCCGCGCTACAGCGAGTGGGTGTGGTGTACATACGCAGCGCGCGCGCTTACACCGTCGCCCGTTGCTAAGGAAAGTATTTCAAAATTGCGCAAACCCGTGTCTCGTGTGACAATGCGGAAAGAGAACGTTGCCCGTTGTCGTCGAGAATCGGATCACCGGAGGAAGTGCACTGCAGCCCGATGGCGAAACTCCGAATTTTGCATTCGGACGAATTCCTCGTTCCGAAGCCGCGATAGGCGCGAGAGGCGAGTCGATGCGAGTTCCTCAAAAATGGTTCGCAGGAATGCACCGGAACGGTTTTATTGTCTAATCTGCAGAAATCGGGGAACAATTGAATTTAATAATTGAATCTATCGAGAGCCGAATCAACCCCGTTAAAATAAAAATTGACGAAGATGTAAACTAGTCATTATTCTGGTACTAAAGTTAAGAAATTTATAAAAAATTGAAAGAATATTTCAAAGATTTGTTTAAAAAATCACATGCTAAATTGTCGAAACTGTTCGAAAATAGCAAATATATAGCGATGTATTCTTCCCGATTACTTGAAATCGAGTTAAAGGTGATATCAAAGAAAGATATTTACTGTAAAAAGTTAGGTCGACTTTCTCCGACGGATCTGAAGAAAGACGCCCGAGAATTCGCAAGGCGGCGTTATCGCCGAATGAGAGAGAATTATGATTCGCCATAAAATTTGGATTCTAGAGCGTGCCCTTTCAACCACTTGGACGTATTAGCAAAATGGCCAAGTAACCGCGGACAATGTCAACGATTACTCGCTTTCTACTCTAGAACATTATCTTTATTATCTAATCCTGTGTGTAGAGGATTTCACATAGATGCTGATGAGCTGCATCGTCCAACGAGATAAATCTTGCCTCTCAAACGTAAAATGTGGCGGTTAATAAAAACAATAAGCAGGAACCTCTCTTTCTCTCCTTCAGTCACGGAAGGCACGTGAGATGTGGGAGGGGGGAGAAGGGGATCCCGAGATCGCAAGATGAAGGAACATCCCATAAAATCGGCGGCGTATATCCGCCCGTCGCCGCCCCCGCCGTCGTGTAATGCGTATGCGTGCACGCAGCTACTATTACTGTAATAACATGTTTCGCGAATTTATACGACAAGACACATTTGCGACAATAAGTAACAGAAATGAGTGTAACGTTACGGTAATGACGAGCGGGGGGGGGGACCGACTCTCGAGTGAGGCAGGCAGAAATTCGCGGACATGAGGATGACAGAAGTCTCGCGTGCAAACCGTGTTTTCCGAAGGTAACTATGTTGGCGTTGCGTTATCGGGTTACGCGATCGCACGTAGGCTAACGACACGAGGCGGTTGGGATAAAATAGATTCGCACGATTAAAACGATAATCAGCGCCGTAATCGACGCGACAAAGCATTTCGTCTTATATTTCTTTACCGCTCTCACGCATCTCATTAATTTATCGCGCTAATTCGACAAATCGTCCTCGCTCTTTAACCTTTAAACGAATAATTTGCAAGTCTATATATACATAAAGGTACATAAAAGGTACTTATCATTATCGTGTCTTTTTTTCAGCCTCTTTTCTACACGAAACCGTATTTATTAATTTTCTTACTCGAGATTAATGCGACGCAATCTCGAATAAATTGACGGTAAATGCGCAATTTTGTTGATTAACTTTTTCAGATAATTTTGTATTACTAATTTAAGGCGTATTTTTTAAATATGTTTTATTTATAATATTAGTTAGTCACGAGATGGAGCGTCGAGTGGACGCTCTAATTCGTAGTGCTCGTGTTAAAAAGTGCTCGTATAATATCTTCTTCCGTATTTCCTTCCTTTTTATATTTAACGCGAGATCTATATAGAACCTGGCAATGTGTGGTACCGTAATATTACAAAAAAAAAGTTACGAGAATTGAGCTAATGAGAAGAGGAAGCAGGGAATAGAATCTCTGACCGTGAGAGAAGATGGCCGTAATCGTGATTAAACGAGTTTTAGCATTTTCGTATATCTTATGAAATCTCATTTATCTACCCAGCGCAGTGTTTCCAAGGTTACACTTTGTGAGGTAAAATATACGCGTGCTGTAACGCGTATCTCGTGTAAAACTCACGAGATTGAAGTAGCCAATTTCTATCCTCGCTTCACGCACAAGCTTCTAATTTTTACGATTATTCTCAAAATACTCTTTATTCTTAACTAAAAGTACCTCGTCGCGATCGAAAAAAGTTACCGAAGAAAAGTCTAACAATAAGGGCTAGCAGTAAAGAGTATAGTGCTCCATATAATACCATCTTCAATAGTGGTTCATTGTTTTCTCCATTTCACGCAATTATTTATTCATTGCACGTCTGTGTATCACATCATTATCTCAGAGATGTATAATAACTCATTAAAGCAAGCTATTTTCTTCGGATTAAGATTGTATCTTCGATACAATCGCAGCCGAACATCACCCACTGACAATCATCTCCTTCGTTGAATTTCCGGTATTCGTAAGACCGCTAGACGAAACGAAGCGTCAGCGTATATCTCTCTCAGGATCGGCGAACGAATGGAACGAATTTTGCATCGATCCTTTCATCGTGTCACGTTACATCGTAGCAATCGCTATTATCTTCTTCCAAGCCGTGTCGCCGTATATGCTGTACGTACTTTTGAAAACACGGCGCTGAAAACACCTGACGTTAGTCCTCGACGAGGCTCGGCCCTGACGAGTATCGAATCGCGGCGTATCTCCTCCGCGCGAGGTAGGAGAAGCGAGGGAGAGCAAGGAGAGCAGCGGGAATTGATTTGCGGTACGGTTGCGCGAGCTAACGACAGGAGGAAGCGGAGAATCGTGCCTCTGCGCGGAGCAGAATCTCCGGGCGTGAGCGGAAAATCGGCGTACCGTGAACGCGCATCTCGCAAGAGTGCCTCTCCCGCCGCCCGCTCGACCCGAAGCGCGGCATCATGCGAGGAACGGGCGAGGAGCAGCTCGCATGCGGGCACAAAGAATTATTACATCTTCGCGGTCTGGTGCGCGAGCGACGAGGCAGCACTGCTCTTAGTCATGCTATATCCAAAAGTGGATTCTGAACACTTGACGGGCGGCCGGCAGGAAGCCGGCACGTCCGTCCGCTCGGAGATGCGTCTAGATCCTCTCCGAGGGTCCTGGAAGGGAAGATTGAAATATACTTCCTTCATACCGAAAGCTAACTGTACATTCCTGTTGAATGTCCTGTTGAATGTGAAATCATACTTTCTAACGTTGAATTTTCTTCCCAGTTTTCTCACTGATTATTTTGGGACTAAAGTCCGTTTCTACCAATGCGGTTTAACTTATTTTCTATCTTTTTTTTTAGTCCTACGAATTGGAAAAAGATGAAAAGTAAAAAATTAAATCGAGATTAAAATTAATCTGCATTGGTAGATATGGATATAAGAAGAAAAAATCTTTTTACAAGAATAGAGATAAGCATTTTTTTATTTTGCTTATATTTTTAATTTATTCTAAACAAAAACAATGACAAAATTCTCAACATCGTCAAATAAATATTTATTTTCGTTATCGTCTACATGTCTTATAATTTTTATGAATTTTACCGAGATTTCTCAGTGAAAAGAATAAATGGATTTAAAAAGGCCGCTCGGAGCTTCGCTCCGGTTCTGAAAGTCACCGGAGTCAGTGACGGTGATGTGTGTTTGTAGAAAAGCGATTATCTAAGCGACGGGCCCGGCGGAGCTCGTCAACAAAGAATAACCGAGGCATGAAACTAGTCCTTCTCCAGTTTTTCATTGGCCAACCGAGACATGCCGGCTAACCGGGCGCGATAACGCGCACTTCGGGCCGCAATACACGTCCGGCTCTTACGATTAGACGCAGCATCTGCGTGGCCTCCTCTCGGCACCTGTGTACACGAACGCGCATTATCTTCTCGGCGTGAAAGAACACGCCTTTGTCATCCGTTCGACAAACTCGTACACGCGCATCGGCCACGCAAGCGTATCTTCGGCCGCGTATCTTCCTCTCGTCTCTCTCTCTCTCTCTCTCTCTCTCTCTTTCTCTCTCTCTGCTCTCTCGTTCTCGCTCTCCTTCTCTCATTGCGGAGAACGGCTATTTGTAACGACGAGAACGAATGTCAAAATATTCCTGCGAACGAGGTTGAGATAAGGAGATAATCGCGATCACGGGATGAATTTAATCGCGAGACTGCCGGTTCCCGTCACGCCGCAATCTTTTCGATCGTACTCGCTCGCGCTCGCGCTCATGATGGTCTCGTAAATAAAAATGTGTACACCAGAAGCAAGTGGAGTACAGATGTGCAAATAGCCGGCAAGACAGGGAGATGAGAGAAATAGTGTGAGACACGTGTGAAAATTCCGATAGTCTTCTTAGGTCAGATAACGCAAAGATTGCGCGCAACTCTTTCTCTCTTCTGCGCGGAGCATCGCAGAAATTTTATCGTTGTAACGGTGATGAAGTTACTTCATCATTAGAAGCTACTAGCGGAATTTAATACAACACTTGATGTTCACGATTTTGAAGTTTGAAGTTTTTCTCGAAATTTTCCAATAAAATGAGGAAAATGAAGGTTCGTTTAACTTTCCATCTCGTTTACAAGAACATTCCTAAGTGCACAACCGTAATTTCTTGGAAATACGCTTGGAAATAAACTTCATTCTTTATTTCATTACATTTTCTAATGTCTCTCGTTGAGAAACCGTCTTTTGTGTGGTCTTCATACTCTATTGAACTAATTCTTTATTTTTAAATTTTTAATCCATATTTGTGAAATTGTTTTCTATTTAAAAGTCCTTTAGAATTTACGTAATATAATTGTAGATAGTCAAATTTCATAAGAACTCTCTAAATATTTAAATGTCCTAAATGAAGTAAATAAAAAGAAAATTACTTTATATATAATAGTTTCTTAATTCAAAAATTTATTTGATATTCGATTGAAATTCGAAATTGATTGATTTTATTTTTTGTACATAAATCTTACAAGACTTATCTTTTTGAAGGATTAATAGTTTCATTTTCTGTGAAACTCAGAATAGTAGTGATAAACAATAACTAGAAATTGGCAGTACGTCCCCATTTGACGTTTTCGCGCAAATCCAAGTCACGCGAGTATTTGACACAATCGACTCCTACCTTTCGGACATTTCTCCAGCAGCCCTCGCGATAGCCGGAAATACGCCGGCTGCCACGGATACGGATATATTTAAAGGTCCACGAAGGAGAAGCGCGGTTCAAGCGTTTACATATTTGTAAGAGGCGAAGAACCGAGGTGTTGTACACGAGAATAGCCGACGGTCGTGTGTGTGTGTGTGTGTGTGCGCGCGGACACAATGGGAGTATTTTGTTTCTGTCTCATTCCGTACCATTCCGTGCCATTCTGTCCCATATACGATCTCGCAGTATAGCACGGTGGGGCCCGCCGTACACATAAACGGGCCCCCGTGGGTACAATGGTCTCCGTCGGCCGGAAGCGAGCTACCTGTCTCCCACGTGTGATGCAGCTTCCCGGCGAGTCCGCGCGACCAGACTCTCGAAAGTCGATACGTCCCGCATACGTATGCAACACTGGCATACTTTCAGCGCCCGGAGAAGAAATCCAGCTATGCTCATTTTGAACGTGTTAATCTTTAACAGCCGATCAGGCAAAGCTGCAATTTGAAATAATTAGAGGAATAATATAAACGTCTTTGACATTGTTCCTAAAATTGCAAAATTTTATGATTGTTATTAGCTAAAATGTATTAGTTCAGATTGAGTTAGAATCTTGAATAATCGTAAAAGTAGAAGATTTCTTTAGTAAACATTGATTTATAAATTAATATATAATTTTTCTTTATTTACACTCGTGTTTTAGCGATCTTCATTGTCATGAAATTGAATTCTTATATGTTATACTATTTTATTTATTAATTCTACAACTGTTATGACTTTCCAGATAGAATAAGAAATCATAAAGATGTCAAAATGATATCAAAATGATTCCAAAATGTCATTTTATTACTGCATTAACGTTATTTTGATGTCAATATGATGAGGTCATTATAATTTTTGTTCCACCTGGGTTACGCATAAGTATGCGTGTCTTACAAATTCGAGTGTTGTAAAATTTTTTGCAGATTCAGATATTATATAATTATTAAATTAAAATTATGTAACTAACACGTCACATGCCGCGATCATTGCGTATCGATTCCTCTTGCTACATTAAATCGATGTTTGACACATGAGCACGTAGCGTGATATGGGAATGCCAAACAAAAATGTATGTACACGTGTGTAAGTACATATTTTACGCGGTAGGGATCTCCGCATTTCATGCATCCCGCATAATGGTCTCCGACGACCGGAAGTGAGCTACCTGTCTCCCACGTGTGATGCAGCCTCCCAACGTAATGCGATGCAACGCGGCTCGAGAGTCGACGCACAGGTGCACAATAGATGAAGTGCACACTGTGCCGTGTGCATACACGACCGCGTAAAAGCGTTACGCGTACGTGGAGACGCGCGATGTGGTCCATCGAATCCGTATCGAGCCGTATAAAACCGCATCTTGTCTCTCGTATTCCCGCATTAGCATCGACAGATGCTCCATTGTCATCGCGTCTGTCGTCACGATGCTAACGAGCGTTACGTCTGAGCGTTATCGCCTTTACGACATCATATATCTTACACACACGTTTTCGTATTTTCAGCCAGAAAATTATACGACGTGCATTCACTGAAAAAAGATTCAGGTTAAAAATAGATGAATCAGAAAATCTTGTAGGATTATTCTGGTTATTATAATAGAACTTAGTACTTTATAATTTTACAATAACCATAATATTTGATCAATCCTACAAGATTTTTCTAATTCGTCCGTTTTTAATCAAAATTTTTTTCAGTGTAAGGAAGAAAAATTCTTACACTAAAAAACAGACACAATTATTGAAAAAAAGCAGTATTTATTAATGACGATTATCTTTAGACTGGCTGGTACGTGGCAGCGATACGGCTGAATTGCAGCAGCCAACGAACCACTCGCCGGTGAACGTTTTATTACACGAACCTACGTTAAGCGTGCGTAGATGAGAAACAGATTACAGATCATCTCTCTCCGTAGGCAAGGCAAGTTTTTTTATGCTCGCCGTGTTGCCGAAGTCTCATTCATCTGCGAATGGGACGTGTCGAGACTAGAAATGAGCTTGACAATCAGCTCACCTAAGATCTCCTCTCTTCACGAATGCGCATTCATCGCCGTGAGATTAGACTTTTTTTGTTAGATTCGATGCGGAGTGCAATGTTGACAGAACTCTCAAAAGCTGGTGTCAAAACTACTTATTGCTTACATGCATTTTCTCGTAATTTTTTAAATAAATTTTCTTAAAATAAGCAAATAATATATAGATATGAATAATATTAAGTGTCATATAATAATCGAGGCGATAAATATTATATGATATTTATTTACTTTTATTTTAACTAAAAATCTGTTTCTATTTACTCATTATACGTATTGTAATAAAATGAAATTAAATGTTATATTTGCTTTCTTGTTTGTGAAAAAGATTTTAGAAGTTAATTCTAAATAAAAGATGCTTTAAAGTTGCAAAAAAATCTCAGAAAATTATATCAAATTTTAATATATATTTTTTCTTTTCTTTCTAAATAAATATAATTAAAAATTCAACCTGACATTACGTTTCAATCACGATAAACACCGTATTTAGCCAAAAAAAATTAGCGAGTTCCTGCGGAGTTTGGAAATTCCACAGTTAACAGGTTCTTGTCCTCGTCTCAACCGAAGTCTTTCAATGCCGCTTCGGTATTGTCATACAGATATATGGAAGAAATCACGCGATTTCGTTCGGGTATTCCTAGAAGAACGTGTCATTGTACTCTCCGCGCTTCCTGCACAAACGGGAAGCTATTACCGCGACCCGGTGACGATCTCATTTCTGATTTCATTGATCTTTTCTCTATCGGCGATACCGCAAGTTCGTGACGGAAGTATCTCGGACAGGTGGCCCGTGCACTGCACTGACGTCGCCTTCTCTAAGGTTTCTCGCGCGGCGCCCGCGCCGCGTCGTTCGTCACGTAAAGGTTTCCACCAAGATCATTCATGCCAGGAGGTCGCTACACCCCGTCATCGTGAACTCGCCGGAAATACGAAAGTTTCCCCTCCCTCTCTGCATCAACGTTCCGTTTCGTAAATTATGTGATCTCTAAATAATTTTCTCGATGATTCTGTTTGTACATGATGTGTACACAGATAGAAATTACTAGGGATTACTTCACTGATAAGTATCGTCTGTTCGTGGATCTTTATGGAAAATTTATGATCTTGAGGAAATACATTGCTTCCGATAGTATGATCTTGAGGAAATAAGATTTTCTTATTCGTCTGTTTTTAAACAGAATTTTTTTTAGTGTAGCATTATATAAATTAGAATGAAAGATAAAAATGATTCTGAAATTGAGAAATTTTTGAAATTGAGAAATTATTTTGAAATTGAGAAATTGAGAAATTAAGAAATTGAGAAATGATTGAGAAATTTAATATGAAATATTTAAATATCCTCGTTGTCTCGTTCTGTTTTTCTCATTATATGTACAATTACTTGAAATATTTTTGTTCAATTAAAGAGATATTACTATATGAAGAAATCAACTATACATCTGATACTATAACTTTAAAATGAGATAAAAGAGGCAGGCAAATTTCGTATACGCTGAGAATACCTCATATAAAATATATCGGGCGATTGTCGTCGGCGAAATTTCCGCGGCTTGTAATTGCCGCGGCGTCATTAGACATGCGACACATGGTGTATAATTGCATACGATATTGTCCGCATGACATACACGCGAATATCCGCGTATCCGCGGAACGTAAACAGATGCACGTATATGCCGCAGTTCGGTGACCCTTAATGGATGTAGAAGCGAAATCCATCCGCGTTTACCATACCGTGCGTATTAGTCATTGCACGCGCCTGCATAGAATTCCGAAACGCTGTCTCCGCATTTGCGGTGAATATCGAGCGACATTTACAACCGCTTTTACGCGCGCGAGCACATTACAATTGCCGCTTGTGCTGATTTAACGATGTCATCAACCAGTGCGATATATTTATCGCCGATCTGATCGCTACCACAATGCAAGGTTCGCTCGCATTGTCTGACTTTCTCATTTCATTATTAATTATGTAAATTTGCCAATTTTAAATCGTTATTGATTAATATATCAATCACATATTGGTTCGCTTTATATAAGTAAATTTATATAGAGCGAACAAATATAGTATGATAAAAAATAATTTATATTTAAAAATTATTAATATATATAATATAATTATATATTTTTTTCTATTAAATGGATAAATAGTTTATTCACTTCAGCATTTTTATAGCCAAGAAGCAGGACTTGGTTCAAAAACTTACAAACATGTACATTTCTTCATTTTATTTATATATTTTTGCACACTTTCTTATAATATTCCTTCCTCTATTATCTCGAATCCCTAAAACTTCCCTTTTTTATTTATACTTTTTATTTATACTTATTTGTCTCCTTTTTTTTCTTCTCCTTTCCTTCCTTTCTATCTTCTCTTTGCTAATCTTCATCCTTTTCTTCTTTTCTTCTCCCATCCTATTGACAGAAGTGTGTATTATCATTTGTCATCGGTAGGTTGACTTACAAATAAACTACCAGAAAGATCCCGCAGGGTAATCGAGCAATAGAGCGAATAGGGTGAAATTTAACGATTTAGTGGTAATCATTACGCCGGATAGAGACGAAAACGAGATGACAAACGTGTGTTCCTCGCGTGTATGACGTACATTAATGATACATATGCTTGCCAGTACCCCATGGAAGGTCACTGATGAGCGTATAATGGTGCCGGGAGACCCGAAGGCTAGCTGTCGGAGTTTGGCTAGACAGGTACCTATATATTTACACAAGCCGGGTAGCATCTGTTACGTATTTGTAGTAACGCATGCATGTATACCGGGCATACACAAAGCGGGCTCGCCCCGTCATCGCTTAGCCACTCATAAACTCGGGTTAACTCGATAATGAACTACACGAGCGAGATCGCCGTGAAAAACCGGCCGATTTAATTGGAACGCAGTTGATGCAGGAGCGTATATGACATAAAAGACTGGTTTCTGCCATCAACTTCGTCGTTCCATCGTGACGAGCGCGTTTAAATTGTAGCTGTACGTTTTTAACAGAATCTCTGTATATAGAGCCTTCTTAATTATGTAGAGTTAAATAAACATAAGCCATCTTTTAGAAACACTTCAACGCCTTTCAACTAAAAGTTAATCAGTATTACAAAATTACTGTTACATTAATACTGCAATACTGCAATATATTTTAGAAGCCTCTTATAGATATTTATAGATAAGATTTATAAATTAAAATTTGAAGTAAAAGTTGCCATTTTTTGCGATTTTTCTCTCCACTACAATTTATTGAATCTAATACTATGTAAGATTTTATAAACGATGTTAGATCTTACAAGATTGTAAAGTAATCTTTAATCTCATAGAGATAGATAAAATATCTAGGTATGAAATAATTCAATACTTTATTGCCTCATATTTTCTATGTCTTATAACTCTGAGTAAATAGTACTAGATTTTTTAGCTTTTATAACTGCCAATTTTGTAAAGTTTCTTCTCAATATTTGATTTCTTTGTAAATTTATCACTTCTCACTACGAATACTTAAAAAGTGGAATAAGACAGCTTGAAATACGACACACATCTATTTTTATCCGGTCATCTTTATGGAGTCAATTATTATCGTCTTTTTTATATTCTTGATATTAACATGATGAATAATAACACTTATAAAGATGTGACAAATAAAACGATAAATAATTTGCGATACATCGGAAAATCATGTTACTTTTAACTATGATTATATCTATAACTAAAATTACCGTTACGTTTTATGTTAATGAGGTAGAATGCAATTCTAATGGGAAGCACAACAAACGATGAATCAACCATGAAGGTCGCAAGATAGACGCAAAGATTACAGAAAAAAAACACTAGGATATTTGCAAACTGTTTAGTTTATCCTTACGGACTTATAGAGTAAATTTGTGACTTCACTGATGTACATCAGTAAATGCTAAAAACGTAACATTTGATTCCAATACTATTTCAACATCAATTTTAATATAAAAAAGTATCTACGATTCAGTTTTATATTGTATCTATTTATATACAAAAATAACAATATTATATATGGGAATAATAAATATTCCCACAATTTATCCCGTAATATCAAGATACTTTTTCAGAAACTTGTCAGAAACAGTAATGAAGACAAAATGTAGTACAGAAAAATGTACTAAAATTTTTCACTTTAGCCAAGTGAAAGCTCGTGCTTCTCTTATCGATTTCTTATAGAAAATTCTAATTGATCAGAAATGAAATTTCGTAATCAGATTATCCCTTTAACGGATGTTAAAGTCGGAAAACCCGGCGAGACGGCGCCAGGCAGGTCCGTCCTGCGCTTCCCCGTCAGTCTTTAAAACAGTACTTCCAATTGTTGGTCATATTCTAACGGATAACCCACATTCGGGGCGGACTGATACGCGCTCGTAGCCGTCCACGTGGATTAGCCGGGGTCCCTTTCGTATGCAACTTTCGTAGCTTCCTTTCCTCGTGTACACCTTTATTCGTGCGTATCTACGTGAGCGCGTACGCGGGCACGTGTGCGTGTCGTATACGTGTGCTCAGATATGCGCTGGCTCTAAGTGGGTCTCTCGTACCAATGTGTCTCGGCGTTAAAGTTAAGCAGAAAAAAACGTTGGATGAATAAAAGTCTGTCTCTCTTCCTCTCTTCGTTCCCCTCATCCTTTTTACCCCCCCTCTCCCTCCTTCTCTCACTCTTTCTCTTTCTCTCTCGCCTTTCTCAGCATTGCCGGTGGCATCTGCTTGATCGAACTTTGAGGAGAATCGAGAGAGGGCTGTACAATTTGTTGTATTATATTGTACGTTGAACCGTCGCCGTCGTTTTCACGCCATCTGTGCCGCGACGGCGTTGCTTTTCCGGTCCGGCGTGAACCTGAACGCGACAGCGCCGAGGATCTCGTAAAGAGAGGCTGCTTTCGTTACCGCAGGCGTGTCTCCGAGCGTGTTGTCGAGCGGTCTTCGCCGAGAAAACGAAAGAGAAATCTTTTTTTATCGCGATAGAATGAATATAAACACAAATATTACACGAATGAACATAAATACAATAGTAAAATACTTGAATAAATCATAATGAACGTACCACGACGGAAGAATATAAATTTTAAGAAAAAGGATAACTGTTAGTTTATGATATATTAGATATAAATACATACGATTAAAGAAATTAAAAATTGTTGATATTTAGTGTAAATTATACGGTAACTTAATTTACACAATTAATCTAAATAAATCTGTTTTATATAGTAATTACGAGTAAAAAATATAGTATTTTACAAATAAATTATAACCATTCTATATTTTTTACACATAAAATAAGTGATATAAAACACAATATTACGTAATGTAAAAAAATCGCGCAGATAACGTAATTTTTTATTGATTTATTAATTATAATTTTAAGACGTTTATCTAAATTATTAATAATAATTAATCGGATACGTGCATAATGTAAGAGATCGCGATCGAGATGTCTAACTTACGACTCACTGAAAGTACGTGATTTAATCTAATTCACCGAATCTGATAGGAGGAATGTGACTATCCCTTTCGAGCGATCGCGAGATAGAGAGATACAGCATTATCTGCGAGCGAGATATGAGAATATTTCCCGTCTCTCGCGCAAGACGTAATTGTGTACAGATTGATTAGCCCCAGCCCCATTTCCTTATTTTTAACTAGTTTTCATACTCTATCTTGTCACAGTGCTCTCGTATCTTTTTAAATGGATCTTGCTACAAGCGCAGACGATCGATATATAAAACATTCCACTCTGCAGACACATGTAAAAATTTTATAAATTATTATTTCTCAAGGTGTTCTAATGATGTATGATTTCTATTAATAGCAGCTTGTAACGAGATTACTAAACGTTTAACGTAACTAGGGATTCACGTCTTAATACGGTTTTCCCGGCGCGTGCAAAGATGAAAAGTTCCTCGGTTGCGAGCGAAACGAAGCGCTTGGACGAGTTATTGGTCGATAACGTGACCAGCAATCAACGGCGCAAAAAGAAAAAAAATAGATCGCTAATGCTCCTTCCGCTGATGATGTTTGCCGTCGCGCATGTGTACGTGAGCTGGTAAAAATTGCTAGATGGCTCGATTGCGACCGTAATCTAATCTGGACCACATGGACCAGAGTGACTAATTATCTGCACGAGCGCGCGCGCGCGCGCATGCTATCGGCGTTGTTTCTACGTATCCCGAGATACCACATCGGAGGGGCGGCCAGACGAAAACGATCGCCGGCTACAGACATGATTTTTATCAGGGAGCGCAAGACTTTGACCTAATCCACACCGGATGGACCAGAGGATGACATCACTGTGCAAACATGGGCGAGGACTTGGAGAGGCAAACAACGCGATCTAATCGCACGCTCGTCACTTATCGGCATTGAGTTTTACCGGAGCGGAGGAGCTGGTGGCGTTGCAGCATCACCGCCGCCGCGCGCGGCTTGTGCTCCTCTCTCTTTCAAGGACTCCCGTAGTGGGAAATACGTCCTCGTCTCTTGCGACTGATAAGGCTAGATTTCAGCTACACGCGCGTTATTGTCCGACAGATTCTCTTTCTGAGAAGTACAAATTTTCTGAGTCGATATATTTCGCCGTAGAGATTATTGACTATTGACGCTATCGATTGCTCTTGGAACATTATGAAATATCGCGTAATGAATTTGCATGAAATTTATATACAATTTTTATATTGTTTTACAGATTGAAAATGAGACGATAGAAAATGTGCTTTCTCTATTTTTAAGAAGAAAATTTTTTAACAGATTTCTCGTTATAAATGTATCTTTTTTCTAATGTATTCTCCACTAACATTTTTTTATCCCGTACATCTTATGTAAGAATGCTGATACTGGAAAATGCAATACTCATTAACTTGCTATAAATCTCGGTTAATTATCTCTTTGCAAAATACAGTGCTATAATGAGAATATTCTTTGAGTGTAGTTCAATTCAGTACATCTTGTGTTTGATGATATCTTTTACATTAATCTGTATATTTTTTTATAATTAATCTATAGAAACTTTTCATGTTTTTTGTAAATTGGCACATATATTTCGGGAATTGCTTTTAATCTTATAAAATTGAGAAATGTCACGTTTTAATCTCACTTCCTTTTTTTGATTGTTTGACTCACGATTATATAAATCGTATATCTTTATTGTAATCATATACAACTCACGATAATTAGTCATGAAGTTTTGTTATTAATATTAAATAATTTTTCAGGTAACACAAACAGATTGAAAAAAACATGGAATTATTTTAAAATTAGCTTTCGCCGTTGGCTTTAACATTGTGCCCATTTGAGAATTAGATAAGAATTTTTTGGAGAATTAAATTCCGATATCGTAAACATATGATAACATCTCGAGTTAACACGGAATAGATATTAATTTAGCTGCAGATATTGTAATTGAATCTTAAATAGATTTTTATTACAAATAAGACAGTTTTAAATAAATTAAAGAATACAGGTTTAATATAAAATTATACAGCAAAAAATTGTATTAGAGCAGGTGCAAGATATTTGTTCATTTTAATTAATATATTACATTTCTAATTATTTTATTCAGAATACGTTTTTTAAATATTTCGACTTAAATTACTTTTTACAAAAGCAAGTATATGTTTCACAGATTTTAATATAAAACTAACATGCTCCTCTGAAGGTTGTTTCAAACAATACATGTATATTACAATTCGTCCGATTTTTACTCTCTGACGTTTTTACTCTCTTACCCATTTATCTACGGCTTGCTTACCCTTCAGAGAAAGTCAACGACCTTCTCAGGTAGAAAAGTAGTTAATCTCATCTGTGTCATTCGTTTTTGTGTGATCCTTGCATCCGACATCATTTTCGACAGGCCAAGGTGCAAACAATGGGCTACCCCATTGGACCCAGTATTGTTCCGCAGCATCTGGTCATCGAGTTGATCTTGTGAAAGCGAAACGTCATGATGACTAAGGTCCAGGTATCGGAAATTAGCATAGGCAAACATTCCCACAATATGTACAGTTTTTGATTCAATCGTAATAGCCTGAGTCAATTGTCCGCAGACTCAATTGTCTACTTTATTTTACGAAAACATTTATAACTGGTTCGAAGACGATGTGTCCAGGTATACGATTTTAGTATCTCGCCTCTATTGTGATTTAAAAAAACAGCATGAAAACGTTAATAAACATGAAAAGTAAAAGGAAAGATAATACACATAAAAATGCTTGCGAGATGATGAAACATTGGTCCAAGGAATTTCGATAATTGCATCGCTCTTGTTTGGATTTTCTGTAGTTTAAAGATATTGTGACTTTATATATATTTGCTTTATTTATTTTATCTGGGGTTATTTATGTGGCTCCATGGTCCATCCACGCGAGTGATAATAATGGAAAGATTCCGGGTTTCTTATCCTAAATACATATTATTTTCAACGGGAAGTTACAGAGGAATTTTATAGATCTAGGTGACACACTAGGGATTGACATAGCCCTATCCGCCCATATCTTTATTATTATTTTAAATAATACTTTATTGGTTTATTGTAATCATTATTATTCATCTAATCATTTCGTACAAGACTGCCCCTCTATCGTGCCGCTGTAATCTCGCATGAAAGATACTTGCGTGAAATATACGCCAATAATACAAAGTTTAGTAAATTCCGAGCGGAGCGTGTCCACTCTCGCGGCTTTGTCAAAGTCATAAATGGCGCATCGGCTAGCCGCCATTCACTACGTTTTGGCGAAACTGCCGTGAGTCCGAACGTACATTATCTATGAAACTCAAACAACGTCATCCGTCCGATGACGTTGACCTTGTGTCTTATCGGCGAAATTACCGCGAATGGTCTTAACGATTTGAATAACGTTCGACGTGCTATTACAGATTTCTTTTTGCAGAGCTCGTTCGTGCGTATGATCATAACGGGCGTTTTTCACTTTAAGGCTCTACTACTTTCTTTAATTGATACGGATCCTCTCGACATTTCCATCCCGCAATATTGCGCGATACCGCTCCGGAGTAATCTCATTAGTTTCTCGACGGCGGGGGCGGGGGAGGAGGGAGTGAAACTGGGTTTCGAGATAGAGGGACTAAATCAGGTGAGAGATCGATGAATCGGAGCCGCCGGACTCGCCCATCGCTTCTAGGAGGGAAGCGGCGCGTCATCAGACGCGGAGCACGTAGATGGGCAAGGAGACGATCCGCCGAGGGGGGTGGTCACGCTGGTGTGGGTGGCAGATGTGTCGGGCGCCGACTCGGCTCGAGTACGAGTCGCTTCGCGTAGCGGCGGTACACCGGCGCCGGTCGCGAGAAAGAGAGGGGCACCGCGAAGAGCGCGAGAGAACAGGTGGGGGAAGAAGAGCCTGAAAGGAGACGCGAGAGCGAGCGGACGAGAGGGGAATCGGCGAGGGGCGAGAAGGGCGAAGGTTTCCTCCGATAGAAAAACGTATACCTGCATAGGCGTCCGAAAGAGGGGACACGCCGAGGTACAGGGGTATTATCTTCAGGATGTTTTATCTCAACAACCCAAGAAACGGATTAGGGAAAATATTTCTTTTATTAATCTCATACGAGCTCTTGCCTCGACGTGGATAAAATAGTTTTTCGTAAATATTGTGTTGTAGATGGTAGGATAATATAAAAGTTATATAGGGGACAATTGTTGGATTTTTCGATCTCGACGATTAAATGTTCTAGATTTGATTTGAATTAATTTTACTTCTTTCATCAGAGAAATCATATTTTTTATTTGACAAGGAAGACTAGGGACACTTCACGTGTCCAATCATGATTTATTACATTAGATATTGGCGTAGAAATAAAAACGAAGATTCTTTTCTTCCGATAAGAAATACTCTGATATGTGCGTACAAAGAGACGCTGGATTCATATTTTTAAATCTTTCGTTCTAATCTAGGATCTAAATCTAAATCTATTAGGAAAGAGTAAAAGATATGAAAACACTTTAAGCCACCAACTTTAAGATAAATAAGATAGCACTTCAAAATATTGTAAAAAATGCGATTCTGACCAATAATTATGATCTTTACTCTGTATAGTAGAAGTCCAGAACATATGCAATACATAAATTTTACTCGTCATGCTGAGAAATTGTTACAATTATAGTGTCAATGTCAAACGCTTATAGACGCTCTCCTAGACACTTGAACTATCAACGCAGTCAAAATGACAGTTTCTTTTAAATTACTCAAATTTATGACAGTATACTGTCTGACATCTTCTACGACCTTTGTTGCAATATGTAAATGATTAAATTGATCAATTTATTTTCCCCTTCATCCTTTTTTTTTAAAGATATACATAGTTAATTTAAACAATAGAAATACCATCGATAATTCTAGTATTAAATTCCAGAAACAACATGAAACATTCCATTTCTCGGACATTTAAATCAGATGCAAATTAATTTTTAATTAGATTACGATCGATCAATTTGTACTTGTCAACTCTCACCGTCACCGATATATTTTCTTAGGATTCCACTCCTCCCAAATCCCCATGAATAGTAGAGCATACCAAAGCTCCGATTATACCCGGTACTCGCAACGGACGTTCAGCCATACCCGCGCGTGTTATTGTACCGTGAACAAACACCTGATCGAGAAATAAAGTCAACGACGTAGGACCAGGGCGCGGGAATATCTCGAGAGAGACGAGAGAAGTAAAAACCGTGAAGAGAAGCCTCAGCGTTTTCTCGTCTCGAGAAATATTTTCACTCGAGCGCCCATGTACCCACGTAGATGCCGAACGGAACGGTGCGCTGGCGGGGCGCACCGGCGTGCGCGGGGGCGCGGGTAGAAGGGATGGACAGGGAGTCGCGTGTATGTGTGTATGTGCGGGGTGAGTGGGGATGACCGCAAGAGTGCCGGGAGAGGAGCGGCGCGGAGCCGTGCGGGCGAGCGAGATCGCGCGAGAGGGAGCCGCGCGGAAGCGAGGGAAGCGAGAGACCGGAGCGGACCAATGGGAGGTAGGGATGATGGGGCCTCGACGCAAGCCGAGAGAAATTGTCAGAGCCTCACTGCTGCGCGGTGAGTCGGGCCGTCGTGACCCATTCTCATGGATCTCGCGGTCCTCTCTTCTCGTGCCTCTTTCCCCGCCCCCCCACCACGCGCATTCGACGGGAGAGGATCGCATCCCCCGCCCACCCTCTACGCTCCTACCCTGCCTACGCTCCGTCGCCGCCACCGCCACCGCCCCCGCCTCTTCCTCTCCTGAGGATCGCAAGGCGAGGGCTCCTCTCGTTTCGGGATCACCGTGTGCGCCCAGACGTCGACTCGATCACGAGCGGTACACGCGGTCAGTGCGCTGCTGAGCGTCGAGCGGTGACGAGCGGAATCGAGAAGGTGAAGCCACGCGTCCGCGTACTCCGGGGGCACTCGATCGATCGTCGACGCCGCGTCCGCGCCGCGCCGCGCCGCGCGGCTCCCTTCGTCGGCTTGCGAGAGGAAGAACACCGGAGAGATATCGGGGCGCGAATGATCGCGGGGTGAACCGCTCCTCGCGGATCGTACTCCGCGCACGATGCGCGACTTGGTGGACCTGGTCGCGAAATCCCATTGCCGGAGCGGATAATTTCTTCTTGGATCTCTCTCTGGGGCGGAGTGTGTTACCTCTGCCCGTCGAAAACGGACTGGTGTTTTAAAGTGCTAATCAGTTGACGCGGATGCTGGAGCTCGGGTCTCCCACGACGGTGTGATCCCACGGCTGCCGACTCCGCGGACTCCGGCACGGCGTCATGGATTACTCGAAGAAAGGTACGTTCGCCGTCGTAAGATCTCGAGAGGATCCCGCGATCACGGTACTCCGACAAATATTATTTCGTATTATCACGTATCGTCTGTAGTCGTGTTTACCACGCTTTGCCTTCGTCGACGCGCGATTTATCTTTTTCTTCTTTCCCGCGAATTGCGCCTGAGAATTCGATCGGAGGATTCCTCGCGTTCCTTCCTTTTTCTTAAATGTTAAGCTGTGCTCTTCCCGATATCTCGCCTCGTTCGCGGAACGGACTCTTACGTACACGTGTACGCGTCTGCATGTCGCCGTCACGTGAAATTTTATTATTATATATATATATATATATACACAGAATGTTTATTTATAATATATATATTATAAAATATTTATTTTATAATATATATTATGAAATATTATATATATATATATATATATATATATATATAATATTCACACAGTCGCGTCGCACTCACCTGATCTTCTCGCCGATCTTCAGCCATGAGCGAGCAGAGTTAAGAAAACGAAGCTTGCCGAGATAACGAGATTATATCAATTCTATTGATGACGCACAGCGAGGTATCGCGCGAGTGGTTTCATCGGAATCGAGTAGCTCCGATTTTTGCAGCAAACTCGTGTTCATCTGGCTATTTTCACTCGTTTCCGTCGAGCGTTTGAGCCCTAAATAAAATAAAATTCAGCAAATTTTCAGAATATTTTATAACTTTTCTTTTAATGGTGTTATATTCAAGAAATGTATTTAAAACGAAATTGATTACAATTCATTGATTATAATAGTAGTAGTATACGATGGGCGGATAAGTATAATAATCCTTAATGTTACCTAGACTTAAAAAGTTCTTTTTGTGAACTTTTCGCTGAAAATGGGATCTATACGAGATGAAGATTTGCCGGGATTGAACCAGGATCCTTTCGATCCTAATCACTCGCATTGGCACGAAGCCACGCGTCATCCCAATTGATTATAATAAATATAATATTTTCGTCTTAAACTATCCAAATAGCAAGCTAACGTTATTTAGCGTCAAAAAGGTCTTTTTGACGTCAGAATGACGATAAATAGCGTCAGCTTGCTACCTGGGTCTTCAAATTATATATTAAAAGCAACTGAAAAGCCACAATGTCAACTGTGTTAATCATCCAGCATTAATAGTTCGTTGCCATTAAAATTTCTTGATGATCTTATTTTTTCGTATCTGTTTTTAATTATTAAATTCTTTGTATTGAGTATCTTTAGTAAAATATGCATGACATCATGTTTGAGTTAAAGTTAAATATTTTTGCACCGTATTATGACACGCGGATGAATATTATCCAGAAAAAAAGATTCATTCTTCCTGACAGAGCACAAGGATTATATGAGCATGAAGCCTGGATTAGGGTGTGGTGCAGAAAGTCAACCGCTCCCTTTTTCACCCCAGTAAAGGGGCGCCCTTCGGTAGTGAGATAGATTAATTAGCGATGTTTATATTTGACAAGAAAGTGCACGCGTTTATTAACTCCCGGAAAGCTCTCTTCTCGTGATAACTTGAAAGTTAAAGCAGTAAACGAATATACGTATGCATAAATCAGTCATGACGAAATAAATACACTCACATATCTATCTCAAATCAATCTACAAAAAATGTAATAATAATCGTTGCATTAATAAATAAATTTTAATGCGCTTGAGATGGATGGTTTAATTACATGTTCTTGTATTTAATTTTTCATTGCTTTAAATATATCTTAATTAATACGTCTTAATCAATACATAGCTTGAAACATTTTTTGACATATATTTTCTATTTTAAGTTAACTTAGAGAATAATGATTTTATGATATAATATTAATTAATAGGATTTAAGTAGATAAAATTGCGTCAATGTTTACTAAAAAACACTTTAAACAATGATCTCGAGAAAAATTAGCTCTATATAATTTTGTACATCGTCTCAATGATTAATAGATAGAGCTTGCCTTGTGTAAAAAATAGGACAATGGGCTTTACTTTCTGCGCGATAAATATGGAGCAGTTAGTAAATCTTTCTTGGAACAGCGCCATAAACTAGGACTATGCAATTTATCATATTCGATGGAAATAGCGAGAATCTTTGTTAGAGAAAGGCCAAATAGATAAGGATTCGCGTAATGCTCCAATTTCCATTTTTTAAAAGTTCCGAGTTTTTAAAATTGAAACTGAATGAATTATTGTTCAAATTGATATTATTAAAGATTCAAGATTAAATAATTTTTCATAGATGTTTACTATTAATAATATACAACATTTTACGATTGTATCAATCAATTTCATTTTTTAAGTCAAGAGTACAATATTATTCAAATAGGAATATATATATTGTTTTTATAATACTCTCTGTTTTATATTTGAAACTTGCATATCATTGAATCTAATGGTCCATCTCTTGTTTGAAATTATCAGACTATCGTTTCTGCGAAGGAAAGCAAACTATGTTTTAGCAAAAAACTCAACGCGGATGATGATCGATCTCCACTCGCGCGGTTAAAGATTAGACGTCCGCCAACCACACCTATCATCGCTTTTCCGTCCCTTACCCCGCAAGGCGTCATAAGGTCGGTCTAGGATTTGCATAGGTCTTATTACGGCGGCAATCTATAGATGTGGCGGTAGGTAGGTAGGTAGGTATGACAACCGCGTCGAGGTACATGCGGAAACACTCGGTTGGGCCACGTATACAAGGGTACTTTGCGTGACACCTCAAACCGTTCACCCTCGGTCGATCGTGAAATTAATGACCCACGGCGGAAAATTTTTCGGAGGAAGAGGTTTCGCTCTCTCTATTGCATGTCGACGTGTTTGTTGTTTGTTGTTTGTTGTATCGCTTCTCTGAGGTATCCACAGACTGGAAACAAAGATCAAAATAGTTTCTATTTCTTTTAAATATATCTGTTTATATAAAAATTTCCTTAAATTTTTCTTAAGTTTAAATTCTTCGATTTATGTCTTGTTATCCTGGGACAAAAGCATAGAAATGTCAAAAAAATTGATAATTGATACAACTAAAAATTTTATCAGTATTATAATGAAATCGTAAGGTTGTGAATTAAATCGAGATTCGAACGATTTACATGGCTCAATCGGTTTGAAAAATTTATCTTATCTGAAAACCGAAAGGAAACAATGACGAGGTAATTCCTCGAAGCACATTAAGCAAAGAACTTTAGTCTTTCTTATGAAAAATAGATGTCAATTAATGAGCAAATTTAAAAACAAAATTTGAAGAGTTTATTTCTGAAGAGATTATTTTAACTGTTGGATTACTCGAAACCTTTAGGAATCACTTAAAATTAAGAAATTTGCGAATAAAATTTTGAACGTAACAAGAATTTTGTTTAAAATTTATTCGTAATATGCAGTTTGAATATCTTACTCGAACATTTTAAGCAAGGAATTTTGGTCTCTCTTATTGTATCGATATTTTATAGAATAGTGCTATTAGCTAAGATTGCTTTGATTTTAATTAATAATTCTTCTTTAAATTCATTTTTGCTATATATTACACAAATAATAGATTTATCATAAATTAATTTTTTTAAGAAGTAAATACATTTAATATAATTATACTTAATAAAACAAAATAGATGTTTGATATTGATAGAATAGAAAATATTTGAAACAGGATTAATTGGGAACGAGATCACATTACGAACATTACTCGCAAAAATAAAAAGAATTGATGTTAAAAAGTAATGATATTGATTTGAATGAACTTATTTAATTCAGAAAATAATATCACTTAAACTTTAAAATGAAAAGAAGAAATTTAAATGAAATAAATTGTAATAGAGACATGCTGGCTTTAAAAAAAAAACATTTTGCTTCTTTAATCGACATCGATTTTTCATAAGAGAGATTAAAATTCCTTGGTTGAAATATGTTCGAGGAATTACCTCGTCATTGTTTTCTTTGAAAAATGCGTGTATATAGATCGATCGCAGGTATCGTCAATAAGTCAGAATAATAGTGTAAGATGAGCGAGTAGGGCTATTGTCAGTCCCTAATATACTTAGATCTATAAAGATCCTCTGTGACTTTTCGTTAAGAATTATGTGAGTTGGAATTTAAACTCAGAACCCTTCTTAAAATAAAAGGTTTCCGGATGGATCGGGACCCTTTTGTTACTAATTGTTCTCGTTAGTCACGGAGCGTCATCCCGATAACAGAATAGAATAAACCGAAAAAAGGCTAAAGAGAGGTGGGCGAGGGGTAGAGAGATTCGTGCGTCAACCGGAGTGGTCGCTCGCAGGTACGAGCGAGGGGTTGCTCCGGTACGTTACGGATGGGTAAACCCAAGGTTGTCAGAGAGACAATTTCTCGAAACACACTGGCTGACCGCCATCTTTGTTTCTCCCGCGTGGTGCGTGGGTGTATCCGAGCGTGGAAGAAGCGGGGATGATGAGGGAGAACTGGACAGAAGGAGGGGAGGATGACGAAGAGGGAAAAAGGCGCCGCCGTCGGCAGAGGGAGAGAAAGAGGAAGAGCGACGAAGGGAGGTGAAAAGGGGACAGATACGGGACAGCAGGGTTACGAGGATAGGGTGGGAAGAGGCGTGGAGGGAGAGAGGGCTGGAAGGAGAAAAGGACGAGGCGCAATAGTGAGTCTGCGGCTACGGGGCAGGAAGGAAGGCGAAGAGTAGAAAAACGCGTAGCGTGCTTGTCGGCAAACGGATGTCGGCAACGAGAAAGAAAATGAGAGACGAAACGAAAGAGAGAGAAAGAGAGAGAGAGAGAGAGAGTGAGAGGCAGAAGGAGCGGAAGGACGGGAGAAGGACGGAGAAAGAACGAGAGAGCTAGGGGGAAAAAAAGAAGGAGCGGAGAGCACGTCCGAGCGAGATAAGAGCGCGAGAAAGAGCGGAGGGTATGTCCGAGTTGGCGCGATAAGGAGGCCCCGACGGGCGAAGAGGCGAGCGCGAGCGAGATAAAGGCAGTGACAGCTGGGTGGAGGGGCGGAACGAGCGCGATGCGATGGAAGGGGCGGAGTACGGCGATGGTGGAGGCGGAGGGGAAAGAAGGAGATAAAAAAAGGCTCCGGGAGAGATGAGAGGCGGCCAATGGCGGCGCAGTGCGACGCCGAGTCGTTGGTCTCTCTCTCTCTCTCTCTCTCTCCTCCCACTCTCCCTCTTCGGCCGGCCAGTCTGGCTGCTTCAGCGCAGCATCCTACGATTCGTAGGTGGCGGTTCCCAGGCCGGCGAACGGAAATGCGCATGTACGCCCCCGAAGCGGGCATGACACTGCTCCCTTTTTCCCTCAAGGTTCCCCCGGCGAGGTCCCGCGAGGGTGCAATGCAGATATAGGCGTGGCGTTCTGGTCCTCCGGCTCGTCCGCGAATCCCTTGAAACCACGGCGATTACGGGACTCGCCCTTCCCGCGTCGTTCCCTTCGACGATTCCGCCCGTATCTCGCTCAACACTCTTCGTGTCACTTCGTAGAAGTCGCAAATATAATAATAATTTGTTGATCTCTTCCTCCGGTCTTTAATTTTCAAGTGTTCCGAGTTTTATCCGAGCGCGATCTAGCGATATTGTGTCTCTGTTGTCTCTATTGTCTGTTTATTATTATATAATATTTCGTGTGCTTCCTACTTTCTCTTTTAATTTTCGATATTGAACCGAGAAGGAGGACACGAGGCACGCGATGTCCCATTAATAGCGTGCATGAAACAAACCTTTATACACATATTCTACTTGTATTAATATGTAAAAAGCATACAGATTCAACACATATAGAATTTTGGACGACGAAAGTTTCATTCGATAGAGTAAAAGTCGAAGTTTTCATTCATATATTTGTGGCAGATCGCAATTTTGTTTGTTTCAAACGACTCTCTATTCCTTCTTGCGTTATCTTGGAGCAAAAATCTACGTGTAAGATATTCGTGATGTTATCTGTCATATTACTCAATTTAAAGCGCATTTAACCTTGATCGTTAATTTAATCCGCATCGTTTGATTCCATCTTTGCAAAGTTTTGCTATACTTGTATACTTTATTACGTAAATCTATTACGAAGATGTTTATGTTATTATATCACTATCTTGCAAGATATAGAACAGAATAGCAGATGCACGTTATATTATTAAAAAGATACAAAGATGCAAGAGAAGAAAATGTTCCTATTCGATTTAACGTATTAATAAATTGGAGTAACTCTTTGATCTTTTAATTTCGTTACTCGTCTTGTTTAATTACAATAACGCTAAATTCGTTTTCTGAATGTTTCTCGGACACGTCGGAGGAATTGCCTCGGTGAAATTTGGTATGGAGTTTCGCAATTGGAAATCTCTCCCCCCTCGTGCTTTCCATTTCTAACGATCGCGATGTGACGGGAGACTAATCGTTACGACGTTCCATGAACCAAGGAAAACGATTTCTATTCTTGCGACGCCGTTTCTCGTCATCGATTCGAGTGACATTTTCTTAGTAAGCGTTCTCATATGATATAGCACATTTCTGATATCAGACGATCAGATTTAAAGTTATAAAGAATATTCTATCAGCCAAAATCGCGTTTTCTAATTATCAATATCGCAAAGCTACTTGAAATATTATGAAAACAATCATTAGTAAATTATCGTTTTTTTTATGTAGTTATTATTACACATTAAGAGCCAGTTTTTCCAACTTCTTGGTAAGTTAATAGTTAAATCATACGTCTGTCTCTTTTTTATCTTCAAATTAGACAAGTTCAGACGTATGATTTAACTATTAGTTTATCAAGAACTTGAAAAAATCGACCCTTACAAATTTTAATTTACAAATCAGGATTTTCTTACGAATGTGATATAATAGTAGTGTAATATGGGTGAGTAGAGCTATAATAATTCCTGACGTTACCTAAATAATAAACCTATAAAGTTCCTTTGTGACTTCTCGCTGATAAATACGATATAAATGAGATGAGGGACAGGATTCGAATCCGGGATTCACTTTTACTCATTTGCGTTAGCACGAAGCCATGCGTCATCCCAACATGACATAATAAACAATAATAAAAATATACGCACGTGTGCACTTCAGTAACTGCTCAATTAAAAGTAGTTAGGACTGGTGGCAAGAGGTGAAGAGTCATTAACGATCAGGCACGCGTCAAACCGCAGGACGAAGCTGACCGGACTCGTTTCTCCACACTTGACCAGAAATGTACACGCGCGCGCGCGTGATTTACGCACATGAATAAAGTTCACCTGCCGACAGGTACGCCATGTGAACGGCCGTCGAACAAGTTTGGGACCACACGACAGCCAGTCATGTAGTCGTTCAATCGGTGATCCGTATAACGCGATATTAAGAGACTTCAGGTGCGGTACCACAAAAGATAAATTGATATTTTTCACGATACATAATTTCAACATACTTGTATTTCTTCAAACATAATTATAGCACTTATTATAATTACATTAAATTGATAGAACTGAGAAATATTAGTCCATAAAATTCATTATCGTTTCAATCGAAATTATAATATGTGAGTAAAGTCCTATCTGTTCTCTATTACAAACAATTAACGCGCTGTTGCAAAACATGCATATAAATATCGAGATGCAGCGAGATAATTCCGAAAAACGCACGAATGCAAAATCGCAAATCGCATCCTTCAGTATTATGCCTAATGTAGTATCCTATACGGGCACACGGTCTATAGTATTGCATGAAGTACTTATGTATATTTGTATGTTTTGCATAGTCACTTATTTGATAATAAGCATTTCATTAAACGTTATTACGAGAGAATAAACAGACGCAATTGTACATAGATGCTGGAAAAAATTAATTTATTAATGAAACTTTTATCTATCTTATCTTTACGTACTATCTTCTCTTATTTAAAGTTCTGACGAAATCTTACATGGAATTCAACTTTTTCATTTCTCTAATCTAACTCTTCTGTTCATTTTGCTCTAGAAAGATAATCTTTGATAATCGTTTGATCTTTTTTATCGTAATCTTACGATTGTAACAAGATTTAAAAAAAAAAAGAGGAAACAGTGATATTTACCTTTATCTCGTATTTGCATTAAAAAATTTGCTACTTTTGACATTCTTTAGATGGATTGAAACTTTTTGTATTAAATGTAAAGAAACAATCAATCTAGCTAATATTGAAAGACAATATTGAGTCAATGTTTCATAAGCCTATCCTCCTATTGTTTTGTTTTCTCCCTTTCCTGTCTCTGTCTAGCTCTCCTACCCCCCTCTCTCTTTCTCTCTTTCTGTCTGGATATGCATGAGTCAGAGTTTTCAAAGTACATCTCGGAGACTGAGGCATTGTTCTCAATTCCAACATTCCAAAGAATTATGATATCTTTAAGATATATCTTATATCCTAATTTTAGATGTCACATAAAAAACGTTTTAATTTGGACTTATTTCTAGACACGTTGTGAAATAAAAATTAATAATAGAAAATATTAACAAGAAGAAATACGAAAGAGAAAATTTTGCATGATGAATCGATAAAGAATAACTTGACTTGATACTTACATAATTTTGATAACAATCTATCTATTATAATAAAGATTAGTTTTATCGATAACAAAAAATTATGTAAATATAAAATTATTGATATACCTACTAATGTATCAGATAACTCAGTTTCTATCTCGTATTCTTCCTCCTATTAATGCGTTTTCGCACAGCTTCGCCTTAATTATGTCAATGACGTAAAATATTAAAGTGCTAGATTAATTAACAATATATAAATATTCCAATGTTTTAAAAATTGACAAATAAATGTTAAAGTAACTGATATTGAAGAATATTATGTGATGCGTATATTAGCAAATTCTCATAATTCATTATGTATCCCAAATGAGAATTCCGTTTCCCATACTTTGAACTTCGGTCCTTGCATTGATAAGAAAACAAAACGATTCAGATATCAGTTTTCTTCGGTTTTCTTATCTATAGCAGCCTGACTTTATCCCATCTTGCATTCTAAGCTTCAGTCTGGATCGCTGGTTTCTTAAGATGCATTCGTCAAATGCATGTTCAAAATAGAATGGAGGAGACCGTTGAGTGCGGTCAGAATGTCGGGCGAGGACGTTGATAAGTGTTATTGTCCCGGCTCCATCTGCGGTTCGGTCTGGGTATCTGCTTCCGGAATACTTAGTCAGATTTGTGTCCTGTCCTGTCGCTGACATAGTTTTTACCCAGTACAGCTAAATCGGAGACGCAACACCGGCGGATCCGGCGGTGGCTCCTGTTTGTTCGCGGTTTTAAGGCCGGCGCGCATCAGTTAGCGTGATATATATTCCGACACACATTTTACATCACTACACTACGGAAGAAATTTGAATTGTGCCATTCCTGGTAGAACTGGGACAAAATGATCCTCTCATCGTTGTCAACGTTTTTCAGTAATCTTCTTGAAAAATTGCGATACAATAATTTATGCTGTTGCATATGTTCGTGATTGCACAGATTATTCCACGATAATAATCTCGTAGATAAGAGAAAAAGATTCTTTAGAACTGTAGCAATGACTGTATCTCTTTTATATGCGTATTGTATTGTAACGCTTCTTCTGGGTCCTTTATTTGTATAAATCTTTGCAAACTACTTCGAGAAGAAAAGAGATAAACAAAACGAAAATAAGTGACGAAAACACTGTAGATTATATACAACCGCAATATAAATTTATTTAGAGAGAATTGTATTCTTGCGATAATTTTACGTACGTCATGTTTCTTTTTAAACTGAATTTATAAATTCACTGCTCTTTCGTTATATTCGAAGCGTCTCGGTTTTCCTGTTTCGTCAGCAGATTTGTGGTCCAGAGAAGTCGCGCTCGCTCTGCGGGTTTTCCGGTCTTCCTGAAATCCCTGTTTGAGCAATGAGTGAAGAGTCATAAAGCTCAGTTTCCTCAACGATTCATGTTTAAATATTTTCAATTGAATACTTTAATAAAAGTGATATTTATAGTTAATTATAATACAAAATTTATTCTTGATATCATGGATATCTAATTATATCTACTTATATGTAATTATTTTACATTTAACATTGTTCTGATTTATTTTAAATAAATGTTATACTTTATATGTTACAGTGACTGGATCCAAGAATGGACCCGATCAGGAACAGGAAAACGAAACGCAAATTGATGCTGCATCGCCATCATCAAGCGTAAGTATTCATTCACATATTTTAATACATAAAATTTATTAAATATGAAAAAACTTGATAATATTATTAATAAATTGAAAGAATTTCATAATTTTAATAAAGTTTAGTAAAATCAATTAAATTAATAAGCATTACTTGTTAATTTAAAGTTAATTTTAGTTAACTTTATCAGAATTAAAGACGAATTTTTAACACGAAAGAAAAATATTCTCGCACTGTTAACAACGAAGTTGCGATTTTTATGCGATGGTGTATTGCATGTATCTTTAATATCGCATATTTTTCTCCGAAAATGTAGGTTGAATTGTCGGAGAATGGCACGCATCCATGCCCGACGTGTCCAGCGGTATTTTCCAGTTCCCACGAACTGACGAATCATCTGCGCGGCCACAATTCACCTCGCAGCACGGACTGCAGCGGCGAGGAGGACTACAGCTGCGGCGTATGCAATAAGGTGCTCAGCTCGGCGAGCTCGCTGGACCGGCACGTGCTGGTGCATTCGGGCGAGCGGCCGTTCAAGTGCAAGTACTGCGACATGTCGTTCACGACGAACGGCAACATGAACCGACACGTGAGGTGCACCCATCGGATGGTGTCGCCGAACAGCTGCACAGATTCCGAGGGCAGCAGCGGCTCGGAGAGACCGGCAGCGACGAGCCAGGATGAGTATAACAACAACGAGATAGCCACGCGCAACTCGCCAGACCTGATCGACGATCAGCTACCGTCGCCCAGCGGCAATCGTGCGAACAAGCGGAAGTGCCCGGACGAGGACATCAGCGACGTGGAGGAGCAAAGGAGGCACAAGATTCTCCTGAACAACACCAAGATGACGATCAGGTGTCGGCCGGAGGACGAGCTGAAGACCTTCGGCTGTCCGATCTGCGGTCAGGACTTTGCGAGCAGCGCGATTCTCGAGTCCCATATGGAGCGCGTGCACCCAGGCTCCCCGGCAACGTGCGAGACCTGCAACCAATCGTTCAAGAATCATCGCGCGCTGAACCTTCATCGTTCGATGAGACATTACAAGAAGAATCCAGAGGGCAGCAACAGCCGTAGCCTGCGCAACACCGTGGACGGTTTCAGGGATCTGACGTTCATCGACTTCTCGTCCATCAAGTTCCCGACGATCGCTCGGGCGATGTGCGAGCGCGAGCTGCACCGGCCGGCCTCCGGCGAAGCCAACAGATTCCAGTGTATGAAGTGCTTGCACGCGTTCCCCTGCAGACAAGCCCAGCTGGCCCACGAGAAGGAATGCAAAGGCCCCTACAAGAACAAGAGAAACAGCAACGACAACAACAATAACAACGACATCAGTACCAACAACAATCTCGAAACGGAGCTGGATGACCCGAGTCCGCAGCCCGACGATCCCAAGACGAAGCGCGAGATCTTCTTCGCTGTGCTGGATCTGCAGAACAAGTCCTTGGCGCACGAGATGAAGGAGCCGCGGGAATCGAGCGAGATCAAGGAGCCAAAGGAGACTAAAGATCTAGCGGATATCCCGAGCATCCTGTCTGTCAGTCTAAACGGACTGCAGACCTTTCCTCGGTCGGACGCGAGTACGCCCGAGAACAACATCAAGTTCAACCCGAACGTTAGCTCTTCAGGTTCCTCGGGCACCTGTTCGTCCGAGTACAACGAAGAGGAGGCGCAGGACGCTTTCACTGCGGAATTTCGGAAAATGAAGCTGAAGGGCGAGTTCCCGTGTAGATTGTGCACATCCGTGTTCCCCAATTTGCGGGCGCTGAAGGGGCACAATCGCGCGCATATGAACGTAGAACCAGGTATGTCGTATCCGTGCAATATGTGTCCGTTCACCAGCACTGATAAGGGCGCTCTGATGAAGCACCTGCGATCGCACAACGGCGATCGTCCGTTTGAGTGCTCTCTTTGCAATTATGCGTTCACCACCAAAGCAAATTGCGAGAGGCACGTGAAGAATCGTCACGGGATGATCAGCAAGGAGGACGTTAAGAACGCACTCATCTATCACCCGAGCGAGGACTCGACAAACGAAAACATCGAAAGGAGCTCGCCCAGAGTCGTCAGAGAAGATGTGCGGAAGACGCTTATTTATCCGAATGAACGCGAGGAGATTCCCCAACAACAGATACATTATCCGTCTATAGCGGTGGATTGTAACCCCGGACCGTCAAACGTCCGCGCCGAGATGCTGATGAATCGCTATGATAAATCAGACGCGTTCGCCAGAGTGAAGATGCAGGCTCTCAATCTCGTGAAAAAAAGCGCCGACGAAGTAGGCTTGTCGCACGATCTGATCGTGAAAGCTAATTATTCGAAGCTCGACGACGACGTCGAGTCGGGATCATCGGACGGCAGCGTGTCTCTAGTCAGTGATACCAAAACAGATACACACCAAAGAATTCAAGCTAGTCCGATCAACCTGACGAAGCCCTCGACGAGCTCCGGTTTGAGCTCGGCGGGGGAGGACGCTCCGTTGGACCTGTCCATGGATGTGTTGGATCTGAGCAGGAAGCGAAAAAGGGAAAGCGAGGATTCCAGCTTGCAGGAGGAGAAGCGGTTTAAGAGCAATCAGCAGGAATTGTATGCCACAAACCCAGCGCTGCTGCTGACCCAGGCCTTACTGAACAGAGCGCGCGAGAGCTCGCCGACAACGTCGCTGGAGACGCTTTACGCGAATACTATCTACCGCAATTTTGGCACATTAACTAGTGCCGGTATGATACCGCCGTACTTTCTCGGTCCTCACATGTTCAGCCAGGAACTGGCCGCGAAGGGTAGACTGCAGAAGGAGCTGGTTAGAGGTTTGCAGTTGACCGGCGGTGGCACACTCTCGGTTGATCCGTCGCTGCCCAGCACTAGTTACACGGCGTATTCGCAATCGAGGGATACTCCGCAAACCTCGAACGAGCAGAATGCCTACGCGAACCTGATAAGCGCGCAAATGACCAACCAGGTCCCGCCGAGTCGCGAGAAGACGGACAGCATCTCGTCGAACGATCCCGTGAAGATGGTGCTCAAGAACGGAGTACTGATTCCCAAGCAAAAGCAGCGCAGATACCGAACCGAGAGGCCATTCACCTGCGAGCACTGCACGGCGAGATTCACGTTACGCAGCAACATGGAACGGCACATCAAGCAACAGCATCCGCAGTACTGGAGCCAAAGACCCCGTGGCGGACACTCGACCAGAGGCAGACCGCCCGCGAGTCATCCGACTATGGTACAGAATCCGTCAACGTCGCAGGTGGCACAGTCGTACTCGAGCATTCTCCCAAGCGTCGACACGCCGGGGATCACGTCAACGGACTACGGCACGCATCCCATCTCGGAGGAGGTGAAATACGCGATTCTGGCGCAACAGCTGAAGGCCAACAAAATGGATGACAATGATTCGGACGACGAGATGGTAATAGACGAGGAATCGGCCGATCGGGAGGCTCAGGAGCCGCAAGCTCTGCGCGAACCTGGCACAAGCTTACTGAGAGACCAGTTGGAGGGCAGCGAGAGTGTCAAAGACATTGTCATAAAGACGGAAACAGTCGAGTCCGCGGAGGAGACCTTGAAGGAAACTCCCGACGAGCAGACCGCACGAAGTAACATCGACAGCGTCAATTCGGAAGAATCCACGGCCGCCGAAGGCAAGTCAGTGCGCGCTGAAGAAACGACCGTGACCGAGTCCGCCGAGCGGGAGCAAGGCAAGCTCGAGGACGGAACGCCCGATCTCGCGAGCGTCTCGAAGCTCTTGGACAACGCGTCGCAGCAATATCAACAATTCCAGCCACAATACCTGAGTGATGAGGAGGGCCCTGTTGCGTCGACCAGCGGCAACAATTCCGGCAGCGAGAAGTCCGACTCCATGAACTCGTTGAACTCCGGGAACGACTCCCCGACGACCAAGAAGAAGAAGAAGAAAAAGAAGTCGGCGTACTCGATGGCGCCGAACCGCGTCGTCTGTCCATACTGCGAGCGCCAGTTCCCGTGGACCTCGTCGCTGAGACGGCACATCCTCACCCACACCGGCCAGAAGCCGTATCAGTGCGTCCACTGCTCGCATCACTTCACCACCAAGTCCAATTGCGACCGCCACCTGCTGAGGAAGCATAAGGCGAAGGCGAACAAGATGCGCCGTGCCAGGAACTCATCCTCGCCCGACGTCCAGGTGGTTGCCAGCAGCAGCAGCAGCAGCAACGGCAGCAACACGTTCTCCATGAGGAACGTGCCCGAGAGGCCGTTCAAATGCCATCAGTGCCCGAGCTCGACGTTCGCCACGTTGGGTAATTTGAAGAAGCATCGGTCGAGCAAGCACCGCAAGAATGCGTCCAGATCGGAATCCAGCGATCAGCAGAACAGTCCGCCGCAATGTACCGCGCAGAACGACCAGAGCGATTACGAGAGTCGCTCGTCGAGCATGTCCGACAATATGGAGAACACGTCGCCCGCCGTCGCGGTCGCGAAACCGACTTCTAACGTGTCCCCCTCGATAAACGATGCCACTAGGTCGCGCAAATCGCCAAGACTGTCGCCGAGTCCCGGCGACGTACCTTTCAAGTGTTACCTGTGCGACAGTGGTTTTTCGGAACGCCAGGACTGCTTGGACCACATCAAGATGAATCACAAGCGCTCGTATGAGATGCTGAAGGCCAAGGGCGCCCTCGATATGGCATCCATGAACATAGACGCGACCGAAGATCAGATATTAGCGTCGCAGCAGCATCACAGCGACGGAGAGGAGAAGAAGGGCCGTTTTCCCGACTACAGCAACAGAAAGGTAATAAGGTATAAGGGAACTGGTTCTAAAAAGATTTCTAAGAGGATCACGCATATTGGTGCGAATGCGATTCGCGTAAAAAATAAAAAATACTCGTCTCTCGATTTATTTTTTATATCTCAATTTTACGCGGTCAGAGAAAATATATCTTTCTATATTTATTGATATTTATTGATATTTATTGATATTTATTGAAACTATTATCTCAGTGAGCTAAAAGTTCTTGCTGGATTACATTTATTACATCATTTTAATCTTTTTTGGATTGTCAGATTGATTGTTTTGGAATACAGTATTGATAGCGTCAAGGAATAAAATTTATATTTGTTTTTCTGAAAATTATTGTTTTCGTGCAAATAAGTGAAATAAATATTTTTACAACATTCACGGACATTTTCTCTTACATATTTTTTTTATTTGCAAATTCATAATCGCGTAAAAAAATCACGAACAAATGTTTCATGTAAATCAAAGGACGAGTATAAATTTATAGAAACGATGTCGAATATATGTTGCATACTCTCGCTAATTTGCGTCGCTTAATTGCAATGCAATTGGAGTAACACTCCTTTATTTCCTTTCTCTCCCCCAGGTTGTGTGCGCTTTCTGCATGAGACGATTTTGGTCCGCGGAGGATCTCCGGCGTCACATGAGGACCCACACGGGCGAGAGGCCGTTCGAATGCGACATCTGCACCAGGAAGTTCACGCTCAAGCACAGCATGCTGCGTCATCGCAAGAAGCACGAGTCGGTGGAGTCCGTCATGTATGTAGGCAACAGCGGCGACGAAGAGAACTCGCCCGCGCAGCTGCCGACGATAACCCCCAGGAGCCAGCAGCACTCGCCGATCTCCACCAACACCAGCAGGCCCCGCACCCAAGATAGAATCTCCCTGCCGACCGTCGCGGCGGTCGCAACGGCGGACGCGGCACCCTGCGCCCTGATGCGGTACAATCACTACGATAACATGGCCACCCTCACCGGCAGAATGGCAAACGACGGTCCTCAGGGCGCCGCTCCAGCCCCCTTGCCTTCTCCCCCGCCCCCCGCCGAAGTACCCAGCGAGGACAACGACCTGATCTCCAATTTGCTGGGGATACGCGAGAAAGGTTTGCTCGACAAGGTCCTTCTGAGCTCGGCGGACGACGCGGCGAAGTTGTTGGGAGTCAATCACAGCGAGTGATTAAGCGAAAAGACACAGAGAGAAGCGAAGCGCGATCAGGCGTACAAATCACGTGAACGATTATAAATTGAATTGGCAATAGTTAAATAATCGAATACAGAACTGTATTTGGGATATTAATTGGTCAGGATATCAATCGATTAATATTGGCAAATTAAGAATAGACAAACAAGCGGAATTGTAGTTTCCGCTTTTGTGTCATAAAATGTCGTTTAAAAATGATCAGATCATGATCAAAGTTTATCATTTGATCGCATACTACTTTCTCCTATTCGTTCGTAAGAGAGAACACAGAGGATATCTTTAGATTGTTCGTCGAATGTTTCGATTCTCCGTCTAAGGTTCACGATCGTGCCTTATATTCCTTATCAATTTGTGTGCACGTGTTCGTATAAAAACACCGTAGTGTTTCGAAGTTTATCTGATGAAATCAAATGCGAGCAGTAGCCGGAGTGTCATTATATGCCGCATACGATATGTAATTTTACGGTTCTTAACGAGAACGCATACACACATACACACACACACACACACAGGGATTGTCAACGAGTTTGCTTATATCGCGGAAAGTGGGCGATACGAATGAATCGATGGGAAACTTGTTTTAAGCAAATCAGAATTTTTATTATTTCAAGCTAACATTCTCGATTAAATCTTGTCGTTTTTACAACTTTAATTTTGTACAATAGAAACTTTAATGTCAAGGAACATTAAAGAGTAGCACTCATTCTCAAAATCAATTCCTGACTTTGAGAGACGCGGTTTCAATGAATTCCTTTCGATTCGTTTCGCAATTCGCCTATTTTTTTGCATAGATATTCGCCGTGAGCCGCGGCAAAGTATATTGTTTGCTATCATGACCTACATTTTATTTATCATTGAAAAGTACATGCGCTGCATATTCCATTCAATTTAATCACCGATAAGACGATTTAAAAAAAAAAGTAACGTAACATGATGCATCTTCCTCTTTTATCAACGCATTCAAACTATTCACGCTTCTGACATAAATTCCTTCGTAACGCCTCGAGCCTTCGTTACGAGAAACACGTTCTTCGCGAGCCGCCTTTAATTGTGTGTGTGTGTGTGTGTGTACATGTATATTTATATATGTAACAATCTTACATATATTTAAGATTTAATATGATTACGATCATATTGTTCGCGAATGCATCATGATTTCGTGGGTGCGTTGAAAGTAGTTATCAAATGCATTATTATCAGCGACATCATGAAATGTGTATTAGGGAATCGAGAGATAACGCGTATATATTTGTATTCTTACATTTCACGCGCAGTATTAGGCGTACAATCGCGACGCTCACGATCGCGGATCATCCAACAATCTCATTCATGACTACGGAATATTCGTATGAAGAGCCAGGAAAAAAGGGGGGAAAAAAGAGAAGAAAATCAGGCTCCCTCGTGAAAGGAGGCTGGACCTGCGGACAAGGCGGACGCTGCATTTAAATCCAAAGATGAATTCATTTTACGCAATGAATTATTCTAAGTTAGCCATACGTATTAGGATCTTATTTATTGTTAGTCATGTACTTCTACGAGAGTGAGAAAAAGAAACTTAATTTAAGGTGTGAAAGTGACTGGCACATTAGTCGTTAGGTCGCCGTGACGTGCTTGGCGAACGCGGGATGTTCCGCGGGACGGGAAACGGTCCCGCGACTTCGCGCGGAGATCTCGAGGTTGAGAAAACTCGCTCGTTCAAGGAACGCGGACCGCAAGTAGTATACCAATCGCATCGATCTTGTCTTACTGTTCTTTTCAACGAAGCCTCTCGCGAGCGAGACGAGATGCAATCTTCACAAAACGATGTGTGGATGCGCGCGGAGCAATATATAGTGAAGTTTATATCACCACCAATCAATTATAGATTGGTAACGTCTCGTCGTGTTATGGAGCTTAGTGTATATAGATAGTTTTCGGTTATCTTTTCGCGAATGCAATTATACCAAATGATTAAACTTGACTATAGGACTTAGATTAGATTAGATTAGATTAGAGCGAGAGATACGAGTTAGACAGATTTAACTAGGCCAAAGGGAAATGATTTGTATTTCCTATTCCTCATTCCTCCCTCCCCCCTGTCCATTCCCATCTTGTTGTTCGTTTGTGCTCTTACGCAGTCTCGTACCGTCTCCACTTACATCACATTCTCTCTTCGATCTCCTTCCCCTGTCTCCACACACGTATACATATACATACATACACACATGTGCGCGCGTAGATATACGATATTTATTATTTTATAACGGAGACGATTGTACATGGCTGTAATATGTTTTTAGCCACGTCCGAGATTGGGAATAACGTCCAACATCATTCTTGATCTCGTCCCGACGCATCCTTCTTGCGATGTCTCTGTTGCAGGATGTTAGCAGATTCAGCCCCCATCCATTAAAAAAAATATATAAAAAGAGAGAAAAGATTTGGTCTCTTTAGAAAGTGCTGCATTCCGCAGTTTCGTAAAAAAGTAGAGTTTGCAAACGGGCCGAATTTACAAATATCCTGCGATAGACACACCACGCGTTAATTAAGGCTTCTTTGCGCATACGTACGTTGTAGGCGAACGAAGGAAAGTTATATTTATCGAAGCGAACGAGTTCGTTTGAAACCTCTCGAGTGACATTTTCTCCTCCCCCGACTGTCGTGAAAATTAAGATACCAAGTAATCATTGTAGCGCACGTGTACATGAATAAGTTATATTCTCTAATTTAAACCAGGAATAATAATAAACGATATGCAATGGAATCAATATACGTTCGTCTTTTATTTTTCTTTGTGCCTTTTCATTATTAAACGATTAAACAATTGAATTCGTTAACACAGTACATGTAACAAAATCATATGTCAAAAAAAAACAAAGAAACTTTTATTGCAAAACATAAGTTCTTCAGTAGATTTTACGGTACTTTACCCTAAAGAAGAGACATTTTAAAAATGCATATATTCATGTAGAAAAAGACTTTAGTGTTAACTCAATTTCGATTAAAAAGTCTCCTTTCTATTCTGAATTGGTTCAATTCTTATCAAAATTCTTAGAGTAACTTACTAATTAAAAATTCCTCAGATTCAAATCTAGTAGTTTAATTATCAAGTTATTTAATTGAATTATAAAAGATTTACGTTAAAAACTAAAACTACGTTAAGCAGTCTTAAAAATATAGTGATTTATGTCATATTATTATTTATAACTCTTACAATTTAAATTGGCATTATCAAAATTAAAAATAAAACTTTTTTTATGCTGACATGTACGATATCTTGGCAAGAATCAATATCTGAACAAATATTTAATAGATGTTAATTTACTGTTCCACTACGTATTGCCAACATGACATAGTATATCTGTATCTCATAAATTGCATTTTAAAATTTATGTATCTAATAAATGTATTAAAGTCTATCAAATTTCTCGTATTATTCTTCTTTCTAAAACTTTAGACCTGATTATAAATAGATATTACATATAAGTCTTGTATATAACATTCTATTAAATAACAATCTTTCTAATGTAAAATTGGAGACATCAAGTTTGCATATCATACAACACGCGAGTAAAAAAAAATTTGTTCGCTTTCTTTCGATTGATAGAAAAAGTAAGGCACTATACTTTATATTGTTTCAAAGGTACGAAAGACAAAGAGAGAATTAGCTCTCCTCACAGAGATAACATTTTAAATTTATCCGACATTTTTGAAACTGGATCAACAAGCATTTCTTCCTTCTTCGCTTTCCACAATATGTCCTGCGTATGCTTCAGATGCTTCATTACATGGTCCTCGGTTAGATATGGCGCCTTGCCGTCATCATAAACGAGGAACCAGTTAATTATATTTTTGTTCAGGTTATCGTAAAAAATTTCTGGTGCGTTGAAAGTTTTGCCCATCTCATTGACAATCAGTTCCTCTAATTGAGGTTCGGAGGGCTGATCCACCAAGAACACCAACTTTCTCAGGAAGCCAAATATGATAGTCTCGTCCATTCCCTTGCGCCATTTATCCTTAATGCCATATAAGCCTATCATTACTCCTGGCATCTTCTGCAAGGTTCTTATGTCGATGCGGTATCTCTTGCCTTTCCCCTCGAACCCGTAGAGCTTGTCGTTTTCCACTGGCACCAAGAACTGAAATCCCTCGATATCCATATTCGTGAAGACTGTCACGTCCACGATTTGATCAGGTGTGATTTTTTCAAAGTTACCGAGCATGTCTAGGTAGGAGCTGAAGAGATAAAACAGACTGCCTTGACGATGTACCTTATTCTTGGATGTCAAATGAAAACTAGTAATTTTGGCGTTCTTCTTCAAAGACGTTCGGTGCTTGATCTGTACGAAACGATACATGTATTTTCCGTTTCCGTTTGGTGTACTAGGGGCGTATTTCAAGACAAGATCATGAAATCCGCGCGCGTTGGCCACCTCCGTGGCCAACCACCAATCGCCGATGCTTGCGTCCTTCTGGCACATCAGCCTCCATGTGACCCAAGTCAAGAGCTTCATCTGATACATGACTCCGCGCATACTGCCGGTTTTTAAGTATGAGGCTGCATATTGGTTGTTTGAGTCTGCGGAATTAACATTATTTATATTATTACAAAACTAAGATGACAATAAAGATTTATAAAAATTGCGATTGTTAATAATAATCTTTAATAAAATATTTGCCGTCTACAAGTTTGCCGGAACAAATTAACTATAAAACAAAATTTTAATACAGTATTAGCTTACTTATAATAACGGAGAAATATTAATTGTTACATCTATTAAAAAATGATGCCGCGTAATCTTCGCTGAAGAGCATTTTGTAAAGGTTGAACTTTTTAAATATATATCTTGCAAATAAGACTCAAGAAAGAACAACAATAATCGAAATATAAAACATTTTGAAATTATTAAATATCTAAGAATTAAATAATAAATATTAGATTATCAATGAATATTTATGAATTGATAGCTCCAGATATGTTAATATCGATATCAACTAAGGACCAATCAATCAACTGAGCTTGTATGAAAGAATTAAATCTGATACAGAAGAAATGTTGACAAAGAGGAAATACGAGCCGGACATATGATTCTTAGCACGATTATAGAGAGGTATAAGTTAAGTAGATCGCATTATATGCTGTCAATTCGTTTCAAGGAACGGTTATTCGAAGCGTGTGCTATTCTGCGACTTTAAATGCTATTTGATATTAAATTGATGAGAAATAAAAAGCCAAGATAATCGATATTTATTGCAACCTTGACAAAGAATTGTATCAAGTGTGATAATAAATATAGATTATCTAAGTTGCGATTATATAGAGATAATATAATAATGATAATATAATGTTACGGTTTTCGACAGTTTTGGAATTAAAGACAAATAGTGAGAATGATATATATACTACATATATATATATATATATATATATATATATATAGTTATAAAATTTTATTAATTTTAATATTATGCACAAACATATAATTTATATAATTATATGCATAATATAAATATCTAATAAAAAATAAAATATGTAATATTAATTATAATAAATATAAATAACAATTAAATTATTAATAATTTGCTGCAGAATTAGAAATAATTATTACAAAATTATTACAAAATGTCATACATTGATATATGTTGCAAGTAATTTAGCAAGAATAATAAGCTCAATTCGTTTTCAAGAACGTTTTCTTCAAACGTTTTTCTCAAAAATCACTTTTCTTAGAATGTCTTTGAAATTTACACCATACGTCAATTTATATAATAATTTAAAAACTAATATGTGATTCATTAATATATAAGAAATATTATACAACTTCAAATATCAGGACATGCGGTACTCGTTTTCGAAAAATAATTGTAAAATACGCCATCGAGTGCGCTTTTTCGGCCGGCTCCGCGTGACGAAAAAGAAAAACATCCGCGACTTTGACTATACTTTACTTTGACGAGTAATAAGGTTGAAATGAAAATATTATTAGCTAAATTACGCAGTGACTCTCAAATAGGTTTCTCTCCAAGAGAGGTTTTAATACGTGGGCAAGAGTTCGGTTTAGATGAGCACCATTGCATGAGAGAACGTTCTGAAACGGAATCGACAATGTCGACTAAAGAACAAATGCGTTAGCTAAAGAGAGATTTAACATCCGAAAAGCGGTGCGTCAGATATACTGCCGATTGGCATAGCGGTATTGTCAACACTATTGTCACATATTGTCACATATTGTCAACACCGATTGATATTTGCCGACATATGTCGGATCTTTTGTTCGCAGTAAAACCATTGTAGTACCGCAGCAGTCGTATTATTATTGGGCAGAACTGTCGATCACGATAAATATTCGAATATACGAAGTGAGATTTTCTAATTTCTACGTAAACGTATTTGAGAGAGTTCGTGTTTCCAAGAATTAATAATTCTCATTTCGCTATTATACATACAAAAGTATCTATTTTTAGAATTATCTCACATCCTGTTTCAACAAAATGCATTCAATAAATGAAAGATTCAGCACATGCACGACATCAGTAGATAAATCAATGGAAATTAGAATAAACGACCGAAAAAAAAATGTAAAATTTAAAACGAGAGAAAATATCTGATACTGTTGCATCGATAAATTTCCAAAGTGTTACATGTAATTAATTTGATTTATTTCATTTTGCCATGCTCTTTGTTATTTTATGTTAAATACACATAAAAATAATTGAATTGATACTTTTTGTGGCGAAAAATCATGTCCAGTTCTAAATACAGAGGACTGCTTTTTTTAATGCAAGTATAAAGGATATAGGTTTTTCCAACTTAGTAAGCTAATAGTTAAATCATATGCTTTGAAGATAAAACATAAAGCTAGACGTATGATTTAACTATTAGTTAGCTTACCAAGGAGTTGGAAAAACCGGCATTTGTCATTTTATCATTTACAAATGTCATTGTATATCGAAGTTATATATCGAATATATGTGTATAGATATCACATATACATATATACACACGCACACACACACTTGCAGAGAACATGATGCAACAGTAGCACGTCGCAATTAAAAGATAGCTTAGACAAAGAAAATATGTGAAAGCATGTTTTTATAGAGAATATTTTGCGTTCAGTCTTCAAGTATCCAGACGTAATTGCGTCCAACAATAATACCGTCAACAATTACATAAATAGCTTGAAATTACAGATCTCTCGCGATCGCTGCATTCAGTACAGGCATAGCAAAGCTAATACATACACATTTCGTTTTACCTTTGTTATATACATGAATCTGCGGATTGCAATAATTAAATACTGACCGATCGCGAGACCATTGACATGATCTTTTCCTTCTCCAATCTCTTCAATCTTCTTCTTCTCCACCTTAGGTTTCTTGTTTCTCCATCTTTCTTTCTTCTGTCCGATATTCTTAATGCTCGTAGATTCAGCACTCTCGCTCTGCATTATGCACCTTCTTCTTCTTCTTTTGATAGTAGCACCTGGTCTATGTCTGTTAAAAGACTGATACGACGAGCTCGTACACACCGACCTCCAGATGGATCTAAGCTAGCTGCGTGACGCATCTACTGCAGACGCGATGATTGTTTCGTGAATACTGAGGGGAAGTCCCGACAACAGTTCTCTCAGATTCCAGAAGTGCATAAAGGTGGGGAGGAGATGAATACAGTTCGAATGGTCGTCGCGCGTATGCTGGAAAAAAAAAAAATTTAGAAACCAAGGCGATAAAGATAACGACGAAGCAGGCTAACGGATAGAATGAGCTTTGTTACTGGCACGTATTTTCTTTAGAAACTTTATCTATTCGCTAGGCACTTCAAAACGAAAATTTAAAATGAAATATAAAATGCACGAGAAAGATTTTACAATTAATAATTGCAGATTTAAAAAATTTATAACATTTTATAGAATTCTATAGGATGTCTCAGATTTTAATAATTGAATTGCGTTAATTTTATAATTAAACATAAGAAACAAATATCATATAATGGAAGTTTTATTAAAAATTTACAACAAGAAAAGAAATAAAAAATGACGTGAATGAGATATCTGTTCTTATTATTAATAAGATACGGTATGATTTTATTGATGTTTCATTTTTAAATATTATTTCGTTCTTTATATGAACGTTAATTCAATGGAATATATACATGCGGTACAAATTGATTATTTTTCATAAAAAATTCTGTAGACTGATAAAGTAATGTTTACGAGAGAAAAATAATTTAAAATTTCTTATAAATATAATGAATATATCATATGAATATAAGTAGAAAGATAAAAGATAGTTGTTTACCAGAATCCTTTGTCTTTTAAGATTGTTAATTTCACATTAGATTTTTAATATGACACTTTTTAATATGAAATATGAGATATCTCATAAAGTATTCACTTTTTGATGATTTTACCTTAATACTTTTAAATGTAGAATAATAAAAGGAACTGATTAATAATATTAATTTTTAGATATGGAATTTTGCAAAATGCATTTACAAAATGCAATAAAATTTTGAAACCTAATTCTTCGTATTTTTTCACATTAATCGATTTCTTTCATTATTCTATGTTTAAAAGTATTAAGGTAAAGTTATCGAAAAGTGAATATTTTACGAGATATTTCATATTTTGTATTAAGAAGTGTCGTGACAAAATTTAAAATATCTCAAAAAGTACTTAATAAAAAAATATCTAAGTATAGAGTTTTTAAAAGCTCTCGAGATTAGCTACATGAACATGCAATGAAAAGTAAGGGGTTTCATTTAAGAAATTAAAGATGACCTTCATGTGATCTTCAAATGATTACCCAAAATCACATCAATAGCACCATCTCGTGTCCCCCTTCGAGCCCAACAACCTTTGTCTGAAACATTTTTTCTAAAAATGCTTTTCAGAAGAGATATTTCAGTGCAACTTTTAAAATGGAACATCCTGTGAATATCAATTATATATGTAGTAATGTAATAAAATATTAATATCTGACGTTTTTTTAAATAAATATATTTAGAATAATCGTAGAAAGAATTGCTAAACTAATTATTAAAGAAAAAATGTTTTTTATCGATACTTTATTATTCTTTCTAGTACAAATCGAGTTTTTATTGCAACGATAAATTGTTCCAGAAAGATAGGCAAGGCATATCGATAATGCGAGACGTAGTGATTAATGTTTTTCAATTTGTTATCGACAATTACGGGATGTCCCTATAAGAATATCATATCTATCATGTGTTACCACAACAAATTTTATAATTATAAAATTCATTCGAATCTAGAGACATTTTCAACTCAAATGCTCTCTAGGGAAATGTTAATTTTTATACAATGGTACACTCGTAACATTCTGCTGTAATATAAATGTATAAATATGAGAAGCATCGTATTATAAACGTTATAAGTGGGGAAATTCCCTTTTCGATCTAGTGCATATTTTCTAATGCATGTATATGTATAAAATGAAAAGATACGATCCCGTTTTCAATTTTTTTTATACATTAAACTAAATATTATAATATAAATTTAACGATTTTCATGGATTGAGGTAGGAAAAGATTGTACATTGTAATCCTTTTCATAAATGTATTTTTTATTTCCGAATATTATATCTGGCGAATAATAATGATTACTTAAATAAAGTAATGTATTACGATGAATGAAGCAAACATCACTATGTACATATAAATATTACATGATTCGCTATATTGCATCCTATCGGAATGCACTCTACAAGTGGCAGCTTTATAATCTACGCGCGAAAATCGTTTTAGCGTACTAACTGCGAGATATTGTTAAAACTTTTACTTTCAACATTCCCTTCAACACTATATGTGAAAACGGCGCACTCTGTTAAAAATTCAACATCTGAATTTATCGGACAATCTAACATCAGCTTGTAGCAAATAGTGCTATTAGCTTACTTATACAAATATGTGCTTTGTATTATACGACGCGCAAATCGGTCCCATGTGCGCTGTCAAATTCCGTAAGGCGAACATACCTGAACATCGAGGACGATCAACGGGACCCAGAATAATCTATTTGTGAAAGCAATTATTTAGGAAAATTACACAGGAAATGTCGCCAGTAGAAACGGATGTTGGATTCTTCATGATCCAATCGTTTGTTACGCCATATTCGAAAGATTATTGTTTCTTTTTTATTTCGCTCCTTTCTTAATTAGATTTATATTTTATTTCAGCCGTATTTTGAAACGGTATATCTTGATATAGATATACTTCTTCTATACACATTTTTTTTTGCATCGACTGCCGAAAATTGCAGAATGAAAGATATTCACGAAAGGAATGGAAGATAGAGGAAAATTATATATAAAGATCTCTAATTCTTTAATAGATAATATAAAAATCTGTCGGAGATATTCAACCATTTATGGGCATAAAGTATTCACGTACTAGGCAGCTCTCATAACTGTTATTATTCTTAATATTACGATCAAGCAACTACTTGGAATCCAGCTAGTCTCAATTAAAAAAAGCTTATGGAAGGTCTTACTGGCTTATGAAATGTCTTCTAGGAAGATCTCTTTTATCGAAAAATCTTATTAGTAATCTATAGTGGAAAAAGTATCGTATTATGCACGAGAAATCTGGAACACGTTGCTTGTCGAGATTTAATCTCTCTATGTCGAATCTCTCATTGCAATATCTAATATGCATATGCGTAAATATATAGGCTACTTGTAAAAAGCAGATGCAGCACGCAAACGGAACTTTGTAGACACTAATAAGAATATATACAACTATCGAAATATTTTCATTATCTTTGCCGTAAATGACATGTCCTGAAAACAAAATTATGAGTTCATATTCTTATTGCACATTTAATGTTAAATGTTTTATGTCCATAATTAGTATGCGTTTGGAAAATTATATAGTCGAAATATTATATTTCTCGTTACGGGCGAGAATCATATTTGGTATTGCTTTTTGAATACAAGTTTAGATAAAAATAAATCAATATATAAAAGCAACAATCTTAATAAAGATATAATCATGTTTTAGAATTGTTTTTCAGTTTTCATTTTTTTACAAAAAAAAAATAGAAGGGAAAGGAGACAGGAAAAAGAGAGGGAAAAGGAGGAAGAAAGAGGATGTAGAGGAAGAAAAAGGAGAGCTACATTTAATACTAAATGTGCAGCGATTGCTTCAAATACCTATTGAACATCAGCAAATCTATCGCATTTTTCATACGGACAATGAACATCATTGCACTCATAAGTAACTGTAGCGTACACTGAGAATAATCGAAATATAGAATGGAAAATTATTACTTCATTAAAACTTGCTACACCGTTTGATTCATCAGATCAGTATTATGCTCCGTTACGTCTTCCATCGAATATCTACACGTTTCAACATCCTCCACGTGCTCTTCTATCTTAAGAGAGTTGTCAGCCACACAATCATTTCCAGTCTTACACATTTCACCCGATGTAGTTATATTAGCTTCTGTTTTGATTTCTTGCTTAACTGGAAATGCCTGCTTCCTGGCTTTAGTTTCATTTTTGTCTGTTCTCTCTCTCTCATACATAAAAGTTTTCCGTTTTCTTCGCATCGGCTTGCACACCTTTTTATACAGCACATTCATCTCCTTTACTCTGCTGGTCGGGATTGTCCAGTCCATTTCTTTAGCCGTTGTGTCAGAATTTCGTGTTGGATCCATGCTGCTTTCATATTCCGGAATCTCCAATCCCAATTTTTTCATAACCGCGACCATTATCTCATCGACGTTGCCGTTAATGATTAAGTCAGCTTTCTTATCCTAAAAACACGTTTTTATTTCAGTTATGAAATCACGAAAGACTATACTCTTTTATTCTTAAATTTTTATACCGTGTATAAATAATCTTACGTGTTTCGTCGGTTGCAGATTACATATAACGAGACGGCCTCCATATTTTTTCGTATATAAAGGCAAATTACCACTTGGAATAATTTGTAACGTCGTTCCCAGACATATACTTAAATCGGCGACACTAAAAGAACATTGGCATAAACATTTAATATTTAATATGGAGATGTACAATGTGCCGTTTTAGACCAGTATTCCCAAGAATTTTTATTACAGAACCTGAGATATTCCGCAAGCCTTACTAAAATCAGCGTGTGCTATTATGTATGTTTGTAACTTTAATCCTTGATGTACGGATGTTAAAGTTTGCACGCTTCAAGTATCTTATAATTTCAACTACTTCGAATGTTGATACGTAATATTGTTATCACTTACCTGGAGTGAAGATCAGATAGTGTCAAATCGCTGTCTGGCAAATTATGCTCCCAATCGAGAATGGTATCATGCATTCGGCCACGGCACGGACGACCGCCTATTTGCTCCGATCTGCATACAGTATCTAAGGACTTTTTTCCCACGCTTTTGCACGCAAAATTGCGAATAAATTGTCTGCAAGATTTTTAAACAATTCTCAGTATTTATATATATTTATAAATATTTTCAACATTTTTATTATAATAAAATTCGATACAACTAATTCATTTTCTCATATTTATTGTCTATTTGATAAATTTTTTCAATGGAAACATGTAATTAAATATAAACAATTTATATTTTATTTATGTATTTTTTTATCGCATTCTCTTATGTATTTCTTAAATTATATCTTTACGTGTGTGTACAAACCTGCCACATTTGTCACACTGTTCTGTAAACATGTTTCCATGCAACTCGGCAAGGTGCTGCCTCTGTACTCCTGATCGTAGATGCAGTCCATCTATATTCTGACTTATGATAAACTTTGCTTTTTCTAAAAAAAAAGAGAGAAAGAAAAATCATGTAGAGAAGGAAACGAGGGAAAAAAAAAGAATGTTTATGAAGAAAAATGTTGGAGATTCTTTCATAATCTATTTGCCAACACTTACTGGCCTCTATCAGTTTTTTCAATGCCATGTGCGTCTTTGTAGGAATTGCTTCGTCAAAAGAGATGTTCATGGAAGGTTTCAAACCCTTCTGTTCCAATGTCCAAACACCATTTGTACCCCTAATGCACAAAAGAACGTCGCTCAATTTGGCCAATACAAACAGATGTTATGTTCTAATTTAGTTTTCTATCTCTTCAATTTACAAATATATATAATTATATTTTGTATATTTAATTTTCTTAATATTTTCTTCCTTTTCTTTCCAATATAAGCACTATTGTCACCAGACTTGAGACATAAAGTTTAGACAAGTTACAAAAATACATATTTATGTTGTGCATATTTATTTAAAATTATATTAAAATGTTGACATGAAAAAGATGCTCTTGCACAAAAGTGTGTAACAACTCGGCACCGTTACACTGTTACATATTCAACATGTTTTCATCTCGTACTTAATCTTCAAAATTCCTCTACGTCGTCCCTTCCGAAACATATCAAATCGCGAGTCTTCAGCAGAAGTTGAAGGATAGGAAGAACAGGGAGACGACGGGAGAGTGAACGCAGGAGTGGACAGGTGCGAAATTCATAATCTCGAGAAAAACTGCAGAGCGATAGTCACCGAAAATCGGGGATGCCAGCCGCGGTGCTGATACCGGCGCCGGTGTGGACCACGACGTGACGCGCGCCTTGTATCCACTCGGCCAGGAGTCCACATTTCAGACGAAGAGTCTCGACGCTGTCGTATCTCTGCAAGCAGCCGAGAAATAAGAAAAAAAAAAAGAAAACGAAATAGGGAAAAAAAATAGAGCGTCGCTCGACGGATCGGCGACGGGGGGGTAAAACGCCATCGCGTTTACCGCGCGTCGCGACGTCGTGAAAAGCAGAAGAGAAGAAAAAAAAAGGAGCGATCTTGTCGCCGCCGAGTATTTTTTTTTTTCTTATACCTCCTCCAGTCCGAGCACTCCTTTGTTTTCGTACGGTGATAACCCGTCTGCGTAGCTCGATGACATTTTTGCGCGTCCGCAGGGGGCCGAGGTGAGTCCCGATGCCGATATCTCGAATCACGATGCCTCGAGGGAACGCCACGAACGGCGATACGTGCCCGTCGTCACTCGCGAAGCGGGTCCGACGCGATTTTCAGCCGCGCTCCAGCCGCCCTCCCATGTGCCAGACGAATACGTAAACAATATGAATCGAGAGCTAATGACCGCGTGCTGTTATGTTTATACGCTACGAATGACGATAAGTGATAGGAAACTCGAGACCCGCGGAGAACGCATTCTGTTTTATAGACTGCACTGCATGCAACGAAATGGCACTTGAACAGAAAGAAGATAATAAACCCCCCGGGGCATGCGCCCTGAGCCGCGCGCCGTAGGAGCGGCGGTCGGTCGTTCCGGGACGCCGCGGACGCTTCGGTGCGTCTCGCGTGTATTCAATTCATGCACGAGCCATCGACCGAGCGCGCGCGGCGGGAATTTCGAACTGGCGTCACTCGCCGGATCACGCCGAAGTACGCCGTTTCTACCCAGGTAGACTAAAAAAAAAATTCTGCTAAAAAACGGACGAATCAGAAAATCTTGTAGAATTGATCAAATATTCTGGTTATTATAATAGAAATTCTGGTTATTACAATAGAACTCAATACTTTATAACTTATAATAACCAAAATTCTTATTATAATAACCAGAATATTTGATCAATCCTATAAGATTTTTCTGATTCGTCCGTTTTTAACCAGAATTTTTTTTCAGTGTAGAAGAAGTCACAAAGATGTCAAAATGACTCCAAAATGTCATTATTATGTCATTTTATCACTATATTCGCGTTATTTTGATGCCAATATGCCATTATAATTTTTGTTCTACCTGGGTTATACGTCGATACGGTAACCATCCTATATTACAGAGGACAGTCTTTTATTCTTTTTTAAACTCACTTTTGTCCTTTATTTCTGAAAAGTTCTATAAAATGTCCTACATTTCAGTGTTTATCACTTAATTGTGTATTTTGTTTAATGTTTAATAAAGATGTGTTTCTTTTTATATATATAATTGTTTTAGTTTGTAAACTTTTATTTTTTTTCATATAAATATATAATCGGGGAAAAATATTAATGATAATAAATTTATATTGCACTTGTTTGTGGAAAAAGGTTAGATGACGGTGTCCTTTATTTTTCCAAAGGAATATGGACGTATATATCGAGAATCGCTGTGTATTACGTGGAAACGCTCATTACTTTTTTATATTTATTGATATTGATCCTTCTGTTTTTAAGTATCAAGATATCTGAAAGAGCGATACGCACTTTGGTTTTATTATAATAGATAAAAAGATAAAATACGCACCCACGTATACATATAAAATTTATCTTTCTATACATAGTTACATATGTATACATAAAGATAACTTTTATATGAAATATTTGTAAATTAATATTTAAGCCTTGATCTACACCATTTTTCCAAGAGATAAGCATACAAAGTTTGCTCTAAATTGAGCTTGATTGCTCAGTCGAATCAAATCACGCGTGCAGTTTTTGAAATCGATCAATGATAATTTGAAAAACAAACTAACATCGATATATTATAATATCACATTTCGTTCAGTAAAGAAAGATTACATTCAAGTTCAATAGTTCACAGTTCAAATTAAAGTTGTTATTTTGTCTTTTGCGAATAAAAAGAAATACATGTTGATTTGTTTAGCGTTCATATTAAAAAGTTAACGATAATTTTGTTAATGGATTCGAGAGACAAAAAAAGTCTTATAAACTTGTTTTATGAAATGAGATGAAAAAGTTAATTCCTCGGAGGAATATCACAAGAACGTTTCATTCTCATTAATAGAGAATCGAACGCGGGAATAAATATTAGGAAAAACTGGGGCTGGTGGGTGAGTTGGTCCCAAATAGAACAGCAAGTCATGATAATGTCAGAGTGACTTCAAATGATGTCAAAATGATTAAAAGGTTAATCTTATAACCATATTCTCGTTATTTTGACGTCACTTTGACATTATCATGATTTCCTGTTCTACTGCTTGAGGATCAGTTGTTAAATTTTATAGCCTATTCAGTAAACAAAGCATATTCTTTCTTTATAGTGAATTACTATATAATGTAAATGATTTACGCCAAAAACATTGCGTATAATATTAATGACTTTAAAAAAAAAATGAATATATGTATAGTGAGTAAATTTTACTTATACTTTCTTCATTTTTCTAATTCCTATCATTGATTGCGATTTTTTTTGTAGAAAATGGCATGCTTTAAATAACTTTTGTTATATTCGATTAATCATTATTGTAACAAGTTTTATAAATCCAATCTTTTTGACTAAAAATGGTCATATGGGATCCTGAAATTGACCCATAAACTAAGAAAAATTAGTTGTTACAAATAAATGACTGATTCTAATCTGAATCGATACATCTTGAATAGTTAATTAGTTAGAGGAGGTAACAAAGATTATGTACAGATATACTCCCAAGCAAAGTGATAACAATATATTTGCAAATTGGAAGCAAATTCAATCAAAATTTAGCATCAAAACCAATGCTGTCTGTGTCCTCATTAGGCTTACGTTTTGCTTACAAAATTTGCTGTTTATAAATGAAGGTGACGTCAAAATTCACAGACAGATCTAATAATCGATAAAAATCGAGCACAAGGCAACAAATATCGGGCAAAACTTGTTACGTAATTTAATCATTCAGTATATCTTTTTAAATACCTTTAATTACTTTTAAGTACTTTATCTTGTCTTTATCTTAAGTATACTACATTTATCTTTTTTGAAATATACTATTTGAAATATACTATTTAAAGTCATTTGAAAAAAGGCATCAAAATGGATCGAACTACGCAATAGAAAGTCTTGCTCGGTATTTGAAAATTAACATATGGCGCTTCTCTCTACTTGAGATTACCTGTCTAAAATTTTTTATTTATTATTACAAATACAATATTTTGTCAATATGAATAGAAATATCAATCCTTTTTTGTAATTCCTCACAAAAAATCAGATAAAAAATGATAATGACATCATATTGACATCAAAATAACGCTAAAATAGCAATAAAATGACATAATAATATTTTGAAATTATTTTGATGTCATTTTGACTTTGTGACTTCTTGTTCTACCTGGGAAAGAGCGAATGAGAAATTATACAGCAAGAAATTTTGCTTATCGACACTAGTCGAGTCGCGATTCGGAAGTGACTTCGACTAAAGTTTGATTAATCTTAATCATCGAAGTTTGATTAAACCTATAATTGCCGAAGTCGTCTCGAGGGGATCGTCTCGGAGGAGCGGTCTCGTCGACGATAAAGGAAAAAAAAAAAAAAAGAATCGTGCGAGCAGAAGATTCCGCCAGGCGGAAGTGGACTCAGATGGCGCCCCGCAATTATCCTCCATCGCTCGCGGTTCCCATCGATTTCCGCCGATCTCCGGCGCCTAGGAAGTTTCTTCCCGCACGTGCTGCCGCCTGCCGGGCCGCGGGTGCGTTACAATGCACCCGAGTATCTGGCCGGCCGAGCAAGGGGGAACGCGCGACGCCGCGAAGAAAGATGCGGGGCGGCGGGAAAAAAAAAGCAAACCCACCACCACTGAGTGTGGTCCCTCAGTCCTCAGATCGAGCATGCGGTCAGTCGAGAGGGACGTCGCGTCGGTTCTCGCGGACGATCGGCACGTAATATACATACCTGCGCGCCTAACTATCTCGGGTGAGAAGGCGAGAGGGAGCGGAGGAAGGGGAGAGAGAGAGAGCGCGCGGCGAGTCGGGCGCGTTACGTCGTCGATGCGTGCGACCAGGTGATTCAAGAAACACTCCCCCCTCTCCTTCGTCTTCTCACTCTCCCTCCTGCTCTCGCGCCGTCTCTCTCTCTCTCTCTCTTTCTCTCTCCCTCTTTCTCGCTCTCTCGCCCACTTTCTCCCTCTCTCTCTCCTCCCCTCCCCTCCTACTCCTCTCTTACTCGCACCTACTTCGACTCACACCCTCCCCGGTATATAACCTCAAACCGTCGGCGAGCTCGTGTCGCGTCGCTCGACGTTACGCCGTGTGTTTTCGGCCGCGGCTCGAACCGGGTTCCGGATGTGCGTGGCGCCGTTCCTGCTGTCGCAGCGGGTGTTAGTGAGCTCCGGCGGTTTCTCACCACATGCGACACGTAAGTACTCGTCGTCGGCTTTTTTCTCTCTCCTCTTTCCTCCCTCGGTGCCCTTTTTGTCGGCCCCGTGCCCCCGCGTTTCTTTTTCCCTTCTATGCCCCCGTGCCGGGGCGTCCGCGGCCCTTCGCCGACGAATCTCCCTCCCCCCTCTCTTTTCGGCAATTTTCGCGCGAATTGCCGCGTGAAGTTTTCCGACCGGGGCCGTCGAGGATCAACCCCTCCTCCTCCCTCACCCCCCGACGTTGCTCTCCAGCGACTTCCGCGGCGACGATCGCACGCCGTGTCCCTGCCCCTTTTTTTTCTCCCCCCCTTTCTCCGGAGCGGAGGAATTTCATTTCGCGGTGAGCGACGTCTCGCCGACGGGTTCATCTTCTGGATGCTGGGTTGCTTCTTGGAATGCTGCCTTTTAGTGGCCGACCCGGCGCGTGCCGAAACCGAACGGCAGAACCGGAAAGCGGAATCTATTTTGAGTGGTACGCGAAAACGATCCGCGCGACGGGCGCCTTCGCCTCGAGCGAAAGCATATGGGCGTCCCTTTGGCGGGTGGTCCTTTTGACTTGGGACTGAAGTAAACATTTCCTCGCGCTCTCCCGCGGATTGTCTCCCGAAGTTCGGCTTTTCGAGCCTTCCGCTCTTTCCGGGAATAAAAAAGAGAGAAACGAAGATTAATTATCAATTTGTTATCACTTTGTGCGACTATTTACGGAGGGAGGATCGTGCGCCTGTCAGTTTATGAATGATTCCGAGCTGTGATTAATTTATTACTAACATCTGTTAAAAGATAAAAAAGTTCAATTTATTATTCTTCGACATGTAGACAGAGAGATCACGCTTGGATTACGTAGTCAACAATTTTGCGCTGTTCTGCCGGGCGAGATAATCGCTCCATATGTTAAAGGATTCCCTCGCGGCTAGGGTTACCATGTAAAAATTTCAAAAACAAGAAGGCATAGATTAAAAACTCCGGACATTTGCGAAAAAGTGTTTCATATATATATAAATAATGTACGTAATACACACATTGTCTTACTGCGCAAGCATAAGTAAAAAGAAATAAATATCCACAACCGTGTCCATCTTTTTACATCTGATCATCACTGATGTTTGCTCTATTGAATTTAAAAGAAACATAATAGCTTGAAAATATTTTGCCTCTTATATTTCCCCGGATACGCTCGTAATTACCCCGGACACTTTCAAAAATTTCCCCGGGCGCCTTAAAAAAAAGGGGGGAAAAGGGAACGGATAGTCTTCCTACTCGCGGCTGATACTTTCATACTAATATTCTCACGTCGCTCTGGCGAGCACGTGTTTTTCCCGAACGAAAGCTCTCGAAAGTTTTTCACATCCGCACTTCCATCGTGACGTCGGCGCGATCTCACGGCTGAATGAATTGAAAATAATTAGGAGCGGCCGGCCGCGCGCGCTCAATGCTAAATGACGCGCTAAATAAACGAAGAACGCGGGGCTTTGTGCGCGATTAAAACAGAAAAAAAAATACGCGCGTGTTTTTCCACACGGAAGGAACGCGCCGTATAGCCTCGCCGCCGAGACTCTCGCCACTTTTGCGCAAATTGCTCAAGAATTGTTGCGAAAGAAAACAATTATCTAGGATGAGACTCGAAAATCAATAATATCGTGCATGCAGGCTGTTCCGGAGTTGTTTGACCAAGGGTCGCGCGAATACGCCGGGTGCCAGCTTATCTAGTTACGGCACCGTCCCTGCCCCTTTTCGCTTATAACAAGCAAATACACAGAAAGTTTATTTGGTATGTACAAAGTAGGGTCCGGAGACGTATATATTTTATATATAAGGATGCTGCCCTGGGGACAGACATTCTAACCAACTTCGTTCGGATTCTTCCGCAAGAAAACGCCTTGTCGTAATTGTCTTATGATTTCATACAAAATAAACTTTAGATATAAAGTATTACGTAAAATAACTATAGTTTTAATTGTTATACAGAATATAAAATTATTGCAATTATTAAACAAAAATGTTAGATTTATATTTTTTATATTGTCTTTAATATTTAGAATAAATAAATCTTGATATAATTGAAATATTTTAAACTATTATATTAATAATGTTATTTTAAAATAATAAATAATTGACATCAATAATAATTATTGCAACATTTATTTTATATATGTAATTGTTATTTCCTTCGTATTCTTCCGCGAATTATTAATTTTAGACGATTTAAAGGTCACTGTAAATACGGATTTCGATGAAAAATAAAATTGAATAAAAAGACAGAGTAAACTCATCGTTCTAACAAAATTGATTGTCACATAACACAATTTTAACTGACATGATATATCGAATTGACAATACAAAAAAGGAACGGAGTAAAGCGAAAAGAGGTTTTTAATCGAGTCCCGAACAAATTCTATAACGTGCGAGGAATTCCGATATTCGCGCGGAGCGTTCCTAAATCGCATTCAGGGAAAGTCGACACGTGTATTCGATTTCTTCTTTCGTGTATATCAGAGAGAGAATACGCCCCGTGCGCGAGTTTATGCGCGGCATTAGAACTTTGGAACGCTATGAATAAGTCATGGGCGCAGCCGAGGAATTTTTGTTCCAAACTTTCCCCACGAAAATTCAATTTTTCCCGGAATTTTCCTGTGGTCGCCGCGAAAATTCCGGTTCGATTTTGCGCGCCCGCGTACGGCCGCCCTTTGAAGGGATCAACGGTACCACGCCTTGTCATAGATACTAAAAGCCTTTTGTACGTAACACGATACTAAAAGCTTTTTGTACGTAAGACGAAATGAAATATTGCTGGTAGTTTGCGTGACATTGAGGCCTCGAGGAGAGTTTGATCGAAGGATAAATCAGCGAAGAATTCTGATATACATAGATAATAAACTTTCTTAATTAATACCTGTCACTTCTGCAATTAATAAGTTGAAATTTGAGAGTAATTATCTGATATTACGTAATTGAGTTAAACGACTGTAATTTCTTACTTGTTACACTCCGCTGATTATTAATAATTCTGCGGTAAATAAAGTACGCGCTATTTTTCGTAACACGAATCGTGGAGTCTTGAGATATTCCAATATAAGAAAAGCAATTTATATCTTGTGGAAGTAATATTTGTTTAGCCTTTCAAAATTCAAATGGTAAAGTTTGTATTTTAGTACGAAGAAATGCGTTTTACTTGAACATCGAACTTGTCAAGACGATAGAAGAGCTAAGAAAGATCATCTTTACTTTGGCAATCGTTTTAAATTGCAAATTTTACGAATGTTGCGTCGACAGTTCATACGTCTCGTCCCTATATGTCGTAGTTCTTCTTTATTTATGGCACGGCCAAGGACGTATTTATACACAAACTAAAACTGAAATTTAACATTCGGGCTTCCAAAGAGGGCTCGCAAAGAAATCCGCGACATTATTTTTTAGAAATATATTTAAAGTTACTTTGTAAAGTTGGAACGAGATTTCGTTTTCCTATATTTAGGGCGTAATAATATGTATTTTAAACTTTCTTTCTCGTTCACATATTTCTCTGCTTCTTTGGTGTATTTAAAACAGAAAAAGAATAACGTGGGACTGCTTTATAATTTTCAAACTATCTCGCGAAACTATTTATTTAACAGAATTATTTCTATTCTATATAGAAATAAGAAAAATCTGTTCGGGGAAATTCCGAAATCCGCTTCTTCGACCGTACTTCTACATCCGTGAGAGATAAGAAAAATTATTCTTTTCACGAGGAAAGGTACGAAGTGGCATCTCTGGTTACTTTTATTCCTTCTTAAGCCGTTCCTGGCAGGCGCCGTTCTGGTGCCGGGTTGTTTGGCGACGACGAGTGTTGGACCTTGTAAGAGATGAAGGGTGTGCGTCATCACCCAGTTTCAGACGGTCGAGTATGGCAAACCCGTCGTGGTCGCCGTCGTCGTCGCCGTCGCCGTCGTGTCGGAGGTGTATACGATTCTTTTTTTCTCGCGCGTGCGTGGATCAACGCGGCACAATTTTTCTCGGCTGATCTAGGCTATCTGTGAGGGTCGGCAACCTAAGGGCGCGTGTTAAAGGGTGTGCCGCGAATAATCGCGCGTGAATCCTCCGTCTTCATGCACGATTTACGCGAGCAAATATGCTTTTCGTGTCTCTATATGTCTGTCGTGGATATTTTATACAACGCGAGAGCACAATGAAAAGTGACGACGTATAAATTTTACAGTACAGAGATAAAATAGTAGAATAGAAAAAAGATCTCTCATTTTGTTAGACTTATTGGAGTTGCGTTACAAAATTTAAATCTTATCATTTTTATTTTTGATTTTGTTTAATGTTTTTACACTGAAAAAAATTCTGGTTAAAAACGGACGAATCAGAAAATCTTGTAGGCATGATCAAATATTTTGGTTGTTATAATAGAAATTTTATTATAAATAGAACGCAATACTTTATAACTTCAAAAGTATTGAGTTCTATTATAATAACCAGAATTTCTATTATAACAATCAGAATATTTGATCAAACCTACAAGATTTCCTGATTCGTCCATTTTTAATCAGAATTTTTTTTCAGTGTAAGGATTAATCTCTCTGTTTTTTCCCCCCTCTTTCGTTAATCATAATTAATTTCTGATATTATTACTTATGAAACAATAATACGAAGACAAATTTATTATTAATACAAAATGTTACGTAACAAGCGAAAATAAAGTTGTATTACTAGCATTAATAAGAAATGTTTAGTATTGTTAATTAAAGAGTTTTGAATACAAAACTTTACATTTGAACGTTAATGGTTTTGCAGAGGATTACACAAGCTGGGGATTAATCTATTATTTATAAAATGTAAAAAGCTCCGGGAAAGCCTTTTTTATCTTCACAAAATAATTTTCGCAAAATATCATGCTTGTATATCGCAAGCGCGCGCCTCACGCCACACAAACTTACGTGATAAAATTATAGAGAGGCCCATCAATTTGATTTTGAAGTGTTAATATTGGGCTGATATGTGTCGGTGTATGATGAAACTCGCGGGATCGATAGCGCCGACTGCGGAACCGATGATTCAGGGATCATGGCAATCAGGCCACGTGTGTGCACAGCATTCCGTTTATTCTAGCGAGATGAATTAGCCATATTACTGTAAAATCCGTCTTGAACTTGGGACGAAACACACTGCGCGCGCGTTCAATCAGCTTTCTGATTAAGCCTCAGGCTCACGGAAACCAATCCGAGCTCTAATTACGATTACGGCCGTATATAATTGTAGCGCAACGATAACGAAATCGCGCACTCGCGCTGTTTTCCCGATCGTTCGTCGCCAGCTGGAAACCTATCCCGGCTTCGCGAAAGTCGAATTAACATCTTGCTCGACGAATATTAGAGCGTGAACTGATCGCGTGTGTAACCACCGCGCGGCACTTCGGGCCAAATTGCCTGGAAGTCGCCTAATCAGCCGCTGATATTTGTAAACGGGGTCAAGTCAGGAGGAGGACTCTATCCTTGAGGAAGTCATCCCGAGACCGCATTTACCGCAACCGCGATTAGTTATAATCGCAAATAGATCTCGAGCGAGACGAGAGCTTGATCGATATTGCTCGTGTTTTACACAAAAACGGGGTCGGATTAATTGCATCGTTCATCGATAAGATAAACTCGCACTCGATGATTATCTTATCTTCCCTTTTATCCCCGGTTATTGCTTCTCGGATGGGCAACGAGAGAAAAATGCACGAGATGATATCTGAATTTATTTCACGTTCATCATATTTCTATTGTTTTTTTTTTTCGCCGCGCGGCAAGCGGATTAAATTTTTATCTCCTCGAGTACTTCGAATAAAGATTAACGCGCGAGATTCGCGTTTCGCAATAAGAAGCTAATTATTAAAAAGCGCGAGAGCGGCGGTGCGCTTCCCCGAAATGCTCTATCTTTGATGTCACGCGGCGCGGCATCCTCACGTTACGGCAACGCGGGCCGCACCAAGTGGATTATCTCGATTAAACACGAGGTTTCTTGCTCATAGCTTATGCAGATTGTCGAGGATCTGCTTAGGAATTGTAACGGCGTGCATACGAGCGATATTGACCGGTATTATCCGGTCGTCATCCCTGCGCGCATTAGCATTCAACGCTGCGTGCTTGATATTCGATTTCAGGCCTTCGCATACGTAAGGAGACGGAGGAAGTTAGAAATAGATACATACTTTAAAGTGTTTTCAGTCTATTGGCTGGGGCTTAATTCTCCTCCAATATAGTAGCACGTAAGAGATGGTAGCACATACAGACGCGCGCGCGCGCACACACACACACACACACACACACACACACACACACACACACACACACACACACACACACACACACACACACACACACACACACACACACACGTACATGTACGGAGGCAGGCAGGCATTAGAGCAGCCTGCTCGTTTTGTGCCATTAGAAATTGAAAAATTCATCTACAAATGATGTTTGGCTTGACATACCGAGCTTAGACCGGCCTTGACTCGAAATCGAATAACAAATCGATCGACCGGCAACAGCAGCAGCAGCAGCAGCAGCAGCTTTTTAGTCTTAATGACACGCTGCCGCGTCACCGCCCCTGTGGTTCTAATAGACCGGTCTGTTACTTTCAACGATGCGAAATAATGAATTCATTACGTGCTAATCGACCGTCGCTATTCGTTCATGAACTTCTCGTGTCCTTGACGTACGACTGAAAAATATATACACTTACACAAATGGCTTCGAAATTATAGTTGCGATACGGAGCACGTCACGTCTCGTCACAACTCCGCGCTGCGTGTTTGTCATCAGGCTGTTGTAAAAAGAAATAAAAATTACTTGCATTGTAATAGCGTCTTACTCTCAAATGCCTTTCCATTCTTTTAGTCAGTTAAGTAAAGGTCAGACTGTATAATGTTTGTCCGAGGTATTTTAGGAAATAAGAAAGTCAAGAAATGATAAACGAGCCGATGTGAAGATAGATATGCGTAATACTTCGCATGACTTAATGAAAAAGTTGCTGCAACGTGTAAACTTTTAATCCGATGATAATCTATGTGTGATGCAATTAGGTAAATGAATCAGTGGGTGGGAACATATCGCTATTTTTAATTCTGAATAAAGCATTTTCGAGTAATACCGTAATAGACGATATCCTATCGTTGAACAGGTATAATGATACCATTTATGTCTAATGGCTAATGGATAGATTGCAAGAGCTAACAGAAAAGCTGTGTAACAGTTGTCGCCTGTTGGCGTTTGGAATTAGTTCTCGTAAGTCCACGAATGCACCATTGTTGTGTGCCACGCTGGCTTGTTAAAAAGAAACTTTTATCGATTTTTCCCACAGAGTTACTTTTGCAATTTATACGAATATTGTTGCAAGAACTCGCGCGCGGTTTCCGAGTGAAATTGGTTTTGCAATTTAATTCGATTTTACAATTTAACTTGCGCAAGCTCCCCACGCATGTAATTTAAAGTGCTTCACTGTATCAATCTTGACGCGAATGTAAATTGGGGATTCGCCCCCTCCCCTCCCCCTCCCCAATTACACTGTCATAATTTTAGAAATTAGTAGCATCCTTATGAATTTCTGATTCTGTTGATATGAACATGAATTTGAATATTTCACTGTATACCTGCCACATGTACATTTCATATAATATAGGTAATTTTAAGCTTACACGGTCGTTATTAAGCAACGTTAACTTATCGCTAATGCATTTCTATACACAGACATTATATGTATATGCAGACGCTAAAGCTTTCGTAAATATTTGAGTTTTCTAACTTGTAATAATTTAGCAAAATGTTTCATTGTTTCTATATTTTTTCCTCTAAATGGAGTCTCTTTTAGATTCCTGGCACTTTGATTAATCCTTGTATGTTTACTGACAAATTATTGACTCGTATAAAATACATGTGAAAGATACGTTATAAATCTGAGAGATATCGTTATCTGTTACAAACAGTGCGTAAACGGTAAAATTAGTATGTAGGCGTTAATATTTCGCACGTTCCAACTAATAGTAATAGTAGTATTTTAGGTATTATTACGTTCCAACTAATAGTAGGTATTTCTAATCTGTGTCTATATGTACATTGATAAAGTGACACTAATAAAAAAGAGGTCTAAGAGTGTAATCTCTGAATGAATCATAGAATCAAACAGCAGAATCACTTTCAGCAGAAGACTAATCAGTGTCGATAGCTAGTCGTATGTTATGCCTCGTGCGCGACTCTTCGTGCTATCCATTGATTCGTGTGGGAAACTTTCTTGCGAGCGGCATTACTTAATACTTCTTAACTTCGCAAGCTTACGAGCTCCGAGCGGAATTATTATTGTTTATGAAACTTTTTTACTCGCTCTTCTTGGACGTGCTAAAGAAGTTAATATACGTAAGATTCCTTCATGCGTTGGAAAATCATTTCTGACGCTTCTCTTGCCGTTCGATAGTTTTTATTGCTTCATAAGCTAAAGTTATAAAGTGAATTGCAAGTATATAATTAAAATAAGTACAAAGTTCAATGTATACGTACACACTTTAGAAGGCGTTATAAAATTTTTGCTCGTAAAAAAAATATGTATGTATACATATATATATATATAGGTATAGTTTTACGATCAGAAATTTTATAGAGATATCTAGAATGAAAATTATAAAATTTTCACCATGTTAGATAAGATACTTTCTATAAAACTGATGTAGTTGGCGATGAGAATTCGCGCGAGGTATGCGGACCCTCCAAAATTACGTAACAGTCTGCAAATGTGAGAACAGATGCAGCTAATTGAGAATGCTATTATTTGTTATTTTCAGGCAGAATCCGATGTATATGATGAAAGGGGCTTATTAGTATGCTGGATAAGCGGCGGCTACATGCCTCCGGTACTTCGCCATGCACCCTCATCTTTGTGGTCGTTTTGGCACTAACTGGATGCTTCTCGTTTTGGATTCACATCGATGGTTCAGGATCGCCGATCCCCTACTCCAGCGGCGGTGTGGCCGCGCCAGGATATATCCTTATATTTCCCGGAAACGTCACGCCCTCCACGCAGCCGTACTCGATAAACGAACTTCCGTCCGATGATAAATCCACGCTGATCAACATCACGGACTTCAGATTCATTATGAACCACAATCCCTGCAACCGTACGCAGCCGTTGCTATTAATGCTGGTTCATTCGGCGCCAGGAAATTTTCCGAAGAGGCATGTCGTACGGGAGACCTGGGGTCAACAAGTGCCGGACGTGACTTTATTGTTTCTCGTGGGATACTCGGAGGAATATCAATCCAGGCTCGAGCAGGAGAACAAGAAATACCAAGACTTAATACAGGGAAACTTTCTTGATGCCTACAGAAACATGACCTACAAGCACGTTATGGGATTAAAGTGGGCTACTTATTATTGTCCAAGTAAGAAGAGAATGAAATTTTATATCCACCAGTAGTTGTATAACTCGATTTTATTTCCCTTCAATTCACGATTATATCATGGCTTTTTTATGTCTCGTATCAAATATCAGAAATCTCGGAACAATTTTCTAACGATAATTAAAGCCGAGTCAATTAGGTATCGACTTGATCGAGTGATTTTCTTGAAAGTCTTTTTTCATAAATCTTTATCTCTTACTTTTTCCAAGTTTTCCAAGTACTTTAATACATTACCTAAAGAATCAATTACATAAGAAAGTATTATGTATAACTGATTTTAATCTATTCTTATATCTTGTTTCAGGTGCCAAATATATTCTTAAATTAGACGACGACGTTTTTGTTCATTTACCGGCCATGCTGGACTTTCTCACGCATGGCCTTTCGCCGTGGGGTGCAAGACGTCTGATTCTCTGTGATCTTCTGTCGGCTTCCGCAGTGAAGAGATCTTGGCGCTCAAAGTGGCGTGTCTCTCCTCAGGAGTATCCCGGTAGACTTTATCCCGCGTACTGTGCCGGATGGGCGATCCTATATTCTCCCGATAGTGTATTTATATTGTACCGCGAGGCCCAGAAGGAGCCATACTTCTGGATCGACGACGTGCACATTACCGGGACACTGGCTAGGAAAGTAAATTTAACGCAAACCTCATTACACTCTTGGGTGCTTACGACCGAGAGCATGCGGGACCTGCTGTCGAACCCGAGCGCTCGACGGGATTATCTGTTCGGGCCTCCGGATCTAACGGAGAGCGGGATACGAGCCTTACATAGTCTGGTTACTAAACCACGGCCTAGCAGTGAAAGCCTATTGAATTAAAACGTCTAATAGAACAATTTCGTTATAGTCGGTCGCCGTAAACGCGAGGACGGGAGAAAGAAAGAGAGATACGAGTAGAGCGAGTGTTTCTTATATACTTTCTGCGTATCTTAATTCTACATGCATCGCGGTATGCCCTGTACAACAGTTCAACGTAAGTGTTCGATTATTTGCACAATGCCATGTACAAACGCCATGTTATGTATGACACGTGCGTAATAGTGCGTTACATATATGTGCATATGTGTATGTATATATATATAGATATAGATGTATAAATAAATATATACACATACAGAGACGTGGCAAACACATATGCATGTGTAACAAAATATTACGAAACTTGCGATTGCCCCCAAACATGGAATGAAACGGGTATAATTTCAGTGAATTCAATTTCCCGTATTGTAGATGTTAAGACACACAGTCACGTGTCTCGCGCCAACTCACGGCCAGCAAACAGCGAGATGGAAACGCGTATATTACTATGCGATTCATCTAGTTTAGAGTACTTTAAATTATCGTATCTCAGCGTGATGCCTGGACCGACCGAGTTCCTAATATTTGGAAAAGACCCTTATACCGACTGTTGCATTTACATTGCCTCGAACAACACATGGGGATCAATATCATGACATGCGTTTGTGGCGTCCAAACTCGGCGGAATAATACCGGTTTCAATTCCTGTATTCAATTATTATTTATATTTAAAAAATACTCAGTGTAATAGTGTAAGTTTATCCGCGTTCTATTTACCGCTAAATTGAAAAAGCTCATTTTTCTATTTTGTTAATCTTAGACTGTTAATCTGTAATCAGGGCTTGTAATCAAATGTTGTTTCAAATGAAATGAACTAATTCCGAGGACGTTCACAATTTTACATTTTAGATTTAAAAATTTATTATTTAAATTGTAATTGTATGTACTTATATAATAATATGAAGTATTATATGAAGTAATTGTTTACAGCACAATTGTAGTACCTGCAATTATATTGCAGTACCTGTTTTTTTAATGTATAGATTATATTATTTTATCAGTCGATTGACTGCTATGTAATATGCACGCACACACATACACACACAAGCGCACACGTATTTCTAAATTTCTGCGTTAGATCAAGCGTGGAAATTGAGAAAGAAATATTTTATCATTACAAATCAATTTATAAATAGATAAATATCAGTTTGTAATATTTTTCATGACATGTATTCAAACTCTGTAATTAGGTGGTAAATTATTATTACTCGGTTTAGTAAATTGCTTATGAGCCCTGGTTATCAAGTGAATTGGATTAAGTTAAAGTTAATGTTTTGTGCAATCTTCAAATAATAATTTGATACTCTAAAAGGACAAAACATCAGCTATTTTTTTATTTACTCTATAAAAATGCCAATATATACATATATATATATAAATATATATATATATATATATATATATATATGTGTATGTATATAAATATGGGAGGGATAGTATTAATATTGAAGGGCAGCGAAAGTTCAATGCGAAACTTACGTGTTTCACGATCGGAAACATGCTCCTCTCGCAGTGATAGAAATTTGCGAGAGATGAGCGTGTGTTACTTTATTGTAAATTTATAAATGCGACAAAGCAACGGAACTTCATCGTGAAGCCACACTTGTAAATGTATTTAAATGTAATGTAATAACAAGCAAATTTTAAGATATTACATTGTTACGCAAAAACATTAACGAGTCGGATTAATATTGTTACGTAGCAACAAGTACAACCCCAGAACAAAGGGTCCACTCGCAATTAGATACAGAGATCGCAGATATTTGTCCGTTTTTGAACGTCTATAAATTTTTTATGTGAAAATCCGTTGGTCGCCACGATTGTATCTGGTACTATGAAAGTACGTGCCTGCAACGTGTCAAGCGTGAAAATCGTGCTAGCTTTTAGTTAGTTATCGTAATTTCTTTAGGTCGATGTGATAACATTGCATTGTATTATTTTTTTTTATCTAAAATACAACGAATGTGTAAAACACGCAGGATTCCACTCGTCAGCACCGTACTCAGAGCCGAATTTCCTGTTGTAATGCGACAGATGGAAGAAATTCAGGCTCTATCGTCACTTGACATATTAATTTGCAAATTCTGGAACTCTGAACGGTATATTCATATTGTATTATAGCATAAAGAAATTGGTAATTATTAGTTACTAAAAGATCTCATGCATTATTCCTCTATGTATATTCTTGAACGTTTTTACTCGTACTGAATTCTTTATACATACCATGTTATCATGTATCATTTTCGGAAAGAGGGAAGTATCCCTGATGCGATAACGAGTATCGCGCAGTATAACATAATTCTTGTGATGGAATAAATATACTTAAAATTTAAATAAATAATGAAATTATTTAAATTACACGGTGTATTTTTCATGCTTCATTCGTATTGACTTTGCGTAACTTTTATTCGTAGCGAACAAAAGTACTTATAGTAATCGTAAACTACATTAAATATGTAATTTAACATGAAGCGTACGCAGAGACGAGCTCAATATCAAAAGTGATTGAAATATATCGCTGATAATCTAAACGCAAAAATTAGAAATTAAATATATTATTATTACGTGTATGTAAAAAAAGTTCCGTTTTAATTGTTAATTAATGATCACTACACATTTTATCTGTGATAATTGTAGATTTGGATGAGACAATCGGATATTACGACTGAATAGGGTGACAAAAATGTGTATATATATATATATATATATATATATATATATATATATATATATACATATATATATATATATATATATATATACATATATATATATATATAAAAGTAACGTACAATCGGATATATACTTTATTGGTCCAGCTGTTTAACTACGTAGAACTATTTATAAAACTTTACAAAATGCTCAACGTGTTGCAATAAGGGAACCTTGCTTAAATGTATTTACAAGGCAACGGAGTTACGCGATTTCTAAGAATCGATTGACGACAAAGCTGTTTGCGATTAACATGATTACCGCAGGTTCCTCGAGAACATCCATTACAATTTCGTGATATTTCGGATTAAGATATTTTCATCATAAACGCAACGTGATTGTGCAAGTACCTCCAAGCTCGGTTTTTGATCTGGCTAGAAAAACTCGCTACAAGTCTCCTTCGAAACAATGTGGATATAAAATTTAACAAAATTTTTAACACCATACAAAATCATTGTGAGGAACATTTACTTCTTCGTACACCTATATCGTAGACACACACGATTAATTCTGAAAATCATAATCTTTAATATAAACTTACAAATAAAGTAGCACATACAAATCATTTATTATTAGATTTTAATGATAATTTAATAATCATAATAGATTTAATGATGTAAAAAACACGTACGTTTTGTATAATATATTACGCGAGTAAAATGTACCATACAAAGTATACAATATTATGATATAGACATAAAAATAATTATTAATAGTGTCAAATTTGTGAATTTATTACTACCATAGCATCGTTGCCATAATAGTTTCATTAATTTTGACAGTAATAAATTCACGAAAGTACATAATTTAAATTTAACCCTTTGTTTCCCTTTAATTCTTTATGCACCTCATTAAATGGAAACGCATGTTTATTACATGTAAAAAGAGAACGAGAAGCTTCTAAATCATTTTTGTTCAGATATTTTTTGCTTTTATAAAATTTATTAGTAATCAAAATATTATATGCATCTTCATAATTGCAGTACAACTAAACCTGTATTAAAAACATTGCTAAAGAATCAAATTGGTGCAAGGAATGGAAATAATTCAAAAATCTTTTGTAACAAAACACTACGATATGGCGACATCACATATAAGCGAATCCCATGACTACCAAAATCATTTACAGTTCGAGGTGAAACTACATTTGTCTACCGTGTAAATTCGTTAACAATCCCGATTTAATGATCGCGAGAGATTAGTTTAGGAAAAAATGTCCTATCGCTTACAAATGTCCCGACAGAACGCAAAGACGTTCAATCTCGTCGATAAATTCGTAAAATTGCCACATGCGATTTCTCCATTGCGTGCGTTCAACCATCGAAAATCGAAACTTGATTATATCCTATAAAAATTGGCAGTATACAAACAATTCATCACATCAAAAGTTAATGTGTGTATATATATATATTTTTTTTTTAATATTAAAAAAGGTCTCGTAACGAACGTTAAGACTGGTAACGTTTACGTTGATCCTTATATATGTTGATTCAAAGAAATCGGATACCTTGCTTTCAACGCGACTAAGAAATACTCTCTGTAACATTATAGACTACAATTTTTACGATCTAACAAATTCGCCGCCTGACGCGCGTCGATAATTACATGTAGTAAAAACAGTTTCGCTCTAATGCAGGGCCGCACGTTCCAAATTCTACCGTGCGACGAACTGTCGGCACGTAAGGGTACCCATATCGTGAGATATCTTTCGCATTATTATTCTTAATGACGATGTGGCAATGCAAATCTTACACGTAATAGCGAAAATACGGAAAGTACCGCAGCTATTTAGACGTGAAGAATGGAAATGGAATTTCAGCTCTTCATTTTATCTGATCGTTAAACGATATAAATTACGCTTGGGGAACCTGACTCTTTGGCCCCGTAAATCGTGCGCCCCTGCTCTAACAGCTTTAACTTCCTAATTTATATCACTTAGTCAATTCGGAAGAAAAAATCGTGACCCACATACGGGCCAAGAATGGAAATGCATAAAAAGAGGAGAAAGAAAAACGCACAAGCTGAAGAGGATACGTTCTGATTGACTCTGATATATCCCAAACGAGACGTCACACGAATTGAAAATCGTTTCGTGAATTGGAGATTGTTCCACTTTCCAGAGATTGAATCAATACGGCGGTGCGTATTAATTTAATTGGATTTCTCCACGATGTATATATTTATTTATATATATATATATATATGTAGGAAATTCTATTCTCTGTAGACTTCCTTACGTAATAACACTGCCCAAACTATGACAAATTCAACTACGAGTTCTATGTAATCTACATTACTACTTTCTTACAAAGTTCGGCAAACACCTTCGCGATACTTTCTACGTTTTTTTTTCATCAAGTTAAAATCAATCGCGGCGAGGAGACGGTACGACGGGTCGTATCGTGCGTAATGATTAATTTCGACATGTTAGCAAGGTACGTAACACGAGAAAGTAGGAATAACTAAGTTACCGTCTAGTATCGTCGCTCACGTCATTAGATACCTAGAGCACTTAATATTCAGGTACTAATTATGTTAGCGTAAGGTGATTCGGGATTATAATTAGCCTTACACGCTGATAGGAATAGAGCCGACGCATTTCGCGAGAATACATAATTAATGCAAATCAGCGCGACAGTACGTTTACACTGTAAACGGTGCTTCTTTCTCACGGCGAATACACAAGACTAAGAATAGCAACGGCTGATTAATGTATCCTAATTCCGAACGAGAATATATGCATAAAGGTTCCTAAGCAGGAATCTATATGTATATAGATGAAGGAATCTCGCAGTAGATAGAGTGCCAATGTTTAATTGAACGAAAGTGAGAAATCAGCAACTTCATAAGGTCCATCGATTCGCCCTAATTTATTTATCTTACCGCTTGCCGGGATCCCTTTTGCATGCAACCGACCTCGGGACCGTTTCCGCTCGCTCGAGAGACGTCCGCGCGATGTTTTATACCTATTAATATTTAATGATACCTGCGGCGGGGCGTTTCCGGAGACCAGCTCCGTGCGCGCTGTACATATATTTCTATCTATCGAGAAGTGACGCGTCTCTCTGCTTTTAATCACTTACAATTTACACGTGTGCGTGCACATATACAATATACATGTATATAGATGTATAAATGTTACGTCGAAATTCTATGCGACAGGGAAGATAGTTCGAAATATTTACGCAGCCGACTAATCGGACAGTCAACGGTCAAAGCGGAACTGGATACCGAATCTGCCGTGATTTCGGGCCAAACTCGAATTCGTCGATTCGCCTCGTTCGAAATGCAAATAACGAGGATGCTCGTGGACCAAGCGGATGATCCCCGTTTGAAGATAATGCATTTATAACTGCTCGCCGTTTTTCGTCGCGGGATGCAGATAACGACTACTGCGACCCGCGCGAGAAGGTGGACGAGCAAAGTTCCGAAAAAAAATATGCTGAAACTTGAAAAATGGTATGTTTCGAAATTTGTGGAATGTGACAGTGTCTCTTGAAACATTGTATATAATTAATATTTTTTTCTCAGTGCAGGATTATGATTTTCGAGATTGTTCTAGTTTCCAATTTTCGGGATTGACTTTTCGAAAATTTGCATGTCCGCCTGCGAGAAGAGTCGAATGGAAGAAAATATAATTATAAATAAAATGAAACTGACTATTCTTTCATCGCTATAACTGTCATTCGCATTTTTTCGAAAGAATAACGTATTTCACGAAAATTCTTCAAGAAACAAAGAACGAAATTTCGACCGCGATTTGCCACACTTTGCCGTTGAATGTGCGTTTGGCTAGCGGGACACAGTCGTTTCCTCGGCAGTTAATACTTCAACAAACAAGCGCATCAATACGAATAAATACTTTCCTAATACGCGCGCGATACACTCAATTTCGTCTATGCGATACAGATTTCGCTAGCTAATTCAATTCAATAGTTCGATCGCTTAGCAGCTAGTAGAAGAAGAACGTAGCGGGGTTGTTTCTGAGGAGCTTTAACTGTCATTCCACCATGATTTACGATCGCACGAGTAACCGACTTGCGCGCGTGCGACGCGCGCAATTATTTCCTTTTTCATGGCATACTATTTTACTTTTCGCTTATGCTTGCAACTGCGCGCCGGCTTTTACGCTAATGGTCCCCAATCTTCCTTCAAGAGCCACCCTAAATTTTCCGGCAAATTATACTTCGCGCGACGGACGCGAAGAATAAAAACAGGGGAGAGAGAGAGAGAGAGAGAGAAAGAGAAAATAAACCAGCGGATAGCATGTAATAACAGAACGTGGTAACGACGTGAATTATAACAAAGAGAAACGCGACACTCTCTTCCCGATGTGACTTCCGAAGCGCGAGAAAGTCAAGAAGATAAAAGCTTCTACCGTAGCTCTGCCGAAGTACAAGCCTGAAATCAATATAACTCTGCTCATGCAGATCGCGTCCCAATGAAACGCGATAGCGCGTTTCCATCCCTCCCTCCCTCCCCTTCTCCAGGGGGTGTGTTGCCGCAACGACGCTACCTTATATAGAGACGCGTAAAATTCAAAATCCTCGGATTAAACGTCGCCGAAACTCTCTGGTGCCCATTAGCCTAATGACGCGTCGACAGGGTCGGGGGAGAACCACCACCCCTATCACCACCTTACACGCTAGTGGTGATCTGCTCTATGACGGTGATGTCGCGGTGACGTCGCGGCCGGCTACGGTATGGGTCCTGGTGACCGAGGCCCTCCGGCACGCTCTTGCTGGGCCGCAGCGGCGCGTGGAACTGCGGATGGCAGTAGTGGTCGGCGATCGGGTGGTGCTCGTGCATCCGCTCGACGAAGTCGACGCGGTCGCGCATACCGTCCTCGACGTCCAGCGGCACGTGCAGGGACTGCGACTTGGGCAGCCGGGGCCGCGGCGGTGGCGGACAGGCGCACGGCAACGGCGGCGGTGGCACGATCCCGAGGCTCGATCGCCGCGGCCCCGGTAGGACCGGCGACGCCGGCTGCCGTCCCCAGCCGACCAGGAAGAGGAGCGCCGCGCCGCACAAGGAACTCAGCGTGCACGCGTAGTAACCCACCCGCGGGCTGCTCGCGTTCATGTAACCTGGGGAGAGGGACGACGGAGTGCGATTAAAGTACCGTGTGTATGTAATCTGCCACGCGCCTCTGAAGGGAGAAAAGACTCTGACTTGGAAGCGGAGACGATGCGGGGACGGATGGGACATCGTTTCATATTTCGCGAGAGAAGAATTTTTAATAATTTCGAAAGAGGGAGAGGATATTTGTATGTGAAATATATAACATGTATAATAAATAAATATATAATATATAATTGATTTAACGTTATGATTTAACAGAGTCTCTTTCGTCATTTTTTAAATATACTTTACAGAAAAGTAATTATTCAAAATGCTGGAAATTATCTTGTGATAATGATATTTTTGAAAATAATCTAATCCTGCAAAGGTTCGAAGGAGAAATTAATCATACAGTTTGCAAATTGGCCGTTTTAAACATGAAATAAGTTTTACGAATTATTATGAATTTACAAAAAAATTGATATTCTAGATTTTTAAGGGTCAATTATCAGATTAATGCTAATCAGTATTATAACTGTTAGATATTACATAATGATATATTCACTTATGTTCATTTATTTCAAGAAAAAGAAATTTACTTTATTTAATTCATAATAGACTTTGTTTTCCTCTTGAAGCGCTCTTGTACACGCGTTAATTGTCTTTATTCTTAAATTTAATACACAAGTTCGCGTAGACAACATTATAATAATAGCAAGGAAATTTCAAAATTACAAACTGAAATTCCAGCAATTGAATTAAGTTCCTCAAAGTGACCAAAACTTGCAGTTCTACTCGCACAGTACGGTCGAGTCTTACGAATATGCGTGACAGTTGTCATACTTCCTTGAATATTCTCTCTCAGCAGGAGAGAAGACTGGGGAAGGAGTGTATTTCCCAAGCCCCGTACGTTATTATTATTAAGGACGCTGGCATTAAATTCATACACAGGGACCGTAAGACCATTAGTAGGGACGGATTTAGCGTGCGGGAGAGCGGATTTCGCTCACCTCGGTGGTTCTGAAGTTCTAATACTGTTGTACGGACGTTTGGAAGCATGAAGGATCTGCGTTTAGGAGTAAGTAACTATGCGCTTTATAATAGATACCATGCAGGAGAGAGGGAGAGAGAGAACCGGAGTCTTTATCGAGATATTATGTAGAAAGTCTATATAATGGCGCTGGTTACTTTGTGTAATATCCGTCGCCAACTAAATTAAAAAAATCGGTCTTTCATCTTACGCGAAAAAAAGAGAGAAAATATATAAAAATATAATCTTCCTTTTTCAAATCTACAATAATGGCATTTACAAAGAAAGAAATTTATTTAATGTAAATATACTTCGCTCGAAAGTGCGAGTTTGCATTTCGATGAGAGATGTAAAAGGGTCGCTCTTACGTGACCCATCGTAATGATCCTCGAAAATAAATCAGGGACGAGCCCGAGGGTCTTCTCTAGGAAGCAGTGCACCTAAAATTTCGTATTTCCTGCGCGTACCTGTGAGAGGAACTCCGAGAAGGATGGGCAGGGCTTCCGCGGCTTGCACCAAAGCCCACGATCTAGCAAAGTGTCGGGCCCGCAGCCTTTCCAGGGCCAGCATCTTCAGGGAGTAAAGCGTGCCGCCGAGCGAGGCGCCGTAAAGCGCGGAGGCCAGCACGAGTCCGTGATAACCCTGCACGCTACCAAGCGCCACTTGAGCTACGGCTTTAAGCAGAGGGGAAACCTAATTCGAATCGATAATCCTTGAGGCGTGATCCTTGAATCTACAATTCCTAGGTCGATCGCGCGCAAAATGCATGCAGCACGATTTACCGGCTTGTATTTTCCTCCGCGTGTAATTCCTCTCCCAGTAAAGACTTTCGCGTGCACAAACTCAGTTACGAATGTCAAATCGACTTTTTTTCCTCTCGTGCGAATCGTGCTCCACAATTTTGCCGGGTCAATTTCTAGTTGAAAGAGAGCTTTATTGCGGGGCTTCTCGCAGCGAAAAGTGATCTATTTAAATAAAGCGATACGAATAGCCCTTTTCGCAGTTACATTTCAGTAAAATCAAAATCGAGGCAAAGAACTGCGGCAGAAAAAAAGATTCAGAAAATTCCATACAAACGCTAAAAAATAATGGCAAAATGAAATAGCTACTCCGAAAAGAAAAATATAACCGCGTTAGATCGCATGCTCTGCCGATGGGATGCGAGCGTCTGGCAATTTGAACTTGTTTACAGTTAACTACGGGCGCTATGTATGCAAAAGCGACCGCGAGATGTACTGACCAACCCCAATGAGCGCCGCTTGGCAGAGATATTGCCTGGATACTAGGCACTGAGGGGAAGGTCTGACGATAACTACCCCCAAAGCCGCGCATCCGAGTGCCGCCGCCAGGCCCAGGAAGGTCTGTAGCAGTACCAGGGCGCTGGCCTCCAATCCGTCCTGGTAACCTTGCAGAGCCTGTAAGTGATGTTTCTCATTAAGGCTGCGGGGGAAAGAACGCGCTGTACGGATCGCCGTGATAACGCGGACAATGACGCCGGTAACGATGCCCGTCTAATATCGATTATCGAAATTGGCCCCGTCTATCCCCCGAGATTACCTCGGAAATCGCGAAATTAGGAAACTCCTCGCTCGCCTGCGACTCTGCGTCATTAAATCCTTAGCGGAAACGCCACGCGCTATCAAATTGTCTCGCAATCGTTTCGCTACATTTGGCGGAGAATGTTCTTTTGCCGCGCGGCTCGAGTGAAATGACCGAGGCGACGTTTTTCTTACAATAAAAAAAAAACTATCAGTAATTTCGTCTCGTTAACATCAATCATAATTGTCTCGTTATTATTTATCATGAAAAAAGGAATTTGGAGAACGCTTCGAGAGACAAATTGGCCCGAAATAAACTTTTCGTGACTTTGGCCACGAATCGCCGAATCTCTGGGAATACCCGAGCACCGGGAGACCCGTAATCAAAGAGGGAAATCCCTCCCAATCTCTGAGTGCACTTACAATATAGAAGGCGGGGGTGTAAAGGCCGAAACCGGCAGCACCGGCGGCCAGCATGAGCATCCTCACGGGACGCGATCCCAGAGGACTCAGGTCAACCAGCGGCTGTCTCGGTACCTTGGTCGCGGATTTCTTCTCTTTGAGTTTGCTGCGCTGATTCTTTAGGTGCAGTATGGCTCGCCGCTGAGGGTGGTACAGCGAGGCACTCCGGTAAATCAGTCCTAGGAAGAAGGCCAACGAGAGCGCGCCGGTTACCGATTGAAGTCCCAATCGCCAGCCCAGCTTCCTGAAGGTACGAAGCACAGTTACGATCGCGCATGAAACGTCGAATCAGCTGACGATGGTTCTGCCAGCTGGGTTTTTGCGCTCCGCGTACGTCCTTTATGCTACGTTTTCTATCACGGGCGAAAACTACTGCACTTGCATTTCCGAGAGGAAATTTTTCACCAAGTGTTTTTCCGCATCGCAACTACACCACTACCTTTCGTTTGTCAATCGTCTCCAAATGTTGGAGGAGAATTTTAAATATTTTAGTGTTTTCGTTTAACACACGTTAACGTGAAAGTATAATTTGTTCAATATTTTGGGAATTACCATAAAACTAAAATAAATCATTTATTAAACATTTAATATGATGCTGAAAAAATATCGTGCTCTACGAAGGTAGTTTAAATAATAATAAATGATAACAAGAGATCGCGCCCGATTTCACCGTCGGTGTAAAAATGAAGTGCTCTTTTAATCAAGAGAATAATCTTATCAAAAAGTAATTTCGCAAAAATTTCCGCAAATAATTAGTTTGAGATAACGCGAAGTCAATAAACGATGGAGATTAACGACTACGTGCATTTTTGCAGCTCAAACGTACATTACTTTCGCATGACTTCTGCAACTTATTACAAAAAATTGTATAATAAAGTGACTTTTGATTTATGAGCGCACAATGTTTCCAAATAATTTCGTTACTTCTCTTCGAGAAGTTATGAAATTCGCATTTACGCGAGCGCATTGTCAGGCAGTATTGCTTTCGAGGAGAAACATCCATTTACCTCTCGGCTCTGTGTTACTTTCTTTTACCAGAACTTTATAAAGAAACCTGTCAAGTTTTAATACTCTGCAAACATTTAACAATCTTTAATATTTTCACTGCGCAGTGTGAACGTCCCATAGGAAGAGCTTCACTCATACTTCATTATTTGATGAAACAAAGTAAAAGTACAAACGAGATAAAAATACTTGCGCCAAGTGACAGTTTTAAAAAATTACGTAGACATACATGAAAAAGATAAAGCATGAATTGTCGACCGGTAAATTATAAAGTTGGGATTAAGAGATAGAGGGCAATTAAAAAAAAAAAAAAATGAGAAAAAGGACGACGCATCAGTAAATTCAACTTTGTGCGAAATTAACCCGCTACGAAAAACGTAATTTTTTTTTAAACACTCCCGGTGTATATATAATATAATTACAAAGTTAATTCTCGTTCCGGTTACTAAAAAAATACAAAGACGCGCGCTTTTCTAATAAATCCCCTGTATTTTCTGGATTTTCCCTTCAAGTGGAATACAGACGTCGTAATATTCTTTATGTTCTTCCGTTTTGTGCGTGAGAAAGGCGAATGTTTGCAAACAGTGCGGCTTGCGAGTAAGAAGATTAAAAAAATAAGAGATAAAACCAAGTTTCTACGGTCTATGTATTCAACATACGTCGGTACGCGGGCGAAAGTTGCGCTTTAATTCTCCCTTGGCATAAGGATAATGAGACCCCCGCCGTGACTATTCATAGTACATGTAAATTCGGTACGTTTTTATATGGGTTTCGAGCTGTTATCTTTGCGAGCGCGCGGTGCGCGGTTGAAATTTATTTTCCGATACACGCGCGCCTTCTCTCATTCGCGCTTCCTATCTCCCGATATAGAAACGCACATTAAATGTTTATCATGTATTCCCGGGTCAGATATGATGACGGTTCGGCACGTGTAATAAACCGCCCGCGCGCCCGGTCGATGAGTTCGATGCGTTTGCGAGAGAGACGGCGAATTATTCCGCAAAAAGCCGGCTCGTGGCACATTTGCGATTGCAGCGCGTTTTAACGGGTTTGTCGTTATCACAGAATTATATATACATATATATATATATATATATATATATATATATATAAACACAATATGCTATCTTTTTGCGTGGACCGCATTGCCCGACAACCGTGTACCGCGCCCCAACCGCCGTCATACGCGTACGGTTAAAGTTAAACCGTGCATTGCATGCGGCCTTCCATGCGACATAATGGGGTGGGATGAAAAATTTACCGCATATCCGGCGGTATATTTCACAAATATGGCTCTGGAATTTATAACATAAAAAGGATAATCGATTTTCCCGGGATAAGACACGCAATTCCGCGGGAAAATGAGGGTCTATCCGGTTTAATTTAGTTATTTCTTTACAACTGTTACTTCGCTCAGACCAACATTATTGAATCAATTAATGGGTCAAATCGTGTGAAACACGATGCGCAACAGTTTGAATGGATAACGCCCGCGGTTTATTACGTGTAATTTAATTCGATAGGTCTGTTTGACGAGTCGACCAAAATAATGACTGAATCATAAAGAATAACGTTTAACCAATCTCCTGAACTCGCGAACTATACCTTTCACTATAAATTAATGGATATTTCCTCAGTCGGTTGAACTTTCATCCTTCGAGTTTGGAAAGAAGTGCCATTTGCTGCTTTTGGAACGAGCAGGAGGGGGGGGGGGAGAAGAACTATGAAAGTATAGAAGAGATACCACTAGAGAAAGAACAAATCTAATATCACTGCCATAATCGTAGAAGAAATTCGCCTGGCGAACCGCAATGCAGTGATTCCCGCGCAAGATAAAACATAAATTATTCGCAGCTAGATTTTTCCAACAATATTAATTTCCTGCCACAAATATATTTGGTTGGCGTATCGAAAAAACGTTTGCTCGAAATAAAATTGTAAAAGCGCAAATTATAATGAATTGTATTTATTTTATCAATTTCCGATATATAACATAAATTAGTTTTCAAAATCAATACAGTTTCGAGGCGATTAAAACTGCCAATTCCCTCCTGAATAAAAGTGTTGAATAGAAAACAAAAGCAATTATTTAAAGAATATTCATTCAATGTTTATCGAGCACTCTGCATTATATCGTGCATCATTTTTGTGTGGTAACTTCTTTCTACATATTGCATACTATTCCGAATGTTTCAAGATACCTTCATATTTTATATCGTAAACTAGCCCGGTATATCGTCGACCTGGGCAAACTTATCCAGTTATCGAGTAACCTATATATCGACTTAGCGAGTTACTCCAGCAACCTGACGATATTATGTTCGTCGGTCCAGAAGAGCCCGATTTCTAATTGGCTTTTACCTAACAGAAACTGCCACATAGCAACGGCAATTAAATGCACGTTTAATAACCCGCTTGTATAACGATCATGGCATATTGTCTACATACAGGTTGACATACGCGAGAGTTAAATTACGGTAAACATCGCTCCCTGATCGTCAACAGACAATTCAATTAACATTCATTAATATAATCTTTCGCTATACAAAAGAAAAATTACGTCGCGTTGGTTGCTTTCATATTTTTGAAAAAAAAAAAAGTTACGTTCCCCTTTGGTAATACATAATTCAATCGCTATTTGTACACTTATGAAACTGCTTGAAGTCCTTTTAATTATACAGTCGGAAACTAAAACCTCCGGTGCCGTCGTTCTAAAATCAATTCATACGTCAATCATTCGAATATTAAAAATTAAAAGCTTTAAGTGGCAGTTAAAGCCGCCAGTAACCACATAATTGAAATCATACTCTGCAATTAATTTCAACATAATTTTAATAAGATTCGAGGCGTAACTTTAAACGCGCGTTAAAAATTAAAAGAAATTAAATGGGAATAACCGGCCTTTCCGCGCAGGTTTCACTCAGGATAAGCCGGATTAATCTCATCGCCGAGTCCACGATCGCGGAAGGGTACGTTCGAGGATGGGAGATACAACTGAAAATAATTTGCAGCACATTTCGCGGATAATAGATCAATGATACTAACAAACGCCCCGTGGCAAACTCCAAACGAGCTATTTCGACGGTCGAAAGATAGACGGAAAAGGGTGGGACGCGAACAAAGAGAGAGAGAGAGAGAGAGAATGAAGAGCCGGACCGAATAGAACGTTCAATTATTCCACGTCGAATCTGTTCGCTGTTTTTGTGCACGGAAACTGTCGTTGCGCCGCAACGTCCGTACGTTCGGGCGACATGCAGTCGCGCGAAAATCTACGATAAAAGGGTGGTGCGCATTGAAAGCAGTTTTGACCGTACGTTACACGCTGCCGCTCGACTTCTCCTCGTACGCAATTTGTTTCGCGAATCATTGTCGTCAAATATCGTCACTACCACCGGCGAAATTTATCGTTTTCGAATATCGCTCCCAGGGAACATAACTGCACGCCACTTCTGTTGCACGCGACTTCTGTTTCTGTAGGGAGGATTGAAATTTACCCGAACCTATTATTGCAGCTTCTAAAATCTCAATTTCAAGCATTTTGATAACTGACTCTTCTGAAAACCTTATTAAAACAAAATTAAATAACACCGTGTTTTCCCTTTTTCAATAATTCAATTTTTGATTGAAATTAAATAATATAATACGACGTATAGAAAATGTTATATTATACAAAATATGTATAATAACATGTATAAAATATGTTATAAAAAATATAATACAATGTATAGAATTACTTTTTATTTTGATTTCTAAGAACTTATTGAAAAATTATTATGATATCATGTCGCTGAAAATAGCTCGAAATGGAACAATTCGACTTATAATTTATGTAATACAGAGAATTGTCGAATCGATTTATAATTTATGTTATATAAAATTATTAATTAAATTAATAACTCATGTATAAAAACATGTATTAAAAATCGTTTGATTTTCAAAGTTCTATTTTACTTTTTAAAAATACAACATAATCCTAGAAATTCTATTCCATTAATCATTGCGGGTAGCTTTAATCTACTTGTCATAGAAGAAATAATTTCCATGCCTGGTCTCCCAGAAATTGTACGTATTTTTAACAAATGTAAATTAATCGCAACGAGTTCTCTCGTGATAATCACAGATTGACAGATACTTGAAACATGAATGACGCCGGCCTTCGCGACTTTTCCGGCGCCCACCAGTTTTCCTCGTGCGCGATAAAAAAGAACAAGATGAGCGATATTAAATTTGCATCGCGCGCCCACATGTGCGAAGAAACGACACGACCGAAGGTTAATTGCATCTTCTCCGCTCGGCTTGAGCGAATTGTCGAACCGGCGCACACATTCCTAAGGGGGGGGGGGGGTATTGGCTGATACATATACATCCCCGCGTTATACATGCGATAACTCACCCGACCGCTTCTTTGTAGACGACGCTGAAGAGCACTATTCCCACGCCGGTGCCGGCCTGCACCACCATCTCGACGAACTCTCGCCGTTTTCTGAAGTAATTGCCCAATACCAGACTGGCAGTTTCCCTCACGAGACCGGCACCCGTGCCCAGCACCAGACCGTAGCTGTTGCATTTTGTAAGGGTAAATCGTATGACTTTGCGCACCCTTTGCGCGAAAAGGATAAGCTGAGGGCGATATTTTAAGCGGGAGGGCGGTGGCTACGCCCAAGTCGCTGACATTTCAAAAGGAACTTGGACAGCTGGGATATATTGAGCCGCAAATATTCATTTCTCATCATTTTTTAATGCCCTCTCCGGTTGAAAAGGCACGGAACCATTACTTCAACTTTAAAAGCTATTCAAAGGCAGAATTAAACGACTGACTATTATCATAGAAATATTATAGCCCCGCTCATTGCCGTGCACATAAAATGCATTATAAAACTCATATTAATATCAACTAGAATTTCGTGCAGCAACATACACGATTTTTTCGCAAAATATTCTCTTTTTAATTTGACGATGTAATTCGCGATACTAAAAACAGATTCAATGCACAATAAATGCCTGCATAAATAATTATTTATTTTCACGATAAAAACAGCTTCAATAATTCACTCAGCATGCTATTAATATTTCATCCCTCACATAAAAGTTAACGCAAACCCCCCTCCCCCTCGTCCGCCCTTCGATTATTTTTAATGCAACATCCGTTGCAATAATTTATCGCGGTCACATTTGCATAAAAAGATTTGACAAAAAAAATCAGGCCTTCTCTAGCTATTTTATTTTTAACACGATGACTCTCGCCAGTCAAGGGTGGTTGCTCGGGGGTGGTCGATAGCTGCAGGCATTTGCGCCGTTACGCACCTAAGGAGCACTTGATGCATCTGGACGGCGAACGAGGTGAAGAGCGACGCCAGGGCCAGCACGAGACCACCGATCACCGCCGTAAGCCTCGTATTGCCACGACGACACGCGCCGACGACCAGCGGCGCTGAGCCACGGGAGATCGCGGCGCTCAACGCCCCCGCCCACACTGAAACATTCAGCCGATAGTCACTTTGATGGGCCATTAAGGGCGCGACTGCGGAATCAGCGGGGTGGCGATGGTCCCGAAACCGGACGCGCATCGCAACCCCAATTAAATCACGGCCCTCTCGCTGTTCTACAATCTAGAGGAGAGGCGCAACGGCGGTTTATTCGGCTGATTTCAACCCCCCGCCGCCCCCGACAAACGAACGGAGCTCGTTTGCTGATTGATCTCGCGCTTGTGAGCGCTAACGAGGAAACGCTCGCACAACCGGAACGACCGGAACTGCCTCTCCTTGCCTGCGGGGGATGCGAAACGGGCGAAAATTATTTTTTGCGTGTTTTTCATCCCCCGTCGCTAGCGATACCCGCGACTCGCGGGGAATCGCGCTTTCCGCTCGGGGATCCGGGCTCGCACGTGGAAAAACGTCGAAGATACGCAATTCTCACAAATGTTGTTCCCACATTTTTTTTAAAGCACATCTGTGCCGATGAAGCTTTTTCGAAAAGGTTCGTTTACCTCCGATATTTTTTTCGCGACGTTCGTAATTTGGAGCGCGAATTTCTATTGCGGGCGTCGGGTAATTTTTAGAAAATATCTCGAAAAGATTATTCCGAGATATATACCTCTAATTATTACATCACTGGGCCGGTTTTTCCAACTTCTTGCACTGATTGTGAGAGAAAAATATGATTAGTTTTGGACTCAATTACAATATGATATTTCTAGCGATAATTGTGATAAACATAATGATGCATATAGTTAAGTTAATCATATTTCATATTAGAAATATTATAAAATTATTATTAAGGCCAAAAGTAACTATATTTTTCTCTCAGCGTCGGTTTTTCCAACTTCTTGGTAAGCTAAATCTGATAGTTAAATCATACGTCTGTCTTCCTTTTAACTTCAAATTAGACAAATTCAGACGTATGATTTAACTATTAGTTAAACTTTAGCTTACCAAGATGTTGAAAAAACCGGCCCTGATCCATTTTGCTCATTTCGTTATTTAAATTCAGGCATTTGTCAATCCGCTATCCCTCGCCGTCGCGCAGCGATGCAGCGTAACGAGAAAAACATTTCTCTTCTCCCCTTGCTTTCTAAGGTACTACCGTGTTTTCGACAAAGTCATCGGATTTATCGCACGACTCTCTGTAATTACTCCCAACGGCGTCGGATTTCGCAATTACAATAAAATCTTCGTAAAGTAAACTACGTTAGTTTTCACGAACGATTAAATCGTTAATTACTGTTTATGACGATAATACCCTCGAAATTCCTTGAAATGTTTCAGGAAAAAATAAAAGGGTCTTCTACCGAAGTTTGTAAATTTACAATTAAACGAAGATCTAACGCATCCGCGGCAGGACGTGACGACGAGACGGGAGGGCAGAGAAGGCAATTCGCGGATTTTTCCAATCGTAATCCGCGCGGACGCGCGCGTGAAGATTTATGCAAAACTTTACGCCTTGTCGCGCGGGTGCGCGGAATGAAAATTCTGATATTCCGAGGACAGTGCGATATGCGCTGGCGGCCTGCAAACGCGAAAGACGTCGCGGCACGGAATACGAAAACCGGTTCGATTTAATGCGAAGGCGCGCTACAGCCGTATCTCTCTGTAATGCTAAAATTGGACGGGGCTACGTCAATCGTATCGACGTACGTCTCCTGTAATCTCGTGAAAGCATCGCTTTTTACCCTTTTACTTGGCGAAGTGACGGGAACGCCTCTTTCTTTTTATAAATACATCGTGCCAACTACCGGCTAACGCGCGCGCACGGGCCCGACTCGCAAACGTCTCGCATAATCGTATCCCGATTTCAAACCCGGTAGAGATATGAATAATCGAACTGAAACGCATTTATACGATGCGGAAGTTAAGCCGTTATCGCTTTATTGGCGCGCTCAATTCTGTCGATTTATCTACATATGTGTGCCTGTCTAGTTGTCCGTTTGCCTACCCGTCTAAAACTTCAAGTGTTCGGCAAATGTTTGGAGACAGTCGTGAACAATTTCAACAAAGTTTCGGGAAAAAATAAATATAAGAAGTCCCCAAGTATGGGATAAGTGGAAATTTGTGTCAAAAGACTACAAATGGAATTTTTTCTAAATTATACGTGTACTGAAAAATTCACAATGTTTATCACGAAAACCGTAGTTTTTTAAAAGCTCCACAGAGTTTTAAACAACATTTCATAATACGATTAGAATTTTTAGATAGATAAATATACTCGAGATGTAATATTTGAGATAAAAATATTTATGATGATTAAAAAAGAAATACATTTTTACTGTTTATAAAATTTAGACTTAATTCAGCTATTTTTATCACAACGTAAACTAACTAATGAGTTAAACACTAAATTGAATTCTTATTGAGAAAAAGCCCGATAATTAATTGAGAAATGGGATCCTGTCAGTTACACTTTTCTGTACCAGAAAGTCAAGTTTTCCGACATTTTCAATCTAATCGAGCGTTAAATTAAATTTCCGCTTGTATAATAATCAATTTGAATATTTTTAATTATTTTCGTACATAAAGCTTCGAATATTAGTTCCTTACTCCATTTTAAAAACATAGGACTTTTTATGAACGAGAGACTTTCGTAATTCCAATTTATGAATAGAGCAAGCTCTTTGCAATTAAATACGTTCTTGTCCGTGAAATCCTATATACTTGCAAATGAGAGGCCGACTATATTAAGAGGACGTAAACACATCCTCATCAGAGAAAAAAAATTGAGAGAACGATGCCTCGTCGGTGTCAGGGATATGCTCAAGGCGTGATGTTAAAGGTCTGAAACGTGAGAGGAGGGGGAGGAGCAAGCATTTCACATCGCTACATTCGAGAAAAATCGTGTTAAGAAAATTACTACTTGCCACACGCGATACGCGCGCGTATGTAATTATATGCACGTAACGACGTAAATACACAATGTTACGCTCCGTGACTTGACGTTTCGCACATTTCCCTTTCCGAGTTCATGCGACTCACGTGCAGCACATTTTCGAACAAATTTAAGAATATCAAGCTCTCGCATGCCATGTGTCAAATAATGATGCAAGAAAAGAAAAAGAAATATGTATTTACAAAATATCACAATTTCAAAGAATTTCTCCTCCATTCCTGCTGAAAGATTATATCGATACTTTTCATTGACTGATCCATATCGTAGTTTATTTTAATAGTGCGTCGGTCCATCAATTTATTCTCTAAAAGTGAATTAGTGAAAACTGATTGATTTTGTTAGTGGATTCATTTTTCATTGATAAAGAGTAATTATTGTCACGCGTGACGCTGCTCGCGCCACGCGTCCACTGAGAGAAATATATAGTTATCTTTTGGCCTCAACCACAATTTTATAATATTTCTAACACGAAATATGATTAACTTAACTATATGCATCATTATGTTAATTATCATCAGAACCATCATCAGAACCATAATTATCATCAGAAATATTATGAAATTGTGGTTGAAGCCAAAAGTAACTATATTTTTCTTTCGGTGTACGATTGAGCATCACTATAATTCTACTGCATTAAGCAGTGAAAACTAAAATTCACTAAATAATTCAGTGACTAGCCACTAATTGCCAGTATACTTATATAGTAGTCATACATTGATTCATTATTAGAGAGTACGTTTATCATGCATTTTTAAAATAAAAAAGGTTCTAAAAGCAAAGCGTTAACACTCTTTTTATATATGTATGTATCTCTAGAACCGCGCATAATTTATGCATTCGGATGTTTAATCTTTGAGCTGAGCACCTTTAATCTTGGCACGAAAGATAAAATCGTCGGATCGATGAAGAAACGGAGCGATCCTGAAATGAATATGCATTGTCCGGCTTCGTTACGACTTAAAAAGGTTCTCGAAGAAATCTGGATATTGGTGCGGCAAAGGCTTCAACAGGTAGCGACTTCGGCTCGACGTTCTTACGCGAATAATTTATGAGTCTGGACGCTTTTAGCGCTATTTGCACAAGTGGACCAAGTGGGATGAGCCATCGCTTAGAATTTCACGGATTGGATTTTGCAAAGCCCTTTTGTACCCAGATCGGATTTACCCGCAAAATGCCTGCCCTTTTACGTCCCATATGCCATTATTTTCAAGACAAAGAACGCGAGCAAAACGGAGCGAGAGTTCACTAGAGAGTGCAGACAGCTACCGCTATACAAGACAAATTGTATCGGAAGATTATCTACTGCAGAAACAATTCGGAAACAGCAGGAAATAACCACACGTTAATTTAGAATTTTCCGAACGTTAAATCATCTCGAATGGTCCCCGTCGCATTCCGACTTTTGTTTTCCTCACAGAAAGAGAGTCGCCTTTCGCAAACGTTTCTATTATAAACCGTTCCATTTGAAAGGCAATACACATCGAGGAGAGTTTATGTCTTTTATTACGTCACGATGATGTATGAGAACGCGTCGTCAAACAGGGCAGGATAATTTTTCAAAGTGGTGCACGAAGCTCGCCCGATGACACTACACTTTAAATACGTTCTCGACAAATAAAAGAGCCTTTTCACGGTGGTCTTAACGTACAATGGCAACAAAGAACTCGGATAGCGTAAAGCCTTTGTTCATTGCTTGTCCCGATGCTCGTCCGTCATTACATATTTCTCTTGTAACGCTCAACGACGTCTCTCCTTGCAAGATCGCGCATCCTCTTCGTCCGCTCTCTTTCATCCTCCGAGAATATTTCTAGCAATAGCGACCATCGGAGTATAAGCTCCCGCGATTTGTATTTTAACATCGATAAAAGGTTGGTCTAACGTTGGTCTCTTTACATCATTCCTCCGCGCCGACCGCGTTTCAAAGGGTACCGCGAATTACCCTTTTTGCGCAAATGCTCCCCATTAGCGGCGATTGTTACCTTCTCGGTGGGCAATTGCCGTTATTTCTATGACTAATTGTTGACAGTTCAAGATAAGAAAAATGTTTAAGAAGCTCCGTACAAGCTTCGTGAAAAACAAAACCGTGGAAGCTTTCTTTTCGGATACAAGCGATGGAAGATGAATAGTTTCTCGTGCATTAAAAAGTCCAAGAGCGCGCTTGTAGTTTGTTAAAGACGTTAAAAAAGACGAAGCTTAAAAGAGAGCTTTCGCAAATAAATGGCGGAATTATCATCTTATTCTTCGCTTAGTTTTTTAAAAAGACTTTAATTTCGCAAGAATTTTACTTTAGTGCTTTGTTAAATCGGTAAAATATTTAATATTGAGAACTAGGAAAATTGTGAAAGAAAACGGCGAGTGATTAAATGTCTAAGAAAAGAATTTCGAGTTATTAATAAAAAAATTCCTACCAATTACCTATCAAACGCTATTTCTATAATTAAATCTGATTATATATTTGATTATACATATGTATGTACATATATGTATATTTTAGAATTATTTTATAGATTAACAAAAAATTACTCAGGCTAGAAACTCCACTAGAAGTTAATTTTACATTTCTCGATACCATTTCTCGATTTCTAAAATAAGAGCACCAATATTTCTTATCAATGTACATAGTCTTTCTTGCGAGAGATAAGCAAAGCAAGCTGACTGTCTATATTTCGATAGTCCTCAGAAATTAATTCGAAGTCTTTACATTAGTTCTTTACACTATTCAAGAGAGAAATTATTAAAAAACAAATCTTTAAACAAGAGATCTCGTGCAATTTGCCCCGAAGCATCTATTTGATGTGTATATATGACCAGGCTCTATGCTCCCCTGATGAAAATTGAAATTAGTTTTTCCTTAATGAAAATTTGATCCGGCGTTTTTTCCGTTTTGACTTTTTGTAATCTTCATTATCTCGATTAATTCTTAAACTAAAATCTTTCTAGGAATAAAATATATTTATAATAATTTTTATAAAAATTTTTATAATAATTATTGAGATGTATATTTAATATGAAAATATTATAAGCACATTTTTAATCATGATATAATATGAGATTTTCGTTACTTTCATATTGTTCGTTCTTCACTATTTTCCATTTGCATTTCCGTTTTACTTTAAAATGACGCACGTAATGTAATTATATAAATTTTAATTAAATCATTTTGCTCAGATAGCACGAAGATCTCATATAATTATAAAATAGGCATTAATAATTAATTCGTACATAATTGACTGTGTAGTTTCGCGACGGTGCAATAGAGAACATAAAGCAAATAGATAAAAATAGCTACCTCTCTCTTATGAATTATGAATGGATGAGCGTGTTACAATCTGATTTATGGTGAATGAAAGATACGGATATTTTTATCGGAGATAGCGACGTGATAAATTTCACGCCTGCGGCTCTGTAAAATAAAAAGTATGACGCCCGCATCGATCATGCCCACCCCCGCGTACACGTAATGCTACTTAATGCTACCTCGGTTAATCAAATCGAAAGCGCAAACTACGAACGTAAATGCAGTTGCGGTTGGAGACGTACATATATCTTTGCGTAGGTTTAAAATACTCGTTCAGTTGTCGACACATAATTAAGAGTGATTTGACGTTTGCTCGCAAAGTTTTGAGAAAAGAGTCTACTTCTGCCGCTTAAAATTTCGCCGTATATATTTCGAGAGTTCCGAGGTGGCGATAAAGTCGTAGTTAAACGAGTGGCTGAACTAAATTAATGGTAACGAGATTTATTCGGGTTAAGACTTTGCCTTTAAAGAATGCAATAAGAGGTTGCCTAAATTAAAACTTAAATTTAAAAAGAAGGGAGAATGCGATCGAACAGGGCCAAAGACTGTATGTGCGTGAATGATTGCAAAAGTTACTACAACACAAACAATAATTGGGAGTTCGATCGGGGAAAGTAAACTTCTAGAAGTTCGCCGGGGCAAATTAAAAATCGATGGTATTTCCGCGATACTCGGGGAAAGTGGAAATTAAATTTGCCGGGAGAGGAAATGCAAACCCGTGGAATAAAAGTTTTTGAAATTTTTCAGACGAAAATATAGAGTCCGGTAACAGATGACGCGAGAGAGCGAAAGGAATGGGGAAGAATGGTTACCCAGTTTCCCTTAAGCGGTCGATATTTATTTTCAATATGTAGGTAATAACAACTTTGTAGCGCCTAAAGACATATATCTTACCTGCACCTTGCAAACAGTTATAAAGTGGTTTAATAAATATAAAATAGAACGTTTTATATACCTCATAAATTCTAAATACTTCGGTAAATATATTTCAGAGGATACGTAAAGTACAACAGACACATTTTCCCGCACGAGCATATTTTCCGCAAGCGTATTTCCCGTGCTAACGAATTTTTAAACTAATTTTCGTTTTGATAATAAAGTATGAATATCTTTGCATTGTAAACTATTAAAATTGAGTAAATTTTGGCAACTCTGTTTTCAAACGATATTTGAACAATTTCGAATTAACGAAAATATTTCCATTTCTACTTTACAAGTTACCTGGTATGAAAAATTAAGCTCTCGTAATTTTAAAACTGAAATGCAATTTCCACTCATATACGAATTCGGTCAAAAAGTTCTATTGAAGCATCATCATAAAACAATTTTTCGAACATATTTTCACTCGAATACATGGCCTGTGAATCAATCCTGAATGTACGTTCGGCAAATCATTGTTCGCGAATTTTCGCATAAACAGTGAAGAGGCTTGTCACGCCCTGACAGCCCTTTTCTTCGGAGCAACATTGTACAGGCAACGCAAAGTCTTATCATGATTCGGCGTGAACTGAAGATATTGACAACGCACGTCCGTCGTTTACATGCCTCGCGGCAGTTCTGCGGCTAATTACTGGGGTGGTATTGTCAATACTTTGGCCGACAGTAAATATTGATGGTCCGAGAGACGCTTTACGACAGGCACTCGCCGCCGAGCTCGGAGCCTCTAACTTTGACGAAGGAGTGGATAACTTTTGTGAAACTAGGTCTATCTGGTTTGGGCCGATATCCCAGCAGAGCAGAGCGGAGCTCTATCTACGTGCATCAGCACGCGGCGGTGCATCGTCGCGCACAGTATATCACACGGGAAAGAAATCCCCGAAGCTTCGGCCGCCTTACGTCTTTCCGGCTTATATGGCGACCCCGTCGTAGCCCCAATCGGCCACTGAGCCACAGACGCCGGTCGGGAGAAAGATCACCGGGAAGCGACACGTCGTGAGAGCTCTCCGTCGTTTAGCCGGACGAATACGTTTCCCTGATGATATCGCATCTGTCACTCCCTCGGGATCGTCCGTATCGATCTCGATGCGACTAAGGAAACGAAAACTGCTCTAACGAAAACAAGGGTAAAGTGAAAACAAGCCGCCGCATATCGTAATACCTGGAGAATAATTGAAGCCGCGAGGATACGTAAACATTTATACCTCTCTCTAGCAAAAATTTTCTCTTATCTTTCTCCCCTTCTCTCCCTCTTTCTTTGTCTTCCTTGTTTATAAATAATTTATGAGGTATTTTTAAAAAATTATAGAGGTTCTCATCCATGAATTATTTAATCGAGAGAAACGATAACAAGTTGACTTATATTATAATTTAACACGTTGAGTTATAATGTTTAATTTCGTGAAATAATGAATATTTACATATGCAAATTACATCTTAAGAAATATATTTGACTATAATCGAGTTATACTCTCTGTGCATCTTCCTTAAAATTTTTAGATGATAACTATTCGATGAAATCATAAGAATAAATTCATTAAATTGCAACGCAACGAGAGCGTGAATTATTCGTGTTCATTATGAAATATTAAGAATCTTGACGTTGAAATGATAAAGAATGTTATTACGTTATTGCATAATAAATAATATTCTGCAAATCACGAGATAGAATTTCAACATTGTTAAGCTATAATGAAACTTACGATTTACGACAAGAAGGTAAATTGAACGACAAGAAGATAATAGGTAAATTAAAGTCTAAATAAATAAATCATGACAAAAGCATTTAAAGTCCAAAGTACTAAAAGGAGTTTGCGAAATTATCATCTGCTTTCTGAAAAATTGCTTTTAATACATGTACGCATAAAACACAATTTCCTTATTATTTGCGCGACGAATATGTTCCGATTATTATAATGCAAGACAAACTCATTGCTATGCAGAGGACAAGCAAATTACTTTTCTGTTTCAAAAATGAAGAAAAATCGCGCTACCCTGGAAAGTAAACTGAGATAGCATTCCAGCTGACTGGTTTCTTCGTTACCGCGCGGCGATAATGAAATATCTCCTATCCGAAAACCTTCGTCTTCATTCGCATTTCCTCGCTCCATTTTCATCTCTCCAACTCCCTCCGTCTCTCTCTAATCCTCTCCTTTCTACTCTCTCTTACTTGAAAGTGGCGTTGTTGGCGCAACTCGCTTCCAAACAGGAGATGAGCAATTTTCCACCCCTAAACATGACGCCGTGTATATCGGTAGTTCTGAGCAAGCTTGACGTTGTCGTTCAAGAGAGCAAGTAAATCGACACAAAGTCCAATATCGTTCCGCGAAATGCGGCATTAATTCTAAACTAGTGTGATGTGCGGTATTCGGCGGGAATACTATACGAAACTTTAAACGATTCTGGACGCGTCAAACTAATACCGTCGATTCTCCGTCGTACTGCAGCGAGTTCTTTCATTGCTATTGTCGTTTACTTTCTCAACCAATAAAACAGATGTTTGAACGTGTCTGGTAAGCCTTGATTTCGTTCTTTATTTTACATTTAAAAATTTATATTACCGGAAAATTTATTTACCGGATACACGATTGTTCGTTTCCCTCGCAGTAATTAAACATTTAGCTGTAGATACGTTGTCTACGGAAAAGAAGTGTACAAGCTGTAATCCAGGCTAGCGAAGTTTCTTGCTACGAAAAACATTGCAAAAATTGAGGAACGTCCATTTGCCAGCGGCGTGATGGGGATCCATTCTTTTATGTGCACCTTATTACAGTATAGCTACACTTGAAATAAAACAAGTAATGACGAGAAGGAAGAAAGAATGAAAGAAACGTGTTAGAGAGCTCCGCGAGCACTGATGAAAAGAATGAAAGTATTATTTTCGCAATAATGCAGCTAGAAAAAAGGAAAGTAGGCGAAGATGCTTTGTAAATAGATCTCTATAGGAGGAATCATAATTCTTCGTAAACTTCCCCTATTTCCTCGACAGAAAATTTTCCAATAATCTCAAAATGGAGGGAAGCAGCGTTAGTATTAAAATAACATTTTAATTGAGAGACAAGACGGGTCTCACGATAAACGATTGATTAATAGTGAACTTCAATTTCCTTAACATCCGCACGATTGATTGACGATTTAACGATCGTTAATGAACGTCGACGCAATCGGAACTGTACTCGAAAAGGTATTTAACGGACGTTATCTGTGCTTGGAAGAAGATTGGTGAAATTAAGACTTTACTGCTCGCAGCATCGTCTTTCTACGCCCGGCTTTACGTAGCTACAGTACGAGCCTCGTAATCCGAACTAGTTAATGCAACGACATGTTCGGATTATCAAGATTTCCGGATCTCCGAATCCCCAGTTACCGACCACGTGTGCACGAAATTAAGACCGATCCTTAAGGAGTGTAATAATGAAGTAACCAATTAGAAGACATTAAATATGTAAACAACAATAATCGTTGCAGCGACAACTTTCGCGCGGGGACGACAGAATTGTTTGCTAATCTTCGTTATAACTCAACTTCATTACGTCGGAAAGTTATTTCGTTAGACTGATTTCCATAAGTTGGCGACGTTCCGACGTTCTCTCTGAAAATTTTTCCAAAGAGCGAGACATTCTTCGGAGTTCGTATCGCATCTGTGTTGTTGTCAGGCGTGCAGGTGTCGCGCGATAAATCCAGCCCCCGGATGCCCCCTTCGATTCTCGTTCTGTGTTTGTCGTACGAAACGGAAACACTTTTGACGGGGCTCGCTTCCCGAGCTGTCGCCTCCGGGATCCGCCGTTTTCCGCGGGATCCGAAATAAAACGGGAAAGAGAAAGAGAGAGGGAGAGAGAGCAAGATCGCCGCGGGCGACGCGGATGCAGCGGCGGGCGCGTGCCGTGGCACGTTAATCGTACTTTGGCGAAGCACCCGTGGGACGGTGGTTCTCGCGGACAGCGGTTTGTTCGGTTGAAATATACCACCGGCGGTACCCTGGGACCGCAAGTGCCCTGGGACTCCACTCCGATTCGGCGGAGTCACGGCGCGGGGAATCGCGCACCGAGAGAGGTCGATCGACAAATAACATGCCAGCATCCTGCAAACGTTACAAAGACGGATACGGCCGGGGTTTAGGCACGAGGAGTCGAAGGGAAAGGGGGGCTTCCCCGTCGTCAGGGCTACGTGCCCGCGAACGTAGCCTAAAGGTACTCCAGGACGATCGATACATTCTATTGTCATTGTACTCTGGCGAGCGTTACCGAGCGCGAGCAAATATTGAGGAATCGTCGAGACGGCGGGTATTACCAGGACGATGTGTGACGGGAGTTAAAGTATTTTTCATGTCGACGATAAGTGGCGATAGCCAGCCTGATGATGTATCGGTTTTATCGATCGGCTTTACGGATTTCCCGCGAAGATCTGCCCTGGGCGCGCGAGAGAGACTCGGAGAGAGAGAGAGAGAGAGAATGTGTACACACATCCGGAGATTCATAATGAATTTTATTCCCGGCTATTTTACAGCTCTCTAAAAATGAATTAGTGAAAATTTGACTGATTTTGTTAGTGAATTCATTTTTCACTGATAAGCAGCGATTATCATCACGATTGAGCACCACTTCACTGTTAAACTCGTAGAATCAAATTATATTCAATTTGTGTCATTTTTAACTATTCCCTATTTTGATTAAAAGAAAGGTAAAATTTTGACTAACATGGAAGTTAAATTAGATAAGGCTTACTCAATATGTCCCTAATTTTATCTCATTGTTTTAGTCAAATTAACCGAATATTGAGTAGCAGTGGCAACCCATAGGAGCTTACAACGTTTAATTCTATTGCAACAAGTAGTGAAAACTAAAATTCACTAAATGATTCAGTGCCTAGCCACTAATTAACCAATAGTGTACTTATCGCTATTTGAGATAGTAATAAGTAGTTCTACACTGATTCATTTTTAGAGAGTGCGCTTCGCGACCTCGCGAGCGATTTCCCCTGTATTCCCGCTCCTCGAAGCGAGACTCTCCGGCTCCAGAGAACGGGCGATTCTGCCCCTCTCGCTCGCTCCACGTCAAGATCGGGCGGCAAGTTTGACAAGTTTTGTTCCGCGATTTCATCCAGCGAGACCCCGAGATCACGTAGTTCGCGTCTCGCGCGTACGGACCGCGCGGATGGGAATGTAAGCGGTTGACGACTTTGGACGGCGAAGTTTAAATCCTTTCGCCAAAGGCATTTCCTCTTTCAATATTTTCTCTTCCTTCGAGCTACTCCTCCGCGGGACCGTTACACGCGGCTTTAACGGCCAGTCGGGCGACTTATTTTCTCGAGAAGCGACATAAATAGTCTACGCCGTCTACGGAGAGCGAGTTCTCAAAATTGAAGTCACCATCAATGTCTCTATCAATGTCGCCGCTTTATTATTAGCGGGAGCTTGCGCGTCTAATAGACTATAGTGCATCTATTTTTAGTCTTCGACACGCAGACAGCTCGGTAGAGGAAGGGTTAATTTAAATAGGATCTGACATTACAGACGTTACGTCAATTGTCCCGATTGATTATTCTATACTTTGCGCAATGACCTTTATTTGTTATCTATGTAACCGATATAAACGAGCGTACATTTTATCCAGGTTTTTTTATCGCATCCCTATAATTTTATACGTACATGCAGATAGGCTATAAAAAGTTAATTGTAACTTGAGGCTAATAAATAGTCGCTCGTTCTCCTTTTTTAGCGTCTCCTCGTGGCGGCTTAACGTTCGCAAAAACAATATTAGTTTTATTGTTACTCCGAACCTTGGTAATATTTTAAATAACTAAAGTAAATAAATAATTGTCTGTGCTGCAACACGCTTGCAATTTCCGTTTTTCCCTATTTATAGACTTCGTACTTTTTTTTTACGTGTGCACGCGTTATCCCTTCAAAAACCAGGAAGAGGAAGCTCATCTCTTCGGGCGTGCGCGATCGATACGTAAAACTCTTTACTTTAATCACTTTAAGGTCGGGAAAATGTCACGTCAAGGGGAAAGACCTTTCACTTTTATCTTATGATATATATACGTACACCACGCTCGTGCACAGCTCGCGATACAGTTTGCCATTTAACCTTTAATCGAATAATGTGGAAATTAAGCGGTACTTAACACTCCACTGGTTAGGAAAATAAGTCGCAATAACAAGGTTAACTCCTCTCGTTTTGCTCGCAGGGAAGACTACAGGGCTCGTGGGCCACTTGAAGCCGCGCAAGAATTCAATAAAACAAGATCTACTTCCTTCTGTTTTCGATTCCGGTGCGCCCATTAATGTTACTTTAACTTTATTGGCACAAAATAAAATGTAACTATAAGCGAGGGAATAAGTAGCATGTATAATAAAGAATAAAAGCAATATAAGACAGAGAAAAACTCCGATATTCTACAAAGTGTATTAATTATAGGCGGAGAAAATTATTTGATTTATTCTGCACTGAGAGAAAAATATAGTTACTTTTCGACTCAACCACAATTTTATTAACACAAAATATGATTAATTTAACCAAATATGCATGACTATGTTAACCATAACTATCATTAAAAATATTAAAAACTTGTGGTTGGGTCCAAAAGTAACTATATTTTTCTTTCAGTGTGAGTAACGTAAATAATGTATATAACTTAACTATTCAGTATTTATGCATTATAATAAAAAATTGTTTCCAATTATTTTTCGTTGATTAAGCAACAAAAGTAAAAATCTTGTTATTCTCGTATATCTTAAAGTGTCCATCGTCCGGTAAAATTGTAAAGTAGATGCATAATAGATACCGTTGCGCGAGATAACTCCGAGTTTTTGAAAGATAAAGCATCGCGCGGGATGCGCGCTGGAATTATAGTGCTATATAGCAGCAAGTAAGATCTCTCTTGTGTAATCTCCGAAGCAAATTTATGCACGCGCATAAATATTAATGCAATATTTAGCGTTACGCAGGCAAACGTAGGCAATGTCATTGTTGCGGCGCCCTTTGTAAAGTTGAACGTAGAATCGGTCGGAACAAAAGGGGAAGTCTAGAATGTCTGACGATTCGCACCGAAATAATTTACCAGCTCCGGTACGGTGTGCCAGGAAAATGTTTTTCTACAATAAACAACTGGTAAAGCGTAACAAGTCTGAATTCAACGTTTCTAGCATTTTCGAGCTGGCAAAATGAATCTTTATAGATCGGGGGATTTTATCAACAAAACTTTAAATTTTGTATCGGCAATCAAACCGTATTATCGGTGGATAATCTTTTGCGGTCGATAGTTTCGTAACGCGCCGATTGGCATCGTGATTGGCGAATTGTGAGTTTTTTTTTTTTAAGGACAGATTTATCCGCGACAAATATAAATTTACGGAAGCTCTGACGTCAGCGTGGTGGTAAATGCCGATATGACAAAGAGCGATAATACGATTTTCTTCTGGCGTAAATCGAAAAATATGTTTTCGAGTAACACGAAAATACATTATGAATAAATAAAATTAAATTCCCGTGTATGGCCTTGTCAAGTTCCATATGAACGTGAAATATAAATTAAAATATATTATTTCGGAGAGACACAAATCATATCAGCTTTCAATTAGATAAATATCCATTGTTCGTGATAAATTGCTCTTTTAACGAAATGTCTGCGTTTTATTTAATTGTGTAATAGTTTCCGGCATAATTGACAGCAACGCAAACAGGGCGTTCAAAAGACGCGAGAAGTACTACAATCGGCGGACTATTTAATGCTAAATGATTTAGCTGAGGAATAAAATATCAAAAGTGCAAAGGGCTAATGGGATTATTTATTTTCCAATTAATCACGCGTAGTCTTCGTCTTGGCGAAAGTTCCGTCTGAAATCCAATTTGCGATGTTGAAAGCGGAAGACAAATGCCTTGAATTAACTTTTAGCCCAGGAAACACGTCGACGTGAAATTGTTCGACAAATGAAATGTTGTAACCAATTTGCTATTATTTATTTGCTTTGACACCACTTGTAGAAAAACGCGAATTACGCGGGGAAACGCGAAAAACTTTAAGAAAAACGTAAAGTCACGTCGTAATTTGTTGCTTCAACCTGCCGTAAAACGCGCTGTCGCTGTCGCTGTCCTAAGAAATAGAACTTTAATATACACGATTAAGGTTCGGAAACTGTGCGAGGGCAATATGCATCTAACAGAAAACACCCGGTGCACCTCGCAATACACCTCGGGTACACGCGCATATGTATGTAAAGCAACCTGGTGAGAAAGTGGAATATTAATAAGGGTGAGAGTAGAATCTCGAAACGCATTTCGTTTTGCGGAGGTATGCGAAATTGGAGCTGAATCTACAAATCTGAACTTAATCCGGCAAATAACATTTTTTTATCGTTGGGAAAAAAATTATCCGCGGAGAAATTCGTTCGCCACATCGAGAATCTACACACGACACAAAATTGTTTAAAAGAAAAACATCTCATCTCGACATTAGCTAATATTACAACAATTATATAACCATATGTCGAGTGACGAGATTATATTGGAAATCGATATTGAAGGCGAGAGCTTGATATTTTCTGGAACAATATTTACTACGAGAATATTTTGATATTCCACGATTAAAATAGTTGACATTTTCTTAACGAGTCGTCTGTCGCTCAACGGAGGAATATTCAGCGATTCTAGGACGCCGCAATATTCGAAAGATTTTTGTACATTGTTAAAAGAACAGTATAGCGATCGATAAGGACGTTTTACGTACCTATGTCCATCAAATGGACCTCACCAAGATGTCGTGCGGCGTAGAGGTGTAGTAATCCAAAAGCAAGTTGCATCCCGGTAGTGAGCAACAGGGCGAGAAAACCGGCGGCGCAGACCAGCCAGCCCCATCCACCCTCTGGATAGAAATGCGCCCGCATACCGGTGACGTCTATCCCTGATAGAAAAGATTATCCTCTTTATAATTCAAAGATAAATCGCGGAATCGCGTCGATCCGGATAGCGTCGATAATGGAATATCTTGCGGCAAGAACAAATTTAGTATCTCGCAGTCTCGATAAATTTCTGACATATGAATGGAAAACTTGCAAAATAACTTTTTATAACAAGTCACGCAAAGTAATTTTGTGACTTGTAATATAGATTTTAAATTTAAAAAATTATATTTGTCATTTTTCAATCTATTATTTTATTAATATTTCCTAATTTATAATATCTATCATCGTCATAATATATTTAAATAATTAATTTATTTTTTATGAATCACATTATTCAAATAATTTATTTTAATATTATGTATTAAAATATTTATAATTAAAAATGCAGACAAAAAAGAATAGGGAAGGAACATTACAGACGATATAATGTATCTGTTCGTTTATTACTATATGCATTAAATATTGAAATGTTGCAGAAGAAGGGAACAAACCGAGAGAAAGAGGGAAAAGATATTATACCTGTACGACGAAGTGCGGGTACGCAACGATGCAAGCTGCGTAAATCGCCTAGAACCCAGTTCGAATTGCCACCTATGGTTTCGTCGGCGTCCACGTAACGCAGACGAGTATCTGAAAGAAATCGTGAATTAATCGTGAAATACGGTTATTATTACAATTGTTGTAAATATTTCCGCGATCTCTACCTTAGGAAGAAACAAAAGCGTGGAAGCAAGAGCGTTCCTAAATAGAATTTGCCGAAGGACTGTGGTCCGTAATGAAAGGTATCGTCGTTGCGCACCATTTGGAAATTGGCTCGATATTGAATTAAAATGCTTAATTCATGAAATAATACACTACGCAAAAGCATCAAATGCCTTCCTGCACAGAGAGACGGCTGTTCAGTGACCACGACGACGATACCTGCGGCTGGCAACGGCGGCGTTTGCATGAGACAGAGTGCGAGATGAGCAAGAAACCAGTTGAAAGAAACGTGAGAGAAGGTAGGCAGATAAGTGGGAAGGAAGGAAGGAAGGAAGGAAGTGGAGAGGCGAGGGTCAGATAAATGCACTTTTGAAAGGGATGACGAAGGCGTTAGGTCGAAAAAGGTAATGTCCGGCATGAAGTCCAAGAGGGCCACGAGGGAAAGAAGGAAAAAGAGTTGACGATCGCGAAATAGCAACGGCCCTATTACGTCTCGTAAAAAATTATGAATTCAGATTCAGTCTCCGCACCGCGGAAAAAGGCACTTCAACTGAATTATAGGCAGCGCGTATGGTTGTATTGTGCGCGAGTCTTACTCCGAATAAAAACTTTTCCATTAGCTACGTTAAATGTTAAACACCTTTGGTTGCTACGCGTATCGCCCTGGAGAAAATCGAGTTCGAGCGGGCTGTCGTTATTTAAATTTGCAGGTCTAGTGGGGCTGTTTTCATCGAGTATTTTTGATTAATTGATTTTCTAGTACGTTTCGGACTGGATATGAAAGATTGATAATATTTCCCCACTTGTCCTCGCCCACAACGTTGCTCTCACAAACGTTGAAATTAATTCTCGCTTCTCTTTCGTTTGAAACTTTTTTTCTCAGCGATTGAGAAAAATGGCCCTTTGATAATTATTCGCACGTGCGTCACTCGATTTTACGCTTCGTTTTGTATTCGCGGGTGAAAACTGGGTTTTGCGAATATCTCACTTTCATAATTTCTAATTTATTCACGAGCGGTCCTCGTATTATATAACAGTTTGACATTAGTTGTAAATTATCGTGCCACCGTGACAGCACGAGTAAAACTGCATTCACCGATGCAATTCAATTTCGGGAACTAACGTATCCGTAAGTGGATAAGTTTCTACGCGAGTTCTGTTGCGCTTATTAACGTTCAGCGTGTAAAACCATTTGGAGGAGATTATTTGTATGGCAGTTATCGTCGTCGTTGTCGTTGTCATTGCCGATAACGAGAGACCTCGCGCAAGAATGCGCGCATTCACGACATCTCTCATTAGGTAGGTAAATTAACAGCAAGAATGAAATATTCTTCATTATCCGGTACGTAATGAAAATAAGGTATGAAGGGAGCACGTAGTGAGGAACGCGCATTCTAACGCTTCAGAAAGAAGAGAGAAAGAGGAAAAAAGGAAGAAGCGACAGTAGGTATTTTGCCGAAAACGACGCGAGACATAGAAATTGTCGAGGACGGCACCGAAGGCAAAATTGTCGCGGGACGAATTACGAGGGTGCTTTCTTGAAAAGGAGCGGCACGTTCGCAAGAAATGCGAACGTGCTGCATCCTTAGTGAAATCACGGTCGCATTTTCCCTGAACGGTCTAAACGAAATATCTAAAATACCGCTTCGAGGAGCATGGAGAATGTTCAATGATTGCAGCAAAATAAACACGCAAGAGACTTCGATGTATATGTATAAAAATAGGATGTTTTTGGAACCTGCTTGGAATATATGTAAGTAACTTTAGCTTCGTATTTCTACTTCCGATCAAACACAAAATTTTCGCAAAATTTTTCGCAAAATCTTGTCAATCGAAACCATATAATGATAAGAAAAAACGATTAATAAAGTTTTTCCTATTATGTAGTTCGTACTGTTGTAGTTTCAGAGAAACTCAAACGTCGTGTATCGATTCCTTTTGTATTTTTAATAATTTGGACTAATCAATAGATAAAAGAATACTTCTTTTATGTTTATTATGATAGATGTGGAATTATCGGTTCTCTCTCTCATATAAAAGAAGTAAGGCAAAAACTTCAATTTCAATTGCTACTCGGATTCACCTTTGTCAGTCGAGATTGAAAACCAACGGTTGACCTACATTTTTGATAGACACTGTTTTCGATGATACATCAAGCACAAAATTTCAAGATACCTCTTTGGCAGAGTTAAGTGGAATTGATTCTTATTTTGCCATATCCCCCTCCCCCTGTAAGCTTTTCATTGCATTTTGCCCTACTTCTTTTGTTTTCTGCCTTCTGTATAAAGACAAAAGAGACAATATTCGAGGGACAACCAAAATTAATAATCAATATTTTTAAATTATCAATGCTTCTCACGAGAGTGACATATTTTTATATCCGTACGTGCACGTAGAAAATCAGATTTGCTAAAAATTGCACAACAATCTTGATGCTTTTCAACAAGTTACTTTGTAATGTAAAATAAAACTTTCTAAACATTTCTTTGTAAAAAAGAACGCTACGGGAGAATCCTATAATTATTTCTGCTATCGACTTGCAATGTGAATGCAAGAAATTAGATATACAGCGCACGAATCGTGACATTATTATAAACTCCGGTTGAACGTGCTACGTAACTTTAGATTAACTCAAATTAATTTAGTTCATTTAATTAAAGTAAATTCAATTAAATGTCTGAATGTTAGCACAACTTTAATATTACTCTATACAAACGGAATAATACCTCTACGCGTCGAATTAAAATTTAGTAATGATAATATTTAATATTAAGATTATGAAATGATGATTAGTAATTCTCGAATCTATCCTGCGGTATCGCAGGTACACGATCGACATTACTTGGAGTATAATATTTGTACTGTAAAAAAGTAAACTCACCACCGTGATACGAACTTCGGTGCGGCGTATACAAGCCATTTTGACCCTCTATACAATGAGTCGGCGTATAGTACTGCATAGGATGTTGCATGTAATTATTGGGGGTGCTGGGGACATGTACCGGATGACAATGTATGCATCTTCGCGGTGTCTCGGGCGGAGCCTGCAAGCAAGATGAATTTTCAGCGCGCTTGAGTGGGGAAAACGGGGAGCACAATGTAGAGAAGTTCGTGTAGACAATCGCCCATGTTTATTATTATTATCACGAAATATCGCTCCGCGCTGACATTGCTAATATCGCGCGAGATTATTCGCGTCAAGATATTAGTAACGATCCACAGTATTGTGTGTAAAAATTTTATCCTGCAAATTTTCACAAGTTAGATTTATAGCGTCTTGTCAGGAGGAATATTAATCTTAACAATAATTTATTATTCTCGTACGCAAAAAAGTAAGTCTTATCCTCGAGCGGATGAATAATACTGAGACATCAAGACGCGTTTTTAAACTAAATATTGAAAATTCCAGAGTATTGTTTGTGTAAATATGAATTGTGGCAAGCATATTTTTAATATTTGTTAATATTTTTTTTCAATCCTGTATCTTTTTCCCGGAAAAGGATGGACGATCACTCGAAAACACGCTCGGCTAATTTTACTCTGCGAAAATCGATGGACAAATATAAAATAGAGTTGGTTTGCAAAATTTTCAGGGCGCCACAATCGATCGCGATGTAATAGCGCGAAATAACGGACGGCTTCATTCGCTCACCTGCATGGAGTGTTGCGAGCGCAACGATCTTATCGAACCGGTCGGGTGCAAGGACGGCACGCTGCCGCCGAAGCTCATGGCTGAATTTCTGCATCCTCCCGGGGTGGACCAACCGCCGCGCACGCTAGCCGTAGTCCACCCCATCCCGCTGCCGCAGTCGTCCACCAGCATCTTCAAAGCGGGGCGGACACGCCGCGTTTTACGCTCCCGACATCGGCCGGCATGTCAACGGTCACGTCAGTTTCGACGCTCGATGTCCCGTGTCGTACTCGTGTCACGTTATCCCCGTAATCGTAATACGGGCGAAAAACTAAATTACATCTTTCTTGCTCGCCGCTCGAATTCCCTGGAGCACGGGGGAGCGGGGGGGACTTCCGAGGCCGGGCGGACGTTAGACGGGTCCCGCTGAGCACGGGGACGAGGTACGGAGACAGTTGCTCGACGATGCGTTCGACATGCGGAGGGTATTTTCCATTTCGGTCTGCAAGCAACGTGGAACGTGCTCTGATTTGCTATCCTAGTTATCGATAATTACATTACACACAACGCATACGTGCGCATAGATTGTTTAGATTTATCTTCCATTCTAATCGAACGCGCGTCATTTGCAGCGCGCTAAATGCAATTTATCGTTTGAACAGTGTGTATGATAGACACAGTCAATGTTGCAGCGGGACAGAGAGAGAGAGAGACAATTTTCACACCTTTTTAATCGAATAAAGATTTCCCTGCTCGACTGGGTCCGAGTAACATGCAAATGTAACATATCTTCGCGTCGCGCTTTCGTTGCGCTTCGCTGAAAATCCTTTAATTAATTAACTTTACGTTCAGTTAATTCATTATATAATCATTTCCCGAATGAAATTGTGAAATATGCATTTCAATGCAGCCATTTTCAGACACGCTGTAATAATTTTTGTATTATACAGCTAATGGGGATCATAAAACTGTCATTATAAATTTAATGATAACGTTATTGTGCGTTTCAAGAGTCAAAAAACAGCCGACTGCAGATGCAGGTAAAGCATTAAATATCGAATATATGCATCCGCGGATAGGATTTGTTCGATTTGTACACGAGGATTTATAGCGTGAATGTTTTATGCATATACTCGTCCGAGGGAAGAGTCGATGAGGATAAAATTGTTATTGGATGCATATCGGACGTACACGCGCAAGTTATTTTGCTTGGAGTTATTGGCATACACGCCAAAAACACATTCCATTTCGTCGGTCGAATTCAATTAATTTCCAACCGCCTCGCGATTTTAACTAACAATGAATCTTGCATTTTCAACAAAAAAAAAGTCCTTTTTCGATTCACCAAAATTATTTTCGCCTCGGATCCTTTTCAAAGTCACGACACTTCGTGACGGCGAAAGTCCGTTGAATCAAACAATGAGGAATATCGGAATATGGTTTTGTAATTATAAATTTGAATTAAAGCTGAAAAAGAGTGCATCCCATAAAACCCCATAAAACGGATGTGAAATATTAAAACGGTAAAGATCCGTTGGAATTTATATGCACTCTATAAGATCCCGTTGCCTCTGGCCGTACCGCAAAAGCATAACTCGCGAAAAAACTGTTTTCAGTCGGTTGAGAGGATTAAAATCATCCGTGTATGTGTGCGTGTGTGTACGTCCCCCTCCAATCTCGCAGCACACCGCAGTAACCGTAGCCGCATTTCCACCGACCTAACTACATTGATATTCATGCGTTGTACCGCAGGTCGGTGTTGTCTTTGTTTTTGAAACGTCCGTGGCACACACAGTCTGATAACAGTGGCACATGGTGTCCTCGCTAATTATAACGTTGCCTACAAACTGGCACGCGATCGTCGCCAAAAATAATAAATTTATGTTTGCACCTTGCAGCTGACATTATTAATAAAAAAATTCATTTATTTTTCATTATTTCATTACTTCATTTGTGTCTAAAAGAGTGTGTGTAGCAATAATATTTCGAAAAGAGGACTTCTCAAGTAAACGATCGATCCAACCGCTTTAGAATCACCCTGATAACATATATTTATCGTTAAGAAATAATCTTAGTAGTATTCTTAGCCGTTTTCTTTATAACAGATATTTCCTTTTTTAAACATGTCTGAGCATATCGATATGAATGAAAAATGAATAATGAATCATATCGATATATTCCGCGGTAGACTATTCGTACCTATGTAGCATATCGGGTCATCTGACGTTGCAATTTTTATCTCGCAAAATTTATGTCCTCCGTCGCACGGTACTGATCCCTCGACTTGCCCCATCGCGAGCTCGATATCATGACCGTCGCGGCGTGTGCAGTGAAGTCTCGCAATAAGAATAACAGCGCTGAAAACAGACCACAGATTTGTATTCGCCACCGGCGTCCGGCGTATATTTTCGCTCTCACGTCGCGGCGACAAGCATCGCGCCTGGAAAAAAGGGGAGAAATTCCGCAACGGCCCTAAGGATGTCGGTCATAAATCCTCTCGCAAAGCAGTTTTTAATCGGCGTCGCTAAACGGATGAAACTCGAGGAAAACTTGATGCCGGCAACGCGTGTTACTCCCATAAAAAAAAAAAGAAAAGAATTCGCGCGCCTATCAAACACGCCCGATAAGTCGTAAAACCGCCGTATTTTTCGACGACGATCTCGAAATGTCATCTAATTTCTGGTAATCTATCGTAATTTTCACATATTTCGCTCCCTTTCGAATTGAGTTAAACTCTTCCTTCGATTGAATTTATTTCATAGAGTATCGGAGAAATAAGAGAAAAATAAATTTCTTCAATAAATTTGATTTTTTTATGGAAATATTTAATTTTTCCCGAAAGGAATACGTAATCGCGTCAGGACGTAAAAACACAATGAAATTCAGTTTGACGAGACAACTCGTATTGATCTCAGTTAAATAAATAAATTTCAAATATAACTTCCAGAATGGAATTGTCACTCGTACAAGCGTATTTCAAACTTTTGATATATTTTCATAAAAATCAATCGTTATCACGCACATTTATTATTATCCTTACGGCAGACATATATGCACACATATATATATATATATATATATATATATATATATATATATATATATATATTTCGTGACCTGACAGATTCCACTATCTTTCACACACGATTGAATTAAATTCATAATATAAAAAAACATCGCGCACGTATAATCTGATGTTAAATAAATATTGCCTCGTTCACATTTATTCGTTCTATAATTCCAGGATACGATTATTTTGAAATTAAACAGAAATATCGTCTCGCCTGACTTCACAGACTCCACAGAGGAGGTCAATCTTATGAAGAGAACAATAAATTTCCAAGTGTAAACAAACACATTCGTTCATTGTTGTATTCGCCGTAATGAACTGAATGTAAAACAAATGAAAAGCGCATTTCATTATGCCGATGCATAATAATTGTCGAAATACCCTTGGCGCACGGAACAATAACGAAGTTCTAATTATAACGAAATACATTTAAGGCAATGGAAGGGTATGCCTTCATAAATATGTTTTGGATCCTCGCACGCGTTAGCAAACTAATATCGGATAACATTATTAATTAGCGGCAAATGAGCACGCGCAAAAGCCTATTGCAGAGCAGGTTTGTTTCCGGACAAATATTGCGCCGCCGTGCAATTATCATTCATGCATGCAGCCACGATATTAACCGGATACGCACAATCGCTTTATTACCTGATTGTGCTTATGCTTACATCGCTTACTGCTTTTGTCAGGTTTCTTCATACGTTTAATACAGTCGCAATGCACTGTAATAAATACAGTGTACATTAATCGTACAACTGTAATCTTGTAATCTTACCCTCTTCCTTTTAAATACTGTTAAAAGATTAGCCTAATACTTTCCCAAGAACCTGCGCAATTAATTTATAGAAATTAAATTAAAGTCGCTAACAATATTAAGTTAAACTGCCAAACCTCTTTAATCTCTTGATAAAAAAGAAAAATAATTCAGAAAAAATAATCTCTATATAGCTAACTTTAAAAATCAAATAACGTCACAGATTTTTTTATTTAGAATTTTATATTATTGCGTATTATTGAAAATTATCCTTTTTTCCCTACATTGAGAGAAAAATATAGTTACTTTTGGCCTCAACCACAATTTTATAATATTTCTAACGATAATTATAATGAACAGAATGATGCATATAGTTAAGTTAATCATATTTCATGTTAAAAATATTATAAAATTGTGGCTGAGGTCAAAAGTAACTATATTTTTCTCTCACAATCAGTGTAACATATTTCTTTTCAGAATTTTCAGAATATTGCGCAAACCCTTCGTCAACGATTTGACGCCTACCAGCACGGGACGAAATGAGAATAAAATGTATTAAGCAGTTAAAATGCCTCGAAAGCAGAATATTTCATATCGTGCCATTTCCCCGAGGATTATTTCCCGGAGCGCGGAGGATTAAGACAGTCTGCGGTCGGGCGCGACGAAAGGATGCGTGTTGACACACGGGATACGGGATTCCGGCCTAGCAAGAACCAGACCGACGGGGAGGTCCGCGGCGATACGTAGGAGGGCGACAACGGGCGATGGAGGCCAAGTCAGCGGGTAATCCCACTAGATTGAATCCACCCCCCGGCACGAGCACGAGCAATCTGCGCGACCACGGTGGATGGTTGTGTAACCGTAGCCGTCACGAACCACCGTACGGGCCATCATCTCGCGCCCTCTCTCCTCCAATCTCTAATTTTCTATGAAAACATCCCCGCGAGTGGGTGGGTGTGGACGAGAACAAAGGGTATCGCCGTTACCGTCAAACCCTCTCGAGCCTTTATCTTGCAACCTGAAGCACGAAATACCGTCCGGGTTTACTCGGATGACAGTTGAGACGGTGCCAAAAGCGCCGGTTGTTTCGCAGGCTGCGCTCTACGGCTCGTTCAGGCATGCGCGAGGACGTCTATTCATGTTCAGGAAGATCCATTCTATTTGGACATCGTTTGTTCTACAAACACTAGTTAAGATTAATTGACGTTGATCCTCCGAATTTTTCCGAGGACACAATTGACGAGACAATAAATCTCAGTTAACTTTAATCAATATTTTATTTTAAATTATTTGGCAATTTGTGTTATATAATTTGTCATTGCCAGCAAGGAGAAAATATTTTTAAAAAATTATGCGCAGAAGTAACAATATAATCAGATTCATGTCACAACTAGGACACTTTTATGTTGTGTAAATTAAGTATTATATGCAGTGTTATGTAAATATTTCATTTATAAAGCATCACGTAATTCAGCTATTAATTACGTTATATTAATTTGGCTATTAATTATTCCTGCTATTGTTAACTACTTGTCATTTTGAGTTTACAGTTTAATTAATGTGGCAACGATAATCGTCGCTAAAAATTTCTACCGAAATTAATGGGATTAATACCCGCAACATGTAAAATGATAAAATATATCTTTTACAGCGGACACAGATAATGTCAAAGTTATCAAAGGCTTGTTTTATACAACGCACGTGCTCCGTTTCGCGTTTCAGGTTACGAGATAAGAGGTCGAGAAAGATATCCAGATGGACGCACGCGACAAATTACGAATTGTTAATTAAATAAGATACATAACTCGCTGAAACTTGCTGAAAAATGTCCCGTTCAAGATGAGGCCTGTTGTGATATTAAATGAATGGAACACTTTCATAATTGGGGCAAAACGATAGCGGGGCGCATCAAGCTGGCCGGAGGTAGCCGCAACGCGAAACTGGCACCTTGTCAGCTGGAACAGCTAAAACGGTGAACGCTGTTAGCCGCGAAGCGTGCAGAAGCTCTTTAATTTAACTTGCTCGCTATTAACTGAAGGATATCTCGTACCGTCGCAATCCGAGTACGAGACACTTCGCAGCTATAAATCATAGTACCGAGTTCCAAAACGCATTAGACTGATCAACCGTCAGCATTCTCTCCCGCGCGATTGTTGCACCGACTAAAGGGACAAGCCTCCTAAACGGACGAGAGCGAGCCCGCCTCCCCTTCAATCAATCTCACCGATATTTCTCCCACCCAGCGAATTGGAAGATTGAAAGTATTTTGATACGAAACACAAAAGCGATGGAGTTGCTTTTAAGGAACTGGAAAAGTTGTCGGGTGTCGATCTAATTGAAGGATTTATGGTCGATTTATGCTGTCGCGCGAGTTACGCGCTCTCGGCGCTTTTCCAACTTGTCGCCAGCGCGAAAAACAAAAACGTGACACGGGTTCTTCATTCTTTCGTTAAATATTTGAGCGAGCTATCACTGCTATTTGTCCGCGTTGTCATAGCGCGCTCGCGGCAATCCCACGCATTTGCCGCAGCTGATACCGAAATGTATTATTGACCGGCTGGAATAAAGTAGCTCATTGAATCACGATACTATCTATTTATCACAGATCACCGCACGACTCGACACGTTTCCAAATCTGGTCGATGCATTATGAATATCTCGCTGCTCGCGGTTACGATTAAATATACGTCATCTGCGGTTAAATATTCAGGAGTGGTCGTGAATTTTCCGATTGATTGCTCATAATATTGATCCAGGTTAATTACTTATTTCGCGAACGTTCAATTATTTGTTGTTTTTATTACTTTTCCGATCAATTAATCGCTCTTCCGCTCCACCTTGAAAGTTCACTCGTCGGACACAAATTGAAAGCAAAGTTGTAAGAATCGATGAATCCAAGTTCAACGTCAACGACATTATCGCGCTTCCAATCGTGTGCGCAAATAATAGAATTTTTATTAAATGCAAGCGCATTTGTTAAATAAATTCAGCAATGTCAAAAAAACATTTAAGAGCAAAATACGGAGAATTGTTAAGTTTTGTATGTTAAAAAACCCGACTTTTCCGATAGCAAGGAGTGAATTCGTGTATAAATTGATAATCGCTCGGCGGTTTTGCACAGGTCGACCGCTTATTGTTTTAACAACGCCAACGTTTTTACGCGTACGCGCGCGTATCGACGACGTACAAAATAAATCGTTTTTTCCTAACTGGTTATTAATTCGCGGTAAACGCGTCACCCGCCGCCGCGACAGCGATCTGTTTGAGCGCGCGGTGTTTTTACTACCTTGCATAAAAGAGCATTTAAACACGTCCCGGGAAATCGATATTCGTTATTCGAACAGGAGCGCGTCCTGTTCTCGATACTCATCTTTTTCAGCGCGCCAATCGATAAAACTCATGACCCATATCCCACCGCCGAGTATACTCGATGCGGTTAAGACGTAGATTCTAATTGCCAATACGCGCATTTTATTCATCCTCATTGGATTGGCCGGGCACATGATGAGCTCGGGAGATAAACCACCGCGAAGTACCGATGAACTTCGACCGATATCGACTTGCAAATTTCAAATGAAGCCCCAGGTACCGGGGATTCTCGCGCAAAGGAAATCGGAGCTATTAAAATTGCATCAAGCTGTGCGGAAATTGGTAGAAATGGTGTGGACGTTGATCTGCGTGGATAAAGCTTCCTCCAGGACGGTTTCGCCTCCTTTCCACGATACTACACGCATGAGGCATGGCCTCATGAAATAAAAAATGAAAATATATTACAAGCGTGTACGATCAATAGCGAAATGGAAACGTTATATATTTAATTAATGACACATATTTAATCTATTGTACAAATATTATTCTCGTGAATTATCAAGAAAATGCCTGGCAATTAAATTATTATCCTTTGATCATCGTGACTGTGAGCATCGAGACAGATACTCGCCATTTGCCACGACTATAATGATCATTAATTGTATTATTGCAAAATATTGCAAATGTCGATCATGTATCCAACGTCCTAATTACCCCTATTGATCCCGGCAATTCCATAATAACGGAATGATGAACAGTCGCGCAGAGATCGCCGTTCGATATTTCGCCCGAACGAGGTAAGGTATTTTCGGTCGGTTTTATGATGCTACCGACAAACTGCGACTACCTCCCTCAAAGAAAACTAATACCTCGCTGGAGCGCGTTGCAACAGACAGGAATGGCCCGCGGAAGATTGATGTACGCGCCACAAGTATACCGGTACTCGCTCTCGAAAGCGAGGTTGTCAGTGTTATCACTAATCACAAGCGCATCTTCGAGATTGGAGTGTTCCTAAAGGTCGAGTAATTAGGTCATTACAACAGGCGCGAACGGTCCGACACATCCCGCAAGACCATAAGGACATCGACGGCCGCAGTGGCGGCGGCGGCGGCGGCGGCGGCGGTGGCTTTGAATGGAGGCGTATTATTGATTTCATCCCGCGGAAGCCTCTTCTCCCACACGCTCCTTTCCGTACAGGATGTCCCAAAAGTCGTGAAAAACACTGCCGACGACGGCATGCTATCGACGCGAGTGTCGTCCAAGGTTTACGCCGTTCAAGGTGGCTGTCGAGCGCGTGCTCGGCCGAGGGGTGCGCGCGGCCAGTTGGCAGAATCGCGAGGCCGGGGGATGCAGCGTGACGGCACCGGAATTATATCCTGTCCCGCGGTTTCCGCAGAATTGATACCGTGTTTCAGAGTAACACGTGTCAAACGAAGAAATTTAGAGCCTGTCTCGCCTACCTGTGTTTACAGCGCTTCAGCGCTTCTTCCTTTCTCCTTCTTCCTCGGTCCGTTTCAAATGTCCGTTATACGTTTCATCGAAAAGAGATATACCGACGTGAATATAACGGCGACGAGCTTATCGATAGATACACATCTCGGGAAAATTGATAAAATGCCCTCCCGACGATCCTCCACTCATTGTCAGACGGATAGAGCGAGTCGGGGGGGACAGGTAGAATGTCCGCCGTCAGTTCTGACGTTATTAAGGCGGGTTTATCGTTTTCCTACATCTTTACGCTTCGGGAGCAATTCGGCGTTTCTTTCCACATGGTTTGGTAATCGCGTTTCACACCAGACAAATTTTCATATTGCGCATACATTCGTATGTTACGCGATATGAACCTCGGTTTCTTTTTTACGAGGAATACAATGCGCGATGCAATTATGAAATTTAATTAAATTCATCACAAGATTCCCTTTTCATCCCTCTTTCTCTTTTGCTTTTTATAAATTAATAAATTATTTGCTGCCATCATACGTAAATCTAAAAATTAAAATATAATCTGAAATTAAAATTATAAATTTTATTGTGACAGATAAAATTTGAGGTTGCTAAGAATTTTAGTGCCCCGCTTGAATGTCTGGTATTTAATTAATTTTACGGTTTCGAGAAACATTGCCGCTGTATTAAAACATATTTATTGATATTAATAAAATAAAATGTTGCAATATAAAAAAGTAGTGAAAACATACTTTGCAAACATAACATAGAGCTAAAAGCAGTTGAAAAATGGAATAATGAATTATGTTTATTTTTATTTGTTTCAAATTGAAAGAGAAAGTGAACTCTGGAGAACTCTTTGCATCATAATAATAAATGTATAATATTATATATAACTTTCGACATTTTAATAACAAATGCATGATTGAAATTAGTTTTCAGCAAAGTAAAAGATTTTTATTTAAACACACTGAAAAATACCGCCAACTTATTTTCTACAATTTTTAAATTAACGAGTTTTACAGCTACGAATGTATACAGCGATGATGTGTAATTAATTGCTACTCTAATTGGACTAAATAACTCAAATAATGTTTTTATCTTATACAACATTTGGCACTGTAACAGTTTCACGATGTCGAATAATTTATATTTCGAAATATCACGTTATTTATAGAATTTTTTAAATAAAAAGTTAAATATAAAATTATTATGTCATGTTTTTTATGTTATGTTATGTTTTTTTGTAAATAATGCAGTGTCATTCTGATTAATATACCGTTCATCTCAAAGCTATTTTTTCAAAATTCTAGAAAATATGAAACAATCATATTTTATGGATTATTTCTGAAAACATATTAAAAAAATATGTTTAACTTATTTACTTACATTCGATAATACAATTAGTTCTGATGATACACAATTTTTCGCGGTGAATACGCACAGAGATAAGCAATCAAATGCGTTTAAAAAATATTTTTCGTTCAGTAAATGTGCCTTCGTGCATGTTGCATGTTTTGCAAATACGATTTTTAATTGAAGCTATATGCAGTTCAATCGCGTGTAAAGATCTGAGGGAGATAGAGATTATCGGATCGGAAAGATTATTCGTGTGCGAATAGCGGTACAACTTCGGTTAGCTCGCTGACTGAAGATTCCAGCATAGTGAACAAACAAGTCGCTATTTGTCTTCCGTCGTCGTTCGCGCTGTTCGTTATCCTGTCCGTTCGTGGCCACAGGGAACGAAAGAAAAAGTAGAGGCATGCGGGCCGTCCGCTCGACGACTCGGAATTAATTCGATTGCCCTTCGATCTTCGCGCGCAGCTGAACGCGGCCGAATTATAATTGTTCGGCGGAAAGAAAAAAAAAAACACGGGTGTCCTTTGTTAATATGCATACAAAGTTTGCCGGTATGGGGAAAAGCGTATTTTACTTTTATGCAATTCCAACGAAATACGCAACTATACGCAAACGAAGTTTGAGAACAGTGCCTCGTTAAAATTCGCTTATGCATAACAAATTATATTATATGGCGAGTCGCATATTTTTAAATTTTAAATAAGGCAAATTTGTTGCTACGGTAAACAGGCCGAGACGCAAAATTTTCATATCATCGACGAAAGAGAAATATAATTTCGTCTTTAATTGCTAGATAGGATTTAATTAAATTTGATATCAACTTTATATTACGTTACTGCAAATAAAATCAGCTATTTTTATACGATTTTCAAGTAATACGATAAGATCGCCAAATATTGTTCTTAATTTAGAAGGGAAAGATCAAATCAACTGGGATTGGGTTAAATCGAATTAGGTCAGATAGACCAATAGGCGTTATTAATTCTCAATAGCGAGATCGAGTTAACCTGCTAGACTCAAACTGTTTGGCTCTCTAATCTCTATCTCGTTAATACACACACACGTAAATGTACACACAGAAATTCTTAAAGCAATCGTAAACGCATCAGTCTTCAAAGGCGATAAAGGCAGTCGAGCGAGCGCTGTCGAATCGAACTAGCATTCGGGTGTTCTCTCGCAAATTTCCACCCATCCCCTTTTTTAATTCGATTCCCATCCCACGCGGCCAACTTCCGTCTTATCCGGCGATAGATCGGGAAAGTAGGAAAACTCTGGGTAGTAAGCACCAAAGAGACCAGCAGGCTGAATTAATCCGATAACCCTTCAGGTCGTCGCGTGTTACAGCTCGATTTTGCGATCTCTCGGCGCGTCAAAGCTCTCTTGAACTTATTAAGCGCCGATGCGAGAAAGCAACTTTCGATCAAGTTCTCTGTCGACCTCTCGAGCAACTAATGGGACATTTTTAATCCATATTTCGGGAACACGGCAGCTGCACCTTGCGACCTAACGCGACCTACGCTTTTAGTAGCGGCATAAACAATCTCGCGCTACAAGACAAAGTTATTAAATGTTACTTTTCGCGAGCTTGTTCTCCATATAATAATTTAATTCGAAGCGCAGGAGAGCGCGCGCAACCTCGGTGCGACGACCTTTTTGGGCACGGAGACTATACCGCGTAACTATTGTTCATAAACTGGGCGATGTTAAGCAGAAACGCAAATTCATCTAAAATTAAAACAAAGTATGAGTTGCACGCAGTAAATGAGTCGGTGGCGCGAGCGACTCCGTCTCTTAAGCTTCATTTATTCAAAACTGCTACTTGGCGGGTTCACTCGTTCTCGCATAATTCGCAATCGTTTTGCATATTGTGGCAAAAAAAAAAGAGAATACTTCATCTCGTTTCCGCATGGGACACACATGCGTTCTGAACAGTGTCATTAAGCCTAATAATGTTTGTCGAGAGCATCTGCGGAGGTCACGCGATGAACGATTAAGACTTTAATTGATTGACGATTGATCGATCGAGGTAGAAGACCCATCGTTGCAAGCATCGCTGAGCATCGAAGAACGAAACGAGCTAATTACCGCTCGATGCAAATATACCGAGAGACTCGCTCGTCATGATTCGCGTGCGCGATGCTCGCGTTAAGCACATTAATTAGGCGCCGATCGATGCTGGGCAAAGGGAATTTTTGAGGAATGCCGCAAGTTTTCGAACGCGAATGCTCGCGTGCTCGCCCGCTTCCTCTTTTTGCGCGTGTGTCGAAAAGGAAAGTCGGTGGCACTTCCATTTGCACGAGCCATTTAATTCAATTATTATCGCCCGTATTATGAAGTACGCGCGATAATTGAGCAATTTAAGGGCTCTCCGCAAGTACTGATATAATCAAATTTACTAATTTTGCATAGAGGTGACGCGAATAAAAATCTATGTAAAAAAGGAGCTAAAAATATATATCTAAGCAGAAATAGCTTTGCGCTTCCTTCCCTTTTGCTCTAACTAATTTACATTTTTCGTAACTGCATTATGTAGAGAATTTCCCGCTCCAATGTTGGAAATGTAGTTAACAAAACTCATTTCGCGTGTTGAGTTCACTTCTAAAGCTAATATAAAATTTAAACAGAAGGTATATATTAATCAAATGATTGTAATTATAAATTACAAAAGAAATATATATCCGAAGCTAGACTGTCTTACAATAAAAACTTGAGAGACTGAAATAAAGTAATACAGATCCGGACGATATTTTATACATAATTCCGCAGATAAGGTTCGGATTCTCCCAGCAAGCATAATAAAGAGCTTTTTTTATCCGGCGAATGCGTTCCGGCGAGAGATAATCACTTTGCATCATAAATCATGATTGCCCGCGGACACAAAATAGATACGAATGAATGATGCGATACTTTCTACAGATTATAGCTCGCGTTGATGCTCGCGCACGTTCGGGCGAGCCGCGAATTTCAGCTTGTGTACCGAACATTCGATCGCCCGTCCGCAAACAAGACGTCGATCCTGCCTGTGTCAACGAACGGAATGGTGCTTCTTGTTAACTATATCGTTACGGAGACGGTGACATGCAAATTCAAAATGTAACAATCTTCCAACAGCAGGGGACACTTTCGTGTATTGCTACATGCATATATTATACAAGTTTATTTTTTAGATAATATAATTCGTTTCAGAGTGATGCAGAGTAATATTCGATTTATAACTTTATATGCCGAAAAACAATTGGAGAACAGGAATACATGTATATATAAAATATATACATACATCAAAATGAAAGTATGAAAAAATTATAAATACAACCACATTAGATTTCAATTCCAAAATCTGCGAATTATAAGTCATCTAAAACGGATTTTAATAATCGATAAACTTTCCGTGAAATATGATACATATTATTCGATTTAAAATGAATAAGTCTTCAAAATTCAATTTCAGTCACAATTATAATTTTCTACGTCGATTGAAATTAACGAATTTTTATCATCTCTTAACATCAAATTTTCGTTATTTCTGAGAAATTTATTTCACGCGCGATGCGAGGAACATTGCCAATTTTCATTGCCAAAATGAGAATTATACTTTTAATTGTCGGGGTGTATTTTAATTATATCAATGGAACGTTGCCATATCGGTACACTACAGTATCGCCGGTGGTATTTACGACTATCTTTCTTGCGGTTCCAAATGACCGTGTGACTTCTTTCTCTGACGGTATTCGAACGATGCTATTCACCTACCGGCATTGTCACAGTTTGAGAAACCAAGACAAAGGTAGACCATTAGTAAAGTAGCAGTTACCAACGGAAATACAACGAAGAGAGAGAGAGAGAGAGAGAGAAAGCATGAGAAGAACTAGATCGAATTCACGTCTGCCATATGGCGCGGTATTTCTACTGCGGTTGGTAGGGAGAATACAATAGCTCCGCATTCCGATGAAGCTGTGCAATGAATATTTCAAAACGACCGTGCGTAATTACCTTTCTTTTATTATACTCAATTGTTCGATCATGTAAATGTGGAATTTTTCATCTTGAAAAGTTGCATTTACTGCAGACACCTATACTTTGAAATGTCAGTGGCGCCGGAAAAAATCCGTACTCTAATGCGGTAACAAGACCCGGCTGGAGAGCACCGCTTGTCCCTGATGGAAAATTCGCCCATACATTTCTGTGCACTTGGACGGAATTCGACGGTACAACGCGCGCAAACCAACACTAGCCCTCATTCCGCGGCTTTTGAATGCAGTACACTAAAACGCAGTTATGCCGATCGCTGCGGCACCGATCTGGCGTAAAAAATAGCTGTCGATACTTGTTGATGGGTGTTAAAGGGGAGATGGTATCGCGATTTACGAACTCGGCGGATAGATTCTAACGCTGGCGCGTACTTTCCGTTAATCCTCGGTCCGTAGTATACGAGTAAAGCCCGGTTTCCAGCCGTCATTACTAAGTCCCGTGTACCCCGCTGAGACGATAAATGTTGAATGAATCGTAAATAGTGCTGCAAAAGGAAGATGTCTTTGAGATACGCTCGCTCGTATTTCATTGCTCGATCTCGTGCGCGTAATTTTATTTTAGCTTAGATTTCAGAGAAGTTAACGATCGTCAATAAATAAAGAAGAACAGCGCACTGGAGAAGGCAAACTGTCGGTTCGTTAAGTAGAAAACAATACGTACGAGTCGCGTATACCCGTTTGCATCATTACGACATGTTCGGAGGAAACGCAGTTACATGGCGCAGTTTGCATTGGCAAACAGGTGGATATAAATTGCATCAATAAAACAAGCGAGTCGACAGCGGAAAAATAATATATCTTGGTTTTAGCTTCTGTACAATGTTATTATCGGCCGGATATTATGTAATAATTATTACATGATCATAAATATTAATTTAATAGCTCGAATAACATTCGGATATTTGAATTAAGTGAATATTCATAACATCGTAATTATGTACAGTGCCACATTACTATGGAACAAGATAGCAGTGGAAGTTTTTGTTTGTCAACATAATATCATCTATTTTGAAACGGCTATAAAATAAAGGATATTAAAAGAAAATTTAATTATTAATTTAAATATAATCTCTTTCTTCGGCACTTATTAATGCTTTACAAAATTACCACTGTTAGTAATTTAATCCATTATCATTTCGTCACTTTAATTCAACATTATTATACATTTCTGCGCCGCTTTTCCTTGCTTCTAAAGACGGTTCTCGAACGTACTCGTGTAAGTTCGAGTAATATCTTTTGCGCATCCCCCGTCCTACTTCAAGAACTGCATAGCATAATGTTATATCTATGCTCGCAACTATTCCACACATGCAATATTACTCGAGCTACATAGTTTCGAAAGCACGGTTCAGCTTTGGAATGTACACGAAACTTCTATCGATTCATCTAGCAATAGTCTGTCTGTTCTGATGATTTGTCGTCTTTCAGGGCAGACATCGACCATAAAGAGCTATTTGATCAAAGGGTAATCCATGAATCTCTAATTTAAGATCAAATACGGACTAATATACTACTGGTGATATTAGCAAAGATCTGAAATTGTTGGAATAGATGTTATTTTTCTTGCTAAGAATATTTCTCGTAAATCTTTTCTCGAATTGAAAAAATGTGAACCCAATCTAGATATCTAGTACAGTTTCTATAAGTATTTATAAATAGGATTAAGTGTGTAAATACTAAAAGAGCATTTATTATCAACCAAATCTGCTGACAATAGTATCCGAGTTTTCCCATCAAGGCGCAACGAAAGACAAACATTTCATTAAGAGAGAAGATCATAAAAGTTCGTTCATTCCTCGATGTTTATGCGAACCTTATAACACAAACAATCCTATAATTAATTAAAACTTCTTTGCTAAAGCTCGCCTTGCCATTTGTAACGAGTCGGTAAATGGGAAAGCAACGGTCGAGTTCTTAGCGGAGGTAGAAATTAAAACGCTTTCACATCGAATCTCGATACCCGACGAACGTGAGGAAAATATAATCACCGTTCAGCGAAGCGTTATTAAATCAGTCAGAAACTATCGCCATGTTTATACATGTATACTTTGTAATTTTATCAACGTCGCAAATGCGAGTTCAAGGATCGTTCAAAAATTCTCTACAAACGTTTCATTCTTGAATAAATGAGTGTGAGAGAGAAAGACAGAGAGGAAACATGGAGACAATCCTCTGTATCAATTTAAACTAAATTGCACAAGGAGAATCGATTTTCCATCCCTGTTGCGCCTGCATATTAAAACGCGCGAGATAAGGGGCGCGCGGGCAGCTAAAACCCTGGAAATACACATACTCTCGATCTCATTCCGGGGAGAGGCAACAAATGGAATTACTTGGAGTGCATTATGTGCGACCGGTGCTAAATGCATCGACCGTGCAAGTGCACCCGGTCGGAGAGCTATCGTTATGGGGCGCCGCGCGCCTGCAGCTCTCCGGCTCTCGAATTCTCGACGCCGAAAGGGTTAATAGCGAATCGCGTCCATTGTCCGGCTACTCTGCTTAATGGCGAAAGACGATACTCGTCAGGGGTGGTGGGATGTCGCGCAAGGACAATACGGGGATTGAATTATGAACGTCGCGTCGTCGGAGGGGCTTTTGTCTCCGCGGTTGAGGACCCCCGGGTTCGGAGATCAGACACGGTGTTGGAGGGCCTAAATCTTTTGTTCGTCCGTTAATTATTACTTCCGTCACGATAACAGCGCGGTTGGAAAGTAACTGCGATGCCCATGCAACCTGCATAATTCTTCGCGAGAGAGGAACGGTCGGGCGTCCGGATCTATCTCACCCTTGCCGTGCCTTAAGAACAGCCTCGTAGATTTGCGTGATTTATCCTGCCTTTACACATTATAACGCGATCAAATAAAGCGAGTATTTATGTCTATTTTCCACCTTCACGCTCCATTTTCTCCTTCCAAGTTATCGTTGCTTTTTTCTCGGAATTTCTTGGCGAACCTCGAGTAGATATTATACATTATTTACATTGATTCTCTTGCAGCTATAAGCACGTGCTATTTGCAATTCTCAGATTAAAATTCGGTCAAAATAAGATAGTCTTACTCACTTAAACTTCGAGGATTTTAAAGCTCTAATAAGAAAAAAAAATTATTAATTCTCCCTTCACCGAAACATTTTCTGATTATTATCGCAGTACCTACGTCAAAAATCGTATCACGCGCTGCATACTTTTCCAGGTCACAGCACATCAGACTCATATGACTCGATGTTGAAGAGCTCATCGCCGCGGGTATCAAGCAACGAGGCAAAATGGCGAAGGGACGTTATTCTCCCGACGGATTAATTTCGAGGCAGACTGTGTTCCAGAGCTTCACGATTCTCGCCTAATTGTCGCGATCCCCCAGTCAAGGGGGTGTCAGAATCCTCGATGAGGATGAAGGGGGATGGCGGGAGTGGGAACATTCTCATACCGCGGCAGCCAGGTATGCAGTGCACAGATATGATCGCGCCCGTGCACGAATTTCTTCGTTGCCTCTCTCTCTCTCTCTCTTTCATTCTGGTCCGTTATCGTTTTTCCCGCCGTCGACGCGACGCGACTCGAAAGCCTCGCGGATATTAATTCGCGTTAAATCGCAATACCGCGTCGATCAGTCGCGGATTGCACGCGGCTCCGTCTCCACGGTTGCGCACGTTAATTTCAATTCTGTTTGAACACCACTCACAGTTCGCTGTTACCGCTAACTTGTTGCGTGCGATACAAATATCAGCGATGTCCAAATTGATTTTGTACGATTTTATCGTCATCGCCGCTAATTAATGTCTCGTTAATCGCTGAACACTCCTTGAAATTCTGTGTACAATTATTTAAATGCGCCCATCCACGGCAACGTCTGACCAAACATTAATTATTTCGACGCAATTTGTTTATTTGCATATTTATTTGCAAATGAGTAGCGTACATACGGCGTGTTTGCAGAGCAAATCATTCCTGCGCGACTTGACATGAGGAACTTCAAATATTATTCCGTGCACGACGTTTGGGTAATAAAAATATATTCGACTCTTAAAATTCCCTCTCGCATTGTCCGCAATCCTTTCGTTAGATTGTATTCCAGAGACGGCCTCTCGGTTGAAAAAGAAAACTCAAACAATAAGTTCAACGGACAGATGTTTAAAAGACCGCCGCGGAAGATCAAGACATCTTTTAAACATCTTTATAGTCCCTTTGCATCTCTGGAACGTTTGCGTTGCTCGCGGACCGCGTAATTTTCAATTTAAAGTCGATAAGCAACTAATGAGCGTACCGAGGTAAGTTATGCGAAATAGCGTAGCTTCCTTATTGCTACATATATTTTTATATCCACTTTATCTACTTTGAAATAATAGACTCTCGTATAACGTTCGTTACATCAATTCGCGTAATAAAAGATCTAGTTAGCGTGTCGAAGGAGCATCGTTAGACAGGCTATATGGCGCTCATTCGTCTCTGGTATTTCTTTCGTAATTGCCGCGATTCGCAGTACGATCATCGAGATCCAAAGAGATCGAGAAGGAGCTGAGAAAGCTCCGGGCAAGAGAAAGCACCTTGAGAAACGTTCACATTGATACTTTGTGAGCTTGGATACATTCGCGCGAATTTCTCAGGGGTTTTATAGGGTTTTCGGTTTGGCAGTGTCGATTAAATAATGCTTTTGTGATGTCAAACCCCTTTCGTAAAGTGCAAGATAGATAAATGAATAGATACGCGAAAGAAAAACTGCATTTTTATCAATTTGCGAATCTATTAAGATCATAAAAAAGTAATAAGCTGCTGAGGAATTATATTGATTGAAGAATTAATTGATACGTAAAGTGTCTTCAAAAGTATATATACATATATACTAATCGTATTAGTAAAGCTATGTAAATAAAAATAAATATGGTAAAATGTGTTCTTTAATAAAATCAAATATAATTTTTAATTAAAAATTTTTAATAATTCAATAATAAGTTATTTTCGTAAGAAAAAATTTAATTCCAGATTTAATTATCGAAATTTATTTAACAAGATCCTTTAGAATACTTGTAAAAACAGAGAGATATATAAACAAAGGAAATATATAAACAAAGGAAATTGAGTTTATTCGCAAGGCCGCAAGGATCGTATTATTCTAAAGAATAATCCTTTATTTCATCTAGGCCGCGTTAATATTCGATCATAACTATCGTACACTCTCAATCAATTCCGAGTTGGCGCGTGCAATTCGATTTACACGTTGAATAATTGTATAAACGCATTGTCCGGCATTGTCAATGAGCACTCTCGCGCAATCATCTCTCTCTCGTTCAGCGCAGCTCCGTGCTCCGAAGAGAGAAAGAGAGAGAATACCTTCCACTCGATGGAGCAAAGATTTAGGTGAAGCGAAGCTGAAACCGCCGGTGTTGAAGATCTTTAAAAGCTTGCACTCACTCAGGAGCGCCGCGAAAAAAGTGTGCGGTGGGAAACTGCGAAGCCACGGGAGAATCGAGAAAGAGAGGGATAGGGAGAGAAAGCTCGCTGATTTTATTCGTCCAAGGAAGTTAGCCTGAATTTATCTACCATCCATTAAGCTCGGCTTGAAGAACCATCCTCTCGCGACTTCCGAGAAGCGGAAAAGAATGCGGCATCGCGAAGGATTATCCATTTACTGTACGATTCTCGACTGTTTGAAGTCCACCGCGGCATATAGAGAGACGTACATTGTAATTTGTATTTATCCTTCCGAGTATACACGAGTATATGCGCGAGGCACGTTATGCACTTGAATGCGCAGCATGTATGCGTGCTAATGAGCGACGTATTTAATCATTTTGAAAAGATACCGGGAAGCACAAAGGACGGCATATATAGATTATTAATTACCTCGCGCTCTAAAGGCAACAATTAAATTGGCTTTGAAAGGGGCCGTTCCATGCGCAAGTTTGGTCTTTAATAAGAAAAAACGGCATGCGCGACGTGTGCACCGGCGACGTAAAACTGAGAAAGATTTTCTCTCTTCACGTTTTTCTCCCCTGTATATTTTAATATTTATATTTCGTAGGAGGAAACTAGAGAGACATGTGGTAATCGTATCTCCCGTTCTCGGCAGAGTTGAAAATTGAAACTCGGAATACAGACAAGTCTCTATTATCTATAGCATGAGACTGCAATCGCAGTCATGTCAGGCGGAAGTCTCTGAATCCCCGATCGAGCATGTCCCCGGGTCACACGAGGTCTAATAGTAGCAAATGACGATCTGATCGGTCGGTTGCTCGTGATCACCGTGTAGGCAGGCGCTTTCGGAAAATTAATCTTCGAAGCCTTGCCGGGCGTGAAGAGGTATCCTTCCCGTGCCCCGCTCGCGCGGAAGCCGTTCTACGCGCCGCGTATAAACGCCCACCCTCTTCGCGGCTTCTCCGTTTTCAATTTCCTTTTTACATTGTTCCGCGCCGGTTCCGCGCGATGAGATTCGATCGCGCTCGTAGCAAGAACCCGACCGTGATGCCATTACGTTGCACTTGCATACGGGAGAATTGGTTGTTGCGATCCCGTTTGACCTCGACTCCCTGCGTTTCCGCGTAGGAAAACATTGTCCGCGTGGTCCATATCGATATGCCGGCGATACGAGTTTTAATGTAATAGCGTGCACAGCACACTGCATGTCATACGATATATAGAATGGCTTTCATTTTAAGTTTAAATTCACTAGGAAAATATTACACACATGAAAATAAAATTTTATATTTAAAATATTATCAACAAAAATTAATTCATAAAGCGAACTCGCGAGAGATGAGCATTACAATTTCCTACATTTTTTTTAAATAACAAAGTTCGATTTACATCACCGAAAAAATAAGAATAAATGGAAAATATTGGTTAAATATAAAATATTGATTAATTGTTAAATCTTTTTAAAGTTAATATTTATAGTCGTTATATATAAATATCGCATTGTATTATATATTCAGAATAGTTTTATATTTTGAGACATATACAGTTCAATAATTATTTTCAGAACTTGGTTGAAATTCCAATGATTATCACGTGAAACTTTTTAACACTAAAAAAAAATTGAACGATTATATATATGGAATATTCTATAATGTTAAGTGAAATAATTATCAAATCTGAAGTGATATAGGTAATGAGTAGGAAGGGATAAATTATAAAAAAAATTATTTTTAATGTTAATTGTACGCAACGCGTACTTACTTTTATACATTGCGACAGCATCCCGTCAAAACGCGAGTGCAAAAAAAAACACGCAAAAAAGTATAAAGTTTTATAATTAGAATATTAGTATAACGAGCGAAATTTCAAACGGCGTTGACTTTTGACGTTAACGAATGACAAACGATATACAAGCGCCAAATTCATGTTGCGTAACTGACAAACATTAAAATACAAATGTAATTATGATGGTAACTTATTAATTAAAAGCATCGCGACGCTCGACTCGAAATTGATGGTTTTATACGCGTAATATTCCGTTTATGATTGAAATATTCGAAAAAGACGTTTGCATTCTAATATCGCTGTATGACACGATTAATACATCTCGAGTTAATGACTAATTAAAATGTAATAATCCGGAGATATATAATCGCGTGTGCTGTCCGCATATTGTATGTACAATTGAAACGCACGATGCCAACGAAATATGAAATATGTTAATAATTGAAATTGTTAATAAACGATCGGATCTAAGTATCATTATAAAATTCATTACTGTATGCGCACGTATAAATATCGCAGTAGAATAACTTATTTCCATCCCCAGCTGTTACACGAAATGAATAAATCGCGCGAAATACTCGCTTCGATAAACAGCCAGCACATTTACAGCCATTAACCGTAGGAATTAATTAAACGAGCGGGCTAATAGCTCACAGAAAATAATCGCGTTTGTCGTCTCCCAATATTTGACGCGATGGATAATGCAATAACAGACTCGTAACTACTAACTGCCAACTCCGAAGTCTCTCGGAGCGAATGGCAACTAGGAGGATTACAAGGACTACAAGGAGCGCGCGGTGGCCTTGCGTACGCATTGCTACCGAATAAACATCAAAGCCATACTACGTCTCGCGCTTTTACGAAGTATTTCGCATTATTTCGAGATGCTGCATACACACAACAAAACAACTATTCGAACATTCTTTTCCTTGTATTTTGTTTTGGGAATCATTAGCCGCACTCGCGACAACGGTGAACGTTGTTCGCTCGGAAAGGCACTTTGGAATAATCGGTTACTTGAATGCTAATTTTGATGAGAAAATTCACGTACCGTGAAATTTCATAGTAACAATCTTTCTCGCGATCAATTAAACACTGATCTCAATTAATCTCTAGTCGAAAAATGCGATTATTAGACCGTTTATTTATATTTCAGAATACGGAGGAAAATAAATATTTTATTTTCCTCCGAATTTTTCAACATATACGAATTTCATATAACGGCTATAAATATGTTAATAATTGCATTAAATATGTTAATAATATTAGACTTTTTTTTTATAAAAAGCAAATATTGCCTTCGGAAATGCAAAATTAAGTACCGTAACATTTTTCCCTAAAATAAAGAGCAAGTGATGTTTTTCTGCACAATATAAAACAATTTTCTCCGCGATACAGATGTGTATCACAAAACACCAGTGCCGCCGGGTTTAGATGTAAAACAACGTTTTATATTTATTCATTTACTGTGACGTTTTCCATCAGGGACTCGAAAAGGGACTTGAAAAATGAATCTCTCAGAAGGAAAAATTACTTTAATCTTGCTGTAAGTAAACCAGTAAAATTCCGCGCTTTATGCGTAGGGATTAATTGCCGGAAATTAGACTCATTTCTAAATCTATTTGTACGTGCAATTCGTGCAAATGCCAGAGATGCCTCTTACAGCGCATAGTTGGGGCACTAAAACTTTTACATAAAATAGAAACGTGCTCGGACATTCAGAGATAAATAGATCAATGCGCGAAAGCGTTTATGGCATTTGGCAATCGGCAAGCTTTACCTTTGAAAATAATCCCGCTCGTTTAAATCGGGCGCGTATTAAACAACAGATTTGTTCAACAACGCGCGAAATTGCGTGTGCCGCTGCAACGGACGCTTGTTTTTTTTTCTCCTGTAGCATGACGTTTCCCGCATCGGTGCACTGCAAAAGCCTGCTGCGTGATTTACGGGACAAATACATCGGAATATTTATCAAGGTACAGAACAATTTGAATTTGTGAGGCTGCAGCGAAAAAGCATTTCAAGTGCCGTAACTTAATAAGCGGTTACTCGCGAACACGCGCGATCGTTCGATTTGATGCAGTTATGTCACGCGCATTCCGCGAGACGATTTAATAAAATCTACGCAAACCTAACACGCACCCTCCATTTATGGATTTCGTAAATGAATGAACGGGTGCGCGAGTACTAATTACAGTGATCCAATAAAGCTCAGAGCATTAAACCCGGAGATATTAGCCACCTGCCCGCCGAGCCGTGACATTATCAAATAACGAGCCCCATGCATATATGAAACAAAGAGACATTAAATGGTCTTCCAAGATTCTCGGCTTTCCAGAAGATTTCAAATACACTCGGTTCAAAAAGACTCCGAGATCACAAGTCCCGAGCAAGCTGAATATTCCGTGTATAACTCCATCAGGGTTGTGCCGGCTTGAGTCAGGACCGGGGCTTGATAATTCTTTTATCAGCCGTCACTTTAATGAAACTTCGATTCAATTCTATACGAAACGACGAAGCGATTAAAATTCGAGGACAAAGTGCGAGATAAGTTTTCGTTGAAACTTGAACTTATTCAGAATGAACTTATTCCTTCAATGACAAAACTTGCGTCTGCATTTCTCGGGACTAACTCCTGCAATGCACGTAACGTCGAGGCGATGTGTGCGACGTCGCTCCGACTGCCAATATCCCGAAAATTCGATAATTCGCTTCCATTTTCGGCGATTCCTGTGCCAATGGTTTACGTGCGCGCGCTCTCTCTCTCGCGCGCGGTATGTGCACGCGCGTGTGCGCGCGCCCGTATAGGAAGCCGTGTGTACGTTCGTATGTGGACCGATATCACCGAGGCTTAACCACAGGTTACAAACCTTAATCGCTCCCCCCGCACGGCACTCGTCCCGTCTCATTAATGAAATGTACGGCCCAAATTCGGCAACCGCGAACGCGGGTAACTCGACGGCACGGTGATTTGCTCTTTGCTTGTGTAATTGAACGTTCCTTCGCCTTGTTATATCTGAACATTGAATTTTCCTTAATTCATCTCGAGCGGATCGATGGGCTAATAACGGAGAATATATGCGCGACATGTGACACCTAATTGCTGTCGGGCCAGAAAACGGATTCTGCGATAAGTTAGAAGCTAACTCTACTTTCAGCGAAAATTTGCGTTACATTGACAAATATTTATTAAAAGTACCTTAAGGTAACGATAATACAATAAAATAAATAAATTTCAGACTCAATCTAAACATAAATATAAAATACTTAAAAAAGAAACAGAGAAGATCCAATTTCTTCATTTTTTTAGAAAAATCCAAATTTCAAATTTTTATTTACATTAAAAAAATTACAGTTTATGTTAATTTAAGAATAAAATAATATTTTTAATACCAATACTAAGAACACGTAACAGAAAGGAATGAAAACAGAAATTAATATAATTTAAAAAATATATTTTTTAATAGCGAAAGTGTATTGCAATTGTATCGTTAATTTTATCTTGGCGAATGGTACATTTTCGTGCGTCTTTCGAGAAAAAGTGCATGGATATTCGCGGAAGATTCATGTGCATATAACAATTCGCGAACAAGCTTAGATTTATATGAGTCCAGAGAACAATGGCGTGTTTCCACCCTCAATATTGTCACCGGAAAAACGGTATCCCGGTAATATACCTGCGCGCCGGTGGACTCCGCGTATCTCCGTTTCCTCTGGCCGGTCCATTAACGAGTGCTTCCGGTGATACCATTCCGAAATACTAACACGCCGAAATATATCGAATCGATCGCGCGCTGCCAGAATCCGTCCATCAGCTAATGATTTACGATTTACGAGCAGTTAATGATTTTCTGATTTGCGAAAATTCAAATTAACAACATTTCAAACAGAATCGTGCCACACGATAAATTCCTACATATCAAATATATTTCTTTTTTTCAAATTAATATTCAACTGTGTCAAACAAAATTTATCCGATACAAATGAATATTAATTTAAAGTATCGCCATAGCGTAAATCACATTTTATTGAAAGTGTAAATGTTTGCAAAAACGATGGCCAGTATTGCAATAAGCTGCAATTGGAATTATTAATTAAGCCGATGACTCGTAGTCTAATTATTAATTTCGCCATCACTGATTTTACGCGTGTCATCGGGAAGGCAATTACTTGAGATAGTCTGAAATATTGTTGCCACCATAATTCTCTTCCTCGCCTTTGTGCTCTACCCTTTTTGTGCCCTCGCTATCCTTCTTCCTAGCTATCCGCGACGCATATTATAAGACGATCCGCGCGCGCGGATGTGACACCCGCTGCACCTAACTAAAATCGATTGCAACCGACGGCACCGTGCTCGCGCAGTGCATCGTTTCATTAACCCGATATCAGGAGTCAGGGCGGTGAATAAAAAGGATCGGCTGGCTGTTAGAATCCCCGGCGCCGCTCCGCGCGTAATGGTAATTTATGGCAGTAACTAATTGCCTTTGCGCGAACATCCCCCCTGAGACGACATTTTAATGACTAAGTTCCCAGGCGGGGTCGCGCGAGTTTAGGCGTCGTCGCGCGTTTTTCGTGCTCGCGCGTGCGAGACGTGGGCTCTTTCTCGACCGAGTCCTCAGTTAGCAATGAATTACCGGCGACGGAAATCTATTCGGTGGCACCGCGATGGCCGACCGGACGACGAAATACATAGGATGCGACACGGATCCTGCGGTGATTCCGCCACCCCATGATGGCAGAGTCGGGTTAACATGTTCAGGACGAGATGTGGGTTAGTAAGTGTAAAGCGATGTTCAAAAATGTAATTGACAAACACTGCGGCGCACCATAATACATTGGATCTCAGTGCGTTGTAATTTAGCAAATTTATTTGCATAGAGTGCATCAAAGTTTATATATCTCTGTGAAATCATTTTATTTTTAGTATTTTTATATAATAAATTGATAAAAAAATCTCAACTTTGTTGGTTTATTGGTGCACGTTTTATGTAGCTAGATCCTTTGATCTAGACACGTTTACGATCTCATTTTTGCCTGAATATCAAATTTTAGTCATTAGCAATTTGTAGTTAAAATGCTTTTGTAACTTTCATGTTTTATGGCATATACTGAGAGAGAGAGAGAGAGAGAGATATAATTACTTTGGCCTCAACCACAATTCTATAATATTTCTAACGATAATTATGATTAACGTAATGATGCATTAAGTTAATCATATTTCGTGTTAGAAATATTATAAAATTATGGTTGAGACCAAAAATAACTATATTTTTCTCGCAGTGTAGATTAAGAAAAAAATGTTTATTCTCTTCAATTGATTGGAGTAGATTATGCTTAAGAAGAACTGAAATTTAATCGTGAAACGGAGATGACGACCGATAAAACTTACTATGAGGAAAGATCATCATTTTGTACGTACATTCTGTACGTGAAGCATGGATATAAATCTTTGGTTACCCTGATATACGACAGTGGTGTATGGTGAGAAGCGAAACCGCAAACCGGCTCGTATATATCATTCAAATATGACGTTGGTCGTAAACGTGTGGATCGTGCCTCTGACCATGCTTATAAAGTTTAATGATTGCGTTTCCATTCGATTGTCACTCTTATCGCAAAGGTGATACCTTGAGAACAATTCATCCGATAAGTAAGCTCTAATGATAGATGTAGCGCGAATTATGTCACTCACTAATCTCGCAAGGGTTAAGCCCGCTAAGATTGCCCCTCACGATATGCATATTACAACGGAACCATTTATGATCATAATCTGGAAGACAAGCCGGTTCATACAATGAGGCAGCTTAGCTTCGCTATCTGTACATATTTACAAACGATAGTGCCTGAGAATTTAACGTCCGTCGCAAATATTATTTGTACGAATTTCCTTGAATAGCGAATTTACTTAAATATACTTTATTTTGTAAACGAAAATAACACTCACCCTTTACTCGATGTTAACAAAAGGTTTAACAACGAATCGATAGACGTGCTGTAAGGGGCGGTCATTGAGTACACCGAATGCAGCGGAATAGTTTCATCGAATCTTACGCTTCGAGATTCACGCGAAAAAAGGGGAAACGCCGGCCGATAATTCACCGTATTCATTGTACCCTATTGGCTGGCATGGTTCCCGTAAATGAATAGAGATGAAAATACGCCGCCTGTGAAACACGCGAAAGAATAAAAATTCAATCTGGTTTTTCCATACTGGATGAATTCCGCGTTTGACTGGCGCTTGCTTTGTACACAGGACTAAAGGTTCATTCGGGTGGTGAAATACATTTCTGCTTTTTCGTGTAATAGTAGCAATTTCCCGAAACGTACTTATCCATTAGTTTTATGTACGTATAAGTGATAAATATAATTTGCATTTTAATTATGAAAAGAGAGATAAAATGCTAAAAGTGCTTAAGATGAAGAAAAAATAACATAGCGAATAATCTTGAGTAATCTTTAGTAATCTAGGTTAATATTTTCTCTAGAAAAATTTTATCTCGTGCATAAAACTTTGTTATTAAAATGTTTGACAATCAAAGAAGAATAAAAAGAACAATAAAAATAATGACGTTAAATTTTTTAATTTTCTCATTATTAAGCGAGCAAAATTTTAATTTGTGTCTAAAACTTCGTTATCAAAATGTTTAACATTGACAGTCAAAGAACAGTAAAGATAATTACGTTAAATTTTTCAATTTACTCGTTATTAGGCAAGAGAATAGCAGTCTATTATCTTTTTTAGGACAGTGTGAAATATTATGTTAATATAACTTTAAACTATACTTAAAAGTTCGGTAATGCGCGGGATTAGATTGTAGGCCAATGTGAAATAATTCATCGCGTCTTTTAAGTAAAATAGTGAATTTTTCACCGCCGGATACCGGGCCACATATGCGGATACCGATGCGATTAATAAGAGAAACCTTCAACTAAAAGCTTTCAACAGAGTTGAAAAATTACGAAACCCAATAAGGTGGAAAGTCATGAAAAATTCAGACGCCATTCTCAGACAAAAGCCCACATTGAATGCGAGATGCTGTCCTTTTTTTTTTGTCTTTTGATAATACGGGAAATGCGTTTTTCTATAGTATTTATAATGCCATGCGTTTTTCTGTAGTATTTATAATGCCATGCGTTTTTCTATAGTATTTATAATGCCATGCGTGGTTATTGTATTACACAATCAAGAGACATATACAATAACGCGTATGCAATCGCGTGCAGTTTTGATAGGTCGGGTTTTTCGCAAAAATTTTCAATAATGCAAACGTTTGCTGACAAATCTAAAAAGAATCTCTAAACACAAATGGTAATTTATGTATTGAATTTTAACAAAATCCTGAAAATACTCCGCATCAATTTCGGACGTTTCTCATTATTGATTCACATCCTCGTAAATTTAGTATGTACTGGACGTTATTCCGCTACATTACAGAAGATGCCGCGTTATAGGAGATAGCACGTTGTGTACACACGAGTACATGAGATCTTCAGCTCATATTCCCATCTCGGATTTAACGCCAGACACGGTTGCGCGGTTCTGTTGGATGTAAACGAACGTTTAGAATCGGGCAGCCATATTTGACGCTAAATGCACAACGAGAGCGCAGAGATTATGTATATTTTCTCGGTCTAAATATACTGTTCCGCGTGATAACACCATGACGGATTTGGGCGAAAATTTCGGTCAGAGCATGCTCGTTTATTTATAGCGTGATACCAGAGAAGGTGCATTGTTTAAGCACAGTCGATTAAGCACAGTCCGCCGTCGAATCACCCCCGTAATGAATCGATTCAGGGGAGGATCAGCCCCATGCAAGATTGTCGTAGCTTTACGCTGTCGTACGTATCGGACGAAACAAACAACCGCGTCAGCTGATTGAAATCATACAAGATTGTGTTTCGTGTATTAAGAGAACGAGGTTCCCTCATGTTAATTACCCCGAAAATTAACGGCCCTGCTGGCTTATTTGTGAAATCCGTAATTAGCGTTACGTATCGCAGGTGCACGATGAAGCGAAACCCGTTCATATAAACGAGGATGTAATTACTTCCATTGAGCGGTAAGAGCAGTCGTCACGTTCGAATAAAAAAAAAATACGCGGGAGAAGCAAAGAAGGAAAGAGGGGAAAAAATCTAGAGAACATTTTGCTGCAACAACAACAACAACAGACGACAGATTTCCAGTCTAGTTAATTCGGTCTTGTGTTTTCGTTATTTTGATTACGTTCATGAAGTCTGCTGTTTGTAGAACATGAAACTCGGTCAACCGTTTAACAGTGCAACAGGAGAGAAAAAAAAATTACGGGCGATAAAAACTATACGAGCTGTAAAACGTTGTCCTGAAATTTTTGTGAACAATATTACATGTGCGTAATTACTGATGCAAAAACGTACAACATAATGAAACTGGTAATTAATATCGGCAGTTTGTAATGCGCGTTTTTGAAAACAGCAACGCTTCTATTTATTTTTATGAAAAGTGAAAAGAGAAAGAGAGAGAGAGAGAGAGAGAGAGATAAAATGAAATATCTCGGGTAACCGCGCGTGACAGGACACATTTTCGTTGCAAACACATTTCATTCGATTGACATGTTAATTGCATTGTGTCGCACCGTTATGCAAGTAAGTAAACTATAATTTCTTGAGGGCCCTCTCTTTACATTTCCCTCTCCTGTCATTTCTACGAAATTAATAACGGAGATATTATCGTTTTTATTACAGTCTCGTAACACAGAACGGCATCGTTCTTATAATTTTAATGTTAATACTTTATGAGACACGTTTTTTACCGCGGAGAGAACTTATATATACATTATTATCTATATTATCTAATATAAATTTATCACAGCTGTACGATATTTCCTTCTGATATTTCGATTATAGACAATGTCGTTCTCAGGCACGTGCCTGTATTTAAATTGAGCTACGGCCTTGAACAGAAATATATATTGTGTCTTTATTTAATAAACAATAAAATAAGAAGGCTAGAGACTTTATAAACCTTTGCAAATTAAAAAACAATTTTTTTTTACATAACGGATAATGATGATAGTGAAAAATATAACACGATTAAATCTTTTTAATGTTATATCGCGAAATATATTTTCTCTTTACGTCTTTCAATTTACGAAAGCTAACTGAATTACCTCAACATGATTCGCAAAATTCATTCTACGCTTTTGACGTTAAAAAAAAATGTTAATCCTGTGCATTCAAATTAGGTTAGAAATGAATCTTTAAAAACTTTCATTTGTAGATTGCGTGCCATATAAAAATTAACCGCTTTCATCCGAAGGAAAAATAAAATCGAGAGACTCGCTATGTGGATATAAGATGAATGAACTCGGTTAATCGCGGCTTCATGTACACGGTGATAAATTCATTTCATCGACCAAAAGACGTACTTTATCGTTATTTGTAATCGAATACACAGGTCCGTGGAAAAACCGCCACAAATCACATCGGCGAGACGTCCATGAGAAAACAATCTTCCACCGTCTGACAAATAAATATAATGGCCAAATACGCTTTCAAGGAAACTCTACAATATACTTTTCTTTACAGTATCAAAATTTGCTATCGCGAGAAGACGACGAAAGACGATTCATTTTGTAAATAAACTCGTTTCATATAAGATTAACCAGCACAGTACTTGGTATAACTCTTCCAAAATAAGCTAAAGAAAAGCTACCACATTCTGAACTGGTAAATTTTAAAGAAAAAAAAAAAAGTTTTTAACTTCATCACCTGATTACATACACATCGCGAATTTTTAATAACTTTTCAACACGCCGTAAAGTGAATAAGTTTATGCAAATAAGTAGAATCACAGCTATTTTTCACAGTTATCCGTAATTCTAATTTTGGCTTATTAGATTTTTAGATCGACAGCCAAGTGATTAATTCTTGAACAGTTTAAGGCCCGGTTGCACCAAAGTTATTTTAGCTCGAAGCGAGACTTAAACATATGTCTATCTTCATCTTTCTTTCTAAATAAATAAAGACATCTCATTTAAAGCCGAGATAACGTTGGTGCAATCAAGCTTAAATCGTGTAAATAATATTCAACTTACGTGTTATGCGTAAATTATGATAAATAAACTTGAGCTTATGTATATTAACATTAATATCCTTAAATTAATAGTACATAGAAGATAATGTAAAAAAAGAGAGAGAACTTAAGAGAGAGAACTATAAATTATTGTTTACGTGTGTATAACTACAGGAGAAACGTACGTGTAAACTCCCTCTAATCTCGTCTTACGGTTGTCAAACATCCAAAATCGGATTCAATTAGACCCAAGTAGCAGACTAACGTGCCTTTAAACATCATGTGCCGGAACATTTCAATATTACGCTGTTATTCGGCGAACGCGGGCTGCAGGTCGGTCGAAAGGGTTAAGGTTACGCTTAACCGTGAACTGTAAATTATGGTTGTCAGCCGGCACGAGGAAGGAATTCGCTATCAGTCCGGTAAAATACGCATACGGCGATGGAGACCGGTGCTCACTAATTCATGGAGCGGCAGTAACCGTCGCTTCATATTTTGCATTCCATGAAAATGTATTCGTCTGTTTGAGCAGGGCTCACCCCGAAACACGACGCATTGAAGCTATTTGGCACACGTACGCACGCACGCAAGGGCGAGCGCTCGCGCGCGCACACGCACAAGCGCACGGCATGCACGCGACAGACCGGGCACAATATAAACATACGCTTTGTGCGCGCACGGTTAGCCGAGATTTCGCGTATATATGGCATCCGTCGGCTTTCCAGCCAATCCTACGCGATCAAACGCCGTCGCGCTTTATCGAGCTTCCGCCAATCCGCGGGATGCGCGAGCAAATTGATTATGCACACAAATCGCCGTGATGCGCGTGTGAGAAGGTCTCTCTCTCTCTCTCTCTCCTCTTCCTTCCTCTCTCTCGCTCTCGAGACGAGAAGAAAATGCCGGTACTCTCGTCTGATATGCGTTACGGATGCTCGCACCTTCGATTTCGTTGTTTTTCTGCGAGATAAGAACCCATTGATCAATGCTTGGTGGCAAAAAAGGGGTCCAGCACGAGAAAGTAATTACTGCGAAACCGCGTACATCGGAACGATCGCAATGTCCTCCGGAAATTTAACAAACGCGTCTTTGCGAAAGCTACGTAAAAAGAATCTGCCCGGACATTTGTTCGCGATTACCGTAAATTTGCCGGAACAATATTTTAGCGATTCCGAGTTTAACGAAACGCGTTGTCACGGAACGTTAAACAAAAGTATCGATTTTTTTTTTTTGCGAGATATTGCGCTGCAATATGTAGCTAGAAATTTTCTGATGGTTGATTAAATTTCCCTTTTTACTATTCTCTCATCAAAAAACAAACGTGATGAGCGAGGCATCTCGAGTTACTTCTCTCTCTGTGCATGTCTTTCACATAATTCTTAGTTACTAAAAGAAAAATGTAATAAAAATCAAGAGTAAATATTTTAAAAATATAAGTGGTTGCTTAGTAAATAAAATTAATATGATAAGCTTTTTCGAAAAGATCTTTTCGAAAATTATTTCTCTTTTAACTTTGAAGCTTCACTTTTACGATTAAAAGAAAATGGAATTACAAAATTATTGAAATAAATTCCTCCAATATATATCAATATACATGTAGTATCAATTCTAATTATTTTAATGAGTTTAACGCGGAGAATTTCTTTGTTTTAAAAGTTGTACAATGAGAAATATCCGTGATCAATTGACGACATTTTATGTACGTATATTATATTTCACAAAAGTACCCTTGTCGTAATTTTACGTAATATATCGTAATATATTAAAATGTCACAATTATGAGATATTAATTTTAAAAAGCAATTAAACTTTTACATTTTGCCGATCATGAGATTCTGTTTGATAAATCATAAGTATAAATCATAAGTATATCTCTCATTCTTGTAATTTTCAACAAATAATCAACATTTTCAAAAGAGTGTAGAAATATTTCGTTAAACGTACAAATATTATGTCCCTCTAAAATAATAAACAGAAAACAAATTGTAAACGTGCAGTAACTTTGAAATTAGAACATGAATAGCCGATTAATAACTACTTTGCATACTAAATGAAAAAGCAATCAACCTAAACCCGGTGCAGTAATTAAACAAAATCGCCCGTGACAAAATTATTCGTGGGACGGGAAGTTTGTGCTGCAGGAGTGTACACGGTCAAAGCGACACGGCTGGTCGCAACAAGACGAGGAAAAAAAACCAGGAATCTCCATTCCCGTACATATATAAACCATCGCGCCGTTCTTCGACGCTCCGCTGTATTTTCCGGTGATTCGGATTATCGTGTGTCGCAAAGCAGCAGCCAGTTCAGCACGGCGACGTGCAACGTGAAAAACGCGCCAAGTTAAAATTATAACCCAGAGCAATCGATTGACAATAACCTTGCTCGAGCTAGAACGCAATAAAGTGCGAACGCACTAGACAAGTAGTAATTAACTATAGAAATGTATAAACCGTCGCTTTTTTTCCCACGTACGTACACCTCGGAAATTATCGCGCCGCGGAGCTATTTAGCTTGCCGTTAATGCGGACTCGCATTAGCGGTCAACGCCGCTCTTTTTTCGTACTCGTAATTCCGACCGAAACTCGACGCCCGTCCGAATCGCGGCGCAAAAAGCGGCATTCGTTAGGCAAATCGCCGCGGGGAACATCTCCCTCTCCTTCCCTTCCCACGGCCACGGTCTGCGAGATCAAACCTCTCTCTCGCCCTCCGAGCGTCGCGAGCAAAAATTAACACGACCGGAGTAGACTCCGGGCGGGCCAGGCGTGAGATTAGCATAACCACGCCGGGCGGCCTTTCCTTACCTTTCTTCCGTCGGAGAGGGGGGGAGAAAAAAAGTCCCGCGGCGCGACTGATGACTTCTGGCGCTCGATGCGAGTCCGGGTGCTCGTCGAAACTTCCAACCCCTTCGGCGCCTTCGTTCGAGAGACGGAGGAAAAACTGGAGTCCTCTCGCCGCCGGACGACCTTGACTCTTCCGGGAAACTGACTCTCGCCGACGGTGACGCGCGACACGTACAAGACACGGAGCTTTACGCGGCCGCGTTTTTTTCGCCACGCAACGCAACGCAACGCGGCGCGACGCGACGTTTACGAGCGCGTACGCACCCGCGGCATAACGGCGCGCTGTCGCCCGACGACGGGCACAGGTGGTTGCTCGACGAAAAAGCCTCGCGCGGACGAGGGGGGAAGCGGGGCTCTCGCGGGAGAGTCGCGCGCGCCGCGCGTGTTCCGGGTTCCCCGATCGGCGGGAAAAAATTGCGCGGCGCGACGGCAACGAGCGCGCCTCGGCCGCGTCGCGACGCTGATCTCCCACGGACGACCGTTGCGCTCGACGTAACGACAGCTCGATCGACTGGCTGGGGCGAGAGCCGTCGCGCGACTGAAACACCTCTCTCTGCTCTCTCGCAGCATCCCTATTCCGTCCGCCCGCCCGCCCACTCGTCTGTTCGCCCTCCCCTCTCCCCCCGCCGCGGTACATCCGCACCCTCTGCCACGACGCGAGACTCCCTTTCAGCCTCTTCCAACCCCTGTGTGTCCGTGATGGCATCCCTCTGCCTCTCCCATCCCCCGCTAGTTTACCTTCTTCCTCCACCGTTTCCCTCCCTTTCCGCGCCGACCCGCTCTCCCACCTTCCTTCGTTTTTTTCTTCTCTCGCGCACGCCGTGTCCTGCAATTTTAGTAGATTGGCTCCGCTCTTTTGTGCGATTACGGATTTTTAAATATCCTAACGTTGTGATCAAGATACGGCACTTGGTTAGGCGATAATCAGCACCGTGACGTTTGCACTGACGTGAATGCCTATCCGCGATGTCATCGAGATATCGATATCCGGAAGTCAATATCGAGCGAAAGATATCGGCGCGCTGGAAACGCCGCATAAAGACGTTCGAAAATAGTTGCTTGCGACCGGTAATTTTAGCACAGCCTATTTGTATTCTGGTGATTCACGTAATATTGTTTATATCGATTTATTTTCATTAATTCCTTATTGTTATATCCCGTTTTTTTTTTCTGATTGTTGAGACAACAATAATGTGAATAAATGCGAGGTGCGCGCTTTTTCAAGTATCGATATTGTTGCTGATTTTCGATAATTCTTAAAATGTCAGTGGTACTTATTGCCAGGTGGAGGGCCGCGAGTCCCACAATTAAATTACAAAGTGAAAATGCGGTTACGTAAAGGCGAGAAAATTGGATTTCGGGATGAATTGGGGCAAGTTTGAAAACTCGCGTCTCAAAGGAAGTATGGTGATTAGATGTAACGTTAACTAGCCCCCTGCGAGACTTAGACCGAATTGCCAACAGTAGAAATTAGTTCGCGACCCGGCTTAACAATTCGCTGTCCCTTCCTAGTCGATGATCCTCGCCTATAATATGGACAGAGATGGAAAATAGATCGGATTAGATTATCGACGTCGGTACGAACGGAGCTGCGGTAGGGAGTGGGTCGAAATGTGAGTGTAGGGAAGTTAGGATCGATCTTCCTAACTTAAAATGAAGGATTCTTCTATTCCGCGATTCCAGTTTACTCCTCATTTCTAGAAAACTACGATGATTAACTGCAACGCTAACTATCCCCTAACGAGCGCGAAAATTAAAATTACGCCAACAGAAATTAATTCGTAATCAAGGTTAATTAATTATCTCTCTCTAGTTCATGATTTTGTTTATAATATGCGTAGACGGAGAGATTGAATTAATTTATTAATATTTATTTAAGTGGATCTCGGTAAATAACAGAGCGAAATGTGAGAATAAAATAAGTTAGAGTCGATCACAATTTGATTTGAAGTATAAGATTCTTTTATTCTACTCATCGTTTTCGAAAAAATTATGATGATTAGGTGCATTATGCATTAGGTGCGATTCCTAACTATTCCTTAACGAGCACGAGAGTTAGAATTACGTCAACAGTAGGAATTAGTTCACGACCCCAGCTTAACAATCTGCAGTCTCTCTCTAGTCTATGATCCTATCTATGATATACATGCAGAAGATCGGATTAACTTATCAATGTTTGTTCCAAGTAGGTTTTGTAGAGGGTGGGTCGAACCATGTGAGGGTAAAAATCGGTCTTTCTAACTTGAAATAAAAGGATTCTTTCATTCTGCGATTCTATTCTTTACTCGCCGTTTCCAAGGAAATATGGTGATTAGATGCAACGCTAACTATACCCTAGCGAGATACCGAATTGTGCCAACAGTAGGGACTAGTTCACGACCCGGCTTAACAATTCGCGTCCCTCCCCGGTCCATGATCCTAGCTATGATATAGACAGAGATAGAAACTCGGATTAGATTATCGACGTCGGTTCGAGCGGGCTGCCGTAGGGAATGGGTCGAAATGTGAGTGTAGGGGAAGTTAGGGTCGGACTTTCCAACTTAACGTACAGGATTCTTCCGCAATTTCATTTCATTCGCCGTTTTCACGCCGTTCGTCCGTTTGCCTGTCTAATAATGACCGACTTACTCATCAATTTATGCAAATTACTTCATTTCTAAAATATATATATATATGTAAAGGGTGTTTGATAATTGCCGATAAAGTCGCGAACAGGTAGAGCGAGTTAAACTGAATGGAAAAGTTCTTTACTGCAGTTTACTGAATATTTTCTGCATGGTCGCATACTTATTCACGGATCTTTATTACTATTTCATTAATTATGACAAAAATTGCAAAATGATATAGAAATTTTCAATTTAATCCGCTCTATCAGTCTACGAGATATGATTCGCGAATTATAAGACACCCTGTACATATACGTATGGGATCTACGTGGAAATGGAGTTCGTCGAAGTTTTATACTCTTCACCAGCAATCTCTCTCTCTCTCTCTCTTTCTTTCTTTCTTTCTTTTTCTCAGTGATAAAGTCTGAAATTCTTTTTTTTTTACTACGACTGTCTGATTCAACGGTGCGGCATAAAATTTATTTTCTTAATATTAACGACACGTTATTCTATTAAAACCGCGCGAGTGGTTCGCGAAAAGCAAGACGCCCTGCTTTTCTTTTTTTCCACATCGACCTCTTTTCTTTTCTTTCAGTAAAACCCGGCGGAACGCGAGTGCACTTTCTTGCACTCGCCTCGGCGGTGTCAATCCAGCTGCCGATTTCCATTCCGCTCAACGATAAATTCATGCTTCTCACGGATCCGTCTGCAAATAGCAATTCCGATACCGACAACGATACTGCGGGCGGGCGGCGACATCGCCCCAAAAGGGCTTACGAAAGTACGGGCACTTTATATGTCAGGGGTGTTTGCAGCGTAATTTTTCCATAAATTCTCCCCGCTCGCGATTTACGCGGGGAAAAAAACCCCTCCGTGTTACCACGGCGACGACGATTGCAAATTGTAATTCTATTTATCAGTTTCCCGCGGTGCGACGCCGCGGAACAGCGTCTTTCACCCTTACGTCACTTCCTCTTAACAGCTGTTTTTATTAGTACTTACCGGATGCACGGATAACAAACTGTTGCACTTGCCGACTACTCAGGCGCAGGTATCACCTGCGAACTTCTTTCTTGCCTTCTACGCTACGTGACTAAGCCCCTTAAAAAGTACTCCTGTATCTCTCACCCCGCTTTACCCCCTCGTAAAAGCGAGAGAACTTTTTCGCCGTGTATGCTTAGCCGTACAATGTCCTATCACGATCGAGTGTCAAAAAAAGCGGACGCGATCGATCCCGCAAACAGTGAGTTACGCCGCGTCTTTTCCTCGCGATACATTTGTTTGACCATATCGCGCGTGTAGCGCATCCGAGCAACTCGCCGGAGCATTCTCTAACAGCAAATGTAGATTCTGAAAATGTTTGGAGAATATCACGAATGTACAGCTTATTATAGGAATGTTTTCACTATATTAAGTACATTTTACGAAAGTGCAGACTATATAGTGTGCTATTAAGCTTGTGTCAGACCACGCATTAAAGATTGAGGATTACGAATTGGAGATTAAAATTGAATTAACCAGAACGAAACGGATTAGAATTATGGGATTGCTCAAATTCGAATCTTCAATTCGCAATCCTCGATCTCCAATACGTAGTCTGGTACAGGCTTTAGATACTCGCTTCGGGATTTTGCAAACATCGAGAGCAAATATTACGTTTTATTACGGCCATAGAGCTTATATGCCTGGAGATGCTTTGCTCCGGGAAATAAGAGGACAGAACGATATTTTGATACTTTCCGTCCTTCCTTTTCCTGGGGCGAAGCATCTCCAGATACATAAAATGGGAAATAATGGTTGAAAAGACGTCGAATTGATGTCGATTAGGGTTGCGTTTCGAAACTTCTTCTTTAAGGAAAAATTATACTAAAAAGTTATGTTATGGAGAATGTAGACTTTTTAGTAAAATTTTCCTCGGAGAGGAAGTTTCGGAACGTACCCAAGTAGAACAAAAAGTTATAATGATATCAAAGTGACCTCAAATGATGTCAAAATGACCAAAAAATGATTAAATTATGATTGAAAGATGAATTTTGTAATCATATTATTGTCACTTTGATTTTATCATGACTTCCTGTTCTAGTTGCACCCAGGTAGAGCAAGAAATCACAAATATGTCAAAATGACTCCAAAATATCATTTTTATGTCATTTTATCGCTGTTTTAGCATTATTTTGATGTCATAATTTTTGTTCTACCTGGGTAATCTAGCTAGGTGACAAATACGTCAAAGACATTCGACATCTTTTCAACTACTTAATCGTCATTTCTTACTGGAAAGTGGAAAGCTCTATGATTACGGCAGACACAGACAATATCTGTAATGAATCCGACATAATTAATCTAATTAGTTATTCTTAGACGGTTCTTAGGAAATTATATCAGCTTTCGCGCAAAAGGTAAAGGCTCGATCCTGTCATCGTCGTCGTTAATTTCTCCCTTGTCCCTAGAAAAACACATTTAACGCTCCTTAGAAAGAACGGAAAATGTGGGACGAGTCGGTGAAAAAAAAAAATTCTCTTTGATTCAATCGCGCTCACACGCGCGGTCGAATTCGAGTCACGCCGCTGAACGGGAGAACTCGAATTATCCGTGTTACAGATTTTCCCGAAAATCCCACCGAATCGAGTATTTCAGGCACAGGCGCTTGTGTCCAGGCTACATGCCGACACATTGTGTCGACGAGCTATTTTGATAGGTCGAAAGGACGGGCGCGAGATATGAGGTGTAGTCGCGCGTTCCCGCCGGGTGTATAGAATTTTAATTTTCAATATCGGCCGACCGCGCGGTATCGGTTTACACCGCACGCTCTATCCTCTATGCCGGGGCTCACCCCTCCTCGCGAGCACGTTCTCGGGGAGGACATTCATCTCGTTAACGTTCCCGGGAGCTGGCGTGTATTTACGAGTAAGCGGGGCGTTGTTTTGCAACACGGCGCGTCCCACTTCTTCGAGGGAGAGACGTTTCGTTTCGGCCTGCACAACTCGGCGAGAGTGTGTTATTAACCTTCATGTCGGAGCTTTACGCTAAAGCCGTTCAAATCCAAATTGAGCCACGTGTAATGCGGCTTATCGTATGGTGAAGTCCGCATTTTGGAAATAAATTATGTTATTATAGAAATACAGTCAAGAAATACTGAGAATGAAACATCATTTTATTTTTAATCCTTCAGCCGTCGCGCTATTTTTCGTAATACGGGTCAACGCGTGCATGGGGTCCTGAGATATCCCGATAAAAAAAATCAATTTATATCTTTTGGAAATATTTATTCAGATTTCCAAAATTCAAACGGCGAAGTTTGTATTTTGTTATGAAGAAAAAAATTGTTTTATTAATCTTACAAAGACAACGGCCCAGATAGGAACGCATGCAGAACAATTTTAGCCTCATTTTAATTTTAAAATGTAATTTATAATATACTTCGTAATAATTCTACATCTAAATTTCAAAATCAATAATTCTCAATTTAATTATCGCAACATGTAGTAACCTTTAAAAAATTGATGCCTACAATAAATTCTTATATAATTGTAGCAGAATCATTTTATGACAACGATTGCGAAATGCGATGAATGCAATAATTGTGCATCTATTGCAAAAGTTTCCTATCTGGGTGAAGGGTTAATTAAAAATTAGTAAATTTGATGACGAATCCAAAATGATTCTGAATAGCCTATGAAGCCTATTAGTAAATTTGATGATGAATCCAAAATGATTCTGAATAATCTATGAAGCCTATTAGTAAATTTGATGATGAATCCAAAATGATTCTGAATAGCCTATGAAGCCTTTTAGTAATTTTTGACGACAAATCCAAAAGAACTCTGAAGCTTTACATTACTCGCGTGGAATATTATTTTATACTACTAACATTATATCTCAATTTTTATTGTTCCCTTCGATAATTGACAATATAAAATAAATGCTAATAATATCCTAAACTTTCGGTTTCATCCGGAATAGAATAAAACTGAGTATCTCGCTCCTATATGTCAGCCGGTATAAACTGTTGAAAAAACTGCTGCTGCGACGCTTCCGAGGTTTCGGCGCGATTCTACGCGGCCGTTACTTGAAAGGGCGCGAAGAGATAGAGAAGGTCGCGCGAGATATCGGTTCCCAGCGGCGCGTCGCCCGTGACATAATTTTCTTGGCGAAACCGTTGCCAAAAGACATTCATCCTGTTGCCTGCGCGATGTCGTTACGTCATATCGCGGAGAGGCAAACTTACGGCGATCAATAGACACTTCTGTACACGGCGCCGGAAAATTAAGCCGGCCGCAAAGTTTTGCATTATGGAAAGTTCCCTTATCGGTCGAACGGTCGACGGGGCCCTTTTGTGAAAACCCCGCGCTCACCGGGGTAAAGGGGAACGGGCGGCGGGAACGTTATTACGCTCTCTCGTCTTCTTCTTCTTCCTTCTCCTTCCTAGGGTTGCCTAGATAAATATACCGGTGTACATTATTGGGGGTGGCGGAGCGTCTCGGAGAGATTGAAGGTGAGAATTTACATCCTCCGCTATCTACGATGCACTCGAGAGATTCGCCCGGCAGTTTTTCAGCCTAAGAAATTTAGCGGAGGCAGGCGCGCGGTATATTTTCACGATTTTCACTCTCGGAGTGTGCTTCGAGAGGAAGGAAGAAATGAGAAATTTAGTCGCGTCACGAAGTTTTTCAACTGTGCAAAGATAAAAGCATCTACGTCAAAAGAGTAAAAAGAAAATGTGTACATATCTCCCGCGTGCGAAATGGAGATGAAAATGTCAAAAGCAAATTGAATTTCGAAAACGTAAAGCTGTCATTCAATAGAAGGACCTGTATAAAATTGGTTTATAATTGATTACTTAATAAATAAGCTTCTAGGAAAGATATTATTATTATTTCTCAATGCAGTACGACATCCGAGACGATAAAGAAAATTGTCATTTAACTGGTGAATACCGGCAACAGTTTGGTCTTTAATCCTAAAATTATTTAACATCGAGAATTAGAATATAAAGTAGATTAAAATTAATCGCAATTAATTTTCGCAAAAAAAATTTATCTTTTCAAAGACTTTTTCGTTAATTAATACGGTTTAAAATGATATGTTGTCAACACATTTCAATATAAAAATAGAATATGTATAGGTACTTCAACAGACTTCAGTCATTCTATATGCATTTATTTTCAATTACCGAAATACATGTTTAAATGTATAAATGCACAGTATTTTATGCGTCTTCTTTCCTCAGAGAACAATTATCTGATCTTAATTTATGTACATACATAAAAATAAGGCATTAACAACACATATTAACAACATATTTTGAACCTGTACAAATTCGAGATTCATCTTTTAAAAATTCATTAAAAAATTTCCTAATTAAAATTGTTCCTACAAAAGAAATATTCATTCTACACAATCATGATTAAAAAACTGTCTAAGTTATTCACTTTTATTATATGTTTTTTATTACTTATTTAATTGTGCATTATTTACTATGCGCGCTAAAAATTTTCTCAGAAAAGATAAATATATTATCCAACATGATTATACAGCTCAATGACTAACAAACTATACAAAAATAATAATTGTATACAGTAGCTTTACTGTTACATAGTAATCTGCATGAAAAGACAGGAGTTTAATGAACATTTCCTCTGAAATAGGTACGAACGTTTTCAATAGAAAGCTTTCAATAGAATCATATAGAACAAATCTTTCATATTGTGAGACATACGTCATTTTTCTATCTAAATCGCGTAACAAGTTCGCGTTCTATTTTCTGGTTATCATATTTCCCAGTTGCAAAATTACATGTAAATATCTACTTTACATATAGTATTACAATTTTTCGCAGCTAAGAATGTATCGTTATGGGCGGAGATGGGAGTAAAAGTGCTTACAAATCTTCATAATTCCAGAAAAATATCGCCTTGACGATAGACACATTAATGACAGTTTATACAGCTGTCATAGAACATCTGTACTAATGTTTAACTAAATGTGGTTTGACAGGTACAAGTTTCATATCTTATTAGGCTCTCTAGAAAGACTCTGTGAAAGAAAAGGAAGTATATGTATATATATACAATATATGGCACGTATACTTTCAGCGCAGACGATTAATCGTCGAAATCGAATATTTGATGAGATTTCCAACCGAGTGTCTGAATGCATCTAAAACAAAATGCCATGTAAATAATCAAAAGACAGCAAAGTGCTGAAAATGATTATTAAATCAGAGCGGCCGTATGATTTTCTTTTTATAATAAAAATTAATCATATACATATATTCGCCACTTATTAAATTATAAAAATATAAGACATATATAGTCAATAAGCAAAAAACGCCACGTACTTTTTTGCAGATAGCATAAATCCTTTTGGTCCGCATGTAAATATGCATCCTTCTGGTGAACACTCGCCAATCAATTCTTTCAATAATTTGTCAGATACAGTACCCCGTCTACCCTCCCATTTATCACTTGGTTGTGAAAGGATATGTGTAACTTTGAACCTAACAAACAAATACAAAATATTAGTAGTTTTTCAGATCTCTTTTTATTTTCGAAATAATAGATATACGATATCACATATCAGTAATGGATATAATATTTGACATATGATATTATATATCATCTATGGATATCATATATCGTCCGCTAACATTTTATTCATTTATTCACACATATGTTTATATAATAATTACATACTATTTTAAACAAATAAAATTTAAAATAATATATAAATATAAATATGTAATATAGTTTCTCTCTATTAAAATTTATATCACATGTTTATACATATATATTTACATGTGTACTTACTTTTTTTCTGCAGCCACTTTGTTAAGCTGTGCCACGTAAAACATATTGTCTTCATCCTTATTGAAATTTAGAAGATTGATTAATTTTCTGAAAAAGATTTCAAAACGATTAAAGATAAACAGAAATAAATACTGTAATATATTAGTCAAATTATCCTAAGTCATTGTTAATGGTTAAATTATATTTTTCTTTGTTATTTTTATTCTCTAATATTAGTTCTTTTGGGATGACGTGTGGTTCCGTGCTAGTGTGTATGATTAACGGAAGGGTCCTGAATTCAAATCTCGATCCCTATCCCGCATATCATTTTTAGCGGAAGTCACAGAGGGACTTTTTAGGTCTAGATAACTTTAGAGACTATTATATTCATCCATCCATTTTATTCTACTATTATCTATTCTTCCCAGATATTAAGATATTACAAAGTTTTTTAAACAGAATACACTGATACTTACATACTGCGCCTTGCTAAAGCTCGCTGAATTATTCCTAACATCGCGGTTAAACCCGTTCCACCTGCCAGCATGTGAATAACAGGATGCCGATCGAAAGATTCGGTTACAAAGGCACCTAAACCATTGCTCATTGTAAGAGTTTGGCCAGGTTGTAATTTGGTGATGGACGGACTAAGTGCGCCATTTGTGTATCGCTTTATCATCAAGCAAATGCAATCAGGCTTGTAATTTGGCGCCATATCTTCGGGATGAAGGCACGGTGGGACAGGTGTATATGACCTTGATATTTCCATTCCTATATGATGAATGCATAAAATGTATCATATTGTATCAGTATATTTTTGACAAAATATTTTTACAAATACAAAAATATTTATTGGTAAAATATAAGCCTATTTACATTTTACCAATAAAAAGTTAAATATTGATAAAAATACATTTTTTAAAAGCAGATATCTAAATTATTGCTTACCCATTATATTCATTTTGACTTCTATATGTCTACCGACAGGAATTAGCTCTAGAAAATCTTTTGCACGTAAAACTAATAAATTAACTAGTTTGCACAGGGGTGTGTTACTGAGTACTTCGTACTCTCTATATGTGCGTTTGTTTGTGATTGACTCCCGCGATAATGTATGATTTCCCTGAGATTTCCAAATACCTTTAAGCTTTTTCGTAAACGTAAAGTCTACCTGCAACATGTAAGATAAAGTTTACGAAGTACGTGCTGAGAAGTATGTAACCATTTATAAAATGATTCAATAATTTACCTGCATTGTATCGAAATCTCTTTTACATATTGGCGGCCATTCTACATCTGCGATTAATTCGAGTTCGTGAATAATAATGTATTTTTCAAAAGTTAGCCTGAAGATAATTTTTGTGTCACTCAATCTTTGTAGTCGGTAATATATCCCCGGATAGTCGCGTATGCCTTGATAAAAGATAGTAATAGAATTAGATGTTTGCCGCCAATCTATATTTACATTAGGTGAATCCGACGAGTTTTCATCAACTGCCTTTTGTGCTGAAATGAAGTTTGCTCTGATCATTTCCTTATTTAATATACGATTGGATAAAATATCTCTGTGTCATTAATCATAACTATTTATCTCTATTCAATATTCAAACTGTCAATTAATTTAACAAATGTTATAGTAATAAAATCAATAGACATTAAACAGAGATATTTCGATATTTAAATAAAAACAAATAATTTATAAAACATTTCACAAATGTTCGTGAATATGATTATATATCAAAAAGTAGTAGAATCTTGACATTCATCGGTTTATAGAAAAGCATCTCGTTCGTGTCACGCTTGCGAACAATACAAAGTTATACACAAACTTCTATAATGAGCAATACTATCTACGATTTATTAATCCAGCAATGTTTCTCTAAATATAGATGACCTAGAAAACAATATAGTGCAATTGCTATAATGGACACTTATCAGTGGTACGTTTACTTCGACCCAACGTCACGGGCAAACAGTTGTTCGCATCCGTAACCGACTTTTCCGTTATGGAGGAAGTACTCGACGCGGAGGAAGTTCCACGACTTAATCTGCCTACGACGCATTTCTGCAGAATGCTCTGATAATTCACCCAAGCGTGCACCTGGAATTAACGATCTACGGATACATAAAAATTACCACTTAGCGAGACGATACAATGATGTAAAAGATGATAGGTAAGTGGAGGGTCTTACGTTTTCAAATAATTTCGTGGCGTCTTTCCCGACGCCTCTCATCAATTCGTCGACTCCACCTGGATGGAAATCCATGTAACGCGTAACGTTGAATACCACTCCTATAATTAAAACCAAATATTAAAACTAGAATTTAAGCTGAGTGATATCAAATTTGTTGATTTAAATTAATTAGATTGATATAAATTAATAATTAATGGCAAAAAAATAATTACATTAACAATCAAACTGATTTTAATGATTATATTATATTCAAATGAATAATTAAATAAATCTAATATAATTATTTAATACTTCAAATTATTTTATGTATAATTAAATTTAATGTAACGTTGTAATAAATGAATAATACACCGCTACATTAAATATTTCACAAGTTGACGATGGCAAAGAGTTTCCTTTTAAAGGGTACATAAAGTACAGAAATAGACGAACCTCGGATTGCGATCCAAGCGTCGGTTTGCTTATCATGATTAGCAAGTTCGGATAACGTTACAACTTGTGGTACACCACCGACTCCGGTTAAATCGACTCCCGAATTACCCAGACGAATCCAATCCATCAAACTATGTCCCGGTGCTAAGGCTGTCTTATTCCGTGGGTTTCCTGCAAAAAAAGAAAATAAAAGTAGAAATTGATATTATACGATATTCTATATCTCTTTTTTAAAATTGCATTAGATACTTGGGATTGTATAGATGAAACAAAATCATATTCGTATCCTAAAATGATTAATCCTATACTATTATACAACACATTTAATTTTCATATAATTGAATTTTATTATTTAACTTATAATTAATTATTCATAATCAATTATAATGCTTTTACGATTTCAATTATATTTCATATAAATTCTTAACATTTACATTTCATATAAATTTTTAACAATTAAACAATTTCATATAAATTCTTAACTATTTTTTTATGTAACAAATATTATTATCTTTTCGCGTTTTTAAAACAAAGCTATTCGATTTTAACGTTTGAAAATTTGCTCCTATCTTTGACGTTATTGGATCTACGCATTACTGTACAAATTACTGGTCGGAAGTATAAGGACACCATTTATCTACAATAAACAGGAGCACGTGCGGGTAAACGCGATCGAGAAAATAGACTAATTGGCAATTACACTAATTACTAACCGTCCTGGATCTGCAGACCGAGGCTCTGCGGAGATCCATTGCCATCCGCGGCGGAAACCAAAGAAGCGCCGCAGCATCGTGGCATTTTTTCATCGGCACAACAAGAATCGCGGAGACACGATCATTTTTGCAATTGTCTCGTGCGAAACGCGAAATAAAAGTTCTCACAATGTGCCTTGATAACCAATTTGCCTTGATAATATGGGAAAATTGAATTTTCTTAACACGGTTAACAACGAAGAAATAAACAAGACGAAGAAGTAAATAAAGTAGGCGAGGTAAATGAAGGATAAATCTTCATCTTTTCAAAGAAACGGTCGAAACGTATTATTAGTATCGAACGTTAGAGACGTAATAATGTCACAGGTGATATCGATAACGTGATATGTAGATGATATGATATATGGAGAAAATATATAGGTATATTGAACGAATTTATGTATTCTCCTCTCTCTCTCTCTCTCTCTCTCTCTCTGCTGGCTATTACCATTAAAACTAATTAAAACCAATTAAAGTACATGCAATTACGGACACAACTAGGTAATTCATGAGACGGAAATATCCTGCAAATTTAACTTTAAACAGATTTTACAGATACGCAGATATTGTTCGGTACCGACTGAAAATTTTTAATCCAATATCCGATATGCCGATAATCCAACACCTGTTTGATATCTGATATCTTATATGTCCTTTATCGTTTTAATTTAATTAATTTATAGTAACATAGTGCTATTTTCAATTATATTTATAATTTTTTTGTTCTCTCCTCTTTCTCTCTCTCTCTCTTTATTTCTCGTTTAATTATGTATTTAAAAAATGTTCCACATTCTGATTGATCTTTTTTAATCACATATCTTTTGATAAATTTAGTTTTTCACTAACCACATTATCATTAAAGCATAATATTAACATTGTATATTAAAAAAGTTTTGTTCTAACTGTAAGATAAATTTCAAGTAGAATCTATTAATAGAATTTTTATTATTTTAATTTTTAATATTTGAACTTAATTTAACACAAGCCATATAATATTTATTTTTAAAATTAAAAAAAATTGGAACTAAAAAGAATCTTTATCCTTATATTGACCTAAAAAATTGAAATTCCCAAATCTCCAAAAAATCTATTACTAAAAGAAATAACACTCTTTAGAGAATGTTTTATGTAGAATATAAATTTATGTTAAAATACGCAAAAGTGATCAGAACTTTAATGAAAAAGCAAGTATAAAGGGATCTTCCTTCGTCTACTTAAGTAGTTCCGACTAAGGGTAGCCTGCTTAGCTTGGGTCACCATCGATTCGTCGTACTAATAATAAAGATACGAGGAAAACTCTTAATTATTCAAAGTTCGTGTGCAATGAAGTGACGCGCGACTACCGATATATCAGAATCGTTCACTTAATACGAGATAGGAGAACCTAATCCGAAAAAGAAGGACAAAGACATTCACATTATCAAGAAGTAATGGTCACTGCGATGGTTTTTTCAAAACTGGGACGGAAACACGATGCAGATCGCGGGTCTCATCAGCGACGAGAAACGAGAGACTAGATTCTGGTGATCTCGTGGTGAAGGACCGGAGGGTACTGCGCTGAAACACGCGGCCGAATATAACCCTGAGACAGGTAGATCAATATAGTAGCGATGGACGACGCTCAGCTCAACACGCAGGATCTCTCGCCAGTCGGAGCGCGCTTCTCCGTGTATCAAGATCAAACGTAGAGACGTCAGTAATAGAAAAGCTATCGATTATTTAATCGATTAAACGAAGTGTGTTATTGAATTAAAAATATTTAAGATTACGTCAGATGAGGTGATGTAAACCGTGAATAAAAATGAACAAAAACGGAATCTCCATGCTACATGCCAATTTTCGTACAGAATTATATTGGTATGACCTAGAATTTTAGATACTTTTGGAATTTTAGATATTTTTATATCTTTTGAGAATTTTATACGTCTATCGAAAATTACAAGAAATTATCACGACTTAAAAAAACTGCATTTTTTTTACATGCTCTCTTTCGTACAATTTTCCTCGGTTCACGAAATGTGAAATAGAAAGTACAGTTCATAACGCTATTGCTTCCACTTCGATGAGCTGAAAGGATACTTAGAGGAATCATATGTTCTTACCGGTAGCAGATCCAGACGATGGCATTGTCTCGGTTTTTGCTTTCACTTGCTCGCTTTGATTGGGCTTGATGAAACCAGAAGGTAACGCTAAGGTGTTTCTGGCCAATAGACTCGTAGGTGAGGATGTTTTCACGTCCACTTTCTTCATTTTGTCCTGTATATCATCGGCGTCATAACTGAGACATTTATCTTTTCCATTCTTATCTCTCGATTCGTTCCCCGAGGAATCGTTTTTCTTCATTGATTCCATCAGTTTCTTTCTGAATATGGAATGTCCGGGAAAGTAAAATCGTTATGTTTCGTCACATACGTCCCAATAAAGATTCCATGTTTTATTTTGTTGAACTCTGTCACACACGATAACAAATAATTATATTTTGACAAAATAATCATTGGTGAAAATTTAACAGTCTTTTAAAATTTTATCGTAATAATTTATTGCACAACACATTATTTTATGCGCAATATTACAATTATAGTCGTATAATTATTACATAGATTATGTTAAAATTGACAGCATTAATATCGTGATTTAAAACTATCAAAATTTTATATCTCAAAAATTAAGACAAATAAAAATTGTATAGTAGGGTATTTTTTACATCCAAATATCATTTAGCATGCAAAACATCAAACACAGAATGTAATTATATTAATTTTATTTTTAATATTGTGAAATATTTTGCGAAAAGATAATATTTTGTCTGAAGAAAGAAAAACAATTAAACGCTATTAGATTAGATAAAATATTATCTAGTGTCTTTTTTCACAATTTTTTTATTCCTATTTATAAAGTTAGCTTTACGCGTGTACTATGTTTTTAAAATCGAAAAATTATCAAGATCAGGATTATAAAAATTAATATATTGTCGTATTACACATGGGAAATCATCATCGTTCCTTTGTATTGCGTAGTCCGCAAATTTAGAAAGCGAGACGCAGCAAGATACAATTCTAGCAGTCGCTCTCAATTACTTTCTCCATATACTTTCTCTTTTTTGATCTCTTTGTCCATCGACAAATGTACTAAACAATATACTTAAACTCAATTATATGCATGGATATTCGCATATACACATTGCTGGTTTTATTTAACTGAAAAATAGGAAAAAGTTCAAAGTATCCTAGTATTTATAGTATAAAATTATAAAAACACCCCACTATAACTTTATTTTTATCTATAATAAAATCTCAAACACTTGTAGATGATACCATTTAAAAGACTATTAATCTGGAGTCTAACATATCTCAACATTTTCTTACAATATTAAATTGCTATATTCGAAAAAAATGTTTTTCTTTATAGAAATATCTTTATAGAAATTGTAAATAAATAATTTTAGAACTTTAAAATGTTTCCAAGATTTCAATGAATACGTTTGTATTTTCTTTATTTAGAAAGAAAAATAAATATTGAAACTGGAAATAAGCAAAAAATATAAAACTAGCTGAATGCTAGTGCAGTAACTTCAACGGTTAAATAAAAAAAATGTAAATTCTAAGAATACTTTTAGGATTAACTTTTAACTAAGTAACATAATTAAGCGCGTAAATATTTTCTCGTTAAAAGTGTACGTTCCTGTTTTAATCCTTGTTTCATGTTTATTCATACTTATATATTATTCCAAACAATAAAAAATAAAAAACTATTTTGACAAAGTAAAATAAAACTACAAGATATTTATTAAAGTTAGGAAAAATATAAATATACATTTTTTAATATATATAATATTTATTTCGCTTTTAAGACTTAAGGTTTGTACTGGAGATAAACATGAAGAAAAAATTTCGACAAAATTAAATAAAAAATAAGTATTCTATTTATTTTTTGCACAAGCAAATATATATCAAACAGTGTGTTAAAAATTAGAAAACTAAATCATGTACGGAGTTTACCACATAAAGTTGATAAGACTATGTTGTAATTCGTAACTTATGATAAATCTTACGTTAGCATTTTAGCTGATAGGAGTAACGACATAATATTAAGAAATATAGGAGATTAAATCGTACTTGGAAATTACATAATATAATTGATACGACTTTGATATCGTTCGTAACCCATGAAAGATCTCGTCACGACATTTCTGCTGACATAGGAGTAATAATAAAATTGCACGGAGCCTTAAATACTCTTTGTCGAGTGATTAGAAGACAAGTGGTTGCGACTCGACATTCGGCATTCTGCTACGTCAGTGGAGAGCGAGCTTAAGTGTGCAATCTTTCCAGCAGGTGCCTTCTGCCTTTGGACTACTTGGACCTTAGTCGTAATATTAATCGAGGTATATCTCGCGTATATCTTATTTAATTAAACACTTGTGTGTATCACGTACATTTAAAAAGAAATAACTATATGATTTAAAATAGAGATAGAATATTGTTAGATTCATTCTGAGGATGGTATTGATTTTGCTTATCCGTCGTTATTTATGGACTTCTCAATATCAGTCTCGTAAGCCTTGCACTTTGTGAACGTGCCCCTGGCAGTTTATATATATTTTTTTTTTCACGAGCAAGCAGTCAAGCAAGTGCTGTTTATACTGGAACAGGTCTTTCAACCAAGTTCAATCATGGTCTCCCTCGACACGCGCGAATATCCGTGAAATGAAGTAATCTGCACTCGAGAGATATTTGACAATTAATTATAAAGACGAACGCGTACAAAGATAAAAAATCTTTTTTTTATATTAAAAACAGAATTTTAAAAGTAAAAGTTTTCAATTTCTTAAAGAAAGAAAACTGTTTTAATTTTTTTGGTATGTGTACTAATAAACTGATAAAATGCATTAAAAATTTATATATTTGTCATACATTATAAATAATATATAAAATTTTGATTTTTGCATTGTAAAATAAAGAACAATAAATATTGTTTCTTGATGCATTATCTTTCGAATAAAAAGGCACCTGCAAGATTGTGTATAATCTTATCCTTTTCAATAACAATAATTACTCCTGATAAATTTTTGATGAATGATTTAATTGTCAGAAATCCAATTATAGTTATCTCTTTGTGTTTATGGCTTTATCTTTAAACATATTTGTTACAAAATTACATACATATACAAATAACATATAATAAAATAACATACATTATTTTATTATGTTTATTATGTTTAACATATTAAAGATAAATGTGATGCAAGCTCGTTGGTTAATGGTTTTATGCAATGTCCGATTTTCAGAGAATTAAATTTTTCCGGACGCCGATTCTCATTACCGAAAATGTAACGAATGAATTTTTGCGCATCTACAGCGTCGAAACTCACCAGAATTATATTTATATTTCCACCCTTGTTCGCGATACACGTGAGACATGCGAACTAGCTATCCCGGATAAGGTTATTTGCCCAGCGGTCCGACAATTTATATACGCGTCAATCGCCAAGCAGATTCAGGATGATTAACGCTCGAGCGTGCTTCCGCACGCGCCGAATGTCACGATGGTTTATCACTCGTATCTAGACACACGCGTGCGCTCCGGCGAAAGGGTCAAATGGCCTCGAAAATCGCTTGGGAATCGAGTTTATGATCGCGGCCGCGCGTTTCGAGGTTAGATTTCGGATGTTTCATGCAACTGCTCCGTCTCGCGGCCAACTTCAGGCTCGTCAGGCTCGTGGAGCGTTTCTCCCGTGGCAAGGCCGTATCCCACCGTAAATTCGAACCCAGCTTTAACTTAACCTTTAGAGGACTGCAAAGCCACTATAGTGGCTCGAGCTTTGACCAGGCACTTTGTATAAGACAGCAAATAAAAAATATAAAAGATACATTTCATATAAACTCATTATTTTTATTTACTGCATAATAAATTGTAACAACTTTCTAATAAAAATCCATAGTTAACTTTTAATATTTCGTAATTGTAGCAGTGTCAAAATTTAACTTCCTACATTCTGCAGTGGAAAATTTCTCGAAATCTATCATAAAAATTCATTAAAATTCATTCGAAGGACATCCTGTAATATCTGGATGCGGGGGACCCAAGTAGAACAAGAAGTAAGATGTCAAAATGACTCCAAAATGTCAATATTAAGTCATTTTCGCGCTGTTTTAGCTTTAGTTTTAGTTATTTTGATGTCGTTATAATTTTTGTTCTACCTGGGATACGGCAGGTTCTAAGACCGCTCCTGCGATCCCATCCCGCCTCATTCCGCGCGCACGCCACGGCCGCGTTCGTGGCAGATCGGACGGGCTCGGGCCGTGAGCCGAACGCGGCACCGGCGACCGGAGTGAAGTGAGTCGCGCACGCGCGCGACCGCGGTACAGTGTATGTATGTACGACGGTGGTGGATCGGTGGGCGGACTGTGTGCTCGTGTCGGTATCGGTCGGCGCGTCGTTCCTGCGTGAAAAGCGAAGCCGCGATTATCGCGACGGCCAGTCGACGCTCGGTGCTCGTGGAAAATTGGCGGCCGCTACTCGATCCGAGTCGAAGACGCCGGAGAGAGAAGAAGAGACGGGCCTGAAGAGGAGAGCGAAAGGGAGGATTGAGAGCGAGAGAAACGGAGCGAAAAGAGGTACAGGCGGGAGAGACTCCGTGGATGCATCGTCGATGACTCCCGGTTTAAATCGCTCGCCTATCCCGGTGAGTATTCCCACATCTCCCACTGCGTGATCCGCCCCGCGGGATCCACGGGGAAGAGAGCGGGGGGGGGAGGGGCGGCGGACAGTCTCTCTCCTTCCTCCTGCCGACGTGCTGGCTGACGCGGCACGCGGGGCACGCCGGCTGTCTCCATTTGCGCGAGCGGCCACTCTTACGAGGATAAAAATCGACCGGACTGCGGATCGCGAGCGTGTGAGCGGAATCGAGCGAGGATCGAGAGCGAGAGAGAGAGAGAGAGAGAGAGATCTACCCTGTCGAAGGCGAACCGCTTCTCTCGTCGTCGTCGTCGTTTTCTCGACGTGCGTGGAGTCACCCGCGCCGGATGCGATCGCGTGAACAGTTCCAAATTATAAATAACAACATCGCCGTCGCGAGAACAAAGGGGCCTTCCGGTCGCCAGGATTCCTCGCGAGCGTCCTGGGAACGCGGTGAGACGGATTTCGCGACGGGCGTGCAGGTAAACGGATACTTCCGGCGGTGGTGCGCGTTTCGTCGGCGGGGAGTCGCTGGATAACGAGACCGCCTAATTAGGTGAATGTCAAACACGGTATGTGTGTGGCCGTATGCCAGATAACTCTTCCAGTCGAATTCCTGCACGGATTAAAGGAGAAGATGCAGTTGAAAACGATGCAAACACTCTAGATATTTTTAAATAGATTGTTTTTATTTCCGTGTAGTTTTCAGGCTACATAAAATCGTTGTGTATACATATTTAGATGGTTGAAAGAATTAGTTGAACTTTCACGCTCGATCGGAATAATAAAATAATAAAGTACACGCAAAAAAATAGCTTTGTAATATCAGCTAAATGTCATTAATTAGTTAGAGTTTACTGTTATTGCTAAAAATTAAAATGTTAAAGCTGTTAAAAATAAAATACATTTGCTATGAAATACAATTTTATTAGCTGAAATTAAAAATATTCTTTAATATGAATAGCTAAGAAAGTAGCAGCATTATCTTATGTGAAACTGAACATTCAATTTGATTTAATTACTATTGCGAAGAGAATAATGAAAATGAATGAGAAAAAAACTTAGCATAATAGATTTATCTAAACGTTATTTGGTTCTAGCAGCGAATATTTTTTACTGTAGCACCAAAAGTTTATATATCCTGAAATCTATCATAAAGTCATAAGCATCACATTTACCTAAAATATCTTGGACTTGCGAGTATATCAAACTTTTATTAAGAAAATATTTTCTTTGCTGAAGAAAACTTATTACTTGAACAAAATAAAATAAAATAAATAGTTGCTTTTCTCAGCTGTAAAATAATATTTTTCTGCACGTGGATGATTAGGAAATATCTAAAGAAATTTATTTCAAATTTCTACTCGATTTCTCAACCGACTTATATCTCGCAGTTTTAAATTTGAAATATAGAAATGTAGAATAAGAGAAGATTAGATTGATAAAATTCCACATTTTTTGGATAAAGTCTACAAATATTTCCAGGCAGCTATTAAAGTTATACATTTATTGATTAGGTTACTTATTATTGATAAAGTTGTCAGTGAAGTTAATTGTGAGTAATTTGAAAAACGCATTAGGCTGAATATTAGTTTTTATAGATTTTGCCAGTTTAGTGTTCCATTGGACAAAGTCCGAGACGATAAAAACCGGAATTTGCACGGTTTTTTTTCAAACCTGCAAAAGATAAAAATCATTTGCGCAAGAAGAATACACTTATCATACCGAGTGGCGTAACAAATCTTTAATACGCTCTCTTGCAAAATCATGAACTTTTGAGCTTTAGTATTTTGGATAATACTAAAGTTTTATCTGCTGAAGCGAAATACTAGAAGTTTTCTTTAAAAATTAACGGGCACACCCTTTTAAATTCACGACAATGCATCTCTGGAAATCGATCGGAAAGAATGAGAAAAAAGTTATCGTCAAAGCGTTAACAGCCTTGGACGAAATTACACATCCATGTGTCAACGATTGCATTATTTCGACGCGCATTATCGCTTCGTGCTCCTTTCCAACAAACTCGATCGTCTCGCTTTTTGTTTCGACAACCTTGATTAATTACTCCCTCGTAATTGCCCATTCACTGCCCGTTCCTTCCTGTACTACAATATAATTGATCGTAAGAATGAGCTATTAGTTGACTATATTATTAGTTGGCTTACACGCGAGCTTCGATAAACTGGCTACGCAGAGAGCCGCATTGATCGTCTAACTAGTCCAACAGAATTACTCTAGTTCCAATTAAATAGGTAATCCCCGATTTTAGTCTCACACGCGTGTCGTAAATTACGTTAGCCGTGTTACATTCGTAGCGGACGAAGAGCAGGGCCATTTGTTGTTTGACGAGAACGCGGCGATAATTCTACTATTTTCTTTATTCAAACGAACATCTGTATCTAACATATATTTGCATAAATATAATTATTATCCTTCTGCAGCAATTTAACGTTACTTCAACAGTGCTAAAAAAAATATGATAAAAATATGAAGAATATCATATTGGAAAAGGTACATTAAATATTAAAAATTATATTCAACATTTTTAATAAGATAAAATAATAAAGAAGCTTTTCCAGTCATACATAAATAATTTGCAACGCGTATAATACCTGACGTACTTTTTTTTATAATTCAAATAACGATGTCTTTATAAGTTAGCTGTATAAATATTTCCATATATTGATTCGTCGCGATTAAAATGGTAAGCTATTTGTCAATATTTTTTACAATCTTCGCGTATATGTACACATGTTACACACGTTCCGCTTCATTTCCTGTCCATTTCAACCATGCAGGAATCCAATGTATTTTTGCATCGTGGCCACGCAAGTATAAATAATTCATGCTCTAGTACACTAAAAAGCAAATAAATTAGTCTTTATGTAAACAATATAGTTAGTTTTGTTAAATATGTTAAATTTGTTTTCCTTTTAACGATGGAGCAGCGCTTCATTTGCATCTCTTGTCAGTAAAACTCGTGCCATAATAATGAGCTCGTTATTATATCACGAATGAATAGTATAACATGATTAGCGTATGTGTACATACAACCCGCACATGTCTTGTTTGTTTTCTTCCCTCTCCTCCCTCTCCCATGCCCAATTAACATAAATCGCGAGCGAGACACATTCATCAATCAGCGGAACATTGATTCGAGGCATATCGAATGAGATATTATTAAATTCCGCCCGTTCGCTCTATCTCAATCGAATTATCCACACTTCTTGTATGTACGTAACGACTTTAGTAACCTCGTGTGTCTTGACTGATTGCACGAAATAGTCCTTGTTTAAACCGGAGAGGCGGCTTCTGTCGCGCGCATCCCGACGACACTCAAAAAATGGCAAGCTGGATGCACGATATTGTGATCGTCGTCAGAAGTCACGCGATATCAAATCTCTTGCATGCAAAAAAATAACAGTAATATTAGTTAAATATTATTAATTCTTTGAGGCACGAATTTTTGTATTAGAAAGAATTTAAAAATTTATCTATTTATTTATAACGATCCTAGAATATCATACCATAATAACATTTCTCATTATCATTTCTGCATTTTTTTAAGTCTGCGATACCTAAGGAATTAAAAATAAGACCAAAGTGTGAAAATTTGATTCCAAAGAGAGAGAGAGAGAGAGAGAGAGAGAGAGAGAGAGAGAGAGAGAAAGTGATAGCCTGAGCTATCATTGTGATTCAAAGGGTTAACTAGTTCAAAGTTTGCTATTACTGTTAAAAATTAACTGTTAAAAATAAGATACATTTGCTACGAAATACAATTTTTATTAGCTGAAATTAAAAATGTTGTTTAATACGAATAGCTAAGAAAGTAACAGCTATTCCTTATTATCTTACGTGAAACTGAACATTCAATTTAATTTAGTTACTATCAGCTAATTTTTAGCAATAACAGCAAACTCTGAATTAGTTAATGACATTTAGCTAATATTACAAAGCTATTTTTTTGCGTATATATTCAAATAATTATTACAAATTTTTCCAAATGTGAGGGAGCTTTTTCCGATTTTCTCTCTACTGTGAAGTTTATAAACTTTGATTTAATATCTTAAATTATTGCCCGTAAAAATGATGTTAAACATAAATAGTTTACAGAGTTTGTTAGGGATCTTCTGAGAAGGAATAACTTAAAAACTTCGTCAAACTTTCGCATTTATAACGCTGCAAGTGAAATAATGAGCGAGCACTATTTATATTAAATCTCAAACTTTTGGCTTAAGCTGCTAATTAAATTGCCGTTGCAACTAGGCAGATTTGCACTTGCGAGACTCGGTGCTCCGAAACTTTTACTCTCCAGCGAATAACATCGCAATTAAACGCCGTTAAATTTAACCAAAGTTTGTCGACAACATTTCACTGTTGTTACAAAAGCGCACGCTCGTTACTTTAATTCTGTTATTTGCAAAGCCGCTTAAATTCAAGCGTATTGTTCCGTTCAGCCTTGACACGTAATTTCGCGATTACATCATTAATGGTTGTCCACCGGATTAAGTGCGTAAGCGCGTGTCTATCGCTCTATAGAATTCACGCCCTCGAATCACTCTGCCTGAGAAATATTACCGTCATTTTCCATGCACTGATACTCGCGTGTTTCGTCACGTATCTATTATTTATCGGCACGTCACCAACTGCCGAGAGCGCGAAGTATCCTGTCGTATTTCGTAAGAAGTTACCACTCGATTTTCAAGTGTTTATATCTGTTTCTTCCTATATTCTTGTCCCGCGTGGCTAACATTATAACTAGCGAAATTCTGCTTAATTTCGTGTTCTGCGAAATTTTCGTTCTCCGCATTTATGTGCTAAATCTTAGAATGTTTTAGCTCAAAGAATAATTTACACCGAGAGAAAAATATAGTTACTTTCGGCCCCAACCACAATTTTCTATTATTTCTAACGATGATTATGGTTAACATAATGATACATATAATTAAGTTAATCATATTTATAGTTAGAAATATTATAAAATTGTAGTTGAAGTCAAAAGTAATTATATTTTTCTCTTAGTGTGCGGATTTTCTTACGTTCACATAAGAAAATCCGGTGACATAGCAAAATTCTAAACTGTTTATTAGAGAATAACACACAAAGCCAATCGTCGTAATTCTTCCCTCTCTTCCTCAATTATTTTTTAATTCTCATTTAAATTTTCTCTTGTTTCATATTTGTAATTGAATACGAAACGGGATAAAGAAATACTTTTTATTTTGTCCTTGCCGTTATCGCAAATCGTTTTATTGATAATTCAGCGACTTTGTTTTTTAATAAGATTGTGAAAACAACAATGGAAAACAATGTCGCGTTTATTATTTGAGACAATGTGAAAAACAAAAGGGGTTTATTTCAAGCAGGATATATTAAAAAATGAGGCAATAGGCTCGCGATAAATTTTTCGCGTACGATACTGCGCGTAGCTTCACGGCAATATCGCTCCAAGGCAGGATGATGAATCATATTTACATTCGATCAGTATGCACTACGCATAATTTCTCAAACGCATAATTGTCATGCGTAATGATATTATAAAATTGATTGTATGAAAATAGTCTCTCTACTTTTTTGCTCGATAGCCACATGCATAATTTTTTAATTTATAATTTTTTAATCGCGAAATTAAACCGTGTAATATTTTCGATCCCCGTTATTCTGTTCAATATATTTTGAGTTATATCTAATTACATATTAATAGAACCTATTTCTTCATCGACGAAGACCTTTGAAGGAGTTTTATTCTATGAATTTTATGATGTTTCACATTTATAGAACTACATTCGTGGACGAGGAAACAATTTTTTTATGTGAAATCGTGTTTTGAATTAAAGCTGGATGTGCCGATTAATCGAGATACGCAGGAAGACACTTGCTGTATTTTTGCGAATGAATAATACATTCTTATAAATATACTGCACAATGAAAAACTAAACGCGTTAGAATTGCAGATTAGCACTTTATTTCTCTTGACAGGTGAATATCAATTGAAGAGCAAACACACGGTGCAAAATGCAAACTCGGCAGATCCTGAGCGTTTGCCATCGTCTGGTAGAACTAATTGTGAGAGGAGTATCACTGTTAGTCGCCTTTATCAGAGGTCCAGCAGAATCTCAACCACCGATCAAGGATTTAACTCTCCTGCACAGCGCAACTACTTTAGCGCTAAAAATTCGAAACAGACAAGTAAGTACATTTACTTTTTGTATTCTGAAACTCTTGAGCTCGAATGTTTGATAAATTTTGACAGCTTTTGATAAGTTCCTATCAGTTATCTTCTCGCCATCAGTCGTTTTGAATTATCTGATAACAAAGTGAAGTTCTATTTGTGTATGTATGATTAGTAGCATTGCAATGCTTATCTTAAACATAATAAATAAGAAATCATAATAACTCGCATACGAGGAATGTATTTTCTGTATTTTTTTATTCCATTAAACTATTTCTTTAAAGCATACAAGAACTGAATATGTGTCATAATTACAAATATGTTAATAAAATGATTATATAAAAGATAAGTCTTATATATGTATAACTAGACGTCTAGATGTTTCCTTTCCTGTTGTGTCGGCTAAGTTGATCACGTAACTGCTTATTATTCACAGTTAACTTCAGAAGATGTGGTATCTTCGTATATAGAAAGAATAAAAGAAATTCAACCCATACTCAACTGCGTAGTCGCGGAACGCTTTGAAGAAGCTCTCAAAGAAGCGAGAAAATGCGACGAACTGTTAAAATCTCAAAACGCTCCGTCCGTGGAATTTTTGGCCAAAGAGAAACCATTGTTTGGCATACCCTTTACCACCAAGGTAAATTTTGATTCTTGTTTTATTCATTCCTTATTTCCATTAGAGGCGATAGATCAAACAATGATTAGGAGCTTTCGCTTTTTGTCATCTATTAACATAATTATGTAATTATAATCTAAGAATACCATTTGTATTATTGCACTATAGGATTGCATCGCGATCGAAAACATGCGGCAAACGGCCGGTCTAGTTGTACGCAAGAACACTATTGTTGATAAGGATGCAGAAGTGATAAAATTAATGAGGTCAGCTGGAGCCATACCTCTGGCATTGACAAATGTTTCAGAATTGGCAATGTGGTGGGAAAGCAGTAATTGTCTCTTCGGCATTACTAAGAATCCCTACAATACAAGGTACGATATCTTACGTCATCATCAGCATCACACAATATAATCAAAGTTACATCACAATATTAAAAACATAATTATTTGTCAAAACTTTAGTGAAAGTAAAGTATGCATGAAAGAATCAAATCTATTTTATTTTAATAAGCAACTAAATCATAAAGAATAATTATTATTATTATTGAATTTAACTTAATGCTTGAAATATGCCAATGTAGGCAGCAGTTACGCAAATTCTCCAATATTATAATTTGAATTTGAAATGGACAGAAATCATAACAAGATTTAACTAGATATACAGGATCTTCTTATTTCACTGTTATCCACTTTCAGACATATTGTAGGCGGTTCATCGGGTGGTGAAGGCTGTATACAAGCAGCAGCTGGATCACCAATTGGAATTGGCTCGGATATTGGTGGCTCTATTCGTATGCCATCATTCTTCAATGGGATCTTTGGTCATAAGCCAACAAAGGGTAAGGAAGATTGAAGACTTGGCTAACCCACATATTTTTTGCTATCAACATGTCGTGTAAGTATCACATTTTTATTTCAGGAATTGTCTCGAATGATGGGCAGTATCCTAGTGCACACAGCTATGACCAAGATCAGTTACTCGCCATTGGACCAATGTGTAGATACGCCCAAGATTTAACGTTACTTCTTAAAATTATCGCAAATAAAAATGCCGAATTATTGAAGTTAAATCAGAAAGTGGACATTTCGAAAATCAAGGCAAGTTGACTTAGTAGTACTGAAATGAAAATGCTTAATTGTTCTTTCTTAAATTTAATCTTACTTTATATACGCATGCTTTTGCAGCAAGATATCAAGATTAATAATTTGTCATATGATAACCAGGAAACGATATTTCTATGTGACTTTAGCTCTATTATATGGAGGACGATGGTGGTCAACACCTAATTTCGCCAGTGGATCCAGAAATAAAAATTGCTATGAAAAGAGTGGTGAATTATTTCGAGAAAGCGTACAAAATTAAAGCCACGAAATTAAACATAAAGAAGTTAAAAAAGAGTATTGCCCTTTGGTTGGCAAATATGGCGTGCAAGGACGAGAAAGACTTTTCATACGAGCTAACCAATAGGCAAGGACAACTTAATCTCTGGTTGGAATTCATTAAGTGGATGTTATGTATGAGCAATCATACTTTAGTTGCTCTTCTCACTGCTGTATTCGAAAAATTCGGCTTAAAACATGGGAGTGAGAAACATTTACAACTTATGCAACAGAGTAAAGATCTTTACCAGGAATTTAAGGTACCGTTTGGTTTGTTTCTTTATGTATAATTGTAAGATTTTGATATCAAAATATATTTCAAATGTCACTGTTGTTGCATACACTCATGCATACATATATGGAAATATATGTTTAATATTATATTAATTTTTCTGTTTAGGATATTTTGGGAGAAGATGGTGTGTTCTTATATCCAACACATCCAACTGCAGCTCCAATGCACAGTGAACCGTTGTGTAAACCGTTCAATTTTTCTTACACTGCAATCATTAATGTGTTAGGCCTACCAGCTACGGCTTGTCCATTAGGTTTAAATAAACAAGGACTTCCTATTGGAATACAAGTGTGTATTGATACACGATATTCTTATTCAAAATTAAATGAGTTATTTTCTCATTATTTTAAATAATAAATTTTTATTACATAGGTCATAGCAGGACTTTATCAAGATCATTTGACTTTTGCTATTGCGGAAGAGTTGGAACGAGGTTTCGGAGGATGGGTACCACCGGCAATAGTAGCTTGACGTCAATACTGTCATAGACAATAATTCTATGAATGAATGACACACATATAAAGCCTCATCTTACCGAACCCTGCCATCTTTCTCTTGCAAAGTATTACATTTATATTAAAGATTTTCTCGTAAACACTATTGAGGTAAAGTACAAATTATATATATGAATATATATATATATATATATATATATATATATATATATGTATATATATATATATATACATTATATGTATGTATACACGTATAGTGTTTGAGATTTAAATGCACAATTATTTTTTTAAATATTAGAGTTAGAAAAATTTTTTTCAAATAAAAGTTTGTTTAAAAAGATATGATGACTTAAACAAATTTAAAAATTTCTTTTAATAACTTTCTTTCAATCATAAACTTTCCATCGTAATTGAAAATCACATTTTATTGCATATTATTGAATTTGTTATAAAATACTTCACGTAACTGTTATAAAATATATTATTTCATTTAAAAAATGAAACTCATTAAAAACAAAAAAATTTGTTTAAAAATTTCTTTATCATTATACAGATATTTTTAAACAAAATAACTTTTTTACAACTAATTAGAAAAAACGCCATATTTAGTAATAATATTTTTATATGAATTTTTTCAATTCAGTAAACTAAAATAACTTTTATTCGAAAATTTTTTTATAAATTTATTTTAAAAAAATAACAGTATATATACATAAAACATACTATATATGTATATGATAAATATATATATATATATATATATGTATATACTATATGTATAAGTGTATACTCTGTAGAATAGAGCAATAACTTTGTCCGCCTGGAATATCTCCGCTATTTTTAGAAATATGAAAATATTATAATTAAAGTTTCCAATCACAGAAAAATTATTCTTAGCATATTATGGTCTTCTTGATACATATTTTCGTAATATATATTTCCATATTTCTAAAAATAGCAGATATATTCCAGATGGACAAAAAAGTTTTAAATTTTTTATTGCTATACTCTGTATACACACATATAAGTATATATATACATATATGTATATATAAACATGCATTTACTACATTTCTTATACAATATTTGATATTTCCTAAGTTTCATGATGCATTAGTAAGTTTATATGGTATGATTATGTTGTGACTCTTGCATTTATAAAGTTTCAAGAAAACATTTATATTGTAACATCTAAACAAGAGAGTGTGTATCAATCTTATAATCAATTGCTTATTCAATAATATAACGATTAATGTTGCGATATTAATAGCCAATTGACATTGAAGGTATTATTTAATTCAACATAAAATAAGAATATCGCCACGTGTACATACGTGTACATACGCGCGTTCTTACGTGAGAGAAACTTTAATTCTCAAAATGAGATATTAAATGTCCATATGACAGGGAAAATGCATGTATACAAATATTCAACTCTATGTTGAATTGATATTTATATTGGATTGCAGTCTTTATATATCTCAGACTTCTATGTAGAATTTTATATTTTCATACGTGCTGTATGCGAATCAGATGGTAGCAGGGTGTTTCTGGTAATATGTGATAAGACATTCGATGTTATATATATATAAGACATGTATTGATGTTGAGAATTTATACATATATATTTTATCTACCAAAAGAAATAAATTTTTATTACATTTCATCACAATTATATCCTCCTCATGTCCATTGTTCTTTTTTTAGTATTACCATACTGAATAACATAAACTATTTTATTATTATAATATGGATATTTCCACAAAGCAAGATAATTTTAGAGCTTAATTACTTTTACAAATAGTATAACATAAATGAAAGAAATGTAGTTGTCGCATTTAAAATATAATTTTAAGTTAAATATATATATAATAATATTATATCACATCGCGTGAAAATTATCATTTAGATGCAGTGCATAATAAATCACATCATAGAGTTCTACAAATTTTACTATAATTTTATCGTCATGTTACATAATTTATTATATATATATATATATGTATATGTAAAATGCAGATATGCAAAATAATTTTCATTGATGAGATAGCCGTCGTTGGAAGAACAAGTTTCAGTATACAGCTGAGTTTGTGTAAGTTGAGAAAAATATCTATTTTAGTTCGTATATTATTTTCGTAGATGTAGGTACTATTTAAAATGTCTGTATACATCATTTTAAAAAAATATAGATGATATCGAAAATATATATTTTGCTATTAAGTACAAAGCACGATTTTGATAATTGATAAAAATGTATATGATTTTATTTTGTTGTCTATTTATATATGTAAATGTATATGACATTTATGTGTTTTATGAAACTTCTCGTGCTCATTCATTCTTCAACTCTCATAACTACAATTAAAAAAGCACTTGACCAATCAATCTCATTATAAATTTCTAAAACACTTGATTCCTGCATAGTGTAAAAGAATGACCATGAAATACCATGAGCAGCCCTTATTTTTCTATTACAGCCCCTTTGATATTATTAGATTACTTTAGGAAGAGCTGCCTATTTATAATTTGTAAAACAGGTACCACAGTTTCAACAATTGTCATAATAAAGCTAAACATGCATCATGTAAAAATCGCAGAACTGTAAACATAAAATATGTCGTGCTCTTTATAAGCTTTAATTCGAATTTAACATTTTTGCATGTTTCGTAAGTTTAAGGAGAAAAAACGTTGGAGGACTTTTTAGTGCATTTTTAATACTCTCTTTTAATGGTATTTTACGATCGATATAAAAATTTCACTTTCTGGTTTTATACATTGCAAGAAAGCGGAAATCCGTAACCAGAAAAAAGCACCGCACCAAATTACATCTAGAAAATAAGTCTACAAGAAAATCTGCTGCTATTGTCGACAAAATTACAATATTATTCGAGCCATTTATCCACAGATTTGCGTAGCTTGTAAAAAAACTGCTTCAACAGGAAGAGACAGATTTCTATCAGCAAGCACTACAAATACTTAGATCTACGGAGATCGGCATTACGTTATGAGATTCGTTTCTTCAGACGGTGTCTCGCTGTTGCTAGTGGCGATGAGAGCCTTCCCTTCCAATCTATTGTCTAACGAATTATCTTTGCTGCTCTCGCACGATCTGCTGGGAATCATCTCGAACCCGTTCAAGTTAATGTCCGCGTCAAGAAACAAGTCATTTGTATTCCTAGGCTGATCCGTTCCGTCGTCGGGATGACGCGTCTCGTCTACGTTTCCGTTACTGATTCGTTCGTGCAATTGTTCCTTAACGCTGTCCTCATCATTTCTTGCAGCAAATCCCATCGTCTCTTTCTGTTTGTTCGATCGCTTATTTATCACATTTAGCTCTACGTCCATCTGCGTCGCCCTGCCGAAGGAGATCTGCTTCGCGAGATCGTCGGAGTTGTTCAAGGATGTTTTGTCCGCGTTAGTCGAGATGTTCAGGCCATCGCTTCTCTGATGATTTCCGTTTGCGGTTTCCGATCCGTCTCGAAGGTTGGCCGGTTCTTGCGCGTCGACGTGACGCTCTTTTCCCTTTTTGGCGGCGGCGGCGGCGGCGAGCTCGGCCTCTTTCATCGCCGAGTGGATGACCGGCTCGGCCCACAATCCCGGGTTGAAGGCTGGCCCCGTTCCACCGAGCTCCGCCGGCAGGATGTCCGTCGGCAGGTGTTCGTGAAGCGTGCTGAGATTGTTGCCGTGCAGGTAAATCTGCGAGGAGAGAAACGATAACATCTTTTTCTTGTTTCGCGGTAATCGCTGTAACGAGTCTAAACAATAATTTGCAGTCGTTTATGCACATCCTCGAAGGTATCGATTCAGTGGGGCATCTTACTCTATGTGTTTCTTGCAGATTACGTTACACGTGTAACGTAATCTGCAAGAAACACATAGGGTACACGAGCAAATAGAAGTAGATTACACTATCTTCTAGGTACGATAAAAACTGGAAACTAGTAAGTCGAAGACAAATGGACCAAACCTAGCTGATCCTTTCGCGCGTGGATGTAACAATAAATTTTTACGATAAATGCCAATAAAATTTTACAGTTATAATTATGATCTTTCGTCGGATGCATCGGATTATAATTATGTAACATATCTCAGGAATTTTTATTGCATTTCCCACCTTATGTCGCGTCTTCTCGTCCAAAAACGGCTTCACCAGGGCCAGAGTCGCTTGGACGTAGAGCGGCGCCGAGAGGAAGTGTATCGCCTTGAATCGGGCAGGAAATCGCCCACGTAGAGCAGCTATTAGGTTTCGCAGAGCCGCCGCCCCCAGTGCGCCGCCCTGCCGTAACGAGAATCCGCTCCAATCTACCACGGCGACGAAACCGGATTGCTGAAAAAAAAAGGAACGTAGGTCATCGTTAAGGCATTCAGGCGGAGTGTAATAATGCCAGCATGGAAGTGCCCGAGTCTAGACTGGTCGTCTAGATTTAGCTGAATGAAGCTACACTAGTTGGCGTTGATTGAATTCAAAAGGTCTCGTTAGAGATATGTACACATCATCGAACTTTGAAAATACTATTATTAGTACAAATATTAATAGAAACAGAATAGAAACGAAATCAAATGTCGTGAATTAATATTGATTTTATATTAAACTTGTTATTTAGTTGCTATTACTATTATTATTATTGTATTACAATACTTCATAATTTTGAATTTATATTAATGAAGAATTTATATTTTTATGATTATATGGTTTAGCTTTATGCCAGGACAGAGAAGAGTTACATCTGTGGTTTTCAGGTAAAATAAGCTCTTAAAAAAATTATTCCTTTAAAAACAAAATGAAAGCAGCCACTTGATAGTAACTGATCTCGTGGAATAAACAATCTACTAATAAAAGATGAATGTTGCACCTGATTTCGAGGATCTTGAATAAGTATTTCCAGAACTAGGAAGATCGCTCGTTGAACGGACAATGCGGGCACGGCTACGGGATCCCATTGTGATGCTAAAATAACCAGCACGCATCTACCTTTCCTGTTGATATATGATAAAACAATGAAATTATAAAGTAATAGACTAATAAGTATTATAAATGAATTTTTATTTTATCTACATTATTGAAACAACAATTAAGATAAAGGACTTTCATTCTCTTTCTAAAAAGTTTAGAAGCATTTAAATATTAAACAGTCTGGTTAAGAATATATTTGCGTAAAAAGGAAAAAATATATTGTATTAATACGCAGGACGAAGTCACGCATTTTGCAACACGTACGTGGCGCGTGCCGATAGAGAGGCGGAAGAGATAAGAAATAAATTAACAGTGCATACATCACAAGCTGGTTTAGTTGTAAAAATTTCATTGCTCGTACCTGTCACGCGCGGGCAAGACACCCGGTATGCCCGCGCGAAGCGCGCGCTGCAACGCCGGGTCCCGGGCGGTGAGATTGCCGAAGATATCCTGGCGATGTGTTATTTGCGCCTGATAAGCGGCTATCAGAGCCGCCGCCTGCTCGGTGCGGTACTTCCGGGCTAGCAGGAAGCGCGTGATATACTCATCCGTGCAGTGCTCCAGGTCTAGGAATAGCAGACCGTCATTGTGATGCTACCCGCGATCGGAAGTAATTCGAATGCGAATAATCCCCGGAAGTGTGTGTACGCGACACACGCCGAACATACTAATGTTTCTTTTCCAGTCGTCGACCAACGTCTACCTTTCACGTTTTTGCAGTTATATGAAGTATCATTAACTTTCATAGAGGCGGCTCTAAATTTAGCTTCAGTCGATTGGACAATGGAATAACTGGATTTTCGTACTTTGTCTTTCACTCGTTTTATCGCTGTAAACCGTCTACAACGGTACTCGTAATCCGATCTTGTATTTAAAATTGTCATAAGTTTAAATACGATCTCGATCGTCTCGTTGGCTAAACGAATTCTTACTATAAGACCGCCTAAAAGTAAACTTAAGACAACTTTAAATATAAAATCTTACAATACAAAATATAAAATTAAATATAAAATAATTTTATTTTATATTTTTCAGCTCTTTATTTAATAAACAAATGAGGAGCTATTTAAATTATTAATTAGACAAAAAAATCCGCGTTATAATAAATCACTTTGCTTTGATAGTAAAAAAGAGTAATTCTTTCAAGGGAAGGATTGCAAATTCAGATTTCTCTCATAAAAAGTGCAATTTTAATATCAAAACCGATAAATTCGTTTAAACGTTAGAATTACACGCTTAGATGTTTTGTCATGGATCTGACAGTTGTACGCTTGCAATGTCATCTTACCTACATCCGGCATTTGTCGAAGTATAGACCTGACAGTTTTGATGGCCAGTTTCTTATCACGTCTATCGAACCTGCCACCCTCTTCGTAGATACTACGTGCCAAACTGCTGTTGGCGCGACCGCGGGCGGGATCGCACCACATATACTCACAGTACTCGGACATTTTGCTCCCCTTTCCGGAGACACGCGTCAATGATCTGAAACATTACGTAAATAAAATATTTTCTCGTCGCGCATATATTTATTGTTTTAAAATATTTTAAAATGTGTAATGATATCTCTTCAAAATCGACATTTCTGGCATTGGAAAATTGAAGTATTTAACTGAAAATTTAGCTGAAAATTTAACGAGAAATTCGATGTCAAAGATTTATAAACGAAAGACTTGCATCTGCATAAATATATTAATATTAATGTTAATTTTTATGAATTTAAATTTGAGGATGACTTAAATTTAAACTAGAGCCGAAAAATACGATCTATAATTTGTATTGAATTGCTAATTAAATGCTGCACAACATTAACTCGCGCACAATTAACTGTATTTGATTCTGAAAGTGAACTTATCCTGTTACTTCTTAATTTCAATGAATTTAATTTAATCGAAATTTTAAATAGGAAAGTAAATTCTTAGCAAAAAACAAGGTCGATCGTCAAAAAGACAGAAAATACACGCGCGGCAACACTTGTCACGGAGTCGATATTCGGTTTTTATTTCTGACTCATTAATTGCCAGATTTGCAGTGACATCTCTGCAAATATCTCTCAAAATCTCACCGGGACGGTACGGCTTTACTTTTTTATTATTAACGAGACAGACAACGAACGTGTGTACATATGAGCAATACGCGCTAGGAGAAACGTGCTCGCTGGCAAAAGCGCGACGCGCTCTGAATCATACGTGGTGCGTCGCTCGACTACACATCGGGCAACAAAGAGAACGTGTGTAACGTCCGACGGGTGATTCGCGAAGTGGCCTATGTAGTTAGCCGCTCCCATTGAATAAATAACGCCCGATTTATCTCGCAACGTTTCTCGCTCGAGAAGCGATAATTCGCGATTTCACACTTCGTGATACCGGAAGTTAACGCGGTTAACTTACAAACCAGGTAGCGAGCTGACATTACTTGTCGACATTTTAACGTCAAAATATTGTCAGAAGTACTTTAATGTCAAAATAACGACGAACCAGTTTTTTCCAGTTTGCTACCTGGGAAAATAAATTGCGACTCGCGCAATTTATTTGTTACACTGAGATGAAAAATATAATTACTTTTGGCCTCAACCACAATTTTATAATATTTTTAACGATAATTATAGTTAATGTAACGATTCATATAGTTAAGTTAGTCATATTTATTGTTAGAAATATTATAAAATTGTGATTGAGCCCAAAAATAACTATATTTTTCTCTCAGTATAACTGAAGGCTAAATTGAAGCCGAAGAATCCAGGCGAAGGTGAGAATAATGTAAAATAAATAAAAGCGTGATGAGACTCGGATTCGAATTTCATTTACAGTGACGCCCGGCGCATTGCCCCAAGGATGATTCACAGGAAACCGTCCTTGCATGAAGCGCGTCATGCGAGCGTTCGTTCGACCGGTTCGGATAATTATTTCGCGAAAGTTTCGCACGACCTTGCAACGAGCGAGCGAGCGATCGATCGATTCGCGATCCCTTATACTTTCCAAGCCCGCCGAAGCACGGTCGAATCGATCCGCTCGGAACACAACATCAGGCAAAAATCCAATTTTTGTAGCACAAACTCTTGTCACGAAATTCAATTCGGAAAACGAAGCTGACTGTTTCTTCGAGAAAATCGAAGAAGACTGGATGGAAGAAGAAATGGAAGACGATTTGATTTTCAACTTAAAATAAACTGCATGATTTATTATTATTGACACTAACGAGCGCGGTAAATGAACCGATGAGAGCTGAGATAAACCGCGAATGTTGGAGAAACCGTGAACGGTCGATATCCTGACCGGTAAGCCGGTTTCAGAAACGGTACTTAGGCGTATTGTAAGTTAATAAGGAACGTAAGTCATTATAATTATTGCCTGCGTCATAGATTATGTCAAATCATCAATCTCAAATCCTTGATAGATCACAAAAATATTCCATAGGAAACCGAACTGTTTCGATAAATTACGTTAATTATGTATTCGAGTAATAGATACCTAGTCGACAAGATAAATAGAAATCTAATAGAAAGTAATATCAGCTGAAACAGAACTGCACAAAGTTTCTAACGTATTATGTCAGATTTATTTCTATCCCGGTGAAGTTCATCGAACTGACTATTGCCCGGCCGCGCTAACATGCAAATTGAAAGCGATGAAGAAAGAAAAAAAACAGAGATATAATTAGCCCAGAAGAGTAAAGAAAGATTACTTAAGGACGAAGTTTCGGCGGAAGCGGGAAAAATCGGCAGACAGAAGATGAAGAGAAGGATGACACCAATGATACACCGTACTTACAATGTGCACAGAGGCCCTTATACACAGGTCCCGGAAGGGGGAGAGATTCCTGAGTCTCTGTGCGCTCCTAATCGGGAAGTGTGGCGAAACACGGCGGAGGAAATTCAATGAAATCGGCGATGCACCTTGCGCGTCCGAGCGGACTGTGCGCGCGATGAAGAGTCACCTCGACTCGCGGCGGCGGCGGCGGCGGCGGCGGTGCCGATTCGTTCGAAAGTGTCAGAGCGTTGAGAAACACGAGACGGAGAGCGAGGGGTAATAACCACAACGGGATTATACGGTGTGAGAGAGGAGAAAAAAAAAAGAAACGGGATGGAAAGAGAAAGAGAGAGAGAGAGAGAGAGAGAGCTCGCGAATGGGGCAGAGCTGGATGAGAGAGAGGGAGAGAAAGAGAGAGGTAAGCCGGTTACCGATTTGCCGCTGACTCACCGATGCTCCGTATTCTCCGGGCACCCCCGTTATTGTAGTCTTGTCGTTGCGATTCCCGAAAACTTGTTCACAGTTACTACACGCTACACGAGGGATACTACATTATTTACGGCTGGCGCCGTGATTATCGACGAGCGGAACGTCGTCGGGGCAACGTGAGTGGGTGGTAGAAGTATACTTTGCAATCGAAAGATTGTTTCTTGGCACATCTCTAGTTTCAAATCCATAAAATTTTCCCAAGTCTGGGCGCTCTTGGCAAAGGAACAACTTTTTTCGGATGGATTTTAAAAGAATATTAAAAGGAGATGTGTGTATGAAATATTGTCCGAATAATTTTGCATGAAAATAATTATCTTTATATATTATTTATATATATATGTGTGTGTAAAGATATTTATTCTGAATAATTTATATATAACTGATACACTGAAAGAAAAATATAGTTACTTTTGGACTCAACCACAATTTTATATTTCTAATGATAATTATAGTTAACATAATAATGCATATAGTTAAGTTAATCATATTTCGTGTTAAAAATATTATAAAATTATGTTGGGTACAAAAGTAACTATATTTCTCTCAGTGTAGATTACGAAACTATCTTTTATAATTAAATCATTTTTTAAATTTTTCGAACAATGATAGAAGAATAAAGAGTAGAATTAATAATTTGAAATTCAAACGAAGTCAAGTATATCATTAAATATTGAATATAGATGACTGTTTATGAAAAATTGAATATAGATGATTCAGATAAATTCCTACTCCAAGCACGTTCTACGTCATGCCTGAAATATTGTGCATAAAAATTTGCATACTGCATTCGTCACAAAACAACATATCATTAGCAGCGACTGATCGATTTGCAGACGCGCAGAAAATTGCCAGATGTCCGTCATGAAACCCTCATTGTCGTACAATAGCGCGTGAAAGAACAACCGCCGCGCCGCGCGCGTCTCGATCGCCCCGGAAAACGCAGAAGCTTGATGTAGCTTTTTGCCAACTGTTTGATATGCGCATTCCTCTGCGTATATACTAACGATATGCACAATGTACGATGCAATGCGGATAAGGAACGAACGCAAAGTATATTGCCGTTAAAACGCAAGCTAATGCTCGTAAATCTAAAACCGTTTCGCTATCGCGGCACAAATATACCTTGCGCTTCAACTGTGCTTTAATTGTATTCTCGGCTAACAGCTGAACGATCACATCGTAATCCATGGTGATAACAGAGATGCACGTAGTTTATAAGTAAGATTGTGCGTGCGGTTATGAGTGTATACGTAAAAACAAAATTAACAACTGCTATCTCTCTTGCTCAGTTTTTCAAATATCACATATGTAAACTGTATGTAATTGGATTAGAAAATGCATATTAAAAATTAAGTAAATTTCTCGTATCACTTTAGGAGTAAGTCATGCATCAACAACAACGGTTGCATAATGTTATGCTCCTATTTTTTTTTACTTAAAAATAAATTAACGATCTCTGTAGAATTAGCAATAAAATTGAATTAGGAGTTCAGTGTATTAAAATGAAGCATGTTTCTCGCAATATTTTAGGAATAAATCGCGCATGCAATGGATATCAAGCATGCAATGGATATCAAATGACGCGATAATGTTGTAACTCTAAAATACATAAAAAATATACATAATTTTGCGTCTGCCTTTATTTTCGTACTTGAAAATGAATTAATGACACTGCCATCCCCGTTATTCAATTTTGAAATAGCTTAAAACTGTGGAATTGGATCAAGAGGGGCATAAAAAATTAAGCTTTCTTGCCTTCTTGCTTCAAGAATAAGACTCCATTAGCGACTATCTATGGACACGCGATACATGGTATGTATTCAAGTATGCATGACTCAACCTTATCGTCAACTCGTCCGCTAGTCACCAATTGCAAAATTGGTGATTGAAAATCTCGATTCTTCTCGTCAATATCGTCGAACCGATCATTAGAAACATTATCGGAAATATTATTTTGAAAAAGCGTATAAAAATAGTCCGCATATAATTATATAAATGTCGTAAATGGCGATACTAAAAAAATGCCTGAATTGTAGATAAACGCCAACCTTCCTGATAACTTTTGCCGGTTAATTCGGTAATACACGTAAGCCGAAGTGCAACAGAACTGTATTCGCAAGGCATGAATAAAAGCGATAATATGCAATTTTCCGGATTTCTGTAACGATTTTGCGAACGTTCTTCCTCTGCACGGAAGTCGTTTGGCTTTGTCTGAAATGCGCTTTCGTATTCGTTCGTGCGACGCGTGACGATGCAATAGTAGGTACATGCATATCACACGGCTGTGCGAGGAAGAAGTTGCGTAATATATAACGGTAGAAACGCCGTATGGCACTAATAAGAAGTTGCTTGTTTCCTCGCGCAGTGAGAGTCTACCATTCGTTCGTTATTCACAAATTCAATAATTAGCACGTAAAAAAAATCCTGTAATCTGCGCAATTCATCAGTCATATTTGAAACATTTTAGACGTAGAATTTTATTTTATTTTTGTCATTAAAAAAAATTGCATATTATTTAAATATAAAACTATACAAAAATAGAAAATAAAAGGTAAAAATAAACAGAGCCCAAATTTTTTAAATTTAAATGTGAATTGTCAGATACATTATTTATAAAATATAAAAGAATAAGCGATATATACATTATAATTAATATCAATATGAAGTAAAAAAGAGAATACTAAATATATAAGATTACACCAATTTCTAAAAAGATTTCTAAAAAGAAATTACTAGAAAAAAACATCAGATATAAAAATAATTAAAATATTTACTAAATAAGTTCGAGAAATTATTACACAGTAAAACTTAAGATATAAATTATCATATCTAGTCATCATTATCAGTACAAGAATTTTGAAAAAAATAGAATATATCATAAAATTTGTCGAATCTGAACTGACAAATAAATAAACCGCACAATATATAATATCGTCTAAATCATAGTTTTAAAATATTTTTTCATTTTGAAAATAAAATATTCGTGAAATGTTAGGAGCTTTTAGTGTTAATAACGCCTCGTTTTGCTATGTTATCACCCCAAAGAGGCTCGTGGTCTCTAAATAAGCGCTGATAAAACGGCGATATTACTGACGTAACCGTCTGATGATGGGGACCGATCGATGTCCATATCGGTTTACACATTGTTTCTAGTTATTGTTTCATTGTACACGTACATGAGTTTCATGAATATCTGCTCCACAAGTGATTCTTAAAAAATGTCGAACAAAATGTGAACAAAAGGGACAAATATCTAAAACAGAAGAGTCTTTCAAACAATATTTTGCATAGCGAGTAAGTACATACATGTGAATATGTACGAAGTAAAAAAAAAAGAAAGAAACTGCAGTTACGTGACTTTAACATATACCTATAAATTTCGTACAATATATTTCTTAGATTCGCTGTCCTTTTTTACAGCCATAACTGAACGTTTCTCTGCGGTATACTTTCACTAATTTTGCTTGATTGCAACACGCACAACCGCGCATTGCAATATAATACAATAAATTTTATGACGCGTTATTATAAATTTCGAAAGATATTGATGCAAATTTCATGGCTAGGCATGATAATTTTAGATAGAATACAAAAGTTAAAACCTTGAATGTTCACCTGACCCCGCGTGATTAAAAAAAAACGGACATTGAAATATTTTTACGGACCGGAAATATTACGACACCTTGATGTCGAAATCAGAAGTGTATGAAATATGAAAATTTATTCAAGCAGATATTTTTTACGGATATATGTATATGTATAATGGATATAAAAATTTATATATGTTTATACTTTTTGTATGTATATATAAATAAAATTTTTTATATTTGATTATATACTACCAGGTACAATAATATAAATAAAAATTATTGTTTTTATTTTTAGTTTGTAATTCTAATTTTCTATTCTTTTGTCTCCAGTTTAAAAATGAGGCATTTTTGGACTTTTTTGCTCATTTTCTATGAATAGAACATACTCCTAAAGTAGCGACCTACATTTTTGTTACACCCTGTATATTGGTCATTTGTTACAACAATAACATAAAAATAAAAAGTATATAATTTTCGAGAAAATAAGTTTAATTGTTTTAAATCATTAAAATTTTACAATATTATTTTAAAAATGTAATTATTTAATGTAATAACTGATTGTAGAAGAGACTAAAGGTATCTAGCTGTACACATTATATTAGCTCTTCAATGTACTACATTTTATATTCTCATTCTTTAGTTAAAAATAATAATTTTTTAATTATGTTGTTGTTGTAAGAAATACATATACATATTTACATTTATACTTATATACATACGATTTATACAAATTTATTCGAAGAAGTAGCGATAGACGCCGGCCATCAAGATCATATCAACGGAAAAAAAAAACGGTTGCAAAAGTCACTGCAAAACTTAGCGCGCTGCAGACTCATGCGAGAAACTTTCAGGTGAGGTTTTCTTACTTCGCACTACACAGGCAGCGAACGAGCGGGCGGTTTTGGAGGATCGTCGGAGGCACAGGTGAAACCGGGAATCACACCGCGATCGGGAACGCCGCGCGTTCGGTCACGGGGATTGATCGCGGCGAGCGACGATTATTGCCGGGACGGCATCGCCGTCGGGAATTCCCGCGTCACGTTCCGCGGATTTGCGCGCGTGCCGATTCAACCGCTACGTGCGCGCGTCAACCTTCGAGAAAACGCCGCTCGAAACGTCCGCCGCGAAAACAGAGACGTCAGGTAGAAGGATTTCTCCCACTCGAACGCGTCCCCGCCGCTCCGATTGGCCAACCACGTGACTACTGCGTCAGACTCGGGCAGCTCGAGGCTCACAAAGAAAATCATTCATTTCTTTTCTTACTTCTAGCGAATCCTCTATCTTATAAGCTCCTTTCTACACTGAGAGAAAAATATAGTTACTTTTAGCCTCAACCACAATTTTTATAATATTTCTAGCACGAAATATAATTAACTTAACTCAATATAAAATTGTGGTTGGAGCCAAAAGTAACTATATTTTTCTCTCAGTGTAAGCTCCTTAAATAAAATTAAATGAGAACGATAATAAATTATACAATTGTGCAATTGTACTTATAATTTATAATATTCCATTCGTAGAATCCTGGAATAATTCCCCACCCTCCTTATCGTTCTCGTCCCAGTGAAAACATGATAAACGAAAAGACATCGACGCGATATCGATTCAACATCGATTTGACCAATCATTTTTCATTGGGGTGGGACAGCAGGCGAAGCAATTTGATCAATTTTGTTACAATGTTACAAATATCTACAAATTATTTAGTCAATCTGGAGACAATTCGGAGGCATTTATATTATCTATTTGATTCTTTTTTCAGAGTACTCGGAACGATGGACCCAGGCACGCCAAGCGCTCGATTGAACGCGCACCTACTGAGAGTCACGTGACTGCTGCGCACGCGCGAAAGATCCCTCGTACAGCATCGTTGCGCGACTCGAAACATGTGGAGGACGCGACCGAAAGCCGCCGCTCGATGAATACAATGATAGATTGATCGTGCTGGTTCAGGGCCGTGACTAGAACGAAGCCGGGTAAACAAACCGAAGGTAATTGTCCGGCCGCCCGACACGGCGAATCAATAAAGAAATATTATCACCTTCCAACATCGACCGAGTGCCTCGGTGTTCCATCTGCGTTTGTCACGCTAGATTATGTTAGTCTACACAAAGCAGTCATCGGGTGAACAATAGCTGGATGAATCAAGCACAATTGGCACAGAATTTGTAATGTTAGTCATTAATATTGCGCATCTCGCTGTATATATTATTTCGTGTAATTCGTTAATTTTTGACACTTTTTGTTTAAGGTAAACTTAATTGTTTGATGTATAATTGCGATATGTTTATCTATACGTTTCTTAGTTTATTCTTAACAGTTTATTTGGCTCTTTATAATCTTGCATTCGCTTTTATTATCAATCCTTTCTATAAATCAATAACTTTTTAAATCAATTGCAGGACGTTCTTGTAAATTAGCATTCTGTTTGCCATTTTGGAAAACATGGCGAACAGAATGTTATTTGTGGCTTTTCGTGAATAGAATTATTCTTTTTTAAAAAAACTGGATATTATCATATTATTATAAAATTATAATATTCCTCTATGATGTTTTATCATCTGAAGAATTATAATTAGATTTTGTAAGTAAGAAACAATTTAATGACGCTAAAAACCAATCGACAATGCTTCAAATTAATTGTTTGCCCTTATAATTATACAATCGCAGTTTAATATTTATTTTCTCTGTTAATAATGTCAGACTCTAGCTTGTCGCTGGAAACTTTATTAGCAGAAACTTCATTGCCGACGAAGTATGCAGTTTTAGCATTATCGACTGTTCTGATAACATAAATGAGTGCCGTTACTCAATCTCCAGTATGTACCAAGTCACATATCAAAAATTTTTTATCACGGAATTATTTACAGATTTTGGATTTTCATATCAGAAAAGATAAAGAAAAGGAATGTAAAGAAAATAAAAAAGAAAAAAGCAAAATGTGCTATGCGAAAAAATAATGATAAAATTTCTTAAAATCTTTCAATATTTTAAACTTAAATTAAAAATTTCATTAAACTAAAATTTTCTATTTAAATATATGTATTTCTATTTTATATTTTATATATGTATATACATATACATATATATATATAATTTTAGAAAAACATATTTAACCCTCAACATACATGATACTTTTGAGTTTGATTTGACACGTTGGAAAAAATTTTTTCTGAAGTATTCATTCTGAAGATTGAAAGTGACAAATTGTGAGAATTTTTATATGGCGCATCAAGTCCCATTTTTAATGATATAGAGAAACTTGCTCTGAAAATTGACTCTGAGGGCCGGTTGTATGTTTCGCCTCCTGTGTATGTTGAGGATTAAATTATTCGTTAATTTTTTATTTAAACTTTTGCACGCAAAAATGCTTTTGAAATATAAAATGTAAGATCGATTTCTCTTTTTAAAACTAAATTCTACCGAGATTTATTATATGTATATTCTAAACTATTTCTAACTTATATTTTGGTACAACTTTTATAGATAATAACTTATAAATACTCACAGATAAGAACTTTACTGTATATAAATATACATCAGTAAATACAATTAATACAGATAATAATTTATAAATATTTATTATTATAAACATTTTTTGCTTAAAGACTGAAAAAAATATATTATGTTTTCAAAGTCTCTATAGAAAAATAATATAATTATTAAGCAAAAATTTCCATTACGATAAATTTAAGTAATATTGATAATGGTTTTAATAAAAAAATCCTTTAAATTATATAAAATACCTAAATATATCTTGAATTTCTTCTAAAAAATTTTTATCTTTTGCAAACAAACAGTTTCCTGACTTTTACCTGACTTTGACCTGTTTTTTATCATACACAAATATAATGCACGCGAGAGTCTTAGTGACTCCTCGTTAGCTTTAGTTGCAAGTCATTACGAAGTGGATTGTATTTACTTGCGCTCCAACATGATATCGTACATTTTGAGAAAAATATCTGTTTCTCGTATCCGGGAGCAAAGATCCGGAGAATCATACAATCTGTGATATACTGACCTCTCATATCATACATGTACATACAAGAACTTCGCAGAGATCATTATATCATATCGTTCGTTATCATTACGATAATTGTCAAGTCGGTTTTTAAAAGAAACGAATTCGTTAATTCACAACGGTAACAAATTCGTTGCGAATAACCAAATAGTGTTACATACTAAATAACAAACTGTATTTGATTACATATTTCTATTGATGAGATCACATACATATATACACATTCTATTTAATATTTGTTCTAATATTTTAATTTCATTTTTTTAATTTGACAAAGATTGGTATAATAAATTTACAGCGCATGCAATATTTATCAATCATTTAATTATTTTTAGAATTCACCAAAAATCCCAAATAGCTTGCGATTTACATATAAATGTTCCTTAATTCAAAATATTGGTAATTGTCTTTGCGACTTCACACGTTATATACCTTCGACAAGAATGAAATATTTTTCCTCCAAATAGTCCAAATGCAACTTTTAAAATTTCTTCCAATATACATACAATTAAAATTTTAACATTAAAAATTAAAAAAAATTTTTTTATCTCTTCATTTCGATTATTACTCAAATTATTATCTTGCTAAAAATTTTATTTTCTCTCTCTCTTATTTATCCTTCTTTTCTCATTTTCAATTATCGCAAGAACTTTGAAAATTTGCCACAACTTCAGCAACTTTTCCTTTGTTCTTTCATATTGCTGACACCTCGCGAAATTTTTTCCGTTCGGCGTGCGTGGTGCTTCTCCCACCGAATAGAAAGAAGATAATACGTTAGCCTTGATAGAGTTAGTATGGCGGGCGCAGTTCTCTCGCGCTCAACAATCGTAATTCTTGAGCCTGGTATGTACATTCGCGCATCGTCGATCGCGGTAAGCGCATCATTGTACTAGTCATCGCCATCGTCGTTGTCTTCGTACCGTCGCGCTGTGATAAACGCGGTAATCGCGAAACGCCGCAGCGTCCGTGTCCGCGACCTGTCTCGGCCCGACGTTTAATCACACACAGACGTAACATTAATGCAATGTCATTTCGCCGATAATCGCCGACCATATCGCACGCCGACGCTGCTATCGAACTTTTAATAATACTTACGCGGCAGTTTAGTGCGGGCAGTCGATTGGTGTCAGTCCGATTGTTAGTGCGCATCCCACGGCCGCGGACTCGACACGCGACGAGGCGTCCAGGGGAGTGGTCATAGTCGGCGACAAGTGAGGTAATGGAAATGTAAATTGTGTGTAAAAATAAGTCAAACAGCCCTTATTCTTCCTTCAACATATCCTTCGAAATGAAGAGATAAAAAAAAATTTTTTTAAATTTTTTATTGTATGTATATTGGAAGAAATTTTAAAAGTTGCATTTGGACTATTTGGAGGAAAAATATTTCATACTTGTCGAAGGTATATAACGTGTGAAGTCGCAAAGACAATTACCAATATATTTTGAATTAAGGAACATTTATATGTAAAACGCAACGTTATTACAAAACGTTGCTTAGTAAATATATAATAATAAAATTCAGTGTGTTATAATTTTGTTGATTCAACTTGTTGATTCAACTCTTTATCATCCTTCTGTTTGGGTCATCTATTGGAAATTAGAATATAAAAATAATATTCCAAGTTTCATTAAAATACGACGCATGCTTCAAAATATAATTACAATATTTTTATGAATATTCAATATATGTATAATTAATGCTGTTATATTCATACTACATACTTATATTATTATTGTCATATTAATAATTATTACGATATATAAAACATATAAAAGCGAGTTAAAATCAAAGAATTTTTTTTCTAAACTAAACTTCTCTTTACACTTGCCGCGAAACGAAGCGTACAAAGGCAAACATCTTCTAAACTTTTTTTTGCACTGTTAATTTTATAATGTCAAATACTCAATTTGAATAATGTTTAATCACCCCTTTAATTGCCACTGCTGCTACTCAGGATGTCATTAATTTAATTAAAATGATGGAGTTAAATAACATGTTATTTACCTGTTTTGTATTGAAATAATAATTTCGACACATGTAGCTAAAATAGCTAAAAATAATAAAATATTATTTATTTTTTTACTTAACTCAAGAAATTAATTTAAATTTAATTCTTTAATATTTAACAAGCTGCCTTGCCATGAAAATTTATTATTATGAAGACGTTTGAGAACGACGTCAAAACATCTTTATCGTTTTATTATCATAAAGGATTATTAAGTGCCACACGTTTATCTTTGACCGTCAGAATGTGACAGTCATTTATGTAACGGTCGGCAATAATTATTGGACAATTATAAAATTTACATGTGATTACAATACCGTATTGTTACGTTCAAGGTCCCGATAGGCAACCGCACGGTAGATTTCGTGGTTCAACAACCGGTTATTTCCCGCTACGAGAAATACGATCGCATCCGATGCGGCGAGATTGCAGATATATATGATTCGTTGTCGTTGAAGAAGAACGAAAGAGATACCGTTGAATCGCGAAGTTAAATAACTGCTCTGAGAAGCACTCGTCGCTCTGCATCATCTCACACGCGTAAGACAAGATACAGAATGGATTGCGAAACGTTATCTATAAAGAGCCTAATTCTCCCACTCTCAATAATACGTGACTTTAAGATGACGTTAAGCTAACGTTATTGAATTCTATGCTTGGAAATCTTTCGCTTCAGTTAAACGAACGTATATAGATAATTTGTCTGACGATTTGGAGACGAAATTATTCCAAAAGTAGCATGCACAATGATATCTATTAAAATTTCAAAAAAGAATTGAATAGAAAACAACTTGTTTGCTTACTGTTAACCTTCTTGCGAAGAAAATATTTCTATCTAGATGCATAAGCATAATTTTATGATTATTGTATGTAGGATTACGTAAATGATAGCAATTATGCACATATTTATAATGAAAACATTTTTTAAGCTTAGTCAAAAGCTACAATTTATCAGAAATTAATATTTTGCACTATAAAATAATTACACTTATAAAATAATTACAAAATAACTTCAAATTGAATAAATGTTTTATGAAACGTAATCTCGTGAGAATAAATATTTTTTTATAATGATATTAAATATACAATTCATTAAATAATTACTGAATAATAAATAGATATTAATAATTGAATGTAAACTGTATGGTTAATTAATATCGTGAACGTCAACAAAAATTTGCGATCATTGAACTGCTGTTTTAAGCTATATTCAAACGTTATATTCAAGCTAAATCATGCGAAGCAAATCATGCACAGAATATCTCAAATTGCAGAGTTATTAAAATAACAAATAATCAATAACATGCTAAATGTATATAATTTTAAAAAATTAATTTTTCACGAAACTTTACTCCATCTCAATACATCTGCTAGAATTTTTAATATTTGTATATGAAAAAAGAAATAATGTTGTAATAGCATAACAGCAATTTAATTGAAAATAATCTTGTATTAATTCAATTATAATGAAACGAAATAAAAACATCATGCTTTTGTTTTTTTAACATTATTTGTTTTATTAATAATGAATTATAATAAGATCATTAAATTATAAATTGCATATATTAAATTAATAAGATTCTTTTTAATTAGACTGCTTATATATGTATAGCTAATACTGTCAACATTAATTTTTTCCGTGTTAATATTGATATATCGTGACATATAATTCATAAAATTCATCATGACGCATAATTTTATTCTGCTATAGTAGTTCAATATTTTATACTATCACTTTCGCTACTTCAGCATACTAATGAGCACGTTTATTGAATTTGACAGAATTTCATCAAGATGACACACGTTCTAAACACCGTGGTCCATTTGGTCAATCTGACGGCTTACAGCTTTACACTATATTATGCCTTCTATAAGTTTCACATTCCTTTCCTCGCAAGCAAGTTCAGCAAATTTGATCCTGGCCAATTAAAATATTTAACGATATGGGATGTGGTAAGTAATATTTTTATATTTTAATCGTAAACTCTTCTTCCCCTTCTTAGATAAAATCAGATATATATATATAATAAGTATATGTATTATTTATTTAGGATTTTATGAAATGTAAAATGTAAAATACATAAAATATGTTATACAGCTAATAAGAATAGCTAATAGAACGATAAAAAGAGCAAAATATTCAATTCATGTTATAACTTCTATATATAGGTTCTTAGCGTTCTAAATAAAATAAATTTGTATTAATATTTTATGAAAAATGATATAGTTTCTATTTTATATATCAGAAACTACAATATATATAACAACTTAATTAATTACTATTAGACATTATACATTATAGACATTATAAATTGAAATTTTCATTTTTAACTAATCTTAATATACAAGACGTTTTTGCGAATACAAATTTCTATAATTTCAGAGCACTTTTTGATGGAACATTTTTTTTCATGTTATGAATATCTTTTATCTGTAGAATCGAATTGTAAAAATGACTGGCAAGAAATATAACCGGTTAGAAATATAAATATCATTGTCATTTTCTACCTAGATTGGTCAATCAGAACTTGAAATGGAGATTGAACGATTCTTATATAGAGTAAGCTTCCATATATCAAATCTATCAAATTTTTTGTACAGTCAATTAATTCACGAATCGACTGTTTGAATCCTGCTCGTGACATACATACATACATACATATATACATACATAACTGAGTGCTTTTTTGACATCAGTCAAAAAGTGTATATTAATTGTAAAGTGTGTATTATTACGTAAGTGATATTAATTGTAAATCAACAACAAATTTTTTCGAACAAATTCAACAAGAAAGTCTTTATTAAATAACATCTTTTTTCTTGTGGCTGCAAGCTTGAGTTAACATATATACACTTGACATTGCATCAATGAATAAATAAATATTAATGCTCTTTTTAACGTTGTTATTGTTGAATTACGACTTCATGACTTTAGGAATAGGAAATCGTGTGAACTTGCATTAGGTTACTTACGTAATATTGAAATAAATTACTTTGTAATCAACTAAAAAATTTGTTTTACATACTAATAATACTTTATATAGTGCTTAGACATATAAAATATTACTTCTAACAATTTTCGACAATCCTGATTCTAGTTGTTCTACATTAGTAAACAGATGTATAATTTATTCACCTCTTTTTTTTCTCTTGCATTTTTCCTTTTCAATGAAAATGTTATGACAAATAATCAAAATTTACAGGCATTTATTAATTCACGTGTTTGTTCAATTTGATAAACTATTAGTACTATATTACCTACTGATTTTCTTGTAAAACAAGCGTTAGGCAGATTCAGCGTCCGTTCTTGTCATGATAGAGATGCTTCTACATTTTAATATATATACATACAAGGATCGTCTAAATAAAATATAAACGTGTAAATAAAACATCGGTTGCTACGTGAATAGTGAGGTCACTGTGAAAATAAGACATCTGCCTAAATGTAGAGATGTCTGACATTATCAGCAATAGTATGCTATATACATATATTCTTATGCTGTGTCTCAAATTATACTTTACTTGTATAACTAATCTGTTTCATTTAGACAATCCTTATATGAATGCTTAAGAAGTTGATTGATGAAAACATATAGCTATACTAGATTTTTTTATTGAAAAATTTTAGCAACCGTGATATGATAATTTTCTATGAGGTTGAAATACCAATCAACAAATATTTCTTTCATATTTTCCATCACTAGTTAGCGATGGAAAAAAGAAAATCTTTTGCTTTTATTAGCCACTGGTTTGAGGTATGTTTAATTGCTAATAAGACAGGGCAAATTAGAGCTAACAAGTCTTGCTTCATAAGTCAACCGGATTATGTTTGTGTTTAGCGGGTGTTTCAGACTTGACAAAAGATGGAGAAATACCATTGTTCCTCCTTCACTATTGTGTCATCAGTTTCATGTAACTTCCAAGTTTCTAGAAAGTCTAAACCTTGTTCAGAGTGATATAAATTGGTTTCTCTCTCATCTCCCCCCTCCCACTCTCTTTTTCTTGTCTTCTTGTTTCTTCTTTCTCCTTCATGAGCGAATCGTTATCAGAGAGCTTTATTAAAAGCTTCATTAAAAAATGAATTAAACGAATCTTTGATGTCGAAATATACATCCTATACTTTAAACATTAATTAACAATAAATAAAAGATATATAAGTAAGAAATATGATACAATAACAATTGAATCATATCGCGAGCGTTTCAAGTTCGAGTGTCGACGGCTCGAGGAGGAGCTGGTGAACCGAGCGTAGGAGAATCACGGAGGAAGAAATCACGTAGCCCGCGCGGTAGCTCAAAGAGAGCTACGCCTACACAAAGGCAGCATCTCCGCTCAAGGTCTACTGTGTGTGGCAATGGAGAATAATACGTGGGACCGATATCCAATCGACAATTGATTCCAGCGCCGACCGCCCGCTGTCTCAATTTACGAAATCATTCCGGTATTAATCGACGGCTTCTCGGAGGGTCTTCTCTCGTCGGGTCCCCCCACGATCGGGACGGGTCCCATCGTGGAAGACGGGGAGTAGTAGGGCGCCTAGGAGACCTAAATCCACCACTGTCACGTTCTCCTTCTCCCTCCCTTCCATCCTCGCCCGCTGAACGGCCGCGGCGGCCGCATGAACCAGTGCCAAACGCACGCACGCTGCGGTCTTTTCTCCCCTTCCCGCCCGCCGTTTTACTCCATTATCCGTCAGTAAGCCGCGGGCCGCCGACACGAGTGCGCTCGAGCTCGTACCTTGTGCCGACCACGTGAGAACACGTCTCGCGCGTCTTCGGTATCACCGCGCACACGACGACAGTAAACGACCGAGAAAAGTAAAAGAAAGGGCAGGCAGGAAGGGCAAGACGCCGCGCGCACGTACGCGAGCGTGCTTTAAGAATCGAGGCGCGCGCGTTTGTTTTCCGCACCAAGTAATGCCGTGTCTACACTGGAGGATGAGCCTACTTGTGGCTCATCCGAATACATAGTGTAGACGGGTAAAAATCATATCTAAGTCTAGTCATAAAAATAAAAGTAGCCGGATGAGCCACTAGTAGGATCATCCTCCAGTCTAGACAGGGCATAAGGGTAGTAGATCGATCGGTACCCCCCCCCCCCGTGAGAGAGAGAGAGAGAGAGAGAGAGACCGTGGATAGGACGGCCGCGTGTGCGTGGACCGATTAAAAATAGGGTTCTCTCGCCGTCTCTCTTTCTCTCTCTCCGTCTTTCATCCTATCTTTCTCTCTCGCTTTCATGAAACGCGGGTGTGTCGATGGGCACGACGATAAAAGTAGAATCCGGTCCTTCCCTCGCGCGGGCCACGAGACGTTCGGATATAACCCGGCGTGCCGTTTACGCGCGAGACCGATCCCCCGCGTGCACGCGCGACCACCAGCGTGCCCGGACCTCCCTTCGTCGCCAGTGGACGGCGAGAGCGTCTCTCGACGATCTTTGCTGCACGGACGAGAGGAGGTTAGGATGTTCGCGCCGCGTCATTTACCTTCAATCGCGTCACGACGCGATGTGGCGGCACGCACGTGGTGCGATTCGTGCACTCGCGCGAAAATATTGCCTCGCAAATGTGAATAAAGGAGGGAAAATGTATTTTGTAATGTGTGGCACGGAATAACCCCCCCTCCCCCACAAAAATAATCATTTTGATATACGTGGAATCCTTTAAATTAGAGGATTTTACTCTTTTAGAAAGAGGATGTTTACTATAAAACAATAAGATTAGAATATGAGATTGTAGGAAAAATTTGAGCGTAAAATACTTTTCTTTTGGGTGTGGGGATTCGGAATTGCGAGTTCTCTAGAAGGGCAGAAGAGAGAAAACTTGGAGAAATCTTTTATCGATCTAGCCTTATTTAAACTTTGAAATTTATCCGTGAAAGAGAGAGAGAGAGAGAGTTAATTCATATTTATTTAGTCAGGTTTTTAAATGTCAGACTTACGAACGCCAGGAATTCAAGATTACGGATTCCTAAAAAAGACGGGAGGAGATCAATGTAATCAATAAGTTTTTAAAAATCTCTTACTGAAGTGTCTCATTTATCATGGATTCGAATCGGCCGCGAATTGAACTTTTCGCGGTTTATCTACAAATAAGTTAATTATTATTTAATCCATTTTAAATACCAGACTTTTAAATAATAGAAAATTAAAATTGCGAATCTTAAAAAGGTCGGGACACGAGAAAGTCGGTATAAATTTTTTAAACTCCTTTATTCAGCAGCTTCGGGTTCGTATTGATTTTAATTTTCTGCAATTTATCTATTTTTGTCTATTTTCCTATCATTATCTGTTTGATTATATATAGGATGCAAGAGAGTCACGATTTTTTTTCTATTTCATGTAAAATGCTTAATTGCATTCTTGCTTTTAATTTTGCGGAAATTGCCGAGATCATTACTGCAATTATCTGAAGGAGCAGGAAGTCGTAATCAATACATTTGCAACTTATCTTCCGGTCTTTTGATTGAAGATCCAGTACCAATAGGTTGCTTAAAGAAAGATATATGATAGGAAATTCAAGTCGTAATAAATCATTACGTCGTGAAAATACCGAAAGTAATTTCAATAAATCATCATATCACCATCACACTCGTACGCGTCGTAAATGCCAAAGCGGCACTTAATTTCTGACGTTGAAAAGAAGAATTAATTGTAAGTGTCAAGTTGAAAAACGAAAGTGTCGATTTTATGCTTAATTAAGTCGAAATATTCATATGTTATGACAATTATTTGAGGAGAAATCGTAAAAAAATCCGTATGTCGCAATATGTTGCAAATTATCTTTCGATTACCTTTTTTGATTGTTAATAATGTTTTGAGGATTGTTGATCCGCATTAAAAGAAAATGTAATAGTTCGAATACAATGCCATTTTCTATTTTATGGAAAAGTAGTTATGCTAAAGTAAAACGACGGAAATTGAATAACATTAAATCATACTTTCTCACTACATAATATCTCACTATAAGATACAATCTACTATTTCTCTCTCTCTTAACTTTACTTTTAATTATTACAGACTTAAAAAATATATAACGATATATATTAGGCTCTGCAATGTACAATTAAAGAAAGATTTCTTCGATTGCCTTATAAAGATTAACTTATTATGCTTATAAAGAGATGCTTATAGAGATCAACTTTATAATTTTATATTTTCCGTACTTTCTTTCTCTCTCCAAATGTCTTCAAATTTATTATACTTTCCGCATTATTAATTATTTTCCCGGTATATTTTCATAATGCCCCTTCGAGTTTTTTTTTTAATTATTCAAAATTTTTTTTCATATTTTCATGTCGTTTGGCTTCTCCATCACAAATTTGTTCTCGTTCGCACTTATCTGCTCTAACGTGCTCGTCAAACTGGCATGTAATCGACAGATAGCAACACCACGAGTTGACAGCTTCTATCGACAGCACGCGTACTCGCAAACCTTTAACCGGAGTGAGTATTGGATGACAATGTATCGACAATCGTGAGATAAATGCTGGCTTCGGGTGGATAATCACGTTCCAGATTCGCGAATTAAAAAGTCTCTGTCGCGCAAAGTGAGTTATGTAACGTAATAGCCCGGCAACGGGTCACCTAATATTTCTTTGAACGCTCCGCAGTCCGTATTAAATCCGTGAAAGGCCCTATATTAATTTTACGCTTCGGTAGTGGCGGCTAAAAAAGAAAAAAGAAAACGGGCTCACCCACGAATAGGTGAGCCCCGATGACCCAGTAAAAATATAAGGCGATATTAGAGCTGAATTTGTCGAAGACAAATATATCCCTCCACGCGTATGCGTTGTATATAGGTATGTAGGCGCTTATGCATTATTCAAATGTCAATTTGCACAACGAGAGATATAATTTATTTTATTTAAACGTGTTTCTCTAACAATAAATGGTGAAGTATACTTTTCTTCTCGTCCTTAATTCGGCAATCGCATCTATTTTGTAACATTCGTTATTTTTATTATCTTTATCTGCGCTTCTCTCATATTTCCTCTCAGGTTTTTATCTTCGCTCAATATCCTCACGATCTATTTCCATTCGACCGCATTTAGTATCGCAGAAAAGCGTCTTCTTTTATAATTGCGGACATAACGATGATGTGAGGAAGTTTCGGTAAATTTAGATTAACACCAGTTTGTCGTAATACACTTTACGCTTGCATAAAGTGCTTTTACATTGCATAATGTGATTAGCAGGGTCGCATTAAGCGAACGAGAAAACGTGAATAAACGGTCCTCGTCTAAGCTATTGTTCTTACCTTTCAATTTCTACATGACATAATGCTTCGTTTCCCGCTACTTCGTGTACCGAGAGTGAGTGTAAATTACCTTTCCTCGCGGAAAGTAGTACAAGTTAGAAATCAAGCGTGAAGAGCTGTGAAGAAGTGAATGAATAATGGTGAGGTAACGAGAGGCATCGTGCATTTTCTCGATTTATATTGAAAGGACAGGTTTATGTAATGATATATTTACGTACGTATATATACATTTATATTTCTATACATAACATGTACGTTTCCGGTATCTATCTTAATATAATCAGACGAATCCTATTTTCGGACGAGATCGTATCGCTCGAATCGTATTGTACATGTTTGAAAATTAAATTATGAAGAAGAAATTTCGGTGATGTTAATTTAAGTAAATTATATGAAATTAAGTAAAGAGAAGGAAAGAAAAAGAAAGAGAAAGAGAGAAATCGTAGACACACGCTGTAAACACAGAATAAAGATTACAACAAGATAACAAAGATTTATAGCGTTTTAATTTAATAAAGATTAATAAAGATTATAGCGTTTTAGATTAATTAACAGCAGCATGTTTTCTTGAATTTCCTATTATATTATTTGCGATGGATTATTATTTTAATTAATTTAAATGCAATTCATGCGACTCACTTTCAGTTTTGCAAATGTTCTTTAACGAGTGATTCATTTGATTTCGTGATCATTAAAGAATAACATCACAATGATTTTTAGACTTATTCTATATGTAATATAACATATATACTATATATACATATATGTATACATACATTTGTGTACATTTTAAATAGATGTAAATTCGTTGTAATTTATGAAGAAAAAATTTAAATTTGTTATGTACGTGAAGTCTTTTTTAACAAAGTACTTAGTTACGTATAAATTATGTAACTCAGCCATATACTCGCTTGCATAATGTACATACGCACGTGTTGAGAAATTATCAACTGCAACTTTCCATCTCCGAACTATCTTCCGTTTACATATTTGTCAGTTTTTCAATAATTCCCGATCCCGGTAGTTCTTACATAGTTGAGACTTTACGTGATAATCAACCACATAAGTATCGTTCGATCTCGATTTCGATAAGTCGCGTACAGACATAAGTCCTTCGAAATCACACTGATATGCAGAAAAGAATTGTATAATAATGAAAAAGAAATTTCTTTATTTTTGTCTTTTAAATTCATATTTCTCTGAAAATTTAAAATTTAAAATGCAACACAAATTAAACCGTTACACGGACACACACATACATTCATGACACATGTATAGATGGATATATGAATATATGAACAACTATATTTTCACAATCTATATTATTTTTACAATTGAACCTATTAACAAAAAAATAAAGAAATGAATGAAAAATAAATAAATTAATAAATAATAAAAAATAAATAATTCTTATTATATTATATATAAACAGCTTGCTTCCAAATTAATCATCTCATTTCTATTATTTAATCGCAATTATTGGATCAATGAGTGAAAATGAATCGCAAGATGCTATTATTTATCGCAATCTTAAATTTTTACATAATCAGGTCCGGAATACCATATCTAATAAATGACTACCGAGATTATGCTTACAAGTTCTTACTCTCTCTTTCTCTCTGTCTCTATTTTCCATTATTGCAGTGATTTCTCTTTATTTCTCTACGTATCGTCTTTCTCCGAGAGAAGATTTGTTAACAACCCAAAGCGAGACTCCGACGGAGACTGAAAAAAGTAATGTACGCCAAGAAGAAATTGCTGTAATTAGAGCTAAAACGCGGTAATGGAAAATGCGGTTTGAGAGAGCATTAATGATTTGCAAGCACAGTTTAAGCGGCCGTTTAATAGACGCACTATCTCGAGGATTTGATTATGTAAAATTTTCCATAATCAGATTTCACGTGCGGCTTACTTAGTGCCACCGAGCTGCACGATAGCTCCAATGAGATCTCAACGACTTCCAACGTCGAGAAACTAATTCAGATAGAGAAAAAGAAATATGAGATTGCCTCGCGAGAGACGGAACGTGTGCGCGGGTCTTCCTGTTCTTGCTCGACGTCGCGCCACGGGTGCCCGCGTGTGATCTCCAAAAAGAGATAATTACACATTTCAGACTCACACTACTCGTGAAACAGCCGTGAGATGCGAGAGGGCCTAGCAATCGGATTCCATGCCGTTACTTTTCTGCAGTACGCTTTCGCGGTTTTTTACGATTACACGTACACGATCGTGCCGCACAATGTCACGAGCGTGCACAACGCCTACGGTGGGAAGTTCAAGTTCCTAACGTTCTGGGATGCGGTTAGTATCGACGTCAGCAAAGCTGTTTCATTGATGAAACTTGCGAAATCTTTTTGTGCCTTGGTGTCGGTGTCCACGTATCAAACACATTCCTCGCACATATCGATCCCTCTCATCCCTGTCACTGAGATCCTGTTACGACAATCGACGAAGGAAACAGAACGAGAGCTCTCACGGAATTGTTATTACGCTCGAATTTGATCCAGGAAGTCCAGGCCGAAACGATGTAACAAGATCTCAGCCTCTAGCGATCAAGCTCCATTTCAGGATCCGATGGAGAGCATTGTAACCAAGCCTTATTATGTAGATCTTGTTATGTAGACCTTTTAAACGTCATTCCTCCTATTTACATCCGCAAAGACCGAGAACCTGCTCGGCAACAATTTGTAACAAGCTGTATCGATGCATAATAAGATATTAACTTTATAGACGTCTCTAGTTTCCGTCGATCATTAGTCAAGACATCATTCCTATATTTTCCGATTTCACATTCATCTCGCTTGTTCTTCCTGTTCTAAAAAAAGAGAAAGGAATTACTTGTTGTATTTTCTGTAGAGGAACATTACAGGGCAACGAGAAACTCTAGTATTCTTCGTAAAAACCGATTCTCTACGATCGCAGATCCAGTATACGCAATGTATCCTTATTGCCATGTTATGTAATAGTGAAAACCGACACGTCTATCTGGTAGATATCTGGCGGTCGCAAAAATTATCAATAACGGTGATATAATATTCCTTGAATCAGCTACGTAGAAAACGGGATATACTCATCATAATGATTATCGGTGCAATCAGCAATTACAAAAGAATTTTTCTTTTAATATAGTGTTCAGAATGATAAACGAGAGAACAGATAGCCCTGTTATTTCATGGAATGAAATGGCTCTAACACTATTATGAAAAGAAACTCGTCATTCTTGTGACCGCATTATTATAATTGCTTCTTTATTTTTGCGTGAATTTTTAATTAATTGCGATAATAATACTATTAGAATAAAATACATGAGTATTGACTTTATAAAATATAATATGTATCGAATCGTCAAAACTGTCACATGAATTTAACAGGTTCAAAAATACAATAAAAATAAGCAATTATTACATGCAAAGTTATATCTATTATGAGAGTAGAATTGATGTGTTTCAAAATACCTTCAGCTGTGCAATGTAACATGAATAAGCGAATTTCGAGCAATTTAATTACTCAACTTTGAATATTTTTTTTATTTTTTATTTAAAAACTATTATAGACATTTTAACATAAGAATTTTTATCTCAAAATGATCTCAGAAATCTGTCAGGTAGCACGGCAGGTTTGGGACACTCTGTATATTGCGGCATGCAATCAATCAAATGTTTGACTATTTTATAATGCCATTTCTTTAATGTTTATTATTTTCGCATTACGTGCTAATAAAAATGATTTTTAACTAGCGTTTACGTTATGTCATTCTGTGTCTATTACAAAATAACAGCTATTTGGTTTCAGCAACTTTCCGATTATCATCTTTATTATAATAAAAGCGTTACTTAATTTGAAGAACTACGCAACTGTGTTACTTATCGCATTTTATGTTAGAAAAGTTTATAATACGTAATGAAAAGAAAAATAAAAATTCGCAGAAGTAATTCGTTACCTCAAAATGGTTAAAGTATTCTAAACTTCTAAATGTACGTTTTCTTGAATGAACGTAACACGTTCAATAATTATAGTAAAGTTATTTATCTTTCAATTGACATTTATCTCTCACGAGTGAAACAAAAAATACGCTTGTTAGAAACAAGTGCAAGTTCTCCGTCCCGATTTGTCTCGTTGAACCAAAAGCGTGACTCTACATTCGTCGAGATTACGTACGAGCATGTTGTCACTTATCGTCGAACGATGACACATACTCGACCATTTCACGCTCGAATTGCCGCCATCAAACCGCTCGTAAAAGAGCAAAATTCAATTGTTTAAGCACCACTGCATATTATGCGGTGAAATGGAGGCACGCGTCACGCAAAGCTGCCTGTGTGCGGCGTCAATCGATAATTATCGCTGAACGTTCTCATTTAACTTAATTACTTTATCTAACACTATCTGAGATTTAAGATTTCTAAATTAGTGAGTTTCATTCGTTTACTTTTTCATTATCGAATAAGCAGATAATCATCGTGATAGCGATACTATAGCCATACTATAATGATAGCGATAAAAACTTTCACAAACAAAATTTATCAATTTTTAATGATCGAAGCTCTTTATAAATAAGTTTTTATTTTCGTACTCAAAGAATCTCAGTCTAGCTAATTGCATAATTAATTTGGATATCAAGAGTAGCATAGATAATTAGGTCACTTCCTCTTGCGCTTTCAACGCGTCGAAGTGTCACTCGTGGTGACTTGCACGTGACACGGGCATCATCACTCGATTGACACGTGATAAGCTTAAATGGACGGTATAGAACAAGCGTTTTGACGGATAAATACTTGATGTTAAAACATCAATACTAGATTTAGATATCCAAACAAAATCTACGAATAATATTTATCAGTTATACAATATTATATAGCCAATTCGAATAATATATTCGATCGTTGTAAAAAATATATAAATATTGTAAATTGAAAATCGAAAAAATTTGTTGTATTGAATTCGGTTCAAAAGAAATTTAAATAACAAACTGAAAAACATTTAAGTACGCAAAACGTAGTTAGATTTTAAAACAGTTTCTTTTGTTCTAGAAGTAAAACTTTCATTTTGCTGCACGTGTTTCATGTATTGATATCCGAAATGAAATATTCAAGTTTTTACTTGCCAATCTTACCGTTCAAGATTGTTTTTAATGTGCACGACACGTGTGCAGCAGTGTATATATAATAAATATGCACGAAAAATGTATGTTATTCATTAAGCAATTTTACCAGTTATGTTTTTACAGTATCTTTATCTAATCAACGCATGAAATGCTATTCAAATGTTATGTAAATAATAATTTGCATTGAAAATAGTTAGAACCGATGGACATAGAGTCTCTATCAGTTTAGCTATATGATGAAAAAAAAAAATGTTAACTAAAAACATATACGATTATATTATATATTTTTTACTTTATATTAGTTATATTATATAATAGTTATATTATATAATAGTTTATTATAATCATTATTGTAATAATTTACATACGTTATATTACATACGCTATCTAATATATACATATACTAAAAGTGAGTTCTTCCTTTCCTATTTATATTGTAATATAATTTTAAAAAATTGCTCGTTTTATAAACATCTGTTTAAAACCTGCGTTGTTTAGTCAACTCTTCTCTGAACTCTCAACTCGCAATTATTAACAAATTTATTATTAATATATTAATTATAAAATAATCTTGAGTGGGAGTACGCAGCGATAATATCAATTAAACCACAATTAACTTTCAACGATATTTATAATTACTGCGGAAGTTGTTAAAAATATCTGTTGATTTGATAATTAAAGCACTTCGAAATGTCACCTGTTCTAGATTCTGCAAGCAATATTCTTCTTGATATGTCTCCTGAACGATTTATTCGGCACGAACGCTGTAAATCCCAAGAAGCCGCCCTTCACGCGGAAGTTGAAAGATTATTTCCATGCAAGTCTCGGGTTTCCGGTTGCTAGTGTGAGTAGTATAATTAATTTTTTTTAGCATTTTATTTACGTCACATAAGTAAGTAAGAAAAAAAGAACTATCTATCGGTAATTTAGATTTTCTTACATATAATCCTTATGAGATTAATTTTCTGATGAGGAGGAATAAGAAGAAGAGAAGAAAAATATCGATTTTACTTTTAAACCGTGCAGTGTGTTGCAATCGCAATTCAAATACATTTCAAGTTTATTTAACATACTAAAAGTATCTTCTTTCTTAAATGTATGCTTTCTTAATTTTGTCTCATGAATACATTTGCATGAAAACGCAAACACGACATGTGTCTCAAGTTCAATGAAAAAAATTGCTTAAGTAAAAAAGACTTGTCTGATAAATAAGTAATAAAGATACAAGAAAATTTTTATTTCAAGAATTCAGGAAGATTTTATTTCATCTTAATATTTTGAAGGAATTTTTATATAATTTTGATAAATACATCTTATTTATTAAACGATCCTCATATATTCTTCTATATATTTCTTTTCTCGAATTTAAAAAACTTTATATTTTTATTTTAAAAAATTAAATGATTGTATTAACTAAAATGTAAAATATAAAATATTTAAAATATTTAAAATTCATTGGCATTTGTTCAAGGAAGAATTATTCTATTCTCAATTGTTATACAAATATTACGTGTCGCGAAAATTCATGATTGAATGAGCTTTACTATACACATATGCTAAATTTTATATAATTTTCTATTTGCGAGGATTTATTATATTGTTTATAACAATGAATGTTGAATCGTTTAAACGTAATGCCGATTTTATTGCTTTTTAGTTCGTCTGCGTGACCTTTTGGGCGTTGATGTTGGTGGACCGTGAATTAGTGTTGCCGAAAGCGCTGGACCCATATTTTCCATGGTGGTTAAACCACTTGATGCACACGATGATCATGGTGACGACCGTGTTAGAAATGATCGTCGCACCACGGCAATATCCCAAGCGATCTCACGGCCTCGGAATACTTAGTAGTTTCATGCTCGCGTACTTAGTATGGTGAGTGAAACGAATTTATATCGCACTTTTTTTCGTTATAATAAAAATTTGTGTTACGAGGAGTCGGCAACTTTACGTAATACAAATTTTCAAAGAGGGTGGAAATTTCAACGTGTTAATTTAATTTGTATCTGTCGAAGATAGAGATTTTAGAGATTCTATCATTCCAAAAGAAAGTTACAGAGAGACTCTTGATAATACGAAGAAGAAAAAAGACTAACTTTTGGTGCACCAGGTGCCGAGAATATTACAGAATACTACATTATACAGAATATTACATTGGTTGCTTTTGAATTTTAGGATGCACGTAATCTACTATAAAAGCGGCATCTGGGTGTACCCCGTGATGGACGTGTTAACGCAGCCGCTACAGATCGTGTTCTTCATCGTACTGCTGACATTCTGCATGATCCTATACTTCGTCGGGGAGACGCTGAACAACATCATCTGGGGTAACGAAAACACAAAGCATAAAAAATCTCACGCCAAATCCAAGTAGCCTCGCCCAAGCGTTCCTAACGGGTGATAAAAACCGCATCTGCCTGCCGCCTGCGGTGTTGGTGAATAAAACAAAACAAAAAAACATGGATCTTTTCTACCACCCTCCGTTGCAGCATGCGCGATGTATCATTTGTCAGAAGTAAATGTCATTTAGAATGTTAGTGCTGTGTATGTGCATGCGAGGCGCAGTTTAGGGTATAATAATAAGGAGGCACGCGCGATCGTTAACCCGGCGCGGTGGAGATAACACGGATGAGCAGGAGCAGCATGCAAAAGGTGTGCAACGCATTTCCACACGATCACGGACCAAGGGAGACTAATCCGTGGGTATAGCGTTTTTTTTCTCACACTCTTTTTCTTTTTCTTCCGCGCCGAGCGAATAAACGATGCGTACCTCAATCCCTCTCCCTTTGCCCACGATAATAATTATTTTTGTACTTTCGTAGCAAACGACCTATATTATTGTTTTTACCAATAAAGTTATAATATACGGTGCACGTAGAGTACGTGTGTAATATATGCATATAAATGTACGATGTAACGTACGTGACAATTTGTGCCCGAACTAAAGTCCAGATATATTTGTGTGATCGAGTGTAGGAAAAAAATACGTAGCGGTAGCGGAGAGCGTGGAGCCGGATTTGAAAACGTAGAAATGGCGGATGGACAAGGGGGAATCTTAAATGTACCGATCGTAATGTACCGATCATCCGGGGATAATGTTGCCGAGGACATTTTCTTGCTACGAGTGAGAAGTGCCTTGGCGAAACCTCGTACGTTTACGGAAAGAAGATTTTAACTCCGACGAGAGCACACGATTATCTATGTATGATTATATTGGTACAATTTAATTCAGTGAGTAATTTAATGATACGTATGGCCTAAGAATTGATATTGATTGCCGTGACATATATTTTCCTAGAAGTTTTATTAAATATGTTCAATGGATAGTCTCTTAATATCTGTTTCCTGCCAAATGTAAAAGTTAAATTTAAATCGGATTGTGTATGTCACATCAATAAGAATTATAGATTGTTTACAGATGTGTCTCGCTAATAGTTCGATATGTAGCAACAATAAATATATAAATGACGATAATTTTATCTCTGCTTTTTCTCGGAAAAGAAAGATATCTTAAATGCAATTAATGAACTTTAACACGTTGGAAAAGAAAGTAATATACATTTTCGTATTTTGCGTATATTATATACGATAATAGTGAAATTTTAGAGATGTTTAAAAATATGGAGAGAATAATAAGGTAATAAATATATGAAGAAAATGCGATATGTAAAATAGAATACTTCATAAATATTATTAATTACAAAATATGTATAAAATGCAATGATACAGAGACACAGCTTATAATTAGTACTTTCCAATAGACATTTGTACTAGCCGTAAATATTTGACAAATATTCAACTTACGTATTAGCAATATATATACATACATATATATGTATATAAAATGTGTATGTATGTATACATACATATATATATATATATATACATATATACATATATACATATTTATAAAATTCAATTTTTTGACCGATAAAATGTGGCTATTACAAAAGTAATTTATTAGTTTTAAAAATTAAGATTGTGCAATAGTTTTGCATTCCGTGAATGTGCTTCAAATTATATTAAATGCGCAAAGAAATCTTTTTATTTTCAAAATAGCCAAAAATTAATATCAATTAATATTAATTAATTGATATTAATTAATAGCTATTTTGAAATCAATTAATATTAATTAATATCAATAATAGAAAGAATAATATTTTATTCAGCCACTTTTAAAAAAATTAATGTATAAACATACTCGCACACACATACACAGAATATCCCAGAATAGCCAAATGCTAGCAGTATGCCAGCAAATTTAATCATGATTTCACAAAAATTCCAGTCTGCTGCTTCCTCATTAAGCTTAGTTTCTAACAGCACAGTTTGCTAACATAAAATAACGATAAAAACGCAAGAAAGATCGAGCATTTTCTGCTATCACATGCGTGATAACAAATACTTAGCAAATATTAAGTAATGTCTACAATATGAAATATTAACAATAGAAAGACAGCGAAACTAAAATATAACGTGTTGTCACGCTACAACAGCAAAATGTGGCAAAAACGCAGGAGCTATCGTGTTACGTGCTAACAGCAAAATCACGGCAAAAATCGAGCACGACCTGCCGTCATGAATCATAACGGCAGACTGTGCTCGATTTTTGCCGTGATTTTGTTGTTAGCACTTGACACGATAGCTCCTGCTGCGTTTTTGCCGCATTTTTGTTCTCACAGTATGACTACATATATGCCAAATTTCTGACTACATTTTGCCATCATGTTATGATATCATGTAATATATCGTTTGATCTACGGATTTTATTGATATATTGTATCTGCACGTAATACTAAAGTTTTGTTGTTGTAATACTAAAATTTTTATGAGGGTAAATATTATTCAGTTTTTGCAACATTTTTTTAACATATGTCGCAGATCTTGTTAGATTTTTGCAGTATTTTTGCTGATCTTAGTTGAAATTTCAAACTGTTTAAATGCTGATTGATTTTTTTCTAGCATAATATGTAGCATAAGTTTGTATTGCGTGCTCTTTGCGAGATTTGGCTATCTGGGATCTTACTGTCATAGAATGTTCGATACATTCTTACAAGCACATATGACATTAGAAATACAGTGATATCCACTTTTGCGGGAAACTATGTACAACGTGATATATTTAAGATTTTAGAATCACAAATTAAAAATTAAATACCTAGCACTCGATGCGAGTTGTCACATACATATACACACAGTTATAGATGACTGTATTTAAATTTGATTACTATTTTAGCGATAATAATAAAATGTAGAAAAATATATTTATATATATTGTATGTTGTACCTATACATCTTCTCAAGTGGTATTTATTTACCCAACTTTCGCCATTGCATTGTATATCATTTACGTCAAAAACAATCAATAAAAATCACTTGATCTCATTTTTGTTCAAAATATCATAGCGATGAAAAGAGAAGAAAGATACAGTCTGGGATCAGCGATGCAATAACTTTCAATTCGATAAATTATCGATCTATCCAGCACATCCAGCTTTCTTACACATGCATTTCTTAATATATTTAAAAATGCAAAAAAATAGTTGTCAGTCTTATGTCGTGATATTCTTACTTTTTTTCAATTGTGGCGATATTTGAGTTCCCTTAGAACTGCAATGTCTGCTGTTAATTATCTCGTCGATACTTTGCTTTAACTCTTCCATCTCTAGTATATCGAGCGGCAGCGAAGTTTGCGTCGCTATTTCTCTAGCATTAGTCTGTCCGTCGCTTTGCAGCAATCTCGTTAACTCCGGATAACCCGAGGTGAGACTAGAATTCAAGTCGCTCATCACAGCTTTCCTATACGCTTCCTTCTTCTCGTTTTCATTCTTCTTAATATCATTCGCTTCCTGAAGTAACTTCAAAATATCTTCGTTCTGCAGAACGTACTTGCCTCTATGGCCACCCTCGCGACTTCTTCTATCACTTTCGTGATTATAAGTCTTACAGTTCTTATTGCTACGCTCTTTATTTTTATTACGCTCGTGTGCGTTATCTGGATCTAACATTTTACATTCTTCCTCTGACTGACTGCTCTCACTGTCACTGTCCTGTTCATCTTCCTTCTCCATATTACCACCTTCCAGATCGACGTCTTTATCGACCATATCTTGATATGTCTTCTCCTCGCTACTTAAATTTTCGTCACTGCCGCTTTGACCTCTCAACAAAAAGGGTAATAACATGCCCGTGTTTTTAGTGTCGATAACTTTCAAGGCTCGCTCATCCAATCCGGCGTTTCCCAGTCTCCTACCCATATTGGGCACCTGAATTGGAACTTGATTCATCAGTTGACTGTCTTGAGAAGTAGTGCTGCCTCTTCTAGAAAGCGGATCGATTTTGGCCGATCGGGATTTCCCGAAATCCCTTCTGCTCTTCCCACGACGACCGCGCGACCGGCTTGCGACCTTTCGTGTCGTCTTCACTTGTGCGATCTGCACGGATATCTGCGAGTCTAGAGAGTTTCGTCTGGATTCCATAGAAACGCATCGGAAGCTATAACTGATCTCAGAATCCACCGAGTTTCGTCTATTGCTAGACACAGATCCTGTAGTGCCGCCGACCAGTGCGCCCCTTCGCGTTACCAATTTGGGCAAAGCGGCCGCCCAAGTGGTGCTAAAGTCTTGCGATGCGGAGTCGAGATCGATGAATAATCCAACCGGATCCTTACGAGGGTCGGGAAAACTTATGGATAAACGACCAGCCTTGTTAAACGTTTTTCGGTGCGCGAATAAATGCGCGATAAGCTTGTGCTTGCTCGGTCTTGCGGGAGGTTCTTCGGTTTCGCGATTGAAGATTCTGCAAACGAGGAGAAAATACATGCTATTCAGAATCGCATTGATGGCAACAGTGGCAAATCAGTACATTAAGTATCTAGGCTGTATTGAAATTTACCTTCTCAGAAATCTGCACCATGTATCGACCGTCGAGTTCGTCCAAACCCATGAGGACATAAGTATGCCGGTGGAAAACAACGCAAGCAAATGCAGCTGCAGTTTACCCGTGCTAGGCCTCACGTCCATTTTACATTCAGATACGTCTGCATACTTTGTCGTAATCGTGCATCTTTAAACAAATTCAATTCAATTACATTACATTTAGATGATAAAGAATTATGATATGCGTCTAGTAATGATTACCATTCAAATATATTTATAGAAAATGTCCTATTATGTAAAATATATATTTTGAATACATGCGGACTATTATATTATATATATTAAAGTCCCCTTACATCATATAATTTCTAAAGCTTTGTAGCCACTGTTGCGAGTTCTGAATTTCGTAAACGTGGCAATAAAATGTTACGACCACAGCTGCAAGAGTAGCTATAGAAAAGAGCCCCATTCTGACAATGGTTTGTTTTATCTTTGAACTTGCCCTTTCCGATATAATCTCTTGACTGCTTATTTTTAAGCGAATAAGCGTGTAAAGTCCTAAAACATGTACAAACATTGTATATCATAGATGCAAGAATAATTCTTCAATACGTGATATAATAATTGATTAATACTCACACTTAGATCAATACAATGAAAGCATTGAAAAATGTGTAAAAAATTTAATACATATCATACATTTGTATGAATATACAAATAGTAAGAAGCACTATTTACCTCTGCATAGAAAATATCCTCCTATTAACACAGTAAGTAATACGGGACCTAGCACAAAAATCTTCGATGCATGATCGACGTAACCCACAAAGCAAATTCCCGTCATGCTATTGCCGTCAATTAGGCCTAACGCCATAATTGCCACAGTCAAAACGAGTGGTATGCACCAAGCAATTAAATGAAAATAAGCACTCTTTTTGTCTATCCGCTCCTGTATCGTGCCAAGTGCTCGAAAGCTCATGTGCCAAGCATACGTCAATATGACGAACCATACCATGGCTGCTATTAAAGAATAATATACTAGGACGAAGACAACGACGCACGATAAATTTTCCCCGCTGAAAAAAATTAATGTGTTATGAAATCAAGTCGACACGAAGACGTCATTACAATGCATCCGTGAAACGTACCTTGGTTCTCTCGTCCTTAACGTTCCGTCTTTGCGGCATATAATTACATCTCTACTGCCAGGAGTGAATTGAACCAGCCAGCCAATGCAAGATACCATAAAGCAACCATTTATATAAAATATCACCAAAGCTGGATACTTGTTTGCGCTCTTCCAATCTATCAAAAATGTCATCTGCAATACGTATACATATATAATAAATTATAGAATTGACATATATTATTTAGAAATAACTTTCATGCCAACTTACAACGGTGAATAAATTGAAAGTACAGCAGATGCCTGCGGCCCACATAATAAACGAATGTATTTGATTATGCTCATCAGACGTGTACAACGGATCGTAACATTGCGTTCCACAGCCCTCCACTCCATCGAAAATCGAAAGAGCATTGTCAGTAGGCACAAGAGGTTTCAAACATTTTCCCGAGGTATTAAATTTTAATTCCCTAATATCATTTTGGCACAAACGCGGAAACAACTTCATATTGTCGCACTTTGCGAAACTTGGCCATAACGTATGATTCATCAGCATCCTGCAGGGCCCCGATACCATCTTGCACATCTCTTGAGATGGCAATTCGACTGTATCATTAATGCATTTTGGCATGAATATCGAACATAAAAATGGTTGAACGACCGCCCAGCATTTTGGCACGTGTTTCAAAGCTTGCAACAAGAGCAGTCTTTCCTGAAAGTAAAAAAATGAATAATATAATGTATTCTCCAATTTTAATATATTATAAAATAAAAATAAATAAAATATTATAAAGAAAACATCTTAGTGTCTAATATAACAACTTGTTAAGGAATATGTTAAGAGATAAAAGAAAAATCTATTAAAATACAGTTGATGCAATAGAATATATTATCCCTATATCTCAGTAGTCCGCACATTGTTATAGGAAGATAACTTTATGCATAGTAAGAGATAAGTTACCTGAGATAATACAAATCTGGATACTTAAACTTCTAGATTTATATAGGTACAAAGCAGGTTTATGCCTTAGAAAGCTTAGCAATGCTAGGTTTCTAATTTGCATGCTTAAATTTTCACAAAGGTCATGTTTTATCACAGGAAAAACAAAGAACAGAACATTACTAATGCAAAGAATATATAAATAATAATCTTATCTACCTCAACAATGTTTTGAGTTACGCGCTCTGGTATGAGGTCCAGTGTGGTAAAAGCGTAAGGTAATTTCGTACCCATACAAGTATTTTTAGTCAGCGATATACACTTGGCGGACCTGCGGCAGTTGGAGCTATCCAGCGAGAGTTTGTTTATGGGAAATCTTTCCAGCAGATAATTGGGATCCTTGAGTCTAGACTGGCCCAAATCCATGTCCTTCCACGTACTGTTCTCACCATTGTCATTAGTCACAAATGTACGCGACAGTTCCAAAGGCCTGCCGTAGCAAGGCAACAGGTAACAGAGGATCAGCAGGAATATCATCTGCAAGCGAGGAGGAACAGCTTGTCACAATTCAGAAGGAAAATCAATTGAAAAAAAAAAAGGCAGAGAGGCGAGCGTTCCCTTCCCATCTTCGAGGAAGGACAAAAGAAACTCCATTTCTCTCTTTCACAAAAATACGACGCCTCTTCTACGAGGTACCGCCGATTAATTACTCTCGAGTGTCACGTGGCGAGAGACGCGCGGAATAAACAAACGGAGCCTAGCGGCGTGAGGACGGCGTACCTTCGTCGGGCTCACGAATCGGTTCCGGCTAACCACCAGGCGACGTCTGCTACGGCGGAGCGTCTCGCATCTTCTACGCGCATCAGCTACTCGAGGCGCACGAAGCAGCCGGACCACACAACGCGTTCCCGGTCGGCGCACCACAGGCAGGCCACCCACGACGCGCCTCCCCCTCAACTTTCTTCAAGTTTGAATGCACGCTACGGTCGATCACGCGCATTGCTCACCGGCGGCAGCACTGACGCCCGGCGTCGTCGCTACTCGCTACGCGCCAGGAAATCAAGGCCGAATATGCCGAGGGGACCGCTTTGGGCCCCGAGTCTTCTCATGTCGCTCGATTCACGTCTCAGAGTCGTGTAATTAAAAAAAAATGCAATGCTTAAATTGTTAGACTTTGAAAGGTTTTATATATATATTTTTATATAAATAAATATATATATATATATATATGTATGTATAATAATTTAATGAAATTTTTATATTAACAATTTTGTTTCGAATGTAACATATCGTTATATATAAAAATTTTGGCAAAGTTGTAATATAAAAAATTAAATTATTTAATTTTTTTCTATTCGTAACGTTTAATTAAAACGTCAGAATTATTGGCGGATTTATTATATATAAATGTAGGAAAAATGATAGGAAATTCTAATATACACATAGAATGTATTTATATTCTTTTTATTTTACATTTAATAAAGTTACTATTGTAAGAATGGGACTATGTACAGTAGTTTGTAAAATGGTTATGACAACTATTTACAGCTTCTTACAAAGATTATTAGAGACTACAAATACAAAAAACAAATGAGCGAAACTTTGTTTATTATTTTCTTCATCTAATCTCTCTTGCAAAAATTTTATTTCTATGCTTTATATTGAAAGTTTTAACTAGATAACTATAGATATACATTATTCGAATTACGTTATTAATTTCACCACCGACAAGATATTACCTCGTCGGTGATTTCACTCTCAAGCACATACAGAAATGTTAGCTTGTTCAATATTTATTGCACAGAACAATTCCATGTATAGAAGATTAAACTATATGCTTTTAATCTTTGCATTTGCAAAACTCAATCTTATAAAAAAATTTTTTTCTTTCTCTCTTTTTCTTATTAGAATTATTTATCATGTATTTAAAATTTATTTTAATTAATTTTTAATTATTTATTATATTTTACTTTAATTAAAATTAAAATAAATTTTAATTAAAAAGTATTTTGTATAATATTAGCATACTAATATTTTTTAATTTTCCGATTTAATCTTGTGATTGTATAAAAGCAACTGCAAAATACAAATATATAAAAATACATGCTATATAATAATTTTTGTCTATTCTACTAATTGTATATGTATTACTTATAATCTAAGGATATTAAATCTGTAGAAAACGAGAGAAAGAGAAAAAGAGCCTAAATATTTCATTACATATATAGTTATAACTATTTTGTTTCTAGAATATGCGTTAAAATGAACCATGTTTTAAAGCTAAATTCGCGATAAAATAATTTTGTATAAGTAGCATGATTGAAGAAATTTTTTTGCAGGTTTTTTTACATTTTCATATTGCAGCATAGTTATTTGCTGAGACACACATAAAAACATAAAATACATAGACACGCATTTTTTTTAGTTTAATAAAACATGTTACTAAATTTACGAACAGAGTCTATAATATTACAACGGCATATCTTATTCATCATGATTAATCAGTTATATTGAGAGCATTTATGCTTGCCAGTAGATCTTTAACATCATCTTGAACTTGATCCGAAGTATTGGACAAGGAAAGACGCGAGCAGAAATTGCTCAACGTTTCTACCTGTTCTCGCATATTCTTTTGCTTTTGCAGATATGCCATTAACATATTAATTACATTATGCATCTCCTCTTTGACTTTCAGCATATCCTCATTGTTGCAATTTCGTTGTAACATTCTCAATTTCGTTTTCGCTAATTGCAGTGGATTATAGCCATATGAGTCTAATGCAAGAACGTCGGTGCCAGCAGTTAACAGTAACATCACTACCGATAGTTTGCTGTTTACTGTAGCTAGATGCAACGGCGTGTTTCCTATACAGTCGCGTTGATTTGGATCTGCACCGTTTTCCAACAATAAGCGAACTATTTCTGTATAACCCCTGTGACAAAAAAAAAATTCAAAGTTTGAATGACACTTTAATTTTGAGCTATCCCTATTAAATTTCAAATATATTGCTCATCTTATTTTGTAGGAAACATGCACAATTTCTCGGATTATTTTAAATATATAAATTACCTGCAAGCTGAAATATGAAGAGGAGTTCGTCCATGTTCATCATGATTATTAGGTGATACGGCCAAGTTCAAAATCCTCTGCATCAGAGTTATATTATTCGTGGTAGCGGCCAACCGCATCTTTCGTTGCATACGTTCGATCCAATCATTTAAAGCTAAGGTATAGGTTGTGCCCATAGGTAGGGACACTTTGCGCCATGGACGTATACGCATACGCTCTTTTAGCATCTTACGACGGTAGAGATCACCTATGGCATAAAAATTATTACTACACATAATGAAAAAATTAGTTATATAAAATATTTGTCTAAAATAAAAAAGCTACTTGAAAATCTGAATAAGCAAAAGGAAATGATTATTTCCTTTAAAAATCAAAATGAAATGAAAAGATACAAAATGGTCAAAATGTGGATGGATAAAAATTTGTAAAGGTACTCACAAATACCTTTGTGCTTCTCCCACATCATGTCAAACACCTGCAATAACAATTAATTAACATCCTTTTAATCCAACATCTTTAATTATCATATTACTTTTAAAGGCTACATTCAACTATGAAAAATCTGTATTAGGTTCATTCTTTCGAACTGCTTCTTTACAAATATGTGTTAAGTATGAGACCTTTCCATATAGCGACACAAATTGACACAACCATCAATTCTGTCTTTATTACTCATTGAATGTTGAAAAAAGATAGAATGATGTTTGTGTCATAGATGGAAAACTCCCTACATGTATATTCATACTTAAAATGAAATGGACATATATTTGTAATTTGGCGAAAGCCAGAAAGAAAATGCAGATAAAGAATAGGCCTATATTAACGACTCTATTAAACAATTCTCTTTAATTATTTCATCTTCTCGCTACGAATCTCGCTGTTCGACAGAATCTTTCGAATCTTCGCTCTCGCGTCGACGAGCGAGTCGCAAGTTGTTTACGTGCGGCAATGACAGGTAGATACCTCGGGACTGGTCTGGAGCATGCTCTTCTTTGCAAACATAGTTCGGAATTTGGGCGAGACGGATGACTCGGGCTGCGGGAGGTACACATTGACAAAAGGCGGCAGGACAAGCTTCCACTCTTCCTTCATGCCACTGAAATCGATGTTTCCCATGAGATGGGAAACATCTTGCGGATACTGCTGGCCGTCTTGCTGAACAGTCGAGCTGTCATTCGAATCGTTCCCGGTCTCTACTCCCGAGTCTATCGACGTCATGTTTACATTGGAACACGCAACACTGCTGCTGTCAGGCAGCATCGCCTCTCGGCCCCGCGAGTCCGCAACGTCGTCCATCGGTCCCAGACAATCCTTTCTTTTTCTCTTTCTCTATCACGTATCCCACGAAGATTTTGAAATCTTCAGAAATCAACTTGCGTACTGTGGACGTCGCAACAAATAATCGACTTTTTTTCGTTCTACTCTTGATAATCTTGTCCTGACCAGTCCTAGCAGACTTTCCCAACCACGTTTCTTCTCTAACATCTCCCCCCTTCGCTATTTGTTGTCACTAGAATCCATAGATCAGAGAGGTGACGTTGTCTGATTGGCTGCCAAAATCACGTGATCAAAAAACAATACTGGCTGTGTTCTTTTTAGCTGAACTACTTGCACCGTTCGTCTTTTCTTAGGTCTGTTCTTTTTAGCTAAACTGACTGCACTAGTTCAGAAGTTATCCTTCTCTTTCCAATACGGAGGGAAAGGGATAAACTCTGAACTCGTACACATTGTAAAAACTGCGTATATAAATGTTTAATAATATATGTATACATACATAATGTACAAATATAAATCTTTTCATTGTACGTATTTTCTATGCTTTTGTATTTTGTAGATTCTTTTCCTTATTTCAATAAAAGTGAACTAAAATAATGATTAAATCTGCTCTAAAAGTTATTTTACTTTTTTCTCGCTTGAAACTTGACTTTCTTTCCAATAAAAATCTTTATTTTCACGTGTTTAAATAATTTAATTTTTTTAAGTCAACATTATTATATTTTTTTTTCAAAGTACATGACCAGAAATGTTATAGTCTAAGAGAATTTTTTTTAATTTAAAAACTATAAAAGTTATGAATTTTTAATGAAAATTATGTTTTTTTCAATTTTTCAATTTTGCTCCATTTAAATTTATAAGAAAAAAGTGAAATATAATATAGTTTCTGTATTAGTTATAACTAATTATAAGTTATAACTAAATAAAGGTATTAGTTATAATTAATAGTTAAATTATACGTCTGAATTTATCCAAGTTTGAAGTAATTTTATGAACATTGTTCTGATTGGTCAAATTCCAATGTAACTCAATCCGTAGTCTGATACAGCCTTTAGATCAGTTGTTCTGCGACGTTGCCATTTCCTCGAGGCAGCCAGTCGAGAATCTTGATCGAAGCTGTTTGAAAAAGGAGAAATCCAATAAATCAGAGGAAGAAGAAAGAGAAGGGATCACGTGAAGTCTCGTTTCGGGAAGGTAGACTGAGGTAGACATCGAGTTACGTTCTCATGACCTATCCATCGAAAGTTTGAAAAATGGGAGTTCCATCGTCCGCAAGCACGGAAGTCAACATATTGAACGAGATTCAATATTTGAAACGTAAGTTCGCAACCTTTCGGGGGATCCTGATCTTCCGTTCATCTGGAATAAAGACCAAGAGTTAATATACAGTTGAAACTTCGGACTTTAGCGTCACTTCCTAAGCAGCATGTTAGCAACATGCTAACAGTTCACCAGCGATTTCCAGCAGAATATCGCGGCAGATTGATATCAATCGTGTTTACACTTTGTCAGCGGAGTCTACGTATGCAATCTGACATCAGATTGCCAGGAGAAACCTGTCATTTTATCGGAATCATTCGACTAGAATGAGTCATTTAAATGATTATAAAATGGCAGATTGTGCAATCGATCTGCCACCATATTTCTGTTAACAGATTTTGTTATGCATTCAAATGCCGACAAAATTTGCAGCGCGATATAAAAAAGGAAATTTTATCTAGAAAACGATTATCAAAAACGAAACTTTCAGGGCCGATTTTTCCAACTTCATGGTAAGCTAATTAGTTATAACTTTATAAGGTGTAAGGTAAGTTATAAGGTATTAGTTATAACTAATAGTTAAATTATACGTCTGAATTTATCCCATTTGAAGATGAAACAAAGACGTAAAATTTAACTATTAAGCTTACCAAAAAGTTGGAAAAACCGGCCTATAATGTGGGATATTATCTCAAGAATAGACTGTCGAAAATAGGCTGAAAAAGCAATGACAACAAAAGGTAATGGCAAAGGCAAATCGTTTGTTGACAGTGAAAGCTTGCTGAGTAATGAAAATTTTGATGATGCGTTGATGTAACAATGATAGAAACGTTTTCTATTTTGTACGATATCCTTAAATTAGTTCAAAATATTCTTTATACTCCAAATCTAAATAAGAGTACTCGTAATATAATTACCATATCATAATTAAGGTATCTTATTAAGATTATAAGTTTTTCACAGTTTCTTGGTCTTTATTACAAATTTTTTTTACGCAATCAAAATTCTCATAAAATTATCTTGAAAAATTGTTTTGTCGTTAAGGTAAAGCAATCCATTTTGCTCTGACAATATATGAGATTGATCTCTTTATCTTATATATAATTACAGGTCAGATAGAGCAACACAAACAAAAGACACAAATAATTTTGCCGACCAGTGATAAAGGTTATTGTTCCAGCAAAAAATTCAAATTCGTAGAGCCAAAAGTTCAGTCGGATCCAAAGAATCAGATTTGTAATTCTTTAAATTTTAAAATGTTACCTGAAGATTCAACTAAAAACGTACATGTAAAATCTGGAACGCTTGTCGCAAACGTTTATGTTAATCCAAACTTTAAGCTACAAAAACAAACAGTACATATCAATCCGAATATCCAAGCCAAACCTTTAATACATATTAATCCAAAAATGATGCACGATATTTCTAATTCAAATAAAAATCTCCAAAATATGAATAACATGAGCACAACAAACACGAGTACAACACAAGTAATCATAGATAACAGTGGACAAACGAATATCAAGAGATCTATATATGTTAATCCAACATTATTGAAGAAATTGTCTTCCTCGAAAGAAAAACCGACAAATTCTAAAGAATCAGTTGCCACAGAACGACCTGTTTGCTCAAGGTTGAAGCTTGTAAAAAATATCGATAATCGAAAATTCTCGCCAAAGAAGACTAGTAACTCTAGCATTGTACTTTTATCACGTAGAAAACTCGTGAGAGTATCTACTACGAAAAGCACATTAAAAACTCCTCCGTCAAAATGTGCAGGATTAAAAGATAAAAAGTTTGAGACAATGTCACAGAAAACCATGAAGGTGAAACCATCAATAAGTAATATGTCGCAATCTACAAATATGGTATCTCATTTATTGAAATCGAATATCAATAAATCTAATAATAAATCTAAAGTGACCAAATATAAAATAGACAGAACCGCGTTACATATATCAAAAGCTAAAGAAACCAGTTTATTAAAAATGACAAAAGTTACGTAAGTAGCATGTACTATTATATCTGATAAGTTATAAAATGAATTTTTTGAAATTGGAAAGTTTATATTACAGACATGACTCGAAGAAACTTGTTACTATTGGTGGCATTGTTTATAGAGCTTCCAAAAATAAATTAATTCGAAGGAATTCTATATTGAAACGTACGTCTATATTATTAGTTTGATTATATTTCATTAGTATTAGATATACATAGTTTTATAATTTGTAAATATACTATGTATATATGTCTATATTAATTATTCTATGGAAATTCAGGAAAACGATCGGTTGGTGGAAAGAATGATAAGAATGATAAGCTGGTTCTTATTAATAAAAAACAGCGAATGAGCAAAGAAAGTTCAAATTGTATATCAGAAACAAACGTTAATAGCAAAACGAGATTTAGTTTAAATGTATCCCCGAAAGCTACTTATAAAAATAGTATCAGGTACAATAATATGTATCAAATATATGTGTATACACATATATATATATATATATATATATATATATATATATATATGTGTGTATATCATTTAAATCTATACAAACTAAATTAGATTTATTATTATTGGTTTTTTACACAAACTTCTTGGTTTATTTCTAGCAATAAAGCAAAACAAAGAAGCATACGAATCTTACGAAATAAAATGTATAAGAATAATCAGCCTTGCTTGATTTATCAACGATTTGGATCTTGTCCAAATTATGAAAATGGAAAATGTCCTAAACGGCATGATAAAAAGCAGGTGTCACTCTGCAAAAAGTAAGTTGATACTTGAAACATTAAACATATCTATTCTCATATCTTTTCTATGTGTTATATAATTATATTAACAAAATATAATACAAATATGAAATAGTGCAATTTTTTTAAAAATATATCCAGTTTTCTGCAAGGAAAGTGTTTCTTAAAAAAATGCTCCTTATCTCACGACGTTGGACCTGAGAAGATGCCTACGTGCAAGTACTTCCTTGATGGCTGTTGTACCAGAGATTCCTGTCCTTATCTTCATGTGAAAGTATCTTCGAATACTTCAATCTGCATAGATTTTTTACAAGGATATTGTGTTAAGGGAAATAAGGTAACTGCATTCTTTTGTATTTTAACTAATTACTGTATGCTAGATTATTTACATTTAATCTATTTTTGCATGCAACAAACATAATTTATTATAACGTAAATTCTTTTTAATAAGAGAAAAATCTTGCCTCTCACAGGCCATAAATGATCAGTTATAACATCGTATAAAACAAATTTTTATAGTAGATCTAAATAAATCTAAATAAACGTGACTAATAATGTATCAGACCGTTGACGTGCAAAAAGCATGTAGCCATAAAAATTCATTTCCTGAATAATAAGTCCCGTTGACTCATGTTGGTGGTCTGTGCGTGAATGATATAAAAGAAAGAAAAAAGATGTTTAAAACTTTAAAATTAGCTTTAAGATGATCTTTTAATTGTAACAGCCAAGCGTTACAACGGCTCATAATAATATTTTGTTAAATGTAGAGTACTAATTTGTTCTCCTATAGTGCCAACGGCGTCACGAGTATCTTTGTCCTGAATTTAACAAGTCGGGGAATTGCAGCAAAGGTGAGTCTTGTCCTTATCCTCATAAATCGCATTCCTCTAATTCCGAAAAAAGCGCTAAATATTCGAGTAAGACGCATGATACGCAAAAATATTATGCCGCACTTGCCGCAGAAGATAATTCCGAGATCTCAAACCCGGAGGCCAGATTAAGATATTACGAAATAACTGATGGTTTATCCGAAGAATTTGAAAAAAAGAAAGAAATTCCAATTATTGATCTTATAAAAGAAAATGAGATAAATAAAGATAAAATGAATGAAAATAAATCCTTAAGCCAAGAAAACAAACATAAATTAGAGACAACGGTTTATGATCGTAATGTAAAAAGAAAGGTTTCTACTATCAGTTATATTCCTATTGATCATCTTTAATTTTTATACTTATTAAATTTTTATTAAATAATTTTTTAAGTTAATTTAAGATTGTAATTATTTAAATTGAATCGATGCAATTATTTCACTCAAGGCATATGTGTCTGGAGATCTCTTTTTAATGATTATTATGTATTTGCTATAAAATTATAGAAATTTTTCATATATGCTATATATTTAAACAGACTAAATTAAATTTATTATCGTTTTCTATTTTATAATGAAATATTGTGCTATTACAATCTATTGTAACTAAGTAATTTTCATATATAATACTAATTAATATGATGTGATATATCAAGTATTCCCAGGTATCGACATACCTAGGATTTGTTACCCCAGCGTTTGATTATCTCGGATATATTATAAATAAATTACAAATATTTATATCATAAATTGTAAATATATATTACAAAAATATAATAAAATTTATCAATTTACAAACTTACTTTTTTAATGCATTATTTGTGATAGCAAATAAAAATTTTATCTTTTTTAATACATTATTTGTGATAGCAAATAAAAATTTTATAATTTTATTATATATAAAATCTTATATCAAATCTTTAAGTTATTTCCATTCTACATATGCAAGACAAATGTGAAATATCGAGAGAACAGCTCAACATGTACAATTAAACCTTACAAACCTTCAGTTAGTAAAAATGAGATTAATTTGATTGTATATTTCATAATTGACAAAGTATTTGAAAAACAATGAAAAGGAGAATGATGAAAAAGTAATGGCTAGTGCAGTACTTGAATATGCTCAGATTTTTAAGAAATGCAAGTCATACAAATCGTTGACGATCGTACGATATCTTAAATTATCTAGTGATTTATATTTCTTATTATCTGATTTACATCGATCCGACATATTTGCTTTATCATCATTTGACAAACCGAATAGATAAGACAATTGTCAATTAATTAATTTACTCCTTTTGAAAAAGAGTTAGCATAGATGTAGATCTGCCTTTGCATTTTTTTTATCAACATTGTTGATTCGTCATTATTATTCTATCATTTTTTAGATTAGATTAAGCCTTATTTTCTCTTGTAATAACGAAGCTTTTCTTATGAAATATAATTGTACATAAAATAGAATTAGATTTGATAGTTTCATATAAATAAAATGTGTGAATTACATATACACATACATGACATATATTTGTTTCATATAAATATATAGTATATAAATATATTATAAAATTTGTATATTTGGTGTATATTTAAATAAATAAAAATATAAATAGATACAAATAATTTGTATATTTCTTTGACGTAAACATGTTAGAAATAACGTTTATCTTGTTAAATACTATTTTTTATAATTTTTATAATTTTATAATACTATTTTTTATAATTTTTATAATTAGCAACAAATAAAACTTTATAATTTTCACTAAAAAAATGGAAAAGCTTAAATTTACACTTATTTTTATAACAGTGGTAAATTGCCTTCAATATATGAAGTACCAATTTGTAGGTTCAAATTTTTATTACATACATATATAAAACGACATAGCATCTGTTTTCCTGCAGCTGTTACAGAGCAAAATTAAATTTATACATATAATTTGTTGATAACATACAAAAAATAAATATAAGAAATTTATATTCATATATAAATATTGTTTATCTATATTCGCAAATAAAAAAAAACAGGTTAAATAAGATTAATTTGTTAATAATTACAACAAAATTTATAACAAAAGATTGATCAAGAATCTTGAACCCAATTTTCATGAAAACAGATATAAAATATCTGACAGAAACACTAAAAAAAAACTCACTTTTTGTCAGTCTTTTAATTATATATAAGAATCCAATTTGTTGAATGATTATAAGCTAATAAAACAGGGCTATGTAATAACAAGGATATATTATTTTGGTCAACACATGCCGATACTATTAACCATTGCTCAAGCCAGCTTCTCATACTTTCTATAGACATATTTGCAGGATTTACGCCTCTAAAGGATAATGCCTGAAAAATAAATAAAATATTAATGTTTTACATACTATGTATGAGTATACATGTTATATAAAACAAAAATTTAATAAATTGTAAAGTCTTATATATATTATACATATAAAGCTGTTTCGAGACAAAGAAAGAAAACAGAAATTACATTGTAAAAATAATAAAGATGTGTCTTCTCTCCTATCTAAGTTACAATAAAATAAGTACAAATGATTAATTTCTTTCATATTAAAAATGTACATATTTTATCCTGAAAGTATGAAACTAACAAAAAGTATCTACCCATCGCATCGCTTCGTTAGACATTTCTTTTACTCCGCCCTCTCGTACGATAGCGCGATCCATTCGCAATATTAACATACCCCTTTCCGTCAATCTTTTCCTCTTGAAAGGTCTCCACAGTGACATACCGTGTATTGCCAATAATTCTTTCTACAAAAAAAAAATATACATCAAATATACATTATGATGAGCCTTCAGAGGAGAACAAATTCATGTTTAAAAATAATGAGGGCAACAACTCTCAGGCTTACCAGGTGTCTCCTCTTGAGATTATTGAGGGAATATGGTGGGCCTGAAAAAAGCTTGGAACAAGCTATGATATTCTCGGTGGTTGGGTGCGTGCCGCTTCCTAGGCACGCTATAGCGTCTCGCCACTTCATCCTGAGTGCCTGGTCCCCGATGCTCTTGAGTTCCGCCTGCATGCATCTGAACAGCGGTCTGTTGTTCCTCAGCCTCGACTTATGCTCGGACAGCAAGAACTCTAGCCTCTGCTGCAGCGTCCAGTAGTGCGACGTCAGTAAGTAGCGCGGGAAGTACAGGGCTAGGGGAAAAATAACGTAATTCGTAAAGGGCACGGCCGAGAGGAGGAACAACGGCGAGAGCTTTCGCAGATCCCTCGGCATCGTGTGCATCAGCTGCAGCTCCTCCCGCGTCAAGCTATCCACGCCGTTGGTGGTCTGCTTCTTTATCGCGACGACGAACCTTTTCAAGTCCTTGTACACGTCCCGGCTGCCGACACTGAACACGCGGTACATCTGCATCGTACGCGGGAACTTCTGCTCCAGCGTGCGCTCGTAGTTCTTGATGTAATTTATATACCTGCCGAACCAGTAGCGCTTGAGATTCGCCACTTTGCCCGACTTCTCCGTGCCGCCCTCCGCTTTCACGAGGCCCCGTTGTTGTATCGAGGTGCGCTTGAGTGGCTGCAGCGTGATCGCGCCCTCGCGCGCGAACGTCCTGGATATTATCTTGTACATTTTAAGGTCGATCCCTCAGAAAGGTGAACAGAGTTCCATGGAACAGGTTAACCTGAGCAGTTTCTTTCCCTCTAGCTCGCTTCTAAAGAGTCTCAACTCCACGAAAATCGCCGAAGCTTCTCCCTCATATCAATAAACCTTGATTTATCGTAATCAACTACAAAAAATTGTATTTGTTATAATAACACGTAATATGAGTCATGTCTTTTTCTAATTAGATATATTCAGACGCTATATTTTTAGTAATCGCGCGCACATTATAGATATAATCCTTATTTCTCAAAATTACCCTCGCTGGCTGCTCACGTTTTGCCCGGAGAGTAACGTTTTATATTTATATTTGCGGCAAGTGTGCACACATGTGACACACATAAGGTCAGCTGGTCTGCTCTCCTGCAACTGCGCTACGTTGCACCTTCTGCACTCGGAACGAATAGCCTGGACGTCGGAGAGAGAAGGAGGAAAGATGAAAAGTACAAAAAGTTCAGCTGAGAAGAACAAACCTGTTATTTATTGCACTCGTGATTCGTGACTGATTTTCATAGATATAGAAAAAATATATACATATTTCTTATGTCTGTTGCGTCGAGCTGGTGCCAATCAATTTACGAAGAAGAAAAAAAAGAAGAAGTTTACTAACGAAGAGCGTGGTCGCGTTTTTTCTCGAACGTGTCCCTGGATCCGAGATGAGACTGCATTAGCGCCGCTGCCTGGCGCACGAGTTCAAACAACTGGTGTCAGTGAGGATTGCCGAGGCCGTCGATGAGCTGACCATGGCGGAGTGGTACCAAGCGAGGATCCTGCGTCTGTGCGAATTGAACAATGTCGAGGAGAAGAAGGACGTTCTCACGGATGTCAAGATTAAGTTCAGCGCCCTGAATAACCGGGACGCCGAGCAGGTCGCCCGTAGCCTGGACTACGGGCCGTTATATTCGCAGCTAACCTCAAACGACAGGTATGTACGATGACAGGTGAAATTTCTCATCATTCTCATCGTGCATATAGATATTGCTGGATGTTCGAATATTCCAGAGGCGCGATCCCGTCGATCGAAACGTTTAATGTCCATTTCTACCAATGCAGATTAACTTTTTCGGTTTAATTTCAGTAAACACACAAAATAATAATATAATGTCAATGTTAAAATTTCCTATTCAATAATATAATAATATAACTGTTATATACAAAATATGTTACGTTGTAGTTGTATTGTTGAGTGGGAAATTATAATATTGACGTTACATTATTTTTACTGTGTGTTTACTTTTAATCTTTTTCTAATTCTTAGGACTAAAAAAAGATAGAAAGTAAGCTAAACCGAGATTAAAGTTATCTGCAGTGCAGTAGAAATGAAAATAAAATAATTTATTTTTATATGAGCTATTCTTACGTTCATTTCTACCAATGTAGATTAACTTTAATCTCGGTTTAACTTACTTTCTTTAAATAATTGAATTTTTTCACAGAACAGTATTCAATTCGTTTCTGTTCAGTATGAAGTAATATTCATTTAGTTTCAGCGATTGCTAGATTGTCATATTGTGTGTGTAAATAACAATAGTTCTATTATTGTAAAATCCCTATTTACCCAGATAGGAAACTTTTGTAATAAATGCACAATTGTTGCTTCTTTCCATTCACAGCATTTTACAATACGTGTCATAAAGTGATTCTGCAAAACATATCTTTTGCTGAAAAAGAACTTTATAATTATAAGTTATAAATTTTGAGAAAATTATGAAGCAAAATTACTTGAGAAATAAAAAATAAATTTACTCTTACTTGAATAATAATTGTACAATTTTATGCTGTAATGATTTTTATAAAATTAATTTCTGAAATGCATTCAGTAATACGTGTGCTGAAGATGATTCGCTCTAATTATACAATTATATAAGAATTTATTTTAGGCATCAATTTTTTAAATATTGCTATATATTACAATCATTAAATTTTGAATTAATGATCTTAAAAGTTAGATTTAAACTTGTTACACAATATATTGTACATTATATTTAAAAATTTAAAATGATACTAAAATTTTTCTGTATGCGTTCCTATCTGGGTATATTAATAATCTTACTTTATATGTGTCTGCTTTTTTTCGTGCAGAATATAGTGCAAAATTTTGCTTCTCGCATTGATCACATAATATAGTGCCTCTGCAATTTGCTACTAACGACGAAAGAAATTCCCCTCTTCTTTTTTACAGAGAAGTCGTAGAGCAGACATGCGATATTCTGACCACCTTGTTCAGCATGCTGGAACCCGGCGAGATCTATCAGAGATATTTAGTCGAAGTGTCCGCTTTGATAACCAATCCGTACGCCAACGTGAGATTGCTCGTGCTGCGTGAGTTTTTGCGCACAGCTCTGCATCCGCAAAAGATATTTCAGTTGCTCGCAGACACCACGCTACTGATTTCAATCATAAACAGAATCGGCGACAACGACTTGAACGTCGCGGAGTGCGCGATGAGCGTGGTGAAGAAGATTGGAGAAAATCCGAACGGCTTGCACATTCTGTACAAGGGCGAGCTCCTGAGGACGTTCGCCAGACTACTGCAGAACGATACCATTAGCTTTCGCGTTTACGAAGTGATTGTGGACATTGCCAAGACCTCTCAAGAGGCTCTGGAGGTGTCGGCCCAATCGGGCTTCTTGAACAGTCTGATCAATATACTGGAGAGCGAGGATATACTGCTTCAATTAAACGCCTTGGAGATATTGACTCAATTAGCCGTGTTCGAGGAGGGTCTAAGCTATCTGGAGCAGCAAGAAGTGCTGAGCAAGCTGGTCCAGAAAATAGCGCAAGTCAATGAGAATCCCTTGTCGAATCTCTTGATCCCCGGACTGATGAAGTTCTTTGGTAACGTCGCGCGTCACTGGCCCAACGAGCTGTTCTCCAGATATCCCGTGATAATCTCCGCGCTCTTCGACGTGATAGACAGCGGGGATCAGAATATCCTGGGCTCCGCGCTGGACACTCTGGGATTCGTGTCCGCGAGCGTCGAAGGCAAGTACGCTTTGCAGGCTCTGGGGGATGCGATGCTGGGCGCTCTTAAGAAAATCGCCGAGATAGTGCAGAGAATGCCCACTGCTCTGAGGATTCGTGGCTTAAACAACCTCGCCATTATACTCGACGTCAAGAGAGTCGAGCAGGACAACAGAATCTTGTCCCTGACGAAGCTGTGGTTTGATTCGCTGTGCGACGATCCGTTGGGTATGATCGTGGCGATATGCAGACAACCGTTCGCTGATATCAGACAGGCCGCTTTGGAGGTGCTGGCGGTTATTAGTTCACAAGTATGGGGACAAGAATACATATCCACGTATCCGGGCTTGGTAGAGTTCCTATTAGATAGAAATATCGAATCGTTTAAAGAGTGCAAGGATGCGAAGTACGAAGTCGTGAAATGTTTATCTCAGGCGGAGCGGGATATATTCGACGCGGATACTATGCAGAAATTCAAGCGGTTCGTTAACGAAGGTCCATACTTTGTCGACGTTAATACGGAAGTCGCGATAGAAGGTGCTTTGTAAAAGAGAATAATTTCTCACATTAATATTCAATATTAACGTTGAAGATTATGTTACGCATAATACGATAACGTAAATAATTTCAGTGACAGACAAATAAATATTTATTTTTTATTTTATTTGTGAAAAAAAAGATATTGATTGCCACAAAAGATTGATCTTTGTTCGTCGTTTTTGCATTTAGTACAAATAAGCCGATATTGACGTATATTAAGTCTCTTCTTTCGGAGCAGTTCTCTTAATGAAATATAATAGATATTGGAATTTATATACAAAGAGAAATAATTTATTTTATATCTAACGATACACAGAAAGGTCTACATTGTTACATGTTTGAAATAAATCAAATAAATGGTATTAAAATACGTACGTATGTATATGTAATAATGCTCGCGATATTTTATCATTGTTCTTCGCAGATCTTTATGAAATTTATACGTAATGTGTAAATAAGATCGTATAAATAATTGTACGTATGATGTGCGTTAAATATACTTTAATCTCTATTGTATACGTTTCCGCTTTTTCGGTGAGACAATCTTCAGCATACTGACCGCCGGTGCTTCAAAGGCGATTGATATTACAAACGACAACGCGTATGACAGCACTAGCTGTCCCAGAAATGTTATCATCTGAAAAATAAAGTGTTCTGTGACAATCCGCTGTTGATCAAAGTTCTTCGCCTCGGCCACAGACTTACCATTATATCCTTCCCTAGATGAAACGGAGAATCTAGATTCATAGCAGTTAAACGAATCACAATCGGATGAACTAGATAAGAGCAATAAGTCACTCTGCTGAACGGGTACAAGAGCGGCCACGATAGAATCTTATTTACGAATCCTGAAACAGTACCGGTTTGATACCTCAGTGTAGTCCAATTGATTAGTTTAATGTTTATTAAAATAATGTAACAGTTTGTTAACGTATATATGTTTCTCACCACCATAGCCAGTACTGCACGCTATTACGATCCACGATAGACCTAGTGCCCAGGCGCTATGACTCAAGGATGAATACGCAGCTGCGGTAACAGGTGCAAGTTCCACCTCGTATAGACCATAAAGCAAACTCAGGAGACACGCGGAAGACAGGAGCCACCCCACGACGACGGTAGTCTAGAAATGATAACGTCTAAGATCTTTTCCCAAGTAATAGAAACGAAACTTTAATTTTAAATAAAAATATTCAGACGTCATGAAACATAATGTCATAAAAACGTTTAAAAGAGGGTTTTCATCTTTCAAATGTTAAAAGTTCTTTTGGATACGTTTGTTGAATTTTCTTTCTTTTGGCATTGATTGTACCTTAGACATTTTCACTTTGCAATCAGTCTTGAAGAGAAAATAGCCGACGGTCATGCCGATCAGATAAGGACCCAATCTCGTCCACGGCTTGTCGTAGATCTTGTCGAAGAGAGCCAATGGATCGTCCATGCTCGGCATATGATTATTAACTAGAGCGATGTAGCCGGTGGTTGCCCATGAGCTTATTAACAGACTGATTAACGCGAAGGCTGCGATTTTGAAGTGATTTGTAGCCAGTATTAAAATCACTCCACCCACAATGTAGAACTGCGTATCGTCCGCTAAATACCAACTCCAAAGCATACACTGTAATATTACAGTGCAAATTTACCCCTTCGTTTTGATGGATGGAATAAAATTTGAAAATCTCCAAAAGGGGGCGAATTAAAAGGAGATTAAGATACAAACATTAAATTATAATTAATAGTATGAAATTGAATCTGTACTTTATAGTTATCTTTATAAAATGTAGCATTATATTTTATATTACGAAAAAGAATTAATGATTGTAGAGCCAACATCCGAGAGAATCATAAACTCTCTTTATTGTAGGGAATATTTATTTATTGAAATAAATGAAATAAAACGCACCATTTGATCGACAGGATACCAAGTATTGATATAGAGCAGATTCCTCCACCAATAATTGGGACAATTATAGTGGTCTGCCGTGGGAGGCTCGAAAACGGAATTAGTGTAGAAATACTTCATCGAGATCTCGACTACACCCAGCACGAACATGTACGGCATGGTGAGCCTGCAAAATCTATACACAAGAAGCCCGATGAATTTTAGAGTACCTGCGGCAAAGCCTCGCGTGCCCTGCGTGAGTCTCTTTAGGTCTCCTTTGGCGTTGGTTCTAAAATACAGAAAGCTCACGAGCAAACCCCCCATGAAGAAAAATGTATCGACGCTGAAAGCCCCGTTTGTGATGGTCTGGAAGAGGAATCGCTTCTCCACCACTTTGCGATATTCCATATTGTCCGAGTATTTAAAAACGTTAATGCACGTGTGCCCAAGGATGACCCAAGCCATCGATATCGCTCTGAGCCCGTGCACGGTGCTAATTGTATCTCTGCCCACATTACGGTCGCAGATAATCTTCATATTAGCAGGAACGGAGAAAGAAAGCAGAAGTTCCTCGAAAGTATCTGCAAAAATAAGTTGTATTACTACAAATATATTAAAAAAAGAATTGATACAGGGTTTACTTTGTAGTTATATAATTCTAATTTAAATCAAAAGGAAAATAATTTTATAATTATTAATTCTCATTCTATTCTTTCTGCTTTGGTCTTGTGATAGCCGTATACTCAACGTGCTCTTGCTAAGCGCTTCCGACAAAGCCTATCGTGTCTATCTACAGCTTAACTACTGTGATGGTCGGGTTGCCGTCTCCGCAGACGCAGTTTAATTTTTATATATTTTATATTTTATAAGAGTTTATTACAATTAGTTAATTTTTACAATTAGAAATTTATTAATTAGAAAAGTGAATACTTAGAATATATTACAATTAATTCTTTTTACATTTTTATTTTAAGTTAATAATTGTATTAAATTAAGTTAATACGTTAAAAATAAGAAACAGGAAAATCTAATTTTGTTTATTTCTGTACAAAATAAATGTTAAATATTTAAGTTCGCAAATTATTTTTATTAGATTTCTTGTGACTCATCTTTTAAACTATCTTTTTTTAGGAGATATAATATTTTCATTTCGAGAATATTCGACAGATAAGATACAAAAGTTTAACGTACTAAGCTGTTGCTCCTCTTTGGTAGACGGTTGCAAATCATTCTCGTGACCGTTGTTGTTATTAATTGACTGCGTGCCGTTGATACTAGAATCTGCCACTGGAACAGGAAGGTAGACCTTACCTTGAACAGCTACGGAATATAATAATAAATCGTGTGACTACTTTTAATACCGTCCTTGTCTTGTCTTAGTCTGTGAGTGGTAGTCGTGCATTATATTAGTCTTTTTAACTTACGAGATGCTCATCGCTACGTTAATCGCTTCTAAAAATTACAGCGTTTTTCAGAATTACTTTAGTACGAGTTAATATAGTTAATAGTAAATTAACAGTGATATTCTCGCTCACTAGAAAACAGTTATTACATTGCTGAAAGCAAGATTATATTTTGCATCTCGTCTTATATTTAATTCGTCTTATTTGTCTTATTTAATTCGTCGAATTTAATTCTTCTATAATTTTCACACGATTTCTCAAAGATTTTTTTCATTTCTGCCTATCTGATTTCTCATTTTTTCGGGATAGATTTGTTAAAATAAAGATGTTAATATACTATTAGTTTCTAGATTAAAACCTAACAATTTTTATATGAATTAAGCTCCGGGTATTAATAACATTATTAAACCTTATTCAATTTTAAATGCATCTTGCTTTAAAAAATTTTAATTTAGAATTTATAAAGAGTCAAAAATTTTCAGTAGTATTTGTATTAAAAACAAAAAATAATTTATAATTAAATTGATCATAGTCGAATCGCAGGTAATACTCAATTTGTGTTCAAGAACACTTTATGTTCGTCAACGGTCATACCACGTTGAACAGCACAAGTTCTCGTCCGATCACTTAAGTTAAGCAGCGTTGGGCGCGGTTAGTACTTAAATGGGTGACCGTTTGGGAACACCGCGTACTGTTGGCACTTCTTTTTTTTTTTTAAATTAAAAACTTTTTTGTTTTCAGAATGAATACTATTGAGCAGACACATATTAATGTTTATATTTTCATTTTATAAAAGGATTTCCAAATCTATGAAAGACGAAGAAATCCTTTTACAAAAATTCAATACCGCGGACGGCTCCAGCATCACCTTAATACCCAAAAAATTGGAGATAAAAAACAGTAAGATAAATTTTGATTAAAAAAAATTTAATTTTAAATTGGTTAAAAGGTCTGCATAAAAAGTTGCATAACAATCTACAACATTTCTTGATGTAAGACAGGAAACAAATCTGTAGTATTTTATAAATATTATTATCTCGTTTCAAGTGATATAAGTAATGGTAGATAATAAAAAAATTCTTGGACATGAACATTGACTCGTTTACCATTTATGACCTTCCGATCACCATTAGTGAGTTTCCCATGTTTTTCCAAATCGTAGATTACGTTTCTTTTGCGAGCTAGCTTTCTCGTTAGATAATAATCGTATCCAGATCCAAGAATCATCAATATCAGGGACACCACGCTGACACCGCTGAAACACATTAAATTTTGATTTTTGCTTGCGTATGCTCAATCAGTAATACATAGTAACGTTATCTAATAAAATTTACATAATAAAATTTATTATATAAATATATGTAAAAATATATATAAATTTTTTGTTTCTGCAATATATGATTCGTCTTTCGTGGTAATCAAATAGTCAAATACACTTTGCAAATAGTCTAGTGCCTCTTTCTCATAAACTTACGATAAAACCCAGAAAACCGGATCTGTGTACATATCGTACAAGTTATGCTGATCTCTAACTTTTTCAATTGTCGAGTGCTTCGCTGCAAACTCGCCTGCAGCGAGTTTCCCGATCACGGTGATGTCAGAGGCAGTACACGAGAACGGCAGGCAAACGCCTAGATGAATCAGTCTTGTCTGAAATAAGAACGTTTGTAGTTTATTGAAAATAGAAAATTAATATAAATCATAAATTAAAATAGAAAATGAATATTTTCTATTTTAATTTATGATTTATATTTATTTTCTATTTTCTATTTAACATGTTTTTATTAATTATATACATAAATTTGTAGCATAGCAATGATACTTACTGGTGAATAAGATACATTTACAGAAAGTTTCAGCATATAAAATCCCAGTTGAAAAGGTATTTCAACGAAATCTGGTTCAGTCCAGATATTAGCTCCACTAAAACCCGCATTGATTCTCTTTGGTGACTCCATATATATTTTCTCGAATGTAGTATCTTTGGGATCTTTTTTTGAATACATATAGAGCGATGAATCTTTTCCGATATAATCACATTCGGTGGCTGACCCCGTAAAATAAGAATTACCCCAGAAAAATCCGTTGGTGAATCTACCGGATGCATCATCAACTGAAAAAAAGAATTCATCGTTAAAAACCATTTTTTAAATCGAAAATCATCGAACTATCGATTTGTCGTGATGGAAAAGGAAGGATGGAATTTTAAAAGCTGCAACAAGTTGAAAGTCTGTTAAAAATAATAACTTTACTTACTTCAATTTATAGTGAAGAAGTAAGATTTACATTAATTTTTTAAATCTCAATCACACTTTCAAACATTTCATTCATTCTGCCATACTTTTCTAATGTAATCACCCTCTCTAGTATCCCGAGTGTTCCTAAACTTAAAGTTAATTTAATTTATCTACTTCTATCTCTTTTTACAGCCTCAATTTCTCGACTATCCCAACTCTGTCCTTTTATTTTCTTCTTCACCTTTCGTTTCCCTTTACCTTTTTCTTCTTTCTAGAAAAATCTTATATTTTATCGGAATTGTTTGTTAAATAGGGAGAGATTTTTTGGAAGGCTTTAAAAGCATTGGAAATCTCAAAGTCCCGAGATGAAAGTTGCGGCGCGTGAAAGTTGTAAAAAGGAAACATTGCGACTGTAACTAATACAATAATAATAAATGAAACAATAAGCAATACCACGGCGCGGAATGTTGCGGTACGTAACATTGTTCATAAATTAGCCAGCAGCTTTGACTAGTTATTATCTAATATAAAGTTAGTAATAATCTTTGCTTTAAATGCCGGGACGCGGCGTGTAATTTCTACCTGATTAAATAACCAGGCTGCGTAATCGCCGCATACGCGTTCGCGCGCATGCGAGAGCACACGCGAGCTTTTTTTTGCGAGTGACGCAATAAAGTATCCTTGTTTTATCGTGGACAACGTAACGTAACCGGCGCTCGTCATCGGTAAGGCGCGAAGACGGCGGAGGCTTACGCTCAGAGTTGCTTCAACGAAGCACGTACTTTCTATTCAGGAAGTAAAAAGATATTATCTAATCGCCGGTACCCCGGCGGATTTACGAGTTTACATTATATAGGTCTCACAGCTCGATCGCGATCCCGTTACATCACTTGCGGCTGCATGCTTGCGGCTGCAACTGCGGTCGGTGACATCGGCGACGTTTTTCATGCGCGCCCGCGAAATTCATTCCGGACAGTTTTTAGTATTTTGTCCCATTTGGCACTCTCCTGCTTTCGGTAAAAAATTTTACTGTAGCGCAGTATGTCAGGTCTTGATAATTAGTTTTCTCTTTAATCTGTCAAGGACTGGATAACGCGAAATAATTTTTATTAAATTTATATACTGAGACATAATTCTGATTAAAAACGGACGAATCAGAAAATCTTGTAGGATTGATCAATTATTATAATAGAACTCAATATAATATATAATAAATAACTTGTAATAACCAGAATTTTTATTATAATAACCAAAATATTTGATCAATCCTACAAGATTTTTCTAATCGTCCGTTTTTAATCAGAATTTTTTTTCAGTGTAATGACGAAATAAGAATGATGATGAAAAACATTTAATAAATTACTAATTTCAATTTAAAATAATCTTCCAATAGTTCATTGATTCTACTCTTTTATTTCCCCGAAGAGTGTTATTTATAAAATTACTTAAGACTTTCTCTCTCTCTCTCTCTCTCTCTCTCTCTCTAATGAGACTTATAATACCGGAAATTAGGTATATTGTGTATGTATGTGTTTTTTTATAATGTTATTTATAATATTAAACTATAACTCTCTTTCTCTCTCTCCCTCTCACGTATTAGATAGATTGATACAAAGCTCTATTATAAAAAATTCAATTTTAATTTAAAGAGATAAAAAATTAATTTTATTAGTTAGAATAGCAATTATATAAATTTGTTTAAAAAAGAGTAAAATTGAACTAAAGAATAATTATTGATTTGTTTATATATTTTTATTTTTTGCAATTTAGCAGAGTTAAGTTTAATTTTATAATTATATTCTATTTTTCTGGAAAAAAATTTGTTAAGAAATAGTTATATTTATTTATATAGTTATATTTATATTTATATTTATATTTATATTTATAGTTATAGTTATATTTATATTTATCAAAGTTGTGTATAATTTTATAATGAAAAACTTCGAATTCTTATGAGAACACAAGTTCAAGGAAACAGTAAAGATAATAAAGAAATTGGGAAGATTTCATATCTCTTACAATCTTCGATTTCAATAAGCTTTCACTTACCGATCATTAGCATTCACTACCATCGTTCAATGAATCGTGACACAAGGCGGATTCATATTTCATTAGCATGACAAAAAATTTTGCGTCGAGATTCAGTTTCATTACGGGACATTCTAAAGTCAAGTTCATAGGCTCACCTTGCAGTTCCGTATGAAACGTTCCAATTTATTTCCGTATAAAACGTAACATTGCATATTTACGTTTTATACAGAAATGTTATTTTGATCTCTCATTAGCTCTTGGAGAAAATCATGATAATACTATTTCATATTTTATTCATCGACCGTATATTCGTAAACAAAATTTGTAAAATATCAGACAAAATATTGATAATTTTAAGGAAAGAGAGAGTGAGTGAGAAAGAGAAAGAGAAATTTGTTCATAAATTAATTTACCCAACTTCAAAATTACAAAATCTAAAAATTATCTAAACTATTATATTTAAATACATATTATTTGTATTATTTAAATTATTTTATAATTACATTATAATTACACACACATACACACGTGTAACTGTAGAATTAGCTTTGAAAATATCTAATGATACATAAATTTATATATGGATTTTGATAATGATACATATAATTATATATGGATTTTGACCTGATCTAATCATATATAAATAGAAAAAATTGTTTCTGATTATATATAATTAGATCACATTATGTATACTTTATATATATATATATATATATATATATATATATATATACAGGGTGTCCCAGAATTGTGGAACAAATTTTCGTGAGCAGGTAGAGCGGACGAAACTGAATCGAAAAGTCCTTTACCATTTTGCAATTTTCGCAATAGTTAACAAGATATTAATGATTAAAAATCACCGTATTAGCCCGGCCCTCCACCGAATATAAGCGCGCGGCGCGAGACGACCGCCCAGCGTTGCTAGGCACTCGAGGAATTGTTTACTACACGCGGCAATGCCTACGAGCGGCGGTTTTGAGTTGCGTCCCCCTGTCCCCCTGGTTTTTGCCATTGTAGAAAACAACTCCTCCTTGGAAACAATGACGCTGGGCGGTCGTATCTCGCCGCGAGCTTATATTCGGCGGAGGGCTGGGCTAGTACGGTGATTTTTAATCATAAATATTTCGTTAACTATTGGGAAAATTGCAAAATGGTAAAGGACTTTTCGACTCAGTTTCGTCTGCCCTATCTGCTCAAGAAAATGTGTTCCACAATTCTGGGACACCCTGTATATATATATATATATATAATTTGATACAATTATATATTTTCAAATAGTATTAGATAAAATTTTTAATGGATTTTTAATGGCCATGATAATTATGAAAAACTAAAATATATTTTTTATTAGATTATTGATTTATATAATACATGCATTTTATTATATAAATACACTTGTACGTATTTACGTAAACAATCTTCTATGAAAAATAATACACTACTACTAAAATAATATCGCTCAAAATTTTTCAATGTATTATATATTATATACATATATAAATAATTGTATCTAATTTGATGCATTTATAAATAAGCTTGTGTATGTACAATATCAATTTACGTACAGTTATATGTAATAAAATCTATTTATATCATTATATATATGTAATTAATACTAAATATTAATATATATGTAATTAATAATAATGTATCAAGATATATATAACTTTATATCTAATTATGTAAAATTATATTAGAATTCTTTTTCAAGTACTAATTTTGCATTATTCAATATGAAATTATATATATAATGATGTAATTACATATAACTAATAATACAAACAGATCTTATTATATGTAATTGTATATAATTTGATATAATTACATGTAATTATGTAAAACAATATAAAATTTTTCCCCGGGGATTAATTATATCTCACCAAAAATTTCAGGTTTGTTAATTGTATGAGTTTATTGCCGAGTTTGTAAGAAATTTCATAAATAGAAAGAAAAAGTCAACCAGTAAATATTATACTTACATATACATTTATGTGTTGAAGCTTGAGTATCGAAAGTTACAAAAGAAAGTGAATGTGCGAAGATAATGACATTGCATTTTGTCGTACATATATGCTTCTCTCTCAAGCGAAATTTTAAAAGATAGAATTCTTTCATTGCCTAATTTATCGTTGTCTCAGTTTAAGAGAGGAGAACGAACTTGAACATTCCAGATTTTTGCAACATGTCAACACCGATACTATTAATAGACAATTACGCAATAAGAAATCAAAACCGTGCTTGGTTGTGACATAAGATCATATACAGTTAACATGAATGTGGCAATAGAAATTACTTCGAGTATGAGGATCCAATTCAAACGATGACGCCTCCAGAATCATTAAGTTAAGTGATGTAATTGCCACCCACGAACTGTTGTTGACACATATTCAATCCTACACATCTTTATTTCAATTTTACAATAATTATAATAATTAATAACAGTAGTAGTTTGGTAATCATTTAGTAATAATAATAGTCGGTAATAATAATATTTAATTAACAAGAATCAGCGTGTATTTAATATTAAGTAGACAATGCAAAACATTTTATTCAATCAATATATATTTAGCTTCTTTTTCCATTTTTAATGCTTTGCTACCTTTCGAATTTCGTTTATGTGTTCGTTTGCGTGTTTGTCACAACTACATGTAGCGGAGAAAGTGATTCGAAAAGAGAAACGTATTTACATACCTGATTGGTATGATAATGTTTAATGTCTAATCAGCATTGGCAATATTAAGGTCCGTTTGACATTGAATTATATTTTTATATTGATAGAGATTACAGGAAGGATTGAGTAGGCGTCCTTGATTACTAATTCAAAACAAAAGTATGCGATTAATCGTACCTATAAATATTAATGTCTCTGTTTGATATTGGATTACATTTTTATATTGACAGAGGTTGCAGTAAAGATTTCAAGTAGACGTTCTTGATTACTAATTTAAAAAGAAAGTACGCGATTTCTTTGTTTCGCACTACGTTCTGGTGAAAGTGTCCATCTGTTCGATCGAAATTTAGGAGGATTATTTACATAGCTGGGATTTCAATTTTGAATAAAATTTCATTTGTATTATTAAGTTAAAATCTTGACCTTCTTCCAAACAAAATATGTCTCATGTTTATTTCTTGTCAAACAGTTTTATAATTAACTAATTATATAACAGATGATTCTTGCAATGAGTGCCAAATAAAATTGTTTTCGTATAGTTATTCATAAGGAATACTGCAACGGATTTTATATGGACATGTATCACATTTTAGAAACTGACTTGATAATTTATGTTAATGTTCCTGCTTTCTAATTGCCAGTCACAAGATGACATTGATTGTTCTTATTTGAACATATTAATAAGAATATTGGTGAAATTGATTTAAATATATATGATATATAATATATGATGTAGAAACATTCAAAAAAGTTAATGTCTTTTTTTAGGGTGTGATCAACTGTTAAAAATAAAGTTTCATTAAATCTCATATTTTTAAAAATAAGAAATAGTTTTATAGTTTATCTTGTAACTTGTTGAAATTTTCGTAAGCTTATCGAGCTTATCGAGCTGCGTAGAAAAATTATATCATTTGTATTACAAATCCAATTAGAAATTAGAAAATAAGAGAAAATTCAACAGAAGAGAACTTAAATAGAGTAAATTGTTTCTAATCGTATAACTTTATCTTTTACGATTATATCCGTACAGAACGGGTCATTGGCGCTCGACGATTCGCAGGCGCGATAAAAGCGAGGACGCGGCTTGTAAAACAGGCGCGCCGAAGAGATGCGGTAACTTTCTTTTTCTGACATACGCAGAAATGTAATAACCCAGATACATGAAAGTGAAACGTGATTCGTTTCTAATGCAATGCCTCAGTTGTCATTTATGGTTGCTCTATCGCAACAACAGATTAGTACATTCCAAAGTGAACCGATCGATCGCAACGGTTGACTTTTCTGTTCGTCGTCAATTAGGCGGTTCGATCGAAACGCATAGAATTACTTTTTCGAAAAATTAGGATACCGAAAAACTCTAAAAATTTTCCTTCATGTTGAAGAAATAAGGAAACGGCATGGAAATTTTGATAAGTTTCTACATTCAACATATATTTCGCCCCTTTCTTCTCTCACAATTCTATCCCAGATAGGAAACTTTTGCAATAAATACACAATTATTGCATCTTTCAATTCACCGCATTTCGCAATAATTGTCTTAAGATGATTCGGCAAAACGCATATCTTTTGCTAAAATAGAGTTTTACAATTATAAGTTCTAAATATTGACAAAATAATGACGCAAAGTTATGTAAAAATAAAAAGTAAAAAGAATTTTTTACTATTACTTGAATAATAATTGTACAATTTTATGCTGCAACGATTTTTACAATAATTACAAAATTAATTTCTGAAATGTATTCAGTAATACGTGTGCTAAGATGATTCTCACTAATGTTACAATTATATAGAAATTTATTTTAGGCATCAATCTTTTAAAAATTGCTACATGTTGCAATAATTAAATTTAGAATTATTGATTTTAAAATTTAGATGTAGAATTATTACGTAATATATTATACATTATATTTTAAAATTAAAATGAGGCTAAAATTTTTCTGCATGCGTTCCTATTTGGGATATTAATAAAGCCATTAGAAATAAAACAAAGGCTTGTATATTATATCATTTTATACCAATGTATTCAAAAGATTATCATTTCACGTTATTTCATAATCAGATACATTATACATTTTAATCGACACCCAGTTACGCGGTGGTTTAATTTCTTCCTAATTATCAGCATGCAGCCTGTTTATTTACTCCATATCTACGTACCCTCTAATTAAATAAGTTATACTTTTTCCGGAGAAATTACTAGAATTTAAAAAACGTGCTTTTTTAGTTCCAGCTTTGGCGTTTTTTTTTCTCCTTTTCCCACGAAATAGCATTTTCTAATCATTGCTGCAAAGATAATGTAAATTGCTGCAGTGGACGTATTTCTGTTATGAAATAAAATAAGACTGCGATAAAATACGGGCGACATTTAACGACATTGGGATCGATATCATTTGATTGGTAGTGGTTGATACTGGTTAACTTTACGTTAATCACTGTCGAACCATGATTAATATTTTACCGTACAGCGTAATATTATAACAGAAATTACTTATAATCATTTTTACCGCATACATATTAGAATAACGGGGACATTTGTATACTTGAAGGATCACAATTGAAGACGATGAATTCACTGTTGCTTTTTCCAATTCAAATTCCAGAAAAATGTCAATTAAATTTCGAGAAACTTAACTAGCGTTTATGGTAAGATAGTTGACAAGTATCTTTATAATTTTATATAATTTATATAATTTCGGGCCATTAATGTGCGTGCCATTTAATGTAAGTGTAATGTTCACATCGAATAATGCGAGTCATCGCATATGGCAGATTTAACGAATACTCGTGCATAACCATAACGATACATTCAAATAAAAAAGATGTTACGGGGAACAGATCGTCTTGGCCCGTAATAGGAACGTATTTCCGCGAAAGCGAAAGCTCACGATTTCATCCCCAGCCGCCGCCGCCGCCGCTGCCGTCATGTAATTTTTCCCCTTTTCAAATAGTATAATTTCGATAATTGCAACGCTGATTTGGGCTCGTCACTTTCTAATGCCGCACGAGTGGTATCTCCGTCTTTGCAATTCGATTGTAAAATGTGTATACACTCGCGGATACACTCAGCATATATAATTTTTGTTTATCCAATCACTTAGGGAGATCATTTACGTAACTTGGATGGATCTTGTGATTGGCGCTTTTCAAGGACATGTGGGATAATCGAGAAATCTGACGACCATTAACTTTTTTTTCGCCGTGTTACAATTATTGGCCTGTCTATCAAATCGATAAAGATCATTTTGTCAAACATTATACAGTATCTAGAATCTTTTAAGAAAGATTTCTTGAAATGTATTTTACAATACATTTTACGTACAAATCATTAAACAATGTAATAACTCAATAATAATTAATTGTCAAAATCAATAAAAAAAAATAATTAACTCAATAATAAATAATATTTTGAGGAATATTTTAAGGAATTTTAAGGAATATAAAGTTTAATATATTACTTTGCCATAAAACAAAATTTTCAATTTCCTTCTTTATAATTACGGAAACTTGAAATACTTGAAAAACAAAATACTTCGATTTCACGCAAAATATTTTCTCACAGACATATTTATATCTCCTCGAATAGACAGGATGTGATGACTCAATGATAATGAATTGTATATTTTAAGAATTGCAAAACTTATGATATTTATACGATATATGTATATCATTGCCATAAAATAAAATTAAAAATTTTTTTTCTTGTAATAACAGAAATATTTTCACATTTTTGTTTCGGCGAATAAATAGGATGTGTGTAACGCAATGATAATAAATTGTACGTTTTAAGAACTGCCAAGCTTGATATATATTATGTCATAAAATAAAATTAAAAAATTTTTTTTCTTGTAATAACAGAAACTTGATGTATTTTAAAAATAAAATACTTGGGTTATATTTTATCACATCAACCATTTCCATAGACATTTCTACCGCCTCAAGTAATTTATGCTGAGCGCCTCGTTTTACATATACATATAACCGAATAATTTGCATATTTTTTTTCAGCAAATTTTGATCTGTAATGGTAGAAACTAGGAAGTGACATTTTCCAGACAGAACAGCACGGAGGATGCTGACGGATGGCGCGCGAGGAAATAACACGTTTGTATGTCGAAAGAGCGATGCCGTTCGGGACAAATGGCCCTTCAGGCATCGTGACGATAATGCTTTTCTCCGACAATGTTCTCTCGGTACAGCGAGCGCCTTTCACCTTTCCTCGTGCATGAAGTTCGCGAAATTCGCGCGAATACCGCTGCGGTGATACAGGTTGCGGACTCGCGGAGGGTGAAAGTGACGGCCGGTTAAGGCGATGCTTTCCGGCCGTCAAGGAGCGTTGCTTCAAGGTGGACTCGGACCAGCCTGGCAAGGACGAACAGGTAGATGTTCGCGACGAATATGAACGGGCGTAATGAACTCTTTCCTTCTGATATATCGATAAGAAACGAAGTGTCGTTCATCGATGTAAATTTGGATCTCGTATTCGCAGCGTCATTCCAGCTCAATGAAACCTATTCACTTGTATTTATTCACGTTCTTCGAAGGATTCTCCGTCATAAACGCGAAGTGATCGCTGATGATCGCCGAAAGAAAGAGAGAGAGAGAGAGAAAGATCTGCTAATCTGCAAAATTGTATATACATACGTGTGAAATGCTCACCTATTGTTTCTTTTTTTCGCGAATCGTTATCAATACTTTTACAATAACTTTCCCTTCCCTTGGTATTTCGTTATCGCAAGAATGAAACGCGAAAAGGTAAACCCTGACCCACTTAAGACCTCTACCTGAACGGCAGATGGGAGGTTTCCTCTTAAGTTCCTGTTCGAAGAAATTCGTACGGCGAAAGAAGAATTTATTTTGGTTGAAATGATCTAGATAGCATCTTTCGAGTGCACAGTTAACGATGTCAAAACAATCGCTCCTAATTAGCGATATAATTTATCTTGCAGCTTCAAATATAGAATATATCAAGGTTTTTTTTTAGAGAAATATAAATTTCTTATTAAACCTCATAAAAGTTTATTTTATTTGCATTATTCTAATTTATTGATGATAGATAAATATTTAAATTTAATTTAATATTTAAACATCCTGCATTATTTATTGATGTCAACATCTATTTGATTTGAATAACATTAATATTGAAATACATTGCAATTTCTAAATATACTTGGCATTACTCTTGCTATACGTGCGAATTTTATTTCACTGTTTATGATGCACATACGATTAAACGTGTAATTAATAAAAACTTGTGTATATACTTATATATCGACTAACATATAATTTCCAATCGGACTGTCACTTTTTACTTTCGCCGTGATACTTTCAGATGGCATAACATCTTGAAAGGAAAAATACGTAACAACTGCCGTAGGTTTTGCACATTAAAAAATTATCGCAATATTTAACTAGAGTATTTTAATATTATTTCAACCAATTTTTAAATATATATTCTTAAATTTTCTTGCAATCTGAAATCAAATTTTAAATGTTGCAAGATATAAAAGACGTTCTTTTAATATAATATAGTGCGTATTTTTTATAGAATATATAAATATATAATATGGAAAGTGGTAATTAATATATACTTATCCTTTATTCTAGGAAAAAACTGATATTTGATCAGATTGAAATAAAAAATCGAGCAACGGAAGGGTTCTTAACTCTCCAGTGGGCGCGTCAAATTTAAAACGTAAGAAGACGCGTGTAAATTACACTCCACATTATTTATATTATAAATAATACACTAATTACTATTTTTCATTTTTTGCTTAATATTACTCATTATTGCATATATCTTAGAATATATAAACAAATCGGACCTTTAATTTTAACGGTTTCTTGTTACAATTAATTCTATATTAAAATGCGTCCAGAACGCTTATATGAAATCTAGGAAAAAAAGTCTGGGGTAAAATGTAAAATACACCCCACGCCTGAAGGATTAAGAATCTTTGTAAGAAAACAAAAATACAACGTCTGCGATTTACGTACGTTCGGCGAGCGGGCGAAGATACCGGACAGAGGAAAGTGAAGCGTCGGGGAGGCGTGAGTCGCTAAACGGAATTGCCTGACTGTTTCACGTAAAGCCGACACGTTTGATCGGCTCTTTCTTATGTCGCTAAAAGTGAAACCTCGCGACGAAAGTAGGCAAACCGGGAAGGAAACCGGAAAGCGGACGTTGTTTAGTGAGAATACTCCTGGGCCGATTCATCAACGTGACGTCGGCGTGTCCTATTTCTTCCGTACCGCGGATCGGATACTGGGCCGAAGAACGGTGTATTTCTTAAGCTAACGACTTAAAATCTTAACGGTAAACCTTTTCGGCAAACCCGAAATCGATATTCACCCGGGGAAAGTTACGAAACGCGTGCCCATAACTCCGGTGGCTTCGTCCACCTCTCACGCATCGTGTCGCCTCGGACGGACCTCTCAAATTAGGCGATCCCACAAAATCGGAGAGATCTCTGTCATTACAATAAATACGATGGACAATTTCGAGATATGCCACGCCAAGCATTTCGTTCCCACAGTCGTGATGCAACTGGAAGGGATCGTTCGAATAACTCCCATCTCGCCGAATGATTTAGCACGATTATCCGCGGCGCAATGTAACGTAGAAAGCTGCACGAGGGAGAAAGTTGTAATGCATAGGAAGTTACATATACACGTGGCAGCCGTATAAAACCGTTCGATACGAGACACACAGAACACGATGTAATCAGATCAAAAATTAAACGTCTTACACCTAGCATAACGTAATTGATTACATAAAGTAATAATGTAGATGTTATTAAATAGTTGCTGACGCAAAAATCGAGAGCTAACAATTATATAACGCATCGAGGGCCATCAATTACGTTAAGTTATAAAATACAAGCTTGTAATTCAGTTAATTCGCGAAAACAGAGAAGGAGACAAAAATCAAGATTTACGAGTAAATTATTAATGTAGATCTATTTTAATGTAATCTTTATCTTTTTTAATGTAATTAAGGTATATTTCATTGTGTGATAGTTAGATGCGTCAATTTTTCGTGCAGACAACTTGTTTCAATGAAAAAAATCCTGTTCTGCAGTAAAAAGGGATGAAGGTCATCCTTCTCATTTCGTTTTGTTCGAGAACTAAAAGGTACAAGTACTTCACACTAGCACTTCAAAGTAACGTTTATATATTACTATTTAAATATTAATATAATTCATCAAAGAATAGTTTAATAGTTTAATAAATACATATAATTTATGTTAGTTAGTAATTTCACAAATTATTTTTTCAGAGAATATAATTGGAATAATTAGAGAAATTTTATCAATAATATTATTATTTCCGCAATTACTGAATAAATCGCATTTAATCAATCGATAAAAATTTTATCAGAGAAAAAGAGAGAACATAAGAGTTTCTTAAAGTTCTTAAAATTTTGAATAAGAATTTTTGAAAAAAATTACGATTTTTATTACGTTTATTAATTGTTCCTAAAGACTCCAAGTATATTTATGTAATATTTATCTATTATGTTATAGCTTTATATAATATCTCTTTATATAATAATATTAAACTCTCTTTGATATCATTGCGTATTGTACATACATATAAAACTTTTTTGTTGTTCATTTTATTGTTCACCTTGTAACACTTGAAATATATAGTATTTATTTTTTATATGCTGAGATTTAATTTTTACGAAAATTTTAATTTATTAAAAAGAAAAAAAGTTCTTTTTCCATTTACAACAAAGAGAAGCATTAATCAATTTTTGAAAATTAAAAATTAGGATTAAATAATCATTTAATTAAATAATAAAATAAAATAATAATGAATAAATTGAGAGATTTAGGAATTAAGTCTTACCTTTAAGAGCCCACAGTTCTTCATTTTTTAGAGCATTAACGTACGTTGTAATGTCTTTTCCGCATTGTACTCCAACAGGGTACTTCCCTTCGATCCAATTTTTTACTAAATTACGCGCACTAAAAATATCCATCATCTCCGACAGGCTAGTCCAGTTTTTCTCGACCACATTGATCGTCGTTGGCAAGCTTCGTACCCGGAGAGTCGGTTCCTCTGGGGCATCGCTCGGAATATCGATAGACGCCTCTTCGGCGTGTACGTGGATCACGGAAAATACGAACAGCGTTACAAACGTCACAGGATGCATTGTGCTCCGCGAGTTTATCTCACAAATGTTTACAGAAAAGATTTACTACGATGTATTTAGCATTTACAGAAGATTCGAGTGAGATTCACTAGATCCACATAATCGGCAGTTCGGACAAATCTTTGGGAATCGATTTGTCAGAGTCAGCAAGAATCTTCCCTTCTTCTGGTTCTTTCTTCTTCGGGTCTTCTCAATTTGCCGACAAATAGAGAATTCGCAAGATACTTCGGCGGGTCTTTCGACAAATAAAATAGCGATTCTCTGTCAGGATGCTCGTGACATTGCTAGAAATGTCATCAATTCGTCATATAAACTTGCGTACTTGGTTCAGCATTTAGACGATCGAATCCTCACGCTGATTACGTTTATTCGATCTGAATAAATCTGGCGTTATATAGATATTTGCATCTTTACTTCCGAGTTGTCTGTCAGAGAGTTCTGATAATCCGACTTTTTTAAGCTCATGGTAACTCCAGAGATGCTTGATGTTATCGCATCCGCCTTCGGGAGGAAGGGGAAAAATATTGAAGATAATCGGCTACGCGCGTTTTCAAATGGAATCCTTCTATCCTGCTGGATGACCACGGTTCAACTGTATCGTACGAGTCGGTTGTGGCCCGACCAATGGTTCTGAAATGTTCTCGCGGTATTATAATGAAGATGATGGTGGGGCGAAGTCTTCCTGTGGAGTGAAAATCGAAAACCTTTAGAGCGGTCGGCGCGCGCGAGGCGACACGCGCTCATCGACACGTGCTCGCGTGCGTTCTACTCATTTAACTTGCTTAGAAAAAATGACTTTTCTTAGTCAATTTAGAATAATTTAGATTAATTTTACGATTTTTTTCTCAGAGTAATTGACTGGCGTAACTAAACTTGCTTCTTGCATCTGAATCCTTGTTAAAAAGAACGACAGTTCTAATTTATTGAAGAGATTCGCCATAAAAATTTATGATTTTTTGTTCTCGGGACATCCTATGTCAAATTCAATTTAAATTTATCGTCGAAATGTCGAAGAAGTCGATTCGAAATTTCGACAAAGCAATACATTTTGTCCTGTACAATCTCATAAAAATCAATTATTTCATATTGAAACTTTCGCTTTAAAGGAAATTAATGCTGCATTTATAAATTTTTTATGTCTGAGAGTTATATATATGTATTAATGAAATTCCTGGAAATTGCGTATTATTACTGTACATTTAACGTACAATTAAACGTAAGAACTTGCACAACAAACAATTATAATTACGGTTTCGCGTATAATATTATCCGATAAAAGAGAACATCGGTCTTTCTTTGGTTCGACAAATTTACTAAATTCGTATAGCATACATATCGATTTAGATTAAAATATTTTAACTGACATAAAAGCTATCTTTTTTTTTTTATAAATAAGTGATACACGTAATGGCGAAGGAAAACGAAAACTTTATATGTTCAAACGCGATACGACATTAGTCAAAAACATTTTTAAAAAATATAAGAAATTATGCTTATTAATTTAATAACACCAGCTAAAAATAGTTTTAATTAATAATTGAGAATCGAAGATTTTCTCTCTTTCTTTCTCACAAGAAGATTTCACTAGAACTGTTTCTTCATCTGTTTTAATTAGCAATAAGGTAGCTGGCGCTAAAATAATCTAATCGAAGAACAGTGCGGACCACGCTATTTTGGATTATGAATTGCAAAACTTTCAGCGTCGCTTCGCATGACTTCGTGCCGAATTAATGACGGAACCTAGAAATTTCACCGTGAAATTTCATACTATTAGAGGATGTCTTCTCTTTCTATCTTACTGATTCTTTGACAACTATTATTGCCTGTTCAGTCATGCTGAAACTAGCTTTTTTTCTCTTACGAGGCTCTTTGACGATGCTCTGCTCGTCGCTCGTAATGTCGTAAAAGCAAAATAAAAGCAAATCCTGCGTTATGGAAAAAAAATCTTTGTTCAGGCATTAAAGCAGAATTAATATATTTAGATATTCGATCATATTGAACATCTTTTTGCTGAAATTTCCAAAATTTTCTACGTTTAATTCCAATGACAAAATTCGAAAATACTTTCTACTTTGTACATATTTCACTTTACAAATTATATAAATAAAAAATATTTAGCATTATTTATGAAGACAACGATAACTTCTTTTATGCAAAGATATGCATTGTAGATAAAGAAATTGAATAATGGAAATATATAGTTTAATGAATTATAATTTGTTTGTGCAAGCGATACGATTCGAAATTTGTACATACATATATACACTTACAAAGAGATCAATTTACTAAAAAATTTATACTTTTATTATGATAAAAATATACATATTACAATATAATAAAAAATTTCTAATTTCAATATATGATATATAAATATGTGAACCAGCACCAACAATATAATTTTTTTTAACGATATAATTTCCTATCAAATAGAGGATTAATCTATAATGACATATAGATTTAAATTGCACTTTAACAGAACAAAATTTTAAAAATAAGTTTCAAAATGCTTGAAGTAGTCTGCGCACTGTAAAAAGATATCGATTGCCTCAATTGATTTTCTCTTTTGTCTGTCAGACTCTCCTTTGATATATCGCATTTATATTATACATTTCTTTAAAATAGATATCTCAATTTATATCTATATGCTTAAGATGTATAATTTATGTAAAAAATATTATATTACTGTTTTATCCTAGCCACATGATATTCTGTCGGTTATGCGCCTAATGAATAGTACAAAATCAGTTAAGGAATAGAAGATCATTCTCCTGGCTAAATGTACCAGTCAGGTATAAAATAACAATTTTATATATTTTGAATCACTTTTGTTTCATTTAGATGTGTCTTGATATTCATTAATATTGCTTTCCAGTTGCTCCTGAATTATATTGTTTTATAATACCGAGTTCATGATGAATCATAAAAACTTAAAATAATCCTCCAGTAACTTCAATAGATGCTCCATTTACATAAGAACTCTTATCAGAAGCTAGAAATGTAATAACCTCTGCCACTTCTTGTGGGTTTCCAAGTCTTTGCAACGGTATACTTTTTATAAATAATTCTTTAACTTTATCAGGTATAGTTGAAATAATAGGAGTATCTATAATACCAGGCAGTACGACATTCACTCGAATCCCAAACCTGTAAAAAATACAATATATTTATCTTTCATGTATAAAAAATGCTTTAAATAAAACAATCGATAGCATAGCTGATACATACTGTCCAAACTCCATGGAAGCACATTTTGTCATAGCTATTACGCCAGCTTTTGATGCACTGTAGTTGCTTTGCCCAATATTCCCACGTTTACCAATAATTGAACTGATATTGATAATCGAGGAGTTTACGGTTGCATTTGCTGCTATCATTGCTTTAACAGCAGTTTGCATAACCAAGAAAGTACCTTTTAAATTGACATTGATTACATCGTCAAAGTTACTGTCGCTAAGTTTTGCTAAAAAATTATCCCGTGTAATGCCTGCCGAATTAACAATGATGGTAGGTGGTCTTGAAAATTGCTTCAAGACATATTCAAACGCTGTCTCGACACTCTTTCGATCAGTGACTTCAACGTTCAACGCAACATGTCCAGTACCTGCAATAACGAGCGTATTAATAAACATTGAAATAATATAATAATTATAGAATAAAACAGGACAAAATTACTAAGGATTTGAAATTAAAATATAATTTTAGTTAATGATTTTGATGCTGCTATGATTTTAATGCTGCAAATGCAATAATAAATTCTGTATATTGGTTTCAATCTTTAATAGACATCAATTAATTAATTAAATTATATAGACCTTCCAAAGTGGCTATGGTTTCCTCAACAGTTTTAATATTTTGATCGGTTGCGACAACATTAGCACCTTCTCGGGCGAAAACTCGACATACTTCTCTCCCGATTCCACTTCCAGCACCTATAATGTTATTGAGAAAATCAATATTGTGCTACAGATTTCAAGATTATATCTCTAATATGTTATCAATGAGAGAAAGAAAGAGAGAGAAAGAGACAGATTTCAACCTCACAGATAAAAACTAACCTCTAAATACATCATCTTTAACACTTAATTATTAGTCTTTACTGTAACTAGCGGTGACTTTTGTTCTTCAAACTTTCATTTCTACATGAAAGGATATTAAATGAATGTTTTATTTTCATTAAAACATAAAGTGTAGAACTTAAACACTTGACATCTATTTTTTTAAACGTAATCACATTATCAATATATAAACACTTGTTGCACTTTGTTTCTCCCGTGACACTGAAAATCTATAGTTTACGTTACGTACATTATAGCTTATGTTACGTATACACATAGATTTTCAGTACTGACAATCTATCAGTCACTCAAGCACACTCGAGCTTGAAAAAAATACAATCTATTTGCATATATTTAATTCTTGCTGTGTAATGATTCTTCAATGTTAACAATTAAATTTTTATTATATAAATATTAATCGGATAGGAAAAATCGCTATAATCTAAAGTTTGTTAATTCAATGAAATTATAATTCCAAGTATTAAGAACTTCAAATTTTATTATGAACAAAGTATAAATAAAAAATAATTTTTACGAACCAGTAACTAATGCTAATTTTCCAGCTATGAGCTTCGACATATTGCTGCAATTAAAATGAACACTGCGAGTAAAGTTATACGAACAAACGATAATGTCAATGATTGATTAAGAAAAGAAAAAAAAAGCTTTGGAGCATATACACATGCACAGATAAGTTTTGAGAACGCGAGTTTAAGTACGTCATCACAAGTCGCATAGTGTGGCATCCGATTGCCCACATTGTTTATTAATCAATTTAATTAATGTATATTTATATATATAATAATTTATAATTATAATTATATGTAATAGTATATTATATTATTCTATAAATATATATTATATTTCTGATTGAGATCCAGTGGAAAAACTCTAAACATTGATTGTTGATTGGTTCTTGTCTTTAGTTCTTCCCTGGATCTAAGTGTAGAAACTAATCATAATTAATCAATCATTGAGTGCTCACGAAGCTATTTTTTTCGTTGAATATAGGCAATGGTTGTGTTTAGCAGAACGTTTATTTTGCTGTTGAAAATATTCTTTACTGAAACAGGACTATTTTTCTAGATCTAAAAGTAAATTCAATCGTATTTGGTGCGAAGAAAATCTTTGATCATATGACCTAAAGCTGTATCCTGATTGGCTGTTATAATGAGCAAGTACAAAACACGCAAGAAAAATAGCAAAAAAATCAAAATGATCAAAAACTAGCATGTTAACATACACAGCAGTATGCAGCAAGCAAATTTTTAAGCTACATAGCTAGTATGATTGTAAAATGTCTCACAGGCTGCGGTCGATTTGACGCTACAAATGCTTCGAGACATTTTTCTTCTCCTTCTATCTATATTGAAAGAAAAGTCGACCGCAGTCACAATCTAATACGAAAAATTGCATCATGTGTGGTAGACTTACGATCAAAGAATAATCGACTATGATTGGTCAAATTCTTACAGCCTTAGGGTAAAATCACACGATACGGGAAGTGCGGGACAGAGGATGCGTTATTCAAACAGCCAATCAGCGCTTTTCCGCATATTTCTATCTCGCATGATTGGCCGTGTGATTTCACCCTGAGACATTACTTAATAATAAAATAATTTTGAAATAAAAATGAGCTATGAATACCAGTCTAGAATTATAGTTGCGATCCACTTTACATTACAAATTTGAGGGATTCTTCTTTTCTCTTTTTTTAAAGAAAAAAAGAAGAAAGAATACTTTGAAGAATTTGTAATGTCAAGTGAACTGCAGTTTAACTCGCTCTCCGAAAGATTTGCAAGATTGTGCAGGATGTTAATTCGGTTACTCTCAAATAAGGCTTTACTGAAACGAGAATGTCCGTTTAAAATTTCATCCAATACTTTCAAATTACTTGTGACGTTGAGTTAATTTTGCGAGCCATTTGCCGTTTGCATATTATATCGGGATTACCAATTATTTCGTAGCGCATTTTGAAGAACTCGAGGCTTTAAAATATTTTGGTAACTTTTATTAACAAATCGTAAAAATATTGAGTCAAAAAAAATATAAATATAAAAATTGAAATAGTTGTAAACAAAAAATACAGCTGTAGTGAAGAAATTTATAAAAATTAATGGACTAACAGTAACAATAACTTGTTGCAAAAGTAGTCACATTATATGTATATATATTATGTGTATAACATAATATATGTATATGTGATTTATTGATTTTTTGTCAGGTGTAGTTCTCGAGTATCTCGAGTATCTTGGATTGTCAGCCCTGGTATTCGCGCCGCGTGGCGGGGAGGTCGATGCAGTGGTCGGACCAATGGAGGAGCGACCTTCCGTTGCCTCGGCGATAGTGCCCACAAGCCTCTGACGTCAAGCGTAGTTGGAGTGACGTCAGAGAACGCGCTACGTGAACGGGCAAGTGTGTTTACGGAAAAATTGAACTTGAACCTGCTCGTGAACTTGAATTTGTAGTGCGATTTAGTGGTCGGATGGTCGCCGATCGGATGGGGGCGATCGGATGATCGGTAGCGGCAGCGGGCACCGCCAGTCATCCTCTCGCAAGCCGCGGCCGATACCCGAAAGCCATGAAATGCCATGACGACGTAACGAGATCTAAATTTAAACGCTTTATCGATCGGGTGCGCGTCAAGATGCACGGCGAAGTGTTATACCTGCGAAGGGACAATAATCGGACCTGTGCTCGGGGACTGGTCGCAGATTGCTGCTACATGAACTTGTAACGCGTGCCGCTCGCGCTCAGTCTCGGACTTTTCTCTGGACTTTGTAAAATGGAGCCATGTACCGTCCGATCGATCGGGGTGGTTAACATTCGCGGGCGGAAATTCTTGCACTGGCGTTTCTCGAATGATTATTCTGCTCTCGCCAATTCGCGTTGTTGTGTCATTTCTAATATTTCGGACAACGGTGGTAGAAGAGGACGAAAGGGAGAAGGTGGAATGGAAGGGCGAAGGGAAAAGGGTGAACAAGTATGGGCACGTGAAGAGGTCAAGGTAACAAGTAGGAGGGGAGGATCATCGTGCGAAGGTCGTCAGCAGGACCGGCGCACCACTGACCTTTAAAAGCCGTGTATTGCTCGCTCCTGCCATAGTTTGATTTTGGAGCTTTCAGAAATCAGACTGTGCTTGGCATTTACCCACGTGCGATCTAATCAGATGCACACGTGTTAGGAGCAAAAGATTGCATCGCCGACGAGAGTTGCAAGCGAAATATAAGGGGTAAGAAAAAGGGAAGTGTGTATATGCGTGAGAGTATTATTTTTAATATATTTTTTATCTTAGTTTTTATCTTATTTATATATTATGTAAAGAGAGATTGTACGTGCAATGCAGTTGTCAAAATACATGTCATCTACAAGTTTAACTCTTTTTTCTTCTGCAGTTGCATGTATTTTGATCAACCGAAGAGAATGTGATTGCATGTCACATACTGTTGTGTGATTACAGGAATTCGACACAGCACGTGATAGGTGTGCAGGAATTCGACGCAGCACATAGTAGGATTGCAGGAGTTCGACACCGCACATGGTAGGACGCTACAACAACGCATCGAGGAAGAGTAGCAGCACGTGCGTGGCGAGGCACGTGTATAGTGAAACGCAAAGTGCACGCGAATAGGAACAAAAAAGAAAGTAGGAAATTAGAAAGTTAGTTTAAAAAGAACTGTGAGCAAAATAGAGACATTTAGAGCTCTTCTAAGAGGAGTGTGTAGGTGCTTTCAAGATAATGATAATGAAAGTAGGAGACAACTCGCAAAAAGAAAACCCTCAGTCAGATTTGCTCCGAATGTATCTACTAAGACGCATTCACGTATGGCAGCAAGGGTTAAGACTGCTTCCAAAAATGAAAGTAAGATGACGGAGATTAAAATGAATAAATCGTACGGTAGTCTAAGAATGGTGAATCTAAAAATACCGCCGCCAATAAAACGTTCACCGAAAACGGAAGTGAAAATGTGGCAAACTGTGATCGAACCTTTTATGGAAGATGCATCTACTAATACCCATTACGACGACTTTGATGACCTAGAGATTGTACACAATGTGCCAACAGCATTAAGCCATTTGATTATTATCACACCTACGAAATGGCAAAATAAAAATGAGACGAGCAAAGAGCCATTTGCAGTCTCATTGGAGCCATTTCAGCCATTTACAGGTTTATTCAAGCCAGATCCATCAATCCCAAGAGGTATATCAAGGGCAGCAGGTCCATCAAAGCCAGTATGTCGAGCAAAGGTAGTAGGTACATCAAACCCAGCAGGTCCATCAAAACCAGTAGGCCCATCAAAGCCAACAAGTCCATCAAAGCCAGCGGTTCCATTTAAGTCAACAGCAACAGTTCCATCAACCTCGACAGTTCCGTTTGAGCCAGGAGTTCTATCGATGTCAGCAGCTCCAATTGAGCCAGCAATTCCATCGACATCAGCAGTTTCATTTGAGCCAGCAGTTCCATCTACATCAGCAGTTCCATTTGAGCCAGCAATTCCATCTACATCAGCAGTTCCATTTGAGCCAGCAATTCCATCAACATCATCGGCAAGCCATTCGCCTTCGTATCAATCTCTTCTCCTACAAAAGAAATCTTTGAAATTTGAGATAGAGAACATAGGAAAAGTTATAACATGTTACGCAACTGCTATCAGACGCTGGTTATCCGTTATAGATGATAAACCATTCCCAGAGAAAGAATACCTACAGGAATATAAGGAAGGAACGGATAAACTACATGAATTACAATGTAAAGAAATAGAGCTTGAAAAGAAACAAGAAAAAATACTGGAAATGGAAAGATTAAGAAAGATAAAGAAAATAGAAAATAAAGAAACAAGTAAAAAGGTTTCTAATATACTATTAATACATCTTCCAGAAAATCAACATACCACTATAAAAAAAACGGAAGGACTTACTTTAAGGCAAGCAATGATCAAACCTATGGAACGTCGGCATTTAATTATGGACGACTGTGCAGCTTATGTTAAGCGACGTATTACATATTTTATTTCTTGGGACACGGATATTTCATCTTTGCGATGTAAGGAAGTATTTGTGGAAACTTTGGAACAATTTCCTGTTCCAGTTTTCTTTTCCCATCATTTCATCGGTAACACATTTTTATTCGGTTACTGTAATTTTTGTTCCAAAGGTGTCCTCTATGGATTGTATTGCAAGACCTGCAATAGAAAATATCATACCAAATGTATAGATTTTGCGCCTGCATTCTGCGAACACGTAAAAAATCGAAGAGCTTATTATGAAAGATTGTTGGCTAATAATCCGACTACAGGAATTGTCCAGGTACCTCCAAGACCAGTACCCATACCCTCAGTGTGCCGGAGAAGGAAACGAAAACAGATTATTCCCAAAGAAGACAAGACTACACAAGTGATACGTAAAAAGCATCGATATAGAAAATTTGGCAAATTTGGAAAATTTAAAAGACACATTCGACCGAGAATACAGAAGAATAAGTCGAGTAATGAAGAGAGTCAAGATAATTCAGATAATCCAGATAATCCGGATAATCTAGATAACAGTGATGATTCCCATTCATTAGGGGACGGTATCTTCTGTCGTCAATATCCAAGGTGGTTTGTAATTGATGTTGACGACGTTAAAATTGGAGATGAAATTGGTTCGGGATCGTTTGGAACAGTTTACAAAGGTGAATTTCTAGCCGGACCCGTGGCAATTAAAAAATTCAAAATTAAAAATCCTACGCGTTATCAAATTGATTCATTTAAAAATGAAGTAAATGCTTTACGTAAAACTAACCATAAACATGTATTAAGCTTCTCGGGCTGTATTTGTAAACCGTTTCTTGCTATAATTACCCAACTCTGTGAGGGTCCAACTCTATATAAACGATTATATGACGATAAAGACGAACCAATTGCTCTTATCACACTTATTATAATTTGTAGACAAATTGCAGAAGGTATGTCTTATTTACATGGTCGCCAAATTATTCATCGAGATTTGAAAAGTAAAAATATATTCTTTGAAAAAGGCGGACTTCATGTCAAGATCGGTGATTTCGGGCTCGCAATGATGCTAGATCAAAGGAAGAAAAACCCGAAGAGAAAACGGATGAAGAATCTGACGAAGAAAAAGATAAAGAAATTGAAGAAGAAAATTAAAGCAGAAAAACAAGCAGAAAAGGAAGAAAAATTAAAACAGTTCCAACATCATGTGGCTGGTTCTGTTCCTTGGATGGCGCCCGAAGTCTTGAGAATGAAATTTGGTGAAAATCCGTATAGTTATCTTAGCGATGTTTATTCATTTGGTATAGTAATGTACGAATTATTTGCTCGGAAAATACCGTACGGCATTGGAACTCAGCAAGCGCTAGACCAATTTTGTATTTTTTATACTGTAGGACTTGGCATTAATTCACCCGACTTGACTCAACTACGTGTTGATATACCTAGACATATGAAAAACCTTTTAAGACGGTGTATCTCGTTTGATAAAGAGAAACGACCGTTTTTTCCTTATATCGTGTGGCGAATGTGCAGTGCTTTCAAGTTTGCACCGAAGATAAAAAGAACGACTTCTTTACCAAATAATGCCGAGACTACATTGGCAGATACTTATATCGAGAGATCTCTGCAATGTCAAGACCACATCACATCCGACATTGAGAGCTACAGACTCAGAGACGATGAAGATCAATTCACCGATGATAACAATGAAACTGACGAAGAGGTTTATACTACCGCTCTCTTCGATGTAAATACGAGCAATAGTACTACTAGTAGCTTAAGTTCTTCAGAAGTCTTTGCTAGCTGTCAGGATTGACTATGAACAGTGGACTAGCTAGAATTGGGATATTAATTATAACACGTTTCTTAATTGTAATATGTATATAATATGTTCACAGTTGGGAACACAAATGTATACTGTACAAGCATAGTATATAGTGTGGTACAGGTATACTAAGTGGAACTGCATATGCACCAAGCTTTTCCCTTTACTAAGGGTCTCCTCTTCAGTGATTCGTTAGTCGGTCGCTAGGGGAAGGAGAGAATTTAATCACAACTGCAGTTCAAACTCACTATTACAGAAGGATAACTTGCTGCTTGCTCCAATAGTGCAAGTCCTGCTGCGCCTTCTTCTGTAGTGATTGGTCAGTTGGTAGAGCAAAGGGAGAAGCCCAATGTAAGTGCAGTTCAATCTCACTATCTCAGAGTTAGAAAGAGAAGGTAAGCCTATCAAAGATTTCTTTCTCTTTCTACAACAGATATATGTGATCGAAATGCGCAGTCTGTTCTTATTTTAGATTCTAGTAATACAGTTTGCTAATAAACGCATTTTTTTTAGAGAAAAAATCCGTAAGGAAGTAATCTTTGTAAAAAATAAATATATAATGTATGTGTATATATGTGATGTAGCGTCTATTGATTTTATATAAGCTTTATGAACAAAGATCTGGATCGAACCGCATTTTTTAAACCAATTACTAATTGTTAAAAAGAAAATTATTTCTTTATTGAATTTATGCGTAAAATTTTGTTATGAACATTCATGGATCCTAATTATTTTCAAATTTGCGATTCAATGTTTAATCTTTCAATTAAATTATTAATAGTATTAGTTTTGATAAATTGATAATTGGGTTGATGTTATTAGATTTATTGAGAAACGACTAAAAATATTTAAATCAATAATAAATGAAATTTGACCGACATATGAATAGCACCGGTAAATAGAGAGACATTTTCGATATAAAATATAATATGTATACGAATATACTGTATCAAATATACAGTAATCGAAATTTCGATCCAGATTTTTACTTTTAAGGAATAATATAAAATTGTAAGTTACAGGAATGAAACGATATTTATATATTATGGCCATTAACTTATTTGCTAGATATTTTTCCAAAGGCCGAAGTGATTTTTATATTTACTTTGATTTTATCTCGAATATATTCACATTTCATTCTTCTTTCATTGCTTAAGGTAGTATATATTCATTGTCAAGCAGAACAGTTTGATCTGGTAATATTAGTACAACGATTAATTTTCTGGCCGGTTTTCTGTTCTGCTTTTCGAATATGAATGGCCTAAGATAACTGTATTTGTTGTGAGTAGCAAGTGTATTAGAATATATATATATATATAT